>BTHU01000016.1:32986681-33586681 GCA_036184795.1 Tokudaia tokunoshimensis | reverse complement strand
AAAATAATAGGGACTGGGAAGATGCTCAGTGGGTAAAGTACTTGCAGCATTGAGGTCCTGAGTTCAGATCCCCAGACCCTCATAAACACTGGACAGGAACGGCATCTGCAGCCCCAGTGCTGGAAACAGGAGACAGGTGGGTACCAGGAGCTTGGTGGCCAGCCAGCCTTGCTTCACACTGAGCTCTAGATTCAAGGAGAGACCTTGCCTCAAACCATAAGGTAGAGAAGTGATAATGACAGATGTTAACCTCTGATCTCTACACCTGCACACAGGTATGTGTGCACATGTGTGCACACACAGAGAGATTGTTAAAACATAAATAAAAATTCCTTCCAGTCCTGGTATGTAGTACCAATTCCATGGATCTGCTTATTTAGAAGATACTTAAGGAAATATTGTGCATAGGACAATGTTAAAATGATAATTTCATGATTGTGAGGTTTGTTTATTTTTAGTTAGGGGAGTTAGAAATTGCTTCTTAAGAGCAGAGAGTGCTGAAAACTAAGCGTTTGTTGTGGGTTGGTGAGTTCCTGGGATGAAAGACTCGATTGGAAGAGCCAAGATGACCCTGGATGACCTCCTTCAGTATTCAAATGTTCGTAGGTAATGTTTAGGTAGATATGCCAACACACTTTTCTGTACTTATTATTTGTACAGTTGGCATTGTGCAAATATTCATGTTCATATATTTGTCTGTGTTGCAAAAAAAAAAAAGAGTCAGCTTCGAGTAGCAGTGATGGGATGATGTACCACTTTGTTTAGTTACTTTCATTGTAATGAATACGTTTACTGCTAAGCCTCTCTTGTCTCTGTCGAATATATGGGCAGTTGGGGAATTGTGTACCATAACATATGGGCATTTTTATGAGTCTCACTGTATAATCAAATAGATTTTCATGAAGCTTAGACCAATCTCTAGCAAGGGCATACTGCATGTTCTCAGCTACTGGGTATCACCTTTTTTCAACTATTGTAGAGAGGAAAAATTTTATCTCACTGTTTGAATTTGCATATCTTTTTTTGTTTGTTTTTGTTTTGTTTTTTAATATTTTATTTATTTACATTTCAAATGTTATCCCCTTTCCCTGTTTCCCCTCTGCAAACATCCTATCCAATCTCCCCTTACCCTGCTTCTATGAGGGTGTTCCACACTCACCTACCCACTCCCACCTCACCGTGGCCCTAACATTCCTCTACACTGGGGCATCAAGCCTTCACAGGACCAAGGGGCTCCCCTCCCATTGATGCCAGATAAGGCCCCATCAGGTCAGCTCCTTCAATTCTTCCCCTAACTCCTCCACTGGGGTCCCTGTGCTCAGTCCAATGGTTGGTCTAGAGCCTCCACATCTATATTGGTCAGGATCTGGCAGAGCCTCTTAGGAGACAGCTAGCTGTATCAGGCTTGTGTCAGCAGGTACTTCTTGGCATCTGCAATAGTCTCTGGGTTTGTTGTCTGCATGTGGGATAGATACTTTGGTGGGGGTGGGTCTCTGGATCTCCTTTCCTTCAGTCTCTGCCCCACTCTTTGTCCCTGTTATTTCCTTTAGACAGGAGTAATTTTAGGTTAAAATTTTGGAGATGGGTGGGTGGCCCCATCCCTCAACCGGGGAGTCATACGAAAAAATGGGGATCAGAGGTAAACAGAGAATTCTCAACTGAGGAAACTCAAATGGCTGAGAAACACCTAAAGAAATGTTCAACATCCTTAGTCATCAGGGAAATGCAAATCAAAATGACCCTGAGATTCCACCCTACACTAGTCAGAATGGCTAAGATCAAAAACTCAGGTGACAGCAGATCCTGGCGAGGATGTGGAGAAAGAAGAACACTTCTCCATTGCTGGTGAGATTGCAAGCTGGTACAACCACTCTGGAAATCAGTCTGGCAGTTCCTCAGAAAATTGGACATAGTACTACCTGAGGACCCAGCTATACCACTCCTGGGCATATACCCAAAAGATGCTCCAATATGGACTAAGGACACATGCTCCACTATGTTCATAGCAGTCATATTTATAATAGCCAGGAGCTAGAAACAACCCAGATGTCCCTCAACAGAAGAACAGATACAGAAAATGTGATATATTTACACAATGGAATAACTACTCAGCTATTAAAAACAATGACTTCATGAAATTTTCAGGCAAATGGATGGAACTAGAAAATATCATCCTGAGTGAGGTAACTCAGTCACAAAAGACTGCATATGGTATGCACTCATTGATAAGTGGATATTAGGCAAAGAGCATGGAATACCCAAGATACAACTCATGGACCACATGAAGCTCAAGAAGAAGGAAGACCAAAGAGTGGATGCTTCAGTCCTACTTAGAAGGGGGAACAAAATAATCAAGGAGAGTAGAGAGTGGGAGGGACTTGGGAGGAAGAGAAGAGGGGGAGGGGAAAAAGAGGGAGAAGAATCAGGTATGGGAGGAGATGGAGGAAATGTACAGAGGGTCAGGAAATAGAACAGAGATGTGTTGCAATGGGGGATGGGGAACTGGAAGTAGCAACCAGAAAGTCCCAGATGCCAGAAAAGCAAGAGCCTCCCAGGATCCCACGGGGATGTCATTAGCTGAAATACCCCATAAAGGTATTTATCAAGACCATATCCAGAGGTTAGGCATGGCATTTGCATGTCTTGCAGCCAAGAGGTCTTATATGAATTTCTTCTTCATGAGCTCTGATTAGTTTCTAAGCATCCTGATTAAAAAGGCAACAGAGACAGAGTCACTGATGAAGACAGACCCAGACTGTGAAATGATCTCAGGCGAAAACTTATTCCTGTAAAGCCAACTAAGGGGCAGGTCACCCTGGATACGGAGGGAGGGCCTATTTGTACCCAATAAAGCAAAAGTTAAAGAGAAGAAGCCCCGCCTCTTGTTAATCCGGAGCCCTTCAGTGACTCTGAAGTGTACGCTCTCCAAATAATGGCAGGAGAGCAGGTGAGGCACAGATGCTCTGGTTTCCTCACTCTGTATATGTCATTAGTCCAACCCAACATCCTCAGACACTCTGCCAGGACAAACTCTGCTAAATAATCAGTATCCTATTAGTTGCTTTTCTGTTGCCTTGATAAAATACCATGTTCAAAAGCATCTTAAGGAAGATTGTATATTGGCTTACAGTTCCAGAGGGCAAAGACATGGCACGCCAGCATGAGCAACAAGCTAGTTGGTAGTATCCTACAGTGTGTGTGTGTGTGTGTGTGTGTGTGTGTGTGTGTGTGTGTACATGTGTTTGGCACGGGGTGTTGTATAACAGTGGTTGTGAGAGACCAGAGGTCAACCTTGGGTGTTGTTCTTCAGTACTGAGACCTGGGACTCTGATTAGGCTAAACTGGTTAGTAAGCAAACCCCAGGGATTCCCTCTCAGCCTGTGTATCCAGGACTGTGCTGCCAGACCCGGCTTTTTAAAAAAGGAATTATTTTAAAATAAAAATAATAAATGGATGGTGTGAAACTCAAATGTAGCTGTCTGGTGCTATTGTAGTGCTCATTGACACAAACCCCTTCCCTACTGTGTGTGTATATGTACATGCGTGTGTGTGCGTGCCTACATGGGAAGAGGGTGTTGAGTCCCCTGAACTGGAGTTCAAAGGGGTTGTGAGCTGCCACGTGCATGCTGGGAACTAAGTTCAGGTCCTCTGCTAGACCGCCAAGTACACGGAACCAATGAGCCATTTCTCTGGCCCCATGCTCAGCTTTTTACTTAGGTCCTGGGGATTGAACTTGGGTCTCTGTGTCTGCATTCCCAGCTGCCCTCCCAGCTATAACCCCACTTGTACTTTGAAGGTGATGGGACTTCAATAGTACAATACGTCAGTACCCTCATTTGAAGCAAAGGCATATAAATATAATAATCTGACACTGACTCTGTAACATAACCTAAACCTCCTTTGTTGTCTATTAGGATGAGATCAGAGAAAAGAAAGCTGGGTTTTGGAAGGAAACAATTTAACTGTTCCTCTCTCTAATGTCATCAACCCTAACCTTCCAACCGTCCCAGATTTAAGTAAATCCCTTAATTCCTTCCAGAAATTAGATGTGAGCCCCACTCTAACAATCAGAGCCTCTTCATAATGCTATAGGGCACTTTCTTCACTGTTCTCCTTTGACCAGTCTCTGTCTACCCAGACATCCCATGGGTAGAGCCAGAACTGTACCACCAAGTAGCTCTGTAGAGCCCACCGCTAAATTCCCAAGACTTTCCCTTGCTGGTTGTTAAATGTGACCACTATAAAATTAAATTCGTTTTTAAGCCTTTCCAAATTGACAAAGTACAACAGAAATAATAAAAATTCAGAATTCGACACTTTCCAAGGATATTGTCTTATTTCTTAGGATCCGAGCTCACCCAGGCTATTTGCAACTCCTTTGTGATGGGAAGGCTACATTCTAGCATCTAGAGAAAATCTTGGGTTGATCTGCATTCATGACTCCACACTGACAGCTCCATTTGTCATGTGAACGGCAAGGATCAGAAAATGGTACATACAGGTCGGGTTTTCTCCCTGCCCCAATGAATCTTCTGTTAAGCACTAGGAGCTGTAGATCAGGCCCGGTGAGTTTGGTTCAAACAAAGCTCCCAGATGATTCCGAGGCAGTGTTAGAGATGTGCTAGTTTTGAAAGTCTAAGGTCCATCTCCAATCACATAAGACCTTGCTTCCTCCAATGCCACCTCGCCAGCCTTTTCCCTCTATCCACAGCTCCGGCTCCATCTCTACAGTCAATCCTTCATCCACTATTCTGTAAAACACATCATTGCCCAGATAGTTCATTGCATTTTGTTTTAGTTTGTAAATATTTTAAAACATGATGAAACCGCAAACTTTTATTTCATTTCCTGAAAACGTCTTCTAGAAGCGCGCATTCATTCTCCATGTGGAAGTCCGTGCCTGGATCATTACCACCAGCAGGGGGCAGCAGCGACCACTGAGAGGAAAGTCGATGTCAAGCCATCTTGGCTGAGAAAGAACACACATTTTTAGGGCAAAGTCGAGAACATTTCTAAATAGCTTGCTGGCTCATCATATCCTTTGTGTCAGCAAACTGCCTTGTAAAATGCAGGATATGTCATTTTCTACATTCTCATGAAACGAACAACCAAAGATATCATTTACTGTTTTTTGTGCAAATCTGGGTCTGGAGAGGATGGGAATGTCTCAGATGCCCACAGATTAGATTTAGGTGATTTTTACCATGTTCATGTTTTTAAGTAGTTAAACTTAACTGCTTCTATTTTTTAAGATATAAATTCCTGAATACATGAACAGAGTACAGAGTTCAAAGCACAGAATCACTACATTTAAAAAGACAAACCATGGAAGACAAGACCATCGAATAAATAAATAATTGAACTGCATAACTCCACTGAGTTCTATGCAAGGCGATGAAATTGAATTTGAGTTTAAAGTAATCCTACCAGACTACCGTGTGCCTCCGTTTGGGTTGCATAATTAGTAAGTGCTATTTACAAGGAGTAGCCCCCTGTCTCCATGGAAACAAATGATCCATATGCATTAAGGACCTGTGGTTCAAAACCAGGAGGGATCACAGAATAGAGACCTTTGCAGGGCATGGAATAACGGTTTTCATACATGAAGTATGGATGAAGGTGTGCTGTCTCTTTCGATGACTCAATTATCAATATTCTCTAATCAAGTGTGTGTGCATGTGCTTGCGTGCGTGCGTGTGTGCGTGAGCGTGTGTGTGTGTGTGTGTGTGTGTGTGTGTGTGTGTGTGTGCGCTCGTGTTCAACTAGACCCCATCTGAAGGCAGAGGTCATTCGCTGATCTGGGCCCTTAACCCTAGCACAGTGTGCCATTCACAACTGATGTTCCAAACGGCCAGTGGAGGGCAGCAGCAGCAGCAGCTGGTGCGAAACAATCTCAAAATAGAAGCACAAGCTGTAAGCGGCTCTAAGCACTGGTGAATGCCATTTCTAAGAAAGAAAATTGTTTTAAAAGAAATGAGAGCTGAGGGTCAGGCTCTGGGGAATGGACTCCTTGGGGAGTCAAGAGAAAAGAACATCATCTAGAAAGGAGAAGAAAATGAGCCAAAACCAAAACAAAAATAATTAAGGGTGAGGAAAGTCTCTGTTCAAACACCCAGAATGCTGCTGACATCTATGCGAATAGAGAAGAACAAACCACTGAACTATACGGTCAAACTCTGAGAACATTGCACCTGAAATGACATTCAGAACAAGGGAAGGAAGGTACATTGTTTGGATAAGACACCAAGGAAACTCGGAGAGCGTCGGTTCCTGTTAAGTTGTGCAAAGACTACACAGGCGGGGTGACTATCTCAAGGCAGAGAAGTCTTGAAGAAGCTGATTTGAATGAACTGTGCTGACTAACAGACCTCTCAGCACAATAACACAAAAGAAGCCTGCTTCTGGGGAAGGGTAAATGCAGCTGTTTGGAGCACATTTTTCCCCCAGAAATAATGGTCTTGTTAAGACAAGTAACTTGCTATATAGCATGATTTGCCCTCTGGCTAGGCAGACACCTTCAGCTGTCCTCCTATGGTTGGCAGAAATGAATGGACGGGAGCTATCTAGTGCCTTGCTGAAGGGGTGAGGTGGACAGTGGCTGCTAATCTTTTCCTAACTCCATTCCAGGAAGTCCTGGTATTTCCAGACAGTCCAAATGATCCCAGAATAACCCTTGGAAGTGAAAGTCACTTAATTTGCCCTTTTTAAAATTTCCAAACGAGGAGACTGAGGCCCAGCATGCCAAATGGCTTGAGTAAGGCCATGCTGACAGTTCCAGTGGACAGATTAAGCCCAAAACTTAATCTACAGACTTCTCAAACACTTCCCAAGTGTGTAGGAAAAGCAGAGAAATGGACACTCAGTGGGGTCAGGTTTTCTCTCCTCATTAAAGACAACCAACCCCCACTCTCTCTTGTTTAAAGTTTTGTTTTATTGTTTAATTGTATCTCTCTGTGTGAAGGATGTTCACCCAAGTGTGGGTACCTGAAGAGGCGAGAAGAGAGTGTCTGATTCCCTGGATCTGGACTTAGAGGTAGCAGTGAGACATCCACTGTAGGGGGAATTGAGTCCAATTCCTCAGTAAAGCCATTGTGTTCTCAACTTCTGAGCCACCTCTCTCAGGTGCCCCTGAATCTGCCCTTCACTCAAAATCCACTTATTATCCCTGACTGTTTCCACTAAAGGCAACACAATGTGGTTCTGGAAAGATGATTCAGTCAGACAAGGTATCTGCCTCACAAGTATTTGGCTTTGAGTTGGGAATCTCAAACCCATGTCAACGGCAAGGCCAAGTGTGATGGCCTGCTCTCCAGGTACGGACCAGATTAGAAACACAGGTGGATCCCTGGAGGTTCACAGGCTAAGTGGCCTGCTCAATTTGGTACAGTCCCAGGTAAATGAGATGAAAGATCAAAAGTTAGAAATCACCTAAGAACAACCTCTGATCTCTGCCCCCCCCCCCACACACACACTATTGGTCACACATTAACTTATGCACAACTTACTAAGTGCAAGCATTTAAAGGAGGTGTACATACTATCAGTTCAATTGATTTCTTTTTTTTTTCAATTGATTTCAAAATGCTCCTATCAAAGATAATCCTATCATTATCACACTCACTTTACACAGGAGCAAAGTAAAACACAGACAGACTCTGAGGCTCTTTGAAGGTTGTAGAGTGAGCAACTGGAGGAACTGAAATCTAAAAACCCTCAGATCCTCCTAAACCGGACTCATATAGTCCCCTTTAAAAAATATTATCTTATGTATATGGGTGTTGTGCCTGGATGCATGTCTGTGGACCATGTGCATACCCCAATACCCTGGGACAGCACAAACGGGTATCAGATCCCCTGAAAGAGCAGGTACAGATGGTTGTGAGTCACCAGGTGGGTGCTGGGAACTGAAAAGTCATCTAAAAGAGCAGCCCATGTTCTAAAATGCTGAGCCATCTTTCCAGCTCCAATATCCCCCTTCTCAATCACTATAATGGCTGCCTCTCATGCAAAGGACACCAAACAAGCATGGAAATTCACTACCTTTGATCCAAATTCAGTTTGTCCACCCACTCTCAGCTCCTGTTGTCTGACCTCTACCTTCTCAATGATAGATTGGACTTAGATCCTTCTGCTTTCCTTCTGAATGAGATAGATGGTCTCTCCGCCCTAAAGCCCTCTGGTGTGCTATCTGCTTCCCACACCTACTCACCTGCTTTAACCCAGAGCCAAGAGAGCAGTTGTTCAGATGCAGAGCAAGGCAACACAATGAAGCCAGCAGTTCATATGGGAGTCCTTTAGCTGTCAGACAGCTAAATGCCCCCTGACAGAGATGCCGGGATGTCACAGGTAGTCCACAGAGCAAGTGGTTAGTAACGTTTCAGTGTGAGCCTTTCTGGCTTCTGCTCTGAGCCCCAGGGATATGGTGATAACCAAAGAATCGAAAAGATTTAACCCTCCAAGCATCTCTGATTCTAAGGGGATTGAGAGGAAATCCTTGAGCCAATGGTCACGTGACACACGTCAAGTACTGATACCTAAAAGGAAATCAAAATTTCCAAGGCCATGTAAACCATCCTCAACCTTCTACGCATTAGCTATCAGCAGCTCCTTCAAGATTACCCCTCATACCTCAGAAGTATCGACTTTCAAACTCTGGTCTCTGGACCCACTGTGCTTGGAATAGTATTGATGATGTTGGAGGAGTCTTGAAAAAAAAATTGGGGTGTATCAGCTTTCAGTTGCTTCAGTGACTATTAAAACAAATAATTTCAAACATAAGACTGTGCAATTGGTGCTCAGAGAAGCAATGCTATCACACAGCTGGCAGCTTCTAGACAATTCTGTGTGCGAACTTGAGTGAAATGGGCAGAATGGTCTAGCAGTATGGCTGCCCTCGCAGGTGCCTGTGTCTCGGCAAGCCTTGTGGACAGTACTCTGGCAAAGACACGCTCGTGAAAATGTGTGTCTAGCTATCTAGCTTTAAAAAAAAGAAAGAAGGAAAGAAAAGGAAAAGACCTTTGTATCTATTTCTCATTGTGTCAAGTATCTGTTCTCGCTTATTTCTCTACAGTTTAAAAAAAATCTGTTAAATTACAGTGTAGGCTATGTGAAGTATAAAGACCTATGGTTAGATTTTTTTTAAGTCATTTATATGCCTGTTTACAAAAAAAAGAAAAGAAAAGAAAAGAAAGAAAGAAAGAAAGAAAGAAAGAAAGAAAGAAAGAAAGAAAGAAAGAAAGAAAGAAAAAAAGAAAAAGCAAGTGTCTGCCAAAGCTCCAGTTCTTGATCTTTGGGGGTGCAGACCATTTGCCGCTTCTCTGCTGCTCCTCTGTGGCTCCCCGAGTCCCAAGCTGCCTCAGTTGGGAACTGATGACTTCTTTCAAAGGTGTGTCACATTTTCTTCCTGCAGAATTTTATTGTTATTTGAATGCTACTTTAAATGGATGAAATTCTTCACAGAGTTCCTAAACATCCATAAAGTAGCTCCCTAATTGCATTCCTCTCTGCTGACAAGACCTCTCCTGAGTTTTAAGTTTGGATTCCTGTAACAGTCATCTCGAAGCACAAAGCTCTCTCCTCCTTGGGAGCAATATCTGTTTTTCAATTTATTTAAAATGTAATTCTTTTGGTCTTCGAAGAGTTTTCTAACAGGTAAGAAAAGTTGTTACTCCTACCACTAACCACTGTAATTAAATCAGTGTGGCAAGGTAGCATGGAGCAGGAGCAGGGCTTATGTAGTTCCCTGTGAGAGCTGCCCAAGGGGAAGTGCTTGGTTTGGGGAGGGAAAGGGAGGAAGGGGAAAGGGGAAGGGAGAGGAAGGGCGGGGAAAGGGGAGAGAAAGGAAAGGCAGGACATCCTAAAACATACAGCAAACACCTCATGTTCTCCCTCAGTGAATAATCCAGCAACAAACTGCAAGAGAAAATAAATTAATGAAAGCCACTGTGTTCTAGTTTCCTTCCTGTTGCTATAAAAGATACCCTGACAAATGGCAACTTTAGGGTAGGAAGGGTTAATGTGGCTCCCTGTTCCAAACTAACTAAGGTGGTGCATTAAGGTGCACTGAGACAAAACGCCCAGACAGAAGATAAAACAAACCTTTGTAAACATCTAAAAGAAAAATTGCATTGTGTTTCTTCGTGTGTTTGTTTTCCATCCCTCTGCCTTTCTTTGTATGGCATCTTTCAGTGTCTCTGTGTGTGTCTCTCTCAAAAGCTCCACAGATGTTGATACAGTTTATCTCTTCCTCGTCATAGCTTCAACAAGGACAAAAACATAGTTGGAGCTCAAGAGCTATTTAGTGACTAAAGGATCAAATGGTTTGTTGGGCTTGTCTGTGAAGCAATGGCTTTAGACTTTTCCAGGAAAGGATCTTTCGTCTCTCTGGCCCGGAAAAGCAATCACTCAAAGCCCAAGATAGAAGAGGGCGGCTTCTCTTTCAATATCCACCTACTCCCTTCATATGTTTGACCTTCCATAGCCCAGAGCTTCCTGGCCTCTGGGAGAGGCTTTTAGCTAGTTTCTCCCTCGCAGAGCATTTGAGCTGGCCTTGCAATCCCTTCCACTGCTGAATCAGCTGGCTTTCTTACCCGTGCTTTCTTCCCACCCTCAAGAGACCCCTTGATGAGGGTTGGGGAAATGGCAACCACACAAGCCTGAGGACCCGAATTCGGATTCCCAGCACCAACTGGAGAAGCTGGGTGCAGAGACATACACTCAGTGCTGTGCTGGGAAGGCAGAAATGAACAGTGAACCTGTGAATGTTAGAGGCGTCTGCTTGCCTCTAATTTGCTTGGTCAGGACTCTCTTGCCATCGTGTGGGTTCTGGGAGTAGAACTCAGGCTGGCAGACTGGGTAGAACGCCCCGATACTCCTGAGCCATCCCGCAGGTCCATGTGATGGTTTTTGAAAATAAACTACACTGCGTGACAGAAAAGATGGGAACATAAAAGAGGATTCTACAGAATGGTACCTAAGTGCTCCTTAGGTAAATGAACTGTATCATGAACTATTATCATGAACTGTAAATGAATAGCAGACTAAAGTCATGTCTATGGGTCACACTCCAGACCAGCCACCCAAGAGGCAGCTTGGTACCACCATACAGACATCTGGATTTGGAGTCAAATGCCAAGGGTTCCAGTTCTGATGACAATAGACCTCTGTTGGCATCAGCAAACTACTGCAGCACTGCACATCTTTTCTCTCACCCATGTGCTGGAGGGCCAACACAGCCATTATTTTTAAATAAATCACATAGGCTCTTAGTAGGCTGTGGAGTACCCATCAGTTTGCTTATTATATTGAAGATTAGTCAAAGGTTAATTGGTGTTTTAATTTCTGCAAGAACTAGACAGGTTGCATGTGAAATGCTTTCACTGGTACAAGGAGGACCAGAAGGAACCAGCGGAAGGTATCACAAATCTATTTCCTCTGCAAAGGTATATGCTAGACCTGTTCTGTACCAGGGCATGGGGATGGTCTGTGGCTGTACCAGGAGGGGTAAGGCTGAGAATGTGAATAGTGGATGCTGGCAGACAAAAATGCAAAGGCCTAAGGCATACAACATTCACAAAAGAGAGGACAGAGGCAATTAACAGACTGGAGAGAGAAAGTCAGGGCTGCAGTATGAGAAAAATGCTTGAGATGGGTAAGATCTGCGTGTTAAACTAAGAACACTGACCTTTATCCTGAGAGGAAGAGGAGGAGGAGGCTTTGGGTGGGGCACAGACACTGTGGATATGAGCTCTGAAATAAACAATAACCCAAACCATCCAATTTACAAAGAGGAATGAAAACCAGTATGAGCCGGTTAGATGGAGACCCGGACAGCAGCAACTGCAACAGCCTCATGGGAGATGACCACAGCTTCCACCAGGGATAAAAGCAAACACACAGGAGGCACTCAGGAGGGGGCACCTTGGGATGAGTATGCGAGCGGTGTAGGAGGTTGGGTTTCTAGTTAAAACTGGCTACGGCTGGTTTGGTTCAGGATACAAATGGGCCTGAGTGTGGCTGGAAGGCAGTGAGCAAGAGTTTGGTATTCAGCATGATGACTGCATCCTAAGATGTGAACAAGAGATGCCAATACCCAGCTCAAGGAGAGCTCACTTGGAGGTAGAATAAAGATGCTTCATAGTGTACAGCATGATAACCTTGGTTAGACAGAGAGAAGGATGGAGGCAATTCTTGAGTGAAAATGGACTCCGATTCATAGCGCTCCAGCCGCCTCCTTCTTCCAAAGGGAATTTGTGTTTAAAAGTCGCCTTCTCACAGTGTGTAGACTCACAACCACCATCATCCAATAGGTGTGACTTCACTTTTATTTATTCTCACTGAGAAATAAAAGTTGTCTTTCTTCAAAGGGACATATGACAGAAAATTCCCGGCATCTTCGTTCCAAGACTATGAAATGGGAAACAACAGGCAAGAGATCTAAGAGTGGCTATTAGCTGCAGATTCTAAAGGTTATTAAAAAAAATTGAGAGAGGAAAGAAAAGAAAAAAGTGATATTTCCCTGATACGGCCTTTAGAATACTTTTGTATAGAAAGCCCCAGATGCCGTCAATCAGGAAAGCGATCCCTAGCAGGAAAGAATATGGCTGGCATAAATAATTAATGAATGAAGGCATCAGAATATGGAAGCAGTAGGAGCTCTGAGAGGGACTTGCTGCTGAGAAGTTCAAGCAAGAGCCGAAGGACACTTTTTGCCTCCTTGCTTCCCAGCACTGTTTGTGAGGGACGAGTGCTTCATTTTAAAAGGCATTGCCAGCTCTGAAACACTGATGAAAACATTTAGAAATGAAGACAGCCGACTGGGAAATAGTAAGTGAAGCACCTACTATGCAGACTGGGAAATGGTTTACTGAGTGAAGTGCCTACTGTGCAATGCAAGCCTGAGTTTGGAAGCACAGAACTGTCAGAGTGAGGTGTGGTTGCACATCTGGAATCCCAGAGCTCCTAAGGGAGAAAAGAGGTGGAGGGGGAAGAATCCTTGGGAGCCCACTGGCCTGCTCTCTTGGTGTGTTCAGAGGCAATAACAAGATAAAGTGGAAGAGGAGCACCAACACCCAAGGTTGTCCTCTGACTTCCACATGTACGCCATATGTACATGTGTATATACACACACACACACAAATATATCATATACATAAAAATATTTTAAAAAAATAATAGCAGATGGTGAGCTGCCATGTAGCTACTGGGAATTAAACCCAGGTACCCTGGAAGAACGGCCAATGTTCTTAACCACTGAACCATCTCTCTAGCCCAAGGGAGAGGAAGAATTATAGGAGCCAGAGGGGTGGAGGACACCAGAAGAACACAGCCCACATAATCAACTACATGGGGCTCACAGGGGCCCACGGAGACTAGAGCAACAATCACAGAGCTGGCATGTGTCTGGGCTAGGTCATCTGCATATCTGTTATGGTTCTTTAGCTTGGTTTCCTGTGGGACTCCTAACAGTGAGAGTGGGACTGTCTCTGACACGTTTGTCTGCTCTTGGGAACCTTTTTCTCCTACTGGGTTCCCTTGCCCAGCCTTTGGATAAGGGTTTTTGCCTAGTCTGATTGTACGGGTTTTTTGGTTTTTTTTTTTTTTTGATGCAAAAGCAAGAGGAGTTTTATTTAATCCACCATGCTGGGGTCACCCTGCACATGGGGAGAGAACGACCACTTGCAGCCTGTCCAGGGGGCCTTTATACAGTCCTCAGGGCAGCTGCCATTAGGCACAATGTGATTGACAGAACAGTGTGACTTTTAAACTGATTGGTTGTTAGGGAATGAGGTAGGTGGCCAATGGTCTGGGAATAACTCTGGGTCTCCCCTAGCCACAGGGACCTCTCTGTGGTCTGAGGAATGTTATGCCCCGTTCCGTTGATATCTGTGGGAAGCCTGCCATTTTCTGAAGGGAAATGGAGGAGTAGATCTGGGAGAGGCTGGGAGGATTGGAGGGAGGGAAAACTGTGATCAAGATGTATTGAAAACAAAAAAAAGTAAAAAATGTTTAAAAATAATAAAAGGATAAAGTACATCAAATAGGTGTAAATATATTATATCCATGTATATTAACTACATATTAAAATTAGTGCAAGTAAAAAGAACATTAAAAGTACAAGGTAAACAAACATTTTAAAAGGAAAAGATGTACTGAAGTAATTACTGACACCCGTCAATCCCAGATGGAACCAGCAGAGGCTTGTCACCAATCAGTTGCATAAATCCTGGAGGTAACTTGGCGCCTCACAGAGCCCTCAGGGTTAGAACAATTCAGAAACATCTATTCCTAGGAACCATCAAAATGATCACACCACCAAATAAATGATCATGTGATATCATTAAATCGCTTCTCTGCATGCACCAGGAAAGTGTTCACACATGAGCAAACTGTTTTTGGTGTCCTGTCTTAATTTTAATCCGGCACTTAATCAAAAATTAGAATTATAGAGAAACAATTATGCTATCCTCAGATTTACACAACCCAGAATCCTAATGGTGAAAAGCTGGGTTAGCCATGCTTTCACGGAATGAGATTAGTCTTGCTTCATTTCCCAAGAAAACGGGGAAGCTATGGCATTTATAGACTTTGGACTTTAAGCAACATGTGTTCATACATCCAAATATTGGTCACAACAATTCGATTCAGAATTAGACAGAAAGAAGACAAGCTGTTGGAAAACAAAAGTGGAAACCAAAAATATTTCAACTGAGATAGAATGCTTGCAGCAAACTCTTTCGGCTGATTATTCTGCTCCTCTGTCTTCCTGTGAGGGAACTTAGACACACCCTCCTGTACAGTTCCTTTCAGGACTGGGGGTCTAACCCAAGGCCTAGCACCCTTTCACTGCACTCTATCTTTGGCCTTTCACCTTCTTTATTTTAAGAAATGTTCTCAAGAAGTTATTGAAGCTGGACTTTTGAGCCTCCTGCTTCAGCCTCCCAGGCAGCTGAAATCACTGGCGCACATGTTGGGATGTAAGGTAACTCGAAAGCTGCATTTGCAATCTGACTGCATTTTGTATCAGCCTGTGACAGTTGAACTTGCCACAATAACTTGTATCAGCTTTGGTGTCCTGATCTGATGCTATTTATTCTGTAAGCATCATCAACAGCCAGCAGTATCTTTAGAAACAATTGTTTTTCTAAGTGTAAAACAAAAAGCCAAACGATTACCAACAAATTTGGCCAGAAAGAAAGAAAGAAAGAAAGAAGAAAGGAAGGAAGAAAGAAAGAAAGAAAGAAAGAAAGAAAGAAAGAAAGAAAGAAAGAAGAAAGGAAGGAAGATGATGGATAGATAGATAGATAGATAGATAGGTGATAGATGATACATACATACGTACATACATACATACGTACATGATATGATAGAGATATCACTCTGTATAATCAATACTACAATAATTTACTGTAAATCTGAGAACAGGAATGGTTTTGATAATATTTTTGAACAAAATAATCCCTGGATCTCTTTTTTAAAAATCATTGTGTATATGTATGTGTTTGTGTGGTATATGTACATCTTCCTGAGTGTTCATGCATGTATGTATATGGAGACCAGAGGTCAATTTGTGTGCGTGCATGTGTGTGCCAGGTCTCTCATTGAACCTGGAACTCACTGACTGAGCAGGATTGGCCAAAAATGAGTTCCGGAAATTCACCCTCCTCTGCCCCTGAGGTACCGGAACTACAGATACACACCCTTCCATATAGGCACATAGAAGAATAATTGAGTTTAAAAAATTCAGAATAAAACATACTTTGACCTAACTACCAAGTGCCTGGTGCCCTGAGTATGTGGCAGTGATGGTGGCAGGTGACTTGTACATGTGACTTAGAGTGTGTTCACCCTTCTGGTATCAGCCCTTTGGAGGCTGGCTTCAAGCCATGTGCAATGCTCCTCATGCTGGCTGAGCTGGTAAGAAGCCACATCATCACATACTAGGTGTAACCGTAAAATAGCCAGGATAACATAATCTGTAAAAGCTAATCTGGGACTTCCACATGGTTCTCTTATGCTCCCTGGTTTATCTTTAGTACTCCAAAATTTCCACCAGCCTATTGGCATTCATGTGAGCAGGGGACACAGCAAGCCTCCCTTCAAACCTTGTTCATAGAACATACTCAGAATACAAAATATTAACAACATTGACTAAGTGTTGAGCCTAACTAAATAGTTCACAAATTTTCTCAGTTTATAGTGCTGGGTGCATGGAATCCCAATGTCATGGAGGTAGATACAGGCAGATTCCTGAAGCTTTTGGGTGGGCTAGCCTAGTCTAATTGGAGAGTCCCAGGATGAGTAAGAGAGCTTGCCATGGAAAATAAAGTCAATGGCTCCTGAAGAAGGATAGTAAGATTGACCTCTGATCTCCACATCAGCCATCACACAGACATAATCCCCCCCTCCCCGTGCACACCAATACACATACAAACATCCTTTCTATCTCTCAAGTGTACCTAACTGCATTGATACTTTAAAAAAGAATTGTTTTAGTGAGGCTTCTGGTGACTCTCCACCCTTATGAGATTCCTAATTACAACCAGCATGGCAGAAATAGAGATATTCTACTAGAACATTCATGTCTCTCAATCTTACTATCAGATGGTTGAAATAATGGTCCCTAAATAAATGGGAACTTCTCTGGGAATTTAAGCTAGGAGAAGGAAAAGACATGAGGCCAGCCAGAGGGAAAACATGTCTTTCAGGAGGAGATTCCACACAGTTCTAACTCTGTCTCTGACTACCTTACAGGTGGTAACACAAGACCAGACAATGAGACCACAGCTGGTAGAACTGCCTCCATGCACATATTCTTGAACCTCTATTTAAAATTTGACTTCAGGGCCCCAAAGACAGACTTGAGGGGTTCACCTGCCCTCTCCATCCATCTTCTCAGTGTAGCCACATTGAACCAATCCCCCATTTTCTGCTTTCCTCTATTAATATGAATCTTTAAATTAGTTTATCGAGGATGGGTGGCTGAACCTGGCTTGGGGCATATACTGTGATCCCTAAGTTCAATAGCATAGTCAATAATGTAAAGTCCTGGATTGGGTAGAGAGAAACACCCAGAATACTCCTCTTATTTACCAATGAGGATGGAGACTCTGGCAATGTCTGTGGACAGTTTTTGGTTATTGTAAGTGAAAAAGGGTCATCGTGGTATCTGGGCATGGAAGATAAGGATGATAGTGAACATCCTATAGGAAACAGGGATGGTTCCATACAAGGTAAGTATCCTATAGATCGCAAGGAGGCTTCTAAGCCTGAAACCATCAGATCTAAATGTCAGGAGTCCCAGAGTATGAACTGCAGCATTCCCTGAGAAGTTCCAGGCCCCACATATTGGATCTGTTCCTGGTGCAAATTCTCAGGCAAGTAAACATGCTTCCCAATGCATTATTTATTAATGATGACATGTCTACATATTAATAGATCAGAATATTATCACTCTTTGTGCTAAGAAATAAATTAGTATAACAACTTGTGCCAAAGGAGATTTGAAAAGGTTACATCTGCTGGATTTGCTTTCATTCAGTCCACACTGGTTACCTAGGATCCCTTAGAGAGTGATTTAATGGACTAGAGATAGAGCTCAGTGGGTAAAGACACAAAGCCCAATGTCCTGAGTTCAATCTGTGGAATTCAGATTCACATGGAAGAAGGAGTGACTAGGAGATACTGGACATTCACAATATCCTCTACCTCCACAAGTATACTGTAACACCTGTTCTCTCTCTCTCTCTCTCTCTCTCTCTCTCTCTCTCTCTCTCTCTCTCTCTTCCTCCCTCTCTCCCTTCCTCCCTCCCTCTCTCATTTTCCACCCCTCCTCTATCCCTCCAGTCACAAGGAGCACATACTTAGTTTGCTATTGGCAAGGATGGGTCATGAGCAAAGAAAAGCCAATAGGATTCAGATTTTTGATTCCTGAAATTAAAATCTAAAATGTCTTGAATCGCCCACACTGTGGTTTGGTCAACCAATCCAGGTTTCTGCTAGAAACTGATACAAAGGTGAATAGAACAGAACAGAATAGCAAGATTCATGTGCTTGTGCAGAAAACATCAAAGGAACTTGTTACAACTGTGGCAGCTCATAGGAAAAAAAAATTTCAGGAAGAAGATGCATAAATTGCTAAACAACTGAAGCTCACTTTTAAATAAAGTGAATTGTGTGTATGTGTGTGTGTGTGTGTGTGTGTGTGTGTGTGTGTACATTTGTATGTGCACCACATGTATGTAGTACCCATAGTGACCAGAAGAGGGCATTAGATCACCTGGCACTTGTGCCCTGACAAGATGTGAATTCTGGGAACTAAATCCAGGTCCTCTGCAAGAACAGCAAGTGTGAGAAATGTTTGTTTGTTTGTTTGTTTTCCATCAAAGATAGTTAGCCTTTTAAGAGCCAATATTCCATAAATCTACCCGGCTTCTAAAACTATTATGTTAATTTTTAAAATCTCTCCCTGCTAGTGGAAATTTCATCTGTGCAAAGGCCCCACTGCAATCCCAGAGCTTGGAGGCTTGCGGAGGCCAGTTCCCTCCACATTCCGCTGCTTTGTGCTTATTCCTTTAATACTAGTCAACTGTAAGAAACTATGAGGTCAGATCCCATCCAGTGGGAAAAAGACACAGATACCACCTGTGTTAGAATTATAATCAAATGAACTTCCTGCCCCAGTGTGCTAGCCCAGTTTGGTTTCTGGCACATTGGTTTTTTTTTTTTTTTTTTTTTTTAAGAAATTGCCTTGCCAACCTACATTTACATTGTTGGTATATTCCTTTCGGCGAAAACCAAAATTATTCTCTGTCTGTCTCTCACAATCTTAAGCACTGAGCACCTCTTTGGCCCCTAGAGCTTAAACTATACATTTGACAGAAAGGAAAATGACTGCTAACAAACACTGGAGAGTGAGGACTAGGATTGTCAACATTTTGATTCAGTGAGGAAATGTGTAGCTATTTGAGACAGTTTTTGAGAACGAGACAGGATAGAAAGGAAGAAAATCTTAGAGGAAAGAAAGAGTCCCTGACTGGGACTGAAGCCTCTCACCATCTAAGAAGCAGGAATTCCAGCACAAGTAACAACATTTGCTTCAAGATTGCCAGCATAGATACTTTATGTTAAAACCTAAACATAACCCAGGCTTAAAGCCTTAATGTCTATGACCTTGGGCAGGGCCTTGTTCCTTTTCCCAGACATTACCTGAGAATCTCAAACAAAGCTGTTTTCAGAAACAATGGCTTACTCGCCTGTATCCTGTGGTCAAGACTTTTACCTTATGCATGATAATCCTACCAGGTGCCCTCAGAACCAGCAAGAAGAAAGTAACTCGAGTTCTACTCATGTATATGACTATTTAAAACTAATGAGCTGTACCTCCTAGAGAAGCCCAGGCCCACCCTTGGGTGTCTCTATTTTCTTCAGAACTCCTCTTTGTCTTCTAATCCTCATGCATATGCTTATATTAAAAAATCCTCAATAAAACTTCCATCTCTGCCTCGATGTTCCAGGTAGACCTGCAAGTCTCTACAAGGAAACCAGGAATCCTGGTTTGGCCTGAGATAAAGTCCCTGAAGCTCTAGCTGCTGGATTGGCAGAGGCAGATGTGCCTCCTTTATCTGCAGTCCCAAACAAATGCTGATAGGGTTGGTCCTTATAGAACACTCAGATCTCAAAGATGGACATCTGGTTTACTACCTTCCTCATCTGGATTTAGGTAAGATGAAGATAAGGAGGTACACACAATAGGAGCCCACCAAAACAGCACATTCCAGAAAGATATGCAGCAGCCAAGCCATAGAAGTGGAAAAGAAAGAATCCAAGGGATACGCCATCCTTGCAAGGTGCAAAGATCAGACTTCTGGGAGGAGTCACCATCATCACTGCTAGCCAATACACAATCACGATAACCAAGATACCTGGGTTATATTAGCATATCTGATGATGATCACGATACCTGGGTTATATTAGCATATCTGACAACAACCCTATGAAGCATTGGTGCAAAAAAAAAAAAAAACAAAAAACCTAATCTGTCCCCTTAAAGTGCATAAGACAGATTCTGGAGCTAAATATGAGTGATCATGGTGGGGTTTTAGAGTTGAGCCAGTGGGAAGCAGTTGCATTCAGGAGAAGCATGAGGACTGGAGTAGAGTCAGGCCTCAGGTAAACGCTGAGGGAGGGTGGCAGCCTACTTGTAATTCCAAGACCCAGAAGGTAAGCAGAGAATCCTTGGTGCAAGCTGAATTTTGAGACAAGTTGAGTCGGTGTTAAGTGAGCTATGGGTCTAATCAATGAGCTCTGGGTTCCTCACAAATCTTTAGCACTCCTCAAAACTCTCAAGTGTCACGTAAAATGCATCAATCACATTTGGGGTGCACATTAAATAGGCAATGGGAAAAGCAGCCTCATCCTGAGCCATAGAGTTCCGCTTCTGGGCTGGCTGGGTCTTCAGTTTTATTGCACTGTCTTCAAGTTCCTTGGTTTAATTTATGTTATCTATAGGTTTATTTAGTTTAGCAGCCCATAATGCCATTTGTTTGGGCTGGGGCATTTGTCTGCTTATCTGTTTGCTTGTTTTAGTTGATCTGACATAAAATCCTGCTTTGATATATAAGCATGACAGAGAGTAAGGAAGATGCCCTATATCAACCACTGGCCTGCATGTACACATGATTATACATATGTATTCCTCCATGTACATGAATGCACACTACACACACACACATACACACACACACTACTTTGTTATAACAACAGTTTCATGAAGGTTTTATAATTACAGGGCAAAGGGATTCACAAATCAGGAGATGTTTCAAATCTCTTGGTTGGAACTATCAGGTAGGTGGGATACAGTGAAGCTGCAAAGTCTGGATTGTAGACTCTTAGCCTTTGGGCTGGAAGAAGCCGGTGGTCTGTTAGGAGAGTCAAAAAGAATTTAGCTGATAGTCATAAGGATGCTAGGTCAAACACATAGGTAAGTAATAAGTGATTAATGAGAAGACTAAGATAGAAAAGACCATTTGACTCTGGACCTGTTCTCTCCCCCTCCTTCTCCCCTTGCCCTCTCCCTCTCCTTCTCCCTCTTTCCTCCCCTCCCTCTCCCTCCCCCTCCCCTTCTCTCTGTCTCTGTCTGTCTCTGTCTCTCTCTCTCTCTCTCTCTCTCTCTCTCTCTCTCTCTCTCTCTCACACACACACACACACACACACACACACACACACACACACATTCAATTAGAGAAAGAAGAAATAAAATAGAATCAACTAATCCATGGCAGCACAGGTGGCTCAGAATGCTAGAATGTTCCCTCCCTTCCAGCCGTTCTGAGAAGGTCGTATTATGGCTCTTCTGTCAGCTCAAGAGACATAAAAGGGACACTCTAATGCAATATCAGACAACTGCCTCATTTTGTTCCAAGCAGCTGCCGTGGCTGGGAAAAACACTTGGCTGTCTTCACAAATCATTAGGACTCCTCAGAGCTCTCAAGTGTCACATAAAATATATCGATCACATTCAGGGTGTGCACTGAATAAGCAACAGGAAAACCAGCTTCACCCTGAGCCATAGGGTTCCATTTCTAGGCTGGCTGGGTCTTCCAGTTTTATTGCCCTGTCTTTGAGTTCCAGCATGTGCAGTTTATATGCTTATTTAGTTTGACAGCCTATAATGCCAGTTATTTAGGCTGTTTATTAGTAAGCTGGCATAAAATCCAACAGTATCACCCTCTCTCTACCTCATGGTTCTAACCTGAGGGATGTAGAGTCATTTAAACTGTAAGACACACAGTATGGAGCCATGCCTTGAGGTTGCAAATTGAGTAAAGTCACTAATTAAAGTTTCCACCACCAAGTGACTGTGACTTCAGATGATAAGAAGCCCTTGGGACTGAGGGGTCTTTACCTTGTTCCCTTTGGTTTAAGGTTTATTTTACTTTCAATCACATGCACACGTGTGAGTTTGTGCACATGTGTGCAGGTGCCTGTGGAAGCCAAAGGCATTGAATCTCTCTGGAGCCACAGGCAGCTGTGGGCCGCCTGATATGGGTGCTGGGAACCAAACTCAGGTCCTCTGTCCGCAAGGAATAGTCATTATTCATGCTACTTACAGCAATTAGAACCTGTGGCAATAGACTATCAACATTAAAAGGCGGCCCCTGGTACAGGCATTCTCTTGACCACAGAAAACCTGAAAAGGTGACATTCTACAGAGAACTGGCTCTGAGAGTGTAGAATTCATTCTGTTCCAACTGCAGTATGGGGACAGGATCCTTGCTGAGGTGACTTTTGGTAGAGTCCAGACACAGAGGCTATTCTTAGAACAACCAAAAAAAGCATGGTGCCGCCTAAAAATACTGATGAGTCAACACCTAGAGGCTCCAGTGACGTCATGTTGTCAAAGAACACCCTTTCCCCTCACAGGTTGCAGGTTTAAAATTAGCAAGCTCACAGCTCACCTTCTGAGGAGAGCAAAACATCGCAGCTGAAGAAGCAAACAGGAGTGTGTGTCACATAGCCTGCCACCCATACGGTGCCTGTCACTGTGCCTTTTGGTCCAGTTGTTGGGGACTTAGAGACAACCAAAGTTAAAGGCAGTTACATCCCTCTGACACCCTCACTTATGGTCATCATCCTTAGAATAGGATCTGAGAGGAAGGGCAACAGTGTTGATTACAAATGAGGGCCTTGGAGGGCTCATCTGAGCTCACCAAAGCCACCGTCAGATGGGCCCATTTGGACACTGTGATCTACATGCATGGTCCTGCTTAAGACAGTGTTGCCTGAAATTCCTCCCCAGAGGAGACTATGCAAGGCCTATCCTCTACTTCCTAGTGTCCCAATAATAAATCAAAGTATGTTTCCATCAAGGTTTACCTTGAGGATCAATAAGTTTATTAGGCTTCCTTATGGAGCAGGAGTGAGAGATTCCTGATAAGTACATAGATGACCCCAAAGCAGTCATCCTAGGAAATCTTCAGTAAGCATGGACTATGGCATCCCCAGAGCCACATAGACAGAGTCCTCTTCCCTAATCTTCCCAACCTATATATGGAAGCACTCCCCTTAGCCCTCAAGGTCACATACAATTAGGGAAAAATTGCATACAAATGCCTGAGAGAAGTAGCCAGAATATTTGGTGAGGGTCCAATGAACTGCTCCCTCTAAGAGGGAATGTTAACAATCAGCACGCCCAGCTATGATCTGGGATGACCTTTTTGCAAGTAGATAGTTGGGCTTAGGAAGATAATGGTTGTTCTGCTCTGAGGACAGCACTGAACAACAAGAGGGGGGGACAAAACCACATATGCAATGTTTCTAACACAGTAGCAAGAGCAGCAGCCATGGTTTGGGAGAAACCAAGGCAGGAACTCAAGCATCTGCTTACATCACATCCACAGTTAAGGGCAAGGGCAGAATATGAGCATCTTTACTTGCTCTACAGGGCATGCTCAGCTAGTTTTCTCTACTTACACAGTAAAGGGCCTCAAACCAGGGAATGGTGCCACCTGCAGTGGACTGGGCCCTCCTACATTAACTATCATTGAAACTAATCACCCACAGACAGACCCACAGGTCAACCTGATCTAGATAACTCCTTTTATTAATATGCTTTTCTAAGATGTCTCTAGGTTATATTAAGTTAGTATTAAAACTAACCAGTATAGCCAGGTAGTGCTGGCACATACCTTTAATCCTAGCACTCTGGAGGCAGAGGCAAATGGATCTCCGAGATGGGGACCAGCCTGAACTACAGAGTGACTTCCAGGACCACCTAGGTCACACAGAGAAACCCTGACTCAGAAAGAAAAAGAAAGAAAGAGAGAGAGAGAGAGAGAGAGAGAGAGAGAGAGAGAGAGAGAGAGAGAGAGAGAGAGGCAACCAGTCTAACCAGCACGGCAGTATATTTCAGTCAGTGGCCCTTTCATTCTTTCATGAATACTTAGGCTACATATTTTAAGATGCCTTGGGATACTTTTTAGACAGAACTTAGGAAATAATATAGTATAACGGTAGAAGTTAGTGCTCATTTTCTCTGAATTAAAACATTTCCTCCTGCAAAAAGGAAGAAGAATCATTAGATTCCTCCAGGAAACTATATTAGTCAGTGTTCTCTATAGTCACAGAACTTATGGAGTGTCTCTATATATTAAGGGAATTTATTGTGATGAGTCACAGTCTATAGTCCAACTAACCTGACAATGCTCAGCTGTGAGTGGGAAGTCTAAGAATCTAGTGTTGCTCAGTTCCAAGAGGCAAGTTGTTTCACCTGGTCTTCTGTATAGGCTGGAATTCTGAAGAAGTAGGTTCCAACAGATATGCTGACAAATAAGTGCAAATAGGTGAAGAAGAGTTTGTCTTCCTTCTTCCGATGCCCTTATGTCGGCCTCCAGCAGAAGGTGTGACCCAGATTAAAGGTTCATACCACTACACCTGGATCTGAAAATTGCTTTGTCTCAGGCTGGCCTTGAACTCAGAGATCTGCTTGCTTTAGTCTCCCGGGATTAAAGGCATGTGCTACCTTTCCTGAGCCTAAGCTTTTTGTGACCACTATACCCCCAAGATCTCCAAATCAAGATCTGGGTCAAAAGCCTGTGTCTTCTAACCTCAAGATCTGGATCACAGGTGTGCCCTCTATTTCTGGACTGTAGTTCATTCCAGATGTAGTCAAGTTAACAACCAGGAACAGCTATCACAGAAACTCACCGGGCAGAGGAAGCTCAGTAAACTACAAGATTCACCAGGCCCCTCTCCAAGTTTATACAAGCAACGATGGCAGGTGAGGGAAGACTCTGGTGGAGCTGAGTGGGTGAGACGTGCATGCAAGTCAGGCAGGAGCTACAGGACGGAAGTGTTTTATGAACTGTCACTCATGCTGGGGAGGGTCTTCTGGTGAATCAACTGCCTTTGAGCCAGACAGGTTCCTGTAAGTAACTTTGATAAGCTCATTATTTTACTATGGCAGATGTGGTTGGGGTCATCTCTTTGATCTGTTGCCCAGCACCCTATCTGGTATGAATAGTTATTTGCTCTTACCTCTCCAAGAAGCATCAGTTGGTTAAAAGCAAAGTCTCGATCAGTAAAGACCCTTGAATCATTAAAAGATTCTAGACTATTGTAGGAGGGACTCAGTCTCAGGAACATCCTGAGGCCATAGAGGCCACATATTTGTTCTCTGGACTTGTTCTGTCCAGCAAGAAATTGGTCCAGAAAGTCCAGGCTGGATGTATGACTTACCAGCAAGGTATAACAACAATTATTTTAACAAACCCTCCACATCTGAGGTACCACACCAGGCTTTAAAAGCACAGCTGTTTCTTCTTCAGGAAGGTGACCTTGCCTCAGCAATGCTTTGCTCGTGCATATCTGGAATTCCCAAAAGTCTATGCCCAGACTTCAAAGGAAAACAATTTCTGGTATTCCATAGCTGATACTCATTATAATGTTTGCATAAATTTTGTGCTTTGTTTTGTTTTTTTTTTAAAAGAAAAATGGTTTTGCTTAGTCTAGCCACCTGCTCAAGTCATCAGATTTAACTCCAAACTGTTTGCTTATTTCTGTACATTCAAATCTCTACCCTGTTCACAAAAGCTTAACACTACTCAAAGTGCTACAAACAATGGTCTCTAGTTCCTAGAGATGCCAAGGGAAATACACCCTTTGCAAAGGAGTGTGGGAAAGGAGGGTGAGTGTGGTAGTTAGTTTAACAACTCGACACAGCTAGGGTCATCTGAAATGAGGGGACCTCCATTGATAAAATGCTCCCAAGAAAATGCTTGTGGGCAAGTCTGTGGGGCATTTTCTTGATTAATGATTAATATGGGAGTGCTCAGCCCACTACAGGTGGTAGCACCCCTGGGCAGGAGGTCCTGGGTGGTATAAGAAAGAAAACCAAGTAAGCCACTGGGGAAATAGTAAGCAAAGTTTCTCCATGGCCTCTCCATCAGCTCTTGCTTCCAGGTCCCTGCTTTGATCTCCTGCCCTAGCTTCCATCAATGATCCACAGTAAGCTATAACATGATAAATCCTTTCCTCCCCGTGTTGGTTTGGCCAGTGTCTTAGTTGGAGTTAGAGTGTTGTGAAGAGACACCATGACCATGGCAACTCTCATATGGGAAGCATTTAATTGGGGCTGGCTTACAGTTCAGAGGTTTAGTCCATTATGGTCATGTCAGAAAGCATGGTGGAATGCAGGCAGACACGGTGCTGGAGAGGGAGCTGAGAGTTCTACATCTGGATTGGCAGGCAGCAGGAAGAGACTGTGAAACACTGGTCCTGGTTTAAGCTTCTGAGACGTCAAAGCCCACATCCCTAGTGACATACTTCCTCCAACAAAACCATGCCTACTCCAACAAGGCCACAGCTCCTAATAGTGCCACTCCCTATGGACCTATGGGGTCTATTTTCAAACCACACAGTTAATCACAGCCATGGAGAAGCAGACTAGGACAGTGAGTACTCGCTTAGGACCAACCCAGATGGTGGCAGTGAAAGCCAACCTTCGCCACACTGAGAGTCCAGTTGTCAACAAGAGACTGGGCAGAACCTTGTTAATAACCTTGGAATCACATGCCAGATTCTGGGAGCAGTGGATTTAATGCCTCCAGTTAGCTACTGACTATCTGGCATGGACATCTTAAATGTATGTCCCTTAAATATCTAAAATGGCTAGTTGAGGAGCCAAACTTCCTTTCCATCATATAACCCCTGTAAAGCCTGGAAATCAGCCACATGGTGCTAGTGTGTGTGTGTGTGTGTGTGTGTGTGTGTGTGTGTGTGTGTATGTGTGCTCATGAGTGCATGTGTGTGTTACAGGAACACATGTGTATACAGGTATGCAGGCCAAAGGAGAATATAGGGTATCCTGTTCTTACTCTCTACCTTATTTCTGTGAGACAGAATCTCTTAGGAAACCTAGAACTAGCCAAAAAATCTCAAGAATACCCCATCTCAGCAACCTTCCCCCATAGCTCTGGGGCTATAGGTACCTAACCACACTCAATGTTGACACTGGTACAGGGGATTCAAACTCGTGACCTCACACCTGTACCACGAGCACTCTTACCCACTAAGCCATCTATCTCCTCAGCCCCCATGGGAGACTAATTTTTAACAGGACAAGAATATAAAGCCAGTGAAGAAAAGAATTGAGGCAAACCATCACACTGAACCTGCAGCCATGGGCTCTTTTAACTTGAGACTTTTAGGGTTCAATGTGAAGAGAGTTGTGGAAAGAGCTGCATATCAGGGAATGCAAATACTGCATATCCCCCAGTGGCTTTCCCACGTTAAGTTTCTCATGAACCACTAATACAATACTCATTTTATGTGAGCCACACTTAAGGTGCAAGTCACATGATTTGAGAGGTACTGTACAGCAAGCATGCATGTGTAGAGGATGCCACTGCTGATTCTGATAAAAAGGTACAACCTCCCCCCCATAAAGATGCAGTAAATTATTCCTATAAAGGATTTACAGCAAAAGAAAGTGTATTTGTCTTTTATTTCTTTAAATAATAAATGCTGTCTAATAACTCAGGTCATTTTTTCTCTATTCACAGTGGCACTTAAACCACCTTAAAAATCTATCCCTAATGACATTAGTCAGCCATTTGGCATGTTGCAAGATGAGTTTGGAAATTCTCATGTGAACAAATATGATTGAAGTGTGATGAATCTACTTTTTAAGTATTTTACATTAGCGGTACTTTTAATCAGGCTAAGCAAGAGAAACCAAGGGAAGTAAAAATACCAGAACCAGTCATAATAAATAGCATTGCTGTGACTATTAATTCCTAATTTGAACTTCCTGGAAGCCGGTGCAGGGAGGAAAAAAAGAAAACATTGTGAGTTACATAATCCTTCCAGTGAGAAAAATACCAGTTCTTTGAAGTGAACAGTGATTTCTTGGCACTAGTTCCTGTAAGAAAACATCACATTTTGGCTGGAGAGACGGCTCGTAGCTAAAAGCACTTGTTGCTCTTACAGAGGACCCCTGTGGGTTTCCAGGACCCACATGGTGGCTCTCAACCAACTGTGACCCCAAATCTAGCAGATTCAGCAGGCATGCACATGGTGTACCTACACGCAGGCAGGCAAAACATCACACAGATAAAGTAAAGTAAATGATCTCTAGAAAACATGACATGACCCTTATATGGGGAACAGTGGACAGGTGTGCTCTACCATAGATGTGGAATGGTCAAGGATGCTAACCTTGATCAAGAGCTCTATTGCTATGCTCTCCCTCCATCCATCTCACCCCGGACACACTGCAAGCCCGTCAAGAGCTGGTGAAGGTTGCACTGGGGGTCAAAGGTCAACAGCAGGCATCTTGTTCAACCATTCCACCCTTTCTTACTCAAGGCAGGATCGCTCACTACACTTGGAGATCCAATCCAGAGAGGCTTGGATTCCCTTCCTCTTGCTTCCCCATCCCCTAGTCCTCAATCTCATCCCTCTCACCCTGTGTCCCATACGCCTGGGGGTCACAGGCATGAGCTGCCCTAACCAACTTTCTGTGGATGCTGGGGCTCTGAACTCAGGTTCTCATATTTGCACAGAAAGCCCTTTTCCCACTGAGCCATCTGCCCAGTCCCCTACAGAGAACTGTTCTAACCCCATTTTTTTTTAATAAAAAGGGAACTAAGGATTCATAGACAATAAGTTGACCATGATGATAAAGCTAGCATGCAGAGAAAACATGTTCCACCTGCTTTTGGATCTAAAGCCCCATTCTTGGTTTCTCTGCTTCCCATGAGGCCCACACCCTGTCCAGAAAACCACGACATAGAACATGATTAGTTTTCCTACAGATCTCTGACATCAGACCTCCCCATTGAACCACAAAACTAGGACCTATAAAGCAGGATACTCTATACATAAATCATCTCTCAGGGGCCTGTGAGATCGCTCAGCAGATGATGGTACTTTGTTAAAATAATATAATAAACCATTTTTCCTTTCCCAGTCTTGCTTCCAGAATGATGACTCAGATTAAATATTTATTAATAAATGCTTAGGCCATAAACTTTGGCTCACCCCTGACTAGCTTGCAACTTATTTAACCTATTTAAATTATTCTATGTTCATCATTTGGTTAACTACCTCTCCTTTAGTCCCAGCCCATTTCTTCCTTCTCATCTCTTCAGCATCTCCCTCAGTATCTTTTCAAGTTCATCTCCTCAGTCTGTTTCTCCATCCCATCTCTCTCTATGCATCTCTCTTTTATCTCTTAATATTTCCCAGAATCCCCTCTCTTCCTGCCAGTGTCCCACCTCCTATTTCTTGCCTCAGCTCACTGGCTATCGGCTTTTTTATTGACAGGTGGTGTTTATAAAAGATTCTCTCTACAGTACCTACTGCCAAATCCAGTGATGCCAAACCTGAGTTTGATATCTAGGAATCCACATGGGGAAAGGAGAGAATCAACTCCAACAACATTCCTCTGACTTCCACATGCACACGACATGCACATGCTCACAGAACACAAGATAGCAATAGGTTTGACATTCAAGCCCATTTATATCATAGCCATTCTATCCATTGAACTGAATATCAGGCCTGCATGAGGACTACGCTGATGCAGGTTTCCTCTTTCTATTTATTTGTTGGGGGAGGAATCTTGAGATAAGGTTTTACTATATATCCTAGGTTGGTCTGGGACTCATAGCAATCCTGCTTCAGCCTCCTTAGCAGAATGTTATACCTCTTAGTTAAAGTTCCTGACTTTCTTTGATAATCTCTAAGTGGGGTCTGGAGCAATAAAATGGAGACCAGAGAGAAGGAACCCAAGAAGGGCGGGAGGAAGCCTAACTATCTTCAGCTCCAGAGAGCAGGGAAACGAACCACTGAACAGCGAGGAAGCTCACCCTCCGCCTGGGCTCATCACCCCACACTGCCTCTTACAAAACCAGTTCTCTTTGATGATGTAACTCAAGAATTCATCTTTAAATCGGTGGGTCTCTCAAAAACTGACTGACAAATAATTCTTCCATTCTCTGTCTCTCGTGTACTTCTCAGTATATCTTGATCTCAGAAAAAGTAGAAAATGAAATAAAGTATGCTGTCAACCTACTAGCCCACCTTGTCCTTGGCTCCAGATAGCAGGCTCATAGCCTAGAGGATAGGGTCCACCTTTACCAAGTCCCCTTCCTTACCCTAAGAAGTGTACTCTCAACTATGTCAACCCATGTGAGCACCTTTTAACGAATGACAGAGTGGACTTCAAGGTAGATCTTATATAAAAAAACATGAAGAAGATGGCAAATACTATCATTTTAACAAACACACACAAACAAATAAACCAAACCCTGCAGTAGTCTGGAGGTAAGGACTCCATGCCCTTTAACGTCATCACAAGCTAAATGGAACAGTAGCCATTTCCCCAAGTGTCAGCATGGATACATGCTTACCTACTCTTTAGCACAAAACCAAAGTGGCCTCAATTCTGTTGCCATAAGGTTTAGTTCTTTCCACTACCCCCATTATACGTGGGACATTTTAAGTAGATTGCCAGCCTCTTGGGCTCCAGGGGGATCACTCAGTACCACAGAGAAGCAAGATACTAAATATGACTCAGAAATATTCTAGTCTCTTCAATAAAAGGTTAAGGTTGCAGCGAAGGTCTTGCAGTAGCTTTCAAATCTGCCCCACACTGGGCCTCTCATCTGGTAGGTGTCCCCTGAGTGATTAACAGCAACTCATTAGATTCCCAAGCACCATCCAGAGGTGAAAGAAAACAGGACTCCATGCTGAGGACAATGACACCCACTGTCCTGGCACAGTTTAAATGGCCTCGAAAATAACAAACCACTGTAAAATGTCACTCTTACCCCGCTAAGACTTTGGCTTCCACTGATGCCTGTGCACACACTGATCCTCTCCTGGAGGGATTTTTGGAAGCTCACATGTGCAAGATCCTCCAAGATTTTACTCAGATGACCTTAATGAGTCAGTCTTATGTAGAATTTTCAAACACTTATTAAGTATGTTTTCATGCTTGCATTTGGCCTGAGTCTTGCTGTTGGGTGGTCTGAGTTCTGTTCTACATCACTCATTTGAAGATCCCATGTTCATATAGCTAAGTTTGTTTCTAGAACCCATTTTCAAGAGTTGAGTTTAGAGACAGGAAGGCATTGGAGAGCCCTAAACTGGACTTCAAGGGTAAGAGACGTTCATCAAGTCCTCCTATATCTCTAAATGGTCCCTGGATGCTAGAGAATGTAGCTGTGTCTTTGGTTATCATTTTAACTGCATGTCCATTTCAATGCTGGATAAACATCCGAGTGTATCAGCAAAAGGGGAATGGCTGAATATACAAAAAAAATTAATAATTCAAACGTCACTGCTTCTGAAGACTTCTGTATGAAGATGAAAATGAGAACGATATGTTGGTGACTTATCCAAGTGTTTTATGATGTAATATAATTTACAATATTATATTAAAAACTCGTAATATAATATAAATGGCATGGAGCAATAGTTAACTATTTTTGGACCAAAAGGCTCTCCTATGGATCCATACTAGACCATCAGTCAGGAGCTTTTTACAAAGAAAAGCTGGCAACAGCATGAGGAAGATTAAGTCAAGACCAGAGTCAGAAAAAACTATACTTACTCTAAGGAGGAGACTCACTACAGGTTAGAATCTGGCTTGAGGTCATCCACATAGGTATTATCCATTTTCAGGGGCTCATGTTGCCTTCAACATATCCTTTATTTCTAACAAACATAACCCCCATGGTCCTGTCATCAGGCCAGTACCCTCTAACCAAGCATCCATCAGTCCCTATAGCCCCAGGATCTAGGTTTGGTCCTATGGCTGCAAGCGTCATAAGACCCAAAGCTCCAGCCTAAACCTACAGATTGGGGGCCTGGACCTGCTACAGCAGACTGTTGCTGAGTTTGCCTCTCCAGACTCTAGCTGCTTATACAATCTCCAGTCCTGGTCTTCCAGGCAGAAAACAAGTTATACATATTTTTCCTTGAAAAGACAACCCTGCATGTTTAACATGGGGATTTCCTTAGTGCTGTCTGTGGGTGTAAGGACCTTTGTGCTCTTGGCATGTTAGGAGGTACCCATGTGGGTGTTGGGAAACGAACCACTGTCCTCTGTAAGAACATCAAGAACTCTTAGCCACCTAGTCACCTCTCCAGCCTGATAGGTTTGTTTTTATAGCTTACAGCTCTGTAATCTACTGTCTGAAATCCTTGGGCCTTGACGTGTTTGAGATTCAAATTTTGGGACATAGATATTTAATACAGTGCTACCTGTTATGTAATGGCGACCTCCTTGTAATTATAAACAAGAAGGCTGCTGCAGAGAAAAGCATGAATATTCACAAGGAAAGAGAGTCACCTCTGCTCTGCTCAGATTTAAATGGAATTGGGTCAAATGAAGCTGGGTTTCAAAATGAGTTGCAAAAACCCTTGGGTTTTAGAGATTTTTTTTCCCATAGCCTAGAACTGTAGACATGGGGCAATAGAATGCACCTCTACACAAGATATTACCTTCTCATGCTGCCCTCCTAACAAAAGTGGAAGCCGATCTATCCTGTAGAAGTGAAGATAGCAACAAGTCAGATCGAATCTTGGCAGGTTTGTTAGTATATCTTCATCATGGCTGTGGTATTGGTCTGGACCACCAGTTGCTCAAAAAGAAAGAACTGGATCACAGCAGTGAAGCTGAATGAACACTTTCAATATTAGTATCCCTCTGGCTTCTCAGAGTGCATTGAGATGGTCTATTCATAAGAAGCACAACAATGAAGAGACATGGGACTGGAGAGATGGATCAGTGGTTAGGAACCCACAATGTTCCTGTATGACCCAAAATTCAGTTCCCAGCATTCCCTATATGCACAGGGGGCTCACAAATACCTGTAACTCCAGTTCCAGGGGATCTGGCTTCCTCTTCTGACCCTCCTCGACACACATGTATACATAATTAAAAATAAAAAAAATGTTTTTTAAAATGAAAAGATGTAGAGCTATGCTTCCAAGCTCATGCCCATGGGACTAGAATTCATTTGAAATAATAATTGGTAGAAATAGAAATGCTTCTTATTTTAAAAAAGGAATTGCATGAGACTATGAACATGGTAGAAAGCCTGGAGGATCTTCTTTGGCTCTGACACCATCACAGTCACTGCTACTCACTGCTTGTTGGCTTGTCTTGAATTGATCTCTCTGGATAGACTGTGAATAAAAGCAGTTTGTGTGTATCTTATTCATCGTTGTACCCAGAGCTAACTATCACACCATGCCAGGAGGCAGTATTACTTAGTAAACATTAGTGTGTGGACTCTAGCAGGTAGCAACCTGCATCCCGACTCAGTCACTGGTAGCTGTGAAATCATGGCAAACTGCATCTCAATGGTTTTGTCTGATAATGAAGATGATACAATCACCCTAGACAGACTCATTTATTCTACAACAAACCCTCTAGTCCCAGTAGTCTGTCAACAGCCTTATTGTGTTTGTTTGGTCTTACTGTATTTTTTTTGTTCATTATAGGTTGGCAAGAATCCTTCTTTCTCTGTTATTATCCACACTCTGACATTCAAATGACTTAAGTGGGCAGTAGAGAACACAAAGCCAGGTTCCCCAGCTGAGTATAGAGTATGTTTATCAAAGTTCAACATCAAGAATTAAAAGATTGGTCTAGAAACTATACAGGTCAGTTCTGCTTACGACTTACACACTAGACCAAACAGTTCACCAAGTTCAAAGCTATGGAATCCTGCCACCTGCTTAGGAGGTAGACAGGCAGAAAGAGCCCACCCTCAGAGGTTTGGTGTTTATAAAACACTTGTAAAATCACCTGGCATCTCAGAACATGGCTGATACAGACATTGCTGTTATTATCATTATGATTATTAAATTAAATAGATGTACATGCTTTAAAGGCCATAATGAAGTCACCTCGCTGCCTTCTCCTTACTCAATTGACTTTAAATAAATATTTTATAGCAGTTCTTTGCCTTTAAAGGTCCTATCCTTTAAAGACTCCACAGCCCAGTGAGATCTAGAATAGCCAACAAGGGCCAGCCACACCAGAGGGAAATGAATCCCAGTAACTTTAGGGTATTGAATGTTTTGAAGAGTTCAGTTCTAAATGAGTTTCACATAAAAATATTTATACTTCAGGCTGTTTCATACAAACAGCAATCTACGTTTGTTAGTTTCGGGTGCCAGTTTTCTCCAGCTCTGGTTATCCTTTGTGTTATATAAACAGCACACAACCATCTGGCCCACAACAAGCCACGCTGAACACTGGGTTCACTCATCGCCAAAGCATCAAATCAAAACACGAGCTTTCTGAGTTCTGCTTGACTGAAAATCAGAGAGAATGCCAAAGCCCTCACAATGCTGTTCAAGAAATGTGCGTCAGGTGATAAAGCAGAGAATGTTAAAGGATGGCAGAAATGTGCACAGGAGAATACTTCAGCAGAGACAAACATGACTGCGTCATACCTGATGCCACTGTCTATAATATGAGCAAGCCAATTCAGTATTTTCTGGCTTGCCTTGAAAAAGTCATGATTAGTCATGTGTATTACCACCTACACACATGGACCATAGAAATGAGTGCCATCTCCTGCTAAAATCCCAGGCTACAAAACGTGTCTTCCCCAAAACAATTAAAAAGCAATCACCTCCAGCAGCCTTACCCACAGGTAAACACAGAGGACCAATGATGCTTTCTGTTTCACTTCTCTCAGTCTAAAATTACGCCCCCACCACCAGAATTCCCAAATGCTCCATCCTTTGGAAAAGGTGTCCATCATCAGACTTTGTGGCTCAGATCTATGAAATCTGAACCCTGTAGAAACAATATCCTGTAGAATAAATATCTTGAGTAAGATCAGGGAAAAGCTGGGCGGGGCATCTAGAAAGATGAGATGAAGTGATGAAGACCATGTACTGTTTTTCCAGCAGACCTGAGTTCAGTTTCCAGCACCTATGTTGGGTGGCTCAGTGGCTCCCAAATTCCTGTAATTCCAGCTCCAATGACTTTAATACTCTCTTTTGGCATATATGTAGATAAACAGGCATAGATACATACATAAAAATGATTATTTTAATTTAAAAAGCTAACTGAAACACCAAATGACCATGGTAATTTCCTGTTACTGCACAACAACTATCAGCAAGTAACTTGCAATGAGACAAAAGGGTGGTTTGGGTTTACAAGTTGGGAGGATACAGACTCACGACCCATGATCTTTTGAGCCTGTGATGGGGCAACACATCATGGCAGAGGAGAGTCATTAACCTCAAGGCTAGTCTACTACAGACCTGGAGACCACTACGTACTTAAGAGGATATCTCTCAGTTACCTTAAGAGTTGTTGATATGCTTTGCCTCTTAAAGGTTCCACACCCTCTACGTCACCACTCTAGGGAGTAAATCTTTAATACATAGTGCTTCAGAGAGACATTTACTATGCAAACACGAGCCAAGTCACAGGGCATACTGTTTATGTATCATAAGACTGCATATATTACATTGCATACATCTATAGCATGTATTATATAAAAATACGCACATTGTGTATAATGTGTGTACATACATGAATGTTTGACTAAATAAAATAATCTAAACTACATCAGATTATTTAATATCCTAGAAACTTTCCACAGGTGATGGCTGTCAGATGGAGCCAAGGTAGAAGATGACTTCCTGTCTGGGTTACCAAATATGATGATGTAGCTACTGGCTAATTGTAAAATGAACCAGAGAGAAAATTCAGCAAGGAAGGGCACTTGCCTCCAAGCATGGCAACCTGAGTTCAATAACTGAGGACCACATGATTGAAGAAGAGAATCAACTCCTGTAAATTGTCCTCTGACTTCTACATACACAAACAAATATACATATATATGTACACACACATATATATTTACATACACATATATACATATATTTACACACATATATATAATATAACATATTATTATATATATAATGTATTAATTTTTAAAAGTTCACCTCCTTGGCAATAAATCAGTATCTCAATCATGTGATATTAGTTTCACCTTATTGTAGCATATTTATCAATTATGTTATCAAACTATTTCAAGACTCAATTCTATCTCATACTGTTACACAGTGACTTTGAGATAAACTACTTGAAAATATTCTGCAACCCCTTTTTCAATCACAATTCAGAAGGTCCATACAGACATGGGCCAGCCTTCTCATAAATGCCTGCCCCTAGGCCTTTATTCTTCAGGGTTAAAAATTTAAGCTCAGCTGATCAGCCAGTCTTGAACTGCACATGTGCACCTATTTTCTCCAGCACATCCCATCCTGGAGGGAAGACTGTTAAGACTCAGGAAGTTCTAAAAAGAGGCTCATTAAGACTCAAGAGAATTCTAAGAGGAAGCAATCAAGACTCAGGAAATAAGCAACTCAGACTTCCTAGGAAATCCCTAAAACTCACTGCTTGCAGAAAGCCACTCCCTTCCCAAGGGTATGTGAGTATGGTGGACTACTGAGGAACTGAGACACTCTCCTACTTATCAAGCTTCCTACAGGGTTCTGCATCCTGAGCTGCACTCATGCTGAAGTAACTTTCAGGGTAGCTGCCTTTGGGTCATTTCAGCCCCTGTAATTTACCCCTTACCCATACTCCTTTTTTTTTTATTTTATGAAAGGACATGTAGCTGTCTTCAGATGCACCAGAAGAGGGCGTCAGATCACTTTACAGATGGTTGTGAGCCACCATGTGGGTGCTGGGATTTGAACTCAGGACCTTTGGAAGAGCAGTCAGGTGCTCTTACCCACTGAGCCATCTCTCCAGCCCCACCCATACTCCTTTAAGTAGGTCTCATAAACCCATTTAGTTCACCAAGACAGAATTTTTACTTTGATATGTCATCAGTTCCCTGTCCCAAGGGTGAATTTGTTCACATCTCTTCAGGACACAATTGCACTTCTAAAAATATCAGTACCTTCCTAGGTACCTATTGTTTCAACTGACTGCTAGTATTTAATCATGAAAGAATAGAAGACTCCACAAAGTCTCCAAGGAGAATCCTCTTCACTGTGACACTTGGATAAATGGAATGCACAAGGAGAAAATGGAGAGTCTTATTTTGTAGTTCACAGCAAGTAAATTTCAGAGCAAATAATGCACCCCAAATAAATGATAATCTGTTTTATAATCTGCTTTCTAATCCAAGAACAAAATCCCTATTTCTTCATGGCATGTACTACTTTCTTGCTTTAAATAGCCTGTTAATCATGGGTCTGAAGCTTCTAATCACAGATAATTCATTGCACTTCAAGCTATTTTCAGCCCACAGTTTCAATTGTTCAAGGCCAAGGCAATATTGCTATATGGTGTCTTTAAACGGGTTGAAATGACACCCCACACACACAATGTTCATTTCTCCATGGCTCATTAAGAACAATCACAAAAAAAATCAATAAAACTCAGAAACCAAATTTCCAATTAGTTGTGCTCAGTCAACAATGTCTGGACTTTAGAATTTGAAAGAACGAACATTTACAAAATGGCAAATCAGAAAGTGTTCATATCTCATACAAAGCCAGATGCTTTTGTGTAGAAAAAATGACATCTTCCCTTAGAAAACAGCAATGATTACAGCATGGTATAGCAGGAAATATTTAGAAGTCAGCATCCATATCTATGCAGGAAGGCTGTACCCATCCATCTATCCCATTTAAAAGATCTGCAATCTGAAATAAACTCAAGAAGAATCCCCAAATAGAACATTTACTGCGATTTCCAGGAATATTTTCACTATCACAAGTTGGCTTCTTAAAATGAGCAACTAGAAAACACTTATTCAAACTCAACCTTGTTTCACAGTCATATCAAAGTACCATTGTTGGTGAGCAGTATAACACAGTATAGCAACCACTACCAAGGTACACATGAGTCGAGAAAGCCTCAGGAGTCGAGCTAGCTCTCCTCTGACCATCCCAGAATAGTCATCACATTGAAGAAAGGGCAGGGGTAACATTTTGGCAGAATGAGAAGAAAGGAAACTTTTAGGAGTTTTAAACATCTGCTTCTAAGTCCAAGGAGTACCTCTTATAGTCCAGATTCTGAACACCACTTCTTCTGTAAACTAGACCTACAAGCCAGTGATGACTGGGTTCCATCCTATACAACCTCATCCACAAACAGTCAGGCACACCTCCACCTCAGTGACTGCCTTACACTCTCCAGGTTTTTCCTGATCCTGATAATCAATGCCCAAAGCAGAGCCAAGTAAACACATCTAAAACTTTCCAAAAGATTCACATCAAAGGGGAAAGGAGACACTAGTCAGATTCCCATGCTTCAGAATGTGCGTCTTACCTTGCTCTCTTCTTCTTCAAACACAGACTGGTGAACATTGCAGGCAAACAATGCGTTGGGGAGATCATTGAAATCAGTGAGAGCTTGGAAGGCCTCTTCAGCAAAACACTGAGTGACAGCCCAGTCTCTGTCTATGCAGCAGAGGAAGAAAAGTCCCCCATCTTCAGGGATGGATGCCTGCTGCCCCAGGCTTCTCATGCCAATGAAGTAGGCGTCTCCCCTCATCCCTGAAGAGGCAAAGACAGATGTGTGTTGGAGTCAAACAAAATCCTTAAAACTCTTGTTTGCAGGCCCCAGTTCTGGGAGCCTGAAATGAAATTGGTTAAAAGGAGCACTCACTAAGACCACAAATATCTCCTGAGCTTCAGGCATTGTTCTAAATGATCTGTATGTAGCATGTGCATGCACGCTCCCGACAGGCCAGAGGCCACCATGAGTGTCTCCTTTAGTTGCTCTCCACATTTTTGTTTTGAAACAGGATCTTTTACTGACCGTGAAGGATGCTGATTCAGGAAGACTGGCTGGCCAATGAGCATTTGGGCTCCACCTGCCACCCCACTTGCCCCCAAGTCGGGGCTACAGATATTGTCCTCCACTCTTGCCTTTTCTTGTGAGTGCTGGGACCCCAAACTCAGGTGGTTGTGCTTGCAAAGCAAGCTCTTTACTGACTGAGCCATCTCCCTCACCCTCACATTAACTCATTTTAAAAATTCTCACAGTATCAATATAATACTATTCCATCCGTTAAGTAACTTCTATCAGGCTAATATCAAATTGGAAGACTAAGGTTGAAGATAAAAAAACATAAGCCCAGAATTCACTTTCCTATGCCAGTAGAATGAAGCAGATCAAAACTGGTAGATCTCATTATCCCTTGAATCTTCGCTTCGTTAACTCCAACACAGAACAGCTCATGCACAATGGCACCATGCACACATGTGTGAGCACACATAGAGAAACACACACACACACACACACACACACACACACACACACACACACGCCACTTACATTCCTTCTGCTCCTTGGGATTATGTCTGGAAAGGATCGTAAACCAGGCCCAGATTTTTGAAAATCAGTATGATCTGAACCAATCTATAAAATGCAAATGTCTGTCCCAGTAACTCCAATGAAGCCTTCCAGAAAGGTCCTCTCAACACTGCTTCCTGACCTCTCACAATCATCTTTTACATAGCTAAAAGTGCTTCCCGAGTTAGCCCTGGCATATGGTTCCACAGACTTGGTCAGTGCACCTACATGTCAGCGACGGCATCTGCTTTTTTCCTTTGTGTCTATTTTTATGTCTTTAAACCCCTTCCACTTAAATTTCAGCAGATAGTGGCCCAGAAGGTGGGAGCAACAGCCTCTGGGCAGTTCTACTAGGGCTGCTGAGTTCCTATAGCAAGTCTCCTTCTCTTTCAAACCAGCAGTGTATCCTTTCAGGAGTAAAGAAGAAAAAGTAGCTACCATGGGCTTAGCTCTGCCCTCATGAGGTTTGGTGAGATACAGTTTGTTTGCTTTTGGCTCTTTTGAGCCTGAAACACTATGGGATGAAGTTGTTTGCAATGCCCATTTTTGTTACAGAAACCCTGGTGTGAATTTGGTACGTGTGATGGTTTGTATATGCTTGGCCCAGGGAGTGGCCCTGTTAGAGTAGATGTGGCCTTGTTGGAGTAGGTTTGTCACTGTGGGTGTGGGCTTTAAGACCCTCATCCTAGCTGCCTGGAAGTCAGTATTCTGCTAGCAGCCTTCGGATGAAGATGTAGAACTCTCAGCTCCTCCTTGCATCATGCCTGCTTGGATGCTGCCATGTTCCCGCCTTGATGACAATGGACTGAACCTCTGAACCTGTAAGCCAGTCCAATTAAATGTCCTTTATATAAGACTTGCCTTGGTCATGGAACCAGCTCACAGCAGTAAAACCCTAAGACGGTAAGCAACATCTGATGTGAGGGCAATGCTGCATTTTATATGAAATCTGAGACAGAACTAAAAAAAAAAAAAAAATCAGTAACTTGGGTGGGTCAGATGGTTCAGTGAGTGAAAGCATTTTCTGCTGAGCAAGATGACATGAGTTTGATCCCTGAGACTCAAATGATGGGGGTGGGGGAAAAAATCAATCCTCACAAGTTGTTCTCTAACCTCCAGTTGTATGCTGTGGCACACAGGCAGGCCAATCCCCTCCCCCACCGCACACACACTTAAAATGAATGAATAAAATGTGATACATTTTTTAAAATTAGGTAACTTGGTAATGAGTCTCATGATAAATCACTATGTCTGTGACAAACAAAAATACGATGCTATTTATTTTGCATTTCAAAGTCTTCAGATATTCAATGAGTACCACACTTTCTGTAGTTAGTCAGGGCCAAAAAATGATTATTTTAGACAGAAAAATAAAATACTTTTATAATTCTATAATCCAGTTCTATAGTTCTAAATTTAAAAAAATGAATATTTTTAATTCAAAGGAAAAATACCTAAACATCAATATGAAGGAAATCTCACAGCTTGACAACTCATGTTTGTTATATAGTTATTCCAGATGTTTTACACATAATGTGTGCAGTAGTTATTATTTAATCCCGCTAGAGTACTATTTTCATAGCAAAAACATTTGCTAAGAATATCAAAATAGTACTACTTTTATTAAAGGTATATAGGAAGACTAAAATGTCATTCGAATCCAGGGGCCTGGAACACAGATCATTGCCAGTCCATCTTAATCGAAAATTTTCAACTGAATCAAAACAGGTTCCCAAGTTTTGTCAGATGAGTTCTGAGACTCATTCAATTATTCTTTTTCCAAGGAAAAGTAAGATTCATAGCTGAACAAATTAACTTCAATAAAGCCAATAGTAAGCCTCACTCGCTCGCAAGTCCTTTTTCATGGACGGGAATAGCTTGCACTTCTGCCTATGCTGTGCAACGCGAATCTCCATGAGATTTATTTTAAGCGCCTTACTTTGAATAAAGACTTCAAGAGTCAAGGCACTTTGGGTGAACAATCTCCACTACTTGAATGGAGAAAGACTTCAGAAGTCAGAGCTTTGAACAAAGGAACCCTAATCACCCAGATTTCTCCTTCCATTCCATTAAGTGACTCACTTTATTTGCTGGAGAAGGCAAAAGGTTATTCAGCGACTCCGTTTATTCTCCTAATGAGAGAGCAAAATCCTCCCCTGCCTCTTTCCAGATAATTAGGAGAGCCTCACCTGCTCCTGTTACCTCTGTCCTTTATTAGAAGATAAGCAGTCATGCACATCCCTCCGCTAACCTCTCCCACTTCCCACCCAATGCTCTCTTGCTGGAGAAGCCAGACTGTACATTCAGTTTTTCTCCTGTTCTTGTCAGTTTTCTTCTAGGTCCCGCCCACATGCCCTAGGTCCAACCCCCTGCCCAGCTGCTCTGTTTTCTCCATTTCCTTTTGAGTGGCAGCTCTGAAAGAAAAAAATCTACAGGTTCCATTCAGTGTGAGACTAAGTCAGGAGCTTACAGCAGGCTCGGTGCCCTAGTTCCACTCTGCAGAGTGGACCCTGGTACTTCATTCAGAAGATGGGGAAGACCTAACTCATCCTCCACACCCAACAAGGGAATCCTTCCAAGGAAACAATAAAAGCTAACGTGGAGTTTGTGAGAAAGCCTGATTTCCTTTGACTAAATCTTTCTTTGACTTTAACCTGCCCATCTTCTCATTTCCATATTGCTTCACCCAGAACTCCTATGCTGCTTTTCCTGGGAATACACACTCCATAACTTGTCTCTCCACTACGCATGTGCCCGTCCCCCATTCATATTCCTCCGGGAATCTGCTTCTTGCAGCTTCAAGCTGACTAAATCATATAGAAATAGCTGTTCTCCGAATACAAACTTGTCCTTATTCCTTGTGGAAAATCTGTGCTAGGTCAGCAAGATGACTTGGTAGGTGGGGGTTCTTACCATGCAGATGTGAGGGTGTGAGTTCAGTCTCCAAAACTCAAGTAAACATGGACAGAGAGAACTGAGGATGCCACAAAGTTGATCTTTGGCATTCACAGGGGTGGGGGGTGGGAGGTGGGGGATGTGAGAGAGAGAGAGAGACAGAGACAGAGACAGAGACCACGCGAGAGAGAACGTGAGAGAGCGCTAAAAGCTGAAAACATTTACTGAGCTAGCAGTACTCCCTTTCATTGGGCATGATAACCCTGCTGTGTAAAATTTGGTTGCATTCATAGAAAGGAAAGGAAATTTCTATAGATGTCCGAATTCTGCCTTGATTAATTGTAATTATTTTTTTTAGTAGAAATACTTTATTTCTAAATACTCAGAAGTTTATAAACAGTATTTTTGTTTTGTATTTCCTAAATTTAACATAAAAGTATTTTCTAAAGTTAATTCACCATCTTTTAACTTTATCATTCCTTGTTCTTCATTATACTTGTATAAATACTTATGAATAGCAATTCTTTTGAAATTTAAATAGAAATGTTGCTTTTCCCTGTTTTAAATAACCAAGCATTACAAAATAAAATATAGGAAGATAAAGCAAAGGAAAAAATCATATTGAAGATGGACAGTTGGCACAGGGTCTAGGAAGACATGTGGGAAGAACCCTGGAGTGCAGGATAACTTAAGAGAAATCTGTCTCCCTAGGGAAGATGACTGCTCCAGAGCCTTACCTGGGGCAGAAACACCCTGGATTTCTTTCCTCCTGCTCTATCAGTCATCAGCAGGAAACTGCGTGCAGGACCATGGTCTTGGGGTGACTGCTGTGATGTCAGAACATGGTCCAGGAATGGAGTCTTGAGAGGAGGATTCTGAATGCTTGTGAGAGAACTCCAAGAGAACAAGACAAGAGTCTTGGGACTTCAGGTTCTCCAGAACACAGAACAGTTTTTGAAATGTGCTTTTGTAGCAGATGTAGCAGATAAGAATGAATCTACTTCAGATTACTCATTATTGCCTGTTGCTGGTATTCAATCACATGATAACATGTCTCTTCAGAAAGACATGGTTTTGCCACAAGTGACTTGCCTTTGTGGTTGGGTGCAGCTAGAACTCATGAGAACTTTACTCATGTGATATTTCTTAGCCCTCGGAGTATAAATTGCCTGATGCTCTGGAAAGGCTGGCTATTGCATGGCAAAAAGAGAAAAAGAAAACTAGGAGAGGCCAGGAACTCAAATAGAAACGAAAGGATTCATCAGAATTAGTGAATTCACTCTTAAATGGCATGTTATGGTAACCTTAGAGTAAGGAAAATATACTTTTAAGATGCTCACCAACCTTTGGTGAGCATAACTGCACATGAGAGCAGAAAATTATGACAATGCAAAGGGCATTCTAGTAATGAAATATTAAGCCCCACGATGCAACCAAACTGCTCGGTTGCTTTTTTATTATGATTTCTATCTTTTAATTGGACTTAAAACTATCAGGCAACCACTGTCTACACAACTTCACCTAACAAGGTGTACAAGTGTGTTGTTCTGATTTTGAAGTGTGAGGTTGTCCACCCAACAGATCCTTTTGTTCAGAGACTCATCTGCCCACTGCCTATGACATTGGTACTGCATCTTGGGACTTGTGCAGGCATCCTACCCAGCCCTCTCCCATGGCCCACCCTTTGCTATGACTACAGCCTCCTCACTCAGTGTCTCAGTCCAGGCTAGTATTTCCTGAGAGTGGAGCTTAAAGACCAAAGAGGAAGACAGTAACTATCAAAGCCCTCCATGGGGTGCTTGCCTGTGTTATATAACAATGTGTCCATTTCAGGAAGGAAAAGAACAAAGAATACAGTAATCAACGTGAAAGTCACTAATAATATACCCATTCAAATATTTGCACTAAGAACAAAAGTAATCCTTTCCTTTATTGTGTGATTTGCAAGACGCTATTCTATGAAAGAAAGATGACAAACTACTCAAAGCAGTCATGTAGTAAAAAATAAAGATATCAGAATTATACTAAGAAGGGAATAAATGGAGTTCATAATCCTGTCCAAGAAAATTTTGGCTAACAGTTTTTGTGGTTTTCTCTCTCTCTCTCTCTCTCTCTCTCTCTCTCTCTCTCTCTCTCTCTCTGTCTCTGTCTCTCTCTGTGTCTCTCTCTGTCTCTCTCTCTCTCTCTCTCTCTCTCTGTGTGTGTGTGTGTGTGCGCACGCGCACGCGAGAGTGTGTGTGTGTATGAGAGAGAGAAAGAGAAATAGACAGAGGAGAGGGGGGTGTTGATGTGTGGAGGTGCTACAATACCTTTGTGTATGTGTACATATATAAAATATATAGGGGCACATGCATACATGTATTCATGAAGGCCAGAGGTCAGCCTCAGGTGTATTCTTCAGGTGCTACTGACCTTCTGAGACAGGGTCTCTCACTTGTTTGAAGCTAGCCAAATAGCTAACCAATGAACCCCAGAGAGCATCTTGTCTCCACTCCATGACTCTCAGACTGTGAGTACATCAGGCTTTTGATATGGGTGCTGAAGATGCAGACGAGAACATCTCACACTTATGCGGCAAGCACTTTATGTATTGAGCTATCTTGGTTTTTTGTAAATGTGAAAAAATTTTCTAAAAATTAGAATCATGTTCTTGGACTATGGGGCTATCCTAACAAAGCCAGCCAAATAACTTCTCTGGTTTTGCTTTTTCTCTGAGACAGGGCTTCATGTCGTAGCTTAGGTTGACCCCAAATTCACTGTATATAGCCTTGGATGTCCTTGAGCTTTTAAATCCTCCTGCCTCACCTCCAAAGTCCTAGGATTATAGGTATGTACCATCATCCTAGGAAAATGGCATTAATTTTAATAGCCACATAGCTCAGTGTTTAGGTCTGTCATAATTTATTTAGCTATTCTTCTGTTGTTTGACATTTGGGAGGCATGCATTTCCACCAGAGGGTCTGAAAGAGAGATAAACATAAAGCCTCCCGTGGGAGAAGTGAATAAGCTCAAAACTTCCTTAGAAGCAGAAAACACTCATTTTCAAGAATCAATTAAAAGCAAAACAAAACAAAATAAATAAATAATAAAAAACCCAGAAAAATCCCTAAGGGACAATCCTTTGCTACAAGCAGGAGCTGAGGTTTTTCTGTCAGCAAAAATACCAAAACAGGACACTTTGGTTATCCTACAAGGCATCTAGGGGCCCAGTGTCTTGAAGCGCCACAAACAATAGCAAGTGATGCATATTTATTATTATTTTGAGGCTCAGCAGCAGCAAGCCAATGGCAAGGCAAAAGCGTTTCTCACATACAACTCTTAAATGTGTCAACACGTTCCCCAGATCAGCAACTGCCCCTGGAGGTGAGCTTACACCAGTGATCCTGAGAAAAGCAAGAGCCACACTCTGGGTAAGTGGTGAGTCCTGTTAGATCCTCTCGGCGAGGAAAGATGTTGAGAAGAAAAAAAAATTGAAATAAAAATATAAGCCTGTCTCCCACGGCAGCAACTACAGCCAAATGAAGTTTATTTAAATATTACAAAGTGAGGGGCCATGAGTGTATCATGGTTTAACTGGAGTCACAGTCATGCGGGGGAGAAAAAAACCAGAAGATAGAAGACCCATCTCTATTTGATGTCTTTGCTCACATGTGAAAGTAATAATCATGCAGGATTTTCAAAAAAATAAAAAATAAAAAAAAAACCTAATTGCATTCATCAATTAAACATGAAAAGACCCAAGAGGACAACAGTATACTTTCTTGCTCTAAATATTAGCCACCAACAAGGAAACCTGCTTAACAGGGAAGTTGAAGGTAGTAGCCACCAAATACATGCCGGTTGTATGCATACGCAAATAAATCCTCTCTCCCTTTACAACCTGCAGGCAGAACCATCACTCAAACCCCTCTGAATTCATTCCTAATAGATCTTTCTATGCTACAATGAAATCCAGGGGTAAATTAAGAACATCTGATTCTGTTGGATGTTGTTATTGTCACAGAGTTACTCCTTTGCAGGAGATTCAAATTTCCAAATCACTGCATCCTGAAAGTTTGACCCCTCTAATAATGGGGACATCTGTCCCATGTGGATGGAGTATGTACATGGCCCTACAGGACTTCTGTTCTATGCAGCCGTGTACTGGGTGGAGTTAATTGGAAGTCTTCAGAAACAGTTGAGGGATCACTGAAGGAAAAACTAAACTGTGAACATTCACAGAGAGGCTTAAACTAGCTTTAACATCAATCAGAATCACTTAGCCGCTAGTGTTAGATGCAACCTGTTTTTTAAAAGGCTGATGCTAGTCTGGAGTGCTAGAAGAATGGCTCAGTGGTTAAGGGGATGCACTGTTCTTGCAGGTGATGTAAGTTCAGTTCCCAGCCCTGGTGTTTGGCAACTAACTAACTACCATCTTTAACTCCAGCTCCGGATGATCCAATGGACATCTTCTGGTCTCCCTGGGCAACTGAACTCAACATGCACAAACTCATATACATGCTTACAACTAAAACCAAGTCATTTAAAAAAATAAAAGCTAATACCACCTCAGAGGATGGTGCATATCATCCAAGTCCTCTTCGTATGGAATGTCATGGCCAAGAGTCCATACTAAAACAACTGGGAAATACCAGATAGAGAGGACTGAAGTCAAGTTAGTCAAAAAGAGACAGCAGGAGGAGGAACCATGAGAGATGAGTCTGGAGTGAGATTCTAACTGCCTTCAAATTCTGAAAGTGGGGACAGAATGTGAGGTATTGTCACAAAGCAGAAAAAAATTAAGACCAAGGCTCTTTGGACAATTTTGATTAAAGCAGGGGAACCTACCTTGGGTCTTAGGTCTTGGTCCTGGCAATGTTCACTAAGCCAGGCCCATTAGCAGGTATAGTCTATCTAATAGATGTCAAAGGGGGACTCCAGAGAGCAGCACTCTGCACTTAGTGAAAGGATGTTACCTTTTAATCTTGCAATTTTATCTTTCCATGATAGAAGAATATATATACATGTATTATATATACAATATATACATTTAAATATATGCAAATATATACTATATATGTGTGTGTGAGAGAATATTTTTGGGGGGTTTGAAGCTTATTAAGATGGGAACCTTATAGCATTTAACAAAAGCTTTTTTCAGGGTTTAAATCTTGCATTTGATCTGGGTGTGACAGCCGACACCTGTAATCCTGGCACTTGAGAGTCTGAGGTAGAAGGACTGCCATGATTTTTTAATCTAACTTTGACTACAAAGCAAGTTCCAGGCTAGCCCGAGCTACAGTAGAAGACCAAGACAAATAAAACAAAACGTTGCCCTCCTAGCACAGCAGGCAGTTGATCTCACAAAACAAAATCAAAAACCAGGAACAGGAACATTATTCAGACTGGAATGGTGGAACTCTCCAGCACATAGAGGTAGAGGCAGGAGGATCGGGAGTTCAAAGCCATTCCAAACTATGACATGAGGCTGAGGGTAGCTCCCAGCTATAAAGAACTCTGTCTCAAGGGCAAAACAAAATGAAACAACAACAAATAAACAAACAAAACTTTTAGCTTAGATGCTTATAATAGAACATGTTCATATTTCTGTCCTATTCAAACTAGAAAAGCAAAAATTTTTAGTACATAAAGAATGAGCTACAAAAAAAGAGAAATGAACAAGGTATACAAAACCAACCCAAGCCTTGTTTTAAGTTTTAAAACTTCTTTTATCTTTCCATGCATCCATGTAATGTATTTTGATGATCTTCATACCACTAATCTGACTTCCCATCCCCCTACCACTTTCATATATTTATTGTTTTTTTTGTTTTGTTATTTATTTATTTATGATTCACTGAATTTTGTTAGGGAGGGCTGTTATCATGAACATGGATGGGGGATAATTTACTGGAGCACAGTCAACAATTTAAGTATAAATTTATTTTTTATTAGATAAAAATGCGGAAGGACAGTAATATAAAACCTCTTGCAATAGACAAGAAAAACCATGCCTTGGTTCCTTGATGAGGATAATAAGGAAGAGGATAGACAGAAGCGATTGATAAATAATCGACTCTAACTTCAAGTTCAATTTTGACTAGAAAACAAATAATTGAGTTACAGGAGATCAGCTAGTTTACAGGAACCAAAAGATGGCAACTTCTGCTTGAATATTAATGGAAAAAAGGAATGTAATGTTGCTTTAACGAACAGTATAAAAAGAAATTCTGATAGTACTTTTAAGTTGATAAGGTTAAGTGAATCCATTTAAATTTTTTTTTAAAGACTAGAAACCAATACAAATTTTTGTAGTGCTTTAAAAGAATCTCTTCAGCTCTAGAATAAAATTTAAATTTAAATTCTCTAACAATATGTGGGAAGTCAGTTCACTGCATGAACATTCTTATATGCTTACTAATGATTTTATAGTCAGCCTTTACTTTTGGACTAGCCTCCTATGTGGGATTCTTTTAATTATCCTTTTGATACTTTAATGTCTAGATATTCCTGGTGGTAAAACAAGACCTTTTGTTCATTTTTCCCATCTTGTGGATAGATTGAAGTATAATATTAGAAACCACAAGCTGTGCTGGAATTCGGAGATACAAAGAGGAGACGCGATGTTCTTAAGCTGCACTCCATAGAAACCCATTAGAACTCCTTCTGAAATATAATGGAACCTATTTAATTCAGCTGCAGAATTTTTCACACCTGCCGAGCTGTGTGAACCTCATGCTATTCTTGATACCAGTTGGGATCAGTCCTGAAAAAGTCAGGCGCATAGTTTTTAACTCATAATTTTCAAAGGCATTTATCATCTATGTCTCCTATCCAGATGCCTCCTGGGGCCACTGTTCTTCCCTAAAGCTCATACTGGGCCATAATTTAATGAATTCCCCAATAGCACAGCATCTTAGGAATATTTATGAAGCACATAAACCAAACAAGTTGTCTCTATTAACCCCCCTGGGTGCTAGATGCTAAAGCAGGCTTTATCTTCTTGGTGGCAATAGTGTCTTTGTACACAGTCTCCCAGGAGAGTGACTTGATGTTCTTCTAAATGGACATAATGAGAAGGGAAAGAGGAGGCCAAATCTACTCAGGACCTGATGGAATAAGCACAGAGGTGATTTGAACCCCATTTCCACAAGCTCCACCTGAATAATTGTGTTTCGAATAAGATGACTTCAATAGAGTTAGATGGGAAACTCCATCTTTTGGGAGGAAAATTCCTATTTTTAAATGGTGTTTTTATTTACCCTTCGTGAATGTCATACATGAATAGAGTATATTTCTATCATATCCACTCTCTGCTACTCCCTTCTTACTCCACTGGGGTCTCCTTCACATTTCCCTTACAACTTCATGTCCTCTTTCCCCCATACCTTTAAAACTTGCATTACAATTGTATAATTGTAATTGTATGGTTTTCCCAGTTCCTTTTCCTCCTTTCAACTCTCTCATGTACTTATGTCCTTTCTCTCTCTTAAACTTATGGCCTAAGACCTTGTTACCTTGCTTTCTTTAATTGTTCTAATACACACACACACACACACACACACACACACACACACACACACACACAGAGAGAGAGAGAGAGAGAGAGAGAGAGAGAGAGAGAGAGAGATAGACATATACCTATATATCACAACATATCAATATACATTCATTTCTAAATATATAAATATAATCTTCTTCATCTGTATAGCATACGCATTTGTGCGATAATATCTCAAGCATAGTCTTCCATATTCCTTTAAAATTTTGTTACCATATTTTAATGGTTATTCAGACCAATCTGATAAATGTCTCAGGCTCATGTTATTTTGATTATTATATTACACTCATTACATTATTTCTTATATCACTATTTAATGATGCATGGTATACATAGTAATTACTTTAGGTATAAAGTATTTTCCCTTTTTTTATATTTTGGAATTACAGTATGATTACATCATTTTCTCCTTCCCCTTTCTCCCTACAAACCCTCCCATATACTTTTCCTCCTCTTCCAAATTCATTGTCTCTTTTTAAAAATCAATCATCATTATATGCACAAATGTATGTGCATATACAATATGTTCCTAAACATAACTTACTTCATCAGTGTAATGTTATCTGCATGCATGTTTTCAGGGCTGACCATTTGGTATTGGATAACCAATTAGTGTTCTCTTCCCTAGGGGATGACTATTCCTCCACTCTCAGCAGTCTTTAGGGCAGTGATTCTCAACCTGTGGGCTGCGACCCCTTCATAGCAGTAGCAAAATTACAGTTATGACGTAGCAACAAGAATAACTCATGACTGGCAGCCATGAGGAACTTTAATAAAGGATTTCAGCATTAGGAAGGTTGGGAAGCACTACCTTAGAGGAAATTTATTTTTAATGAAGCCTGAAAGGATGAGGATATGTTTTTCTTCCTCATTTTTGTTGTTTTAGGTGTTTTGATGCAAGGTATTTATATGTTTCCCAGGCTAGCTTTAAATGTTCCATCTTCCTGCCTCAGCATCCCAAGTGCCAGTGTTATTACTATGACTATACCTCACTAGTTGACATCCTTGAAGCCAGATGAACCTGCTTCTACAGAGACTAACCAACCTATAATGGACCACAGAACTATCAATCAAAGACAAGAAATATGGAAACACTTGCCCCAATAGAATAGATGTGTAGGTCAAGGGAAACATGGATGACATGTTACAGCTGGATACTTTAAAAAGAACTTACAAAGGGACTCTTCATCAAAGCACCAAAGTGGGTAGAGGGCAGCTGTAAGAGGGAATGCAAAACCCTGGGCTGTTGTTACCCCTAGAGCTGGAGAGGCGGGGACCTGGAGAGCTGAGGGAAATTCTGAGCTGTTGAGATTGCTCCTGGCATGTCTTCTGCTCAGGGCTTCAGTCAGTTCTTGGTAGCAACACAGCGAGGGCACAAAGGGAGGCAGCCCTACCTCACTCTCTTCCTTTCATAACCTACCAACTCCTCCCATCAACCAAACCTAGCTGGAAACCAGAGGGCAAGCAGGATACTGGGGTAGATGGGTAGGCTCCTTATGCAGGGAAAGGCGGGAGATGTCAAACCTGGTCTTTATTAATATGCAAGAACTTTGAAATTCCATAGATTAATTTTGGTAGAACTTTAAAAATCTTAAAGCTGTCACTTATAAATGAGCAATTCCAAAGAGAGCTTGCATAATATAGTTGAAGCTTTGCCATATCTGGCCACATTTTTTCCCCCTATGAACCAAGAATCAAAGTCCGGGGAGGTGGGGGTGGTGGGTGGCTCTCGGGTAATGGATGCCCATGCGACTGTGGGAGACACTTGGAGACAGATAAGGATCCTAGGATTCTGGGAGGAAACTTAGAGCCTGAAGCCTTGGGACATGGCAAGTAATTATGTGTGGGATAACTTCTCACAGAAGGAAGACTCTTCAAAAGTGAGCAGCAGAGCCTGTGATGGTTGCCATGGTAACTGAAGTAAAATTGATCCTGTCAGCTTTCACCCTTCTACCTTGGGGAGGGAGATGAGTGGAAAGAAAAGTCGGAGGATAGGAGCTTGACAAGGCGGCTTTGAAGAAAACAGAGCCCAGGTCCTTCAGTGAAAATTGTTGTTGTTGTTATTATTATTATTATTATCTAGGCTACAAAGATGGCTCAATGGTTAAGTGTGTGGGTCTGTCTGATTTCAACCACTCAAATTTCCAGGCGCTTTGCCCCATAGCCTGTCCATAAGGAGATGCACTGAAGGTTACAGCTGGCACTAGAATCTATGGCTGGATCCTCTTGCTGTGGTTTTATTTTGCAATTCTAGGCAAATCACTGAGCCTCTGTTGCCACCTCTAAATGAGAAAGAACTATTGAGAGATTCAGATGACATAAGCCTGGTGGAGAATTTAGCGCAGAGCCCGGCAGGCTCTTGTCATTCTTTCAATCATCGATGTTAGGTTATAGTCAGGGTGACAAAACGCCTGACACAGAACGACTTAAAAGAAAGAAAGGTTTCTCACTGATCACAGTTTCAGCCCTCACATTGGGCATCCCTTTGGGCCTGCAAAGAGGTCAAATATCAAGGAGCAAATCTGCGTATGTCACAGCACCAGGGCAGGAGAGCAGGAGGATGTCACCCTAGGGACATCTAGCAGGCCCCACCTTCCAACAACAGCACAGGCCGTTGACTAAGTTGTCAAGATATAGCCACCGGGAACATGTAAGATCCAATGAGAACAACTTGTATATGTGTGTTTATCCAATAGCTGCCTATATCTTTGACTCCTTACCTTCTCTGATAACTGTTCAAGATTAAGAACTAGGTCTTAAATTCTACATTTTGCCTACCTATCTTTAGATTTCTTTCTTTATTTTATGTATGTGAGTACACTGCCAGAAGATTTGCAGGATGCCAGCCATGACAGGAAGAAAGGAGTACACCAAAAGAGGGCATCGGATCCCATTACAGATGGTTCAGAGACACCATGTGGTTGTTGGGAATTGAACTCAGGACCTCTGGAAGAGCAGTCAGTGCTCTTAACTGCTGAGCCATCTCTCTAGTCCCTTGCTGCCATAATGTACCCCGAGGCCATAGCTTTCTAACAGGGTTCTCTGCTTCATTAACCACTCTCTTATCTCACAGCACCAGCTTTTCAAAATAGAGAAAAGTACAGTCAAAGCTTAATAAGAGGCTCCAGGGCACCTTGCCCACCCTGGGTACTGCCAACCATCAGAGCATCTTTTTTTCTGGCGGGGCTATCTGGATCCTCTTCTCTGTCCTCCTGTCTGCACATGTGTTGTTATTTACAACTCTTGGCAAAAGAAATCCTTGTATTGACTTTTTTTTACATCTTATCCCATATGTTGAACACTCTCCCTTCTTCCTGTCATGGCTGGCACCCTGCAAAGCTTCTGATCCAACAGCAATGGTAGCATGAATGGGATGCTCAACTTCACTCTTAGAGGGTAAAATCAAGGGTGCTTTTCACTATGCAAACACTAGCTGTTTTATTTCAATGCTCACTTCTTTCCCTTACAAGTCAGGAGGCTCTTTCAGAAATTGATGGATGCTTTTGAGGATTTGTTGAGGCACTTGCAGAAACTGTTCATTTCTTACAAATATACATTGAAATGTGTTTCATTTCATCTTTTCCTTAATTTCATGTATGTGAGCATTTTGCCTGCATGTATTCCTTGTGCACTGTGTGCATGTAGTGCCCATAGGAATCAGAGGAGGGTGTTGGATCCTGGAACTGGTTGTGAACTGTCATATGGGTCGTGGGATTGGAGTCAGTCCTCTGAAAGAGCAGCCAGTTCTCTTAACCACTGAGCCATCTCTCTGGCTTCTAAAACGTGTTTCTTGTTTGTCTACTAACAGCTTTCTAGAACCCCCCCCCCACAGTTTCTTCTTCATGACCCAAGTGAGTATCTGAACGCCCACTATTTAACCTAAGTTGAGACTAAGCAAACCACACTCCTCCTTGATTAAGGATTGAGTTGTGCTGTGATGAAACCATCATACTGATGGGTGGTGCTGAAAAATGTCTTCTGTGTACCGTCACTAAAGATACTGTGGCAGTCTGACTCTCTGTCCAACCTTGTGCATACACAGGACCATTGCTGCATAAAAACATTCATAAAAACAGCTCCGGCTCTTCAAGGTGTCAGAGACATGCCAGCAGCATCAGGGCTAGAATGAAGACACCAGCATTTTTAACTTTTCCATGAAACCAATGCAAAACCACCAGAAAAATACCAATGGCTATTTTAGACACATTGGTATGTATCCATGAAGGGAAACAAGTAGTTCATAAGGTTATAGAAAATAATCTAGTAAAGGTGAGTAAAAATATAAACGATGCTACCAACACCATTGACTGTACGTAGAAAACTACACACCACTTCATGAATGAATGCTTGTTTACTGGCAAGAGGCTCAGTCATGGAAGACACCACTTCTCACTGACTGAACTCTATAGGTGGGGCATCTGGGTATCATGGTACAATAAGAAACATAGACTTCAGTCTTGTTCAACATTCTTAGCTCTCAGAACCAGAAACTCTGGGAATTTCTTTCAATGTGAACAAAACAATTTAAAGAGTTGGTCTTTAAAAGGAGTCTCTCTACTTAAAGACTTGGTCTTCCATCCAGGGTTCTTATAACAGTCTGGATTGGCCAAAAAGATGCAAATATTTTCTAGTATTCACAAGCCCCCTTTAGGTTTTTGGTGGTAAAAAGATTGTTAGAAAACTCTAATAATCATAGAATGAGAACTTGTTGCCAGGGCAACCAGCCTGTGGTACGGCTGAGGGTGGATCTTCAGCCCCAGCCCTTAGCCTCTAGGGAAGGGAAAGAGGTTGAGGGTCAAGCTGATCTGCAATGACTGATGACATAGTAACCTACATATGAATGATAAATTCTCAGAGAGAATGATGAAGTTCAGAGAGGGAGGGAGGGAAAGAAAATGTGTGTGTGTGTGTGTGTGTGTGTAAGAGAGAGAGAGAGAGACAGAGACAGAGACAGAGACAGAGAGAGACTGTGTGACTGTCTGTCTTTGGAACCCCACCATATTGCTGGACATATTTACAGGCCAAAAAGAATTCATACCTCATAGTCACTCTGTCTCTTCATGTGTCTATGTCTATATCCTTAAAATATCCTATATAAGTTAATTCCCTAAGTTCTATGGCTTGCACTAGCAAATAATCAAACCTAAGGAAAGGATCATGAAACCCCCATTTGATAGCAGATTGGTCCAAAGTTCTGGAAGCCAAGACTTGTTATGTATATCTCAAAGGAGAGTCAGTCTTAGGAGTGTTACAGGAGAGGGATTGATATAGTATTGGGGGTGTGGACAAAGTGTTAGGGGGTGAATACAATATTACAGGAGTGGGTTTGGATACAGTAACACAACTGCTTTAAATTATAAAACACATGTTGTTATTGAATTGGTTTGAGTAAGAAACAAAGCTCGAGGGATGTTGACAAAGTGTCCTGTATTGTGTGTTAGAGCAGGCACTCCATCCCCTGCCCAATGCATTCTGTACTTCTTTGTTGACTAAGGGTCTTTGCAGACCTATGTGTTACTGAAGATGTGAAGTCATCATATATATCTTGGCTGCCTTGGGTATGATCAGAAGTATGTTTAGATTCCTCCCTTTCTTCTGTTGCTCAGGTCCTTAAGGGTACATGGGCTCTGTGGGATGCTACTAGTGATAAAAAGTAAAAATCAGAAAACCAGGAACCAAAAGTGTGAGTGGCCCCCTTTGCAGATAATTCTTGACACATAAATTCTTAGAACATAATTTATAATTTTTATAAATTTCCACCTGTAACATTTTGCATGCCATGCATTCAAAATAGCAGCAAGTAGTGTTAAAGGTCACAGCCCTTTTCTTGTCTTTTAATTCCAGTTGTGCTGTTTATCACCTATGAGGCCTTGGGAGAATTAGGTAACCTCTTTGTGACTCAGTTTCCCCATCTGTCAAATATGGAGGAGATGCAGTGCTGTGTACAGAGAACCAAGTGTCATGGGACTGGGAGAGGGAATGACTCACACCTTACACATGTCAGAGCCAGATAAGTATGATTAGATACACAAGTGACACTTGCTGAACAGATACGTCATGCATATCAGTTGACTGCCAGCCTGGCTTCATTGAAAGACTGTATCTCAAGAACTAAGGTAGAAAGTGCTAGGATGAGACACTTACACTTGGCCTCCACAAGTATGCAAAAGGGAACATAGCCACACCCATGCTCACATACCACACACACACACACACACACACACACACATATATGTATATATACATGCCCACATAAACACACACATACAAATGTATTCCTGCATATGTCACTGTTTTTCTTTGATTGATATTCAATGAATATAATGTCTTTTATTTTCATAAAATCTGTAGGAACATGGTACTGCAGGTCCCCCCTAGGTATTCCTTGTCACTTCATATAATTAGTTCCCTGCAGCTTTCCCAGGGCAGAGAGAGTACTTCAGGATGGGTACAGTTGGGGATCTTCAGGCCGGCTTGGATTTCCCAGGAGAGGCTGGCCCTCTGTCTGCTGCCCCAGCTTTCCCCCTCTCTATGTTCTAGTCTTCTCAGCACATTGCTATGATGACCACTGTTTGTTTCTTATTCTGCAGATGTACTGATTTTAACTGTGTTTGTGTGAGTGTATACCATGTGGAAGCAGTGCCCATGGAGGCCAGAAGAGGGCGTTGGATCCCCTGGAGCTGGAGTTCTTGGCAGTGGGCAGCCTCCTGGTGTGGGCATTGGGTACTAGCCGTGGGTTCTCTGTAGGAGCAATATGTTCTTAGAGGCCAAGCCATCTCTCCAGCCCCTTCATGTGTGTTTTTAAATTGAGAGCAACCTTTTGGCAAGAGCTATGGGGGCTCTTACCTTTGTCATCTCTAATGCTCGAGGGATTCTGCAGCTTCACAGTACATCCTGAGCAAGAGCGTGACACCCAAGCTTATCAAACATCTTGATTGCTCATGATAGTCTTCACTATTGTCACTTTTCACTATTGAGTGCTGGCCACTCTTGTCTCTAAGTTATTTTTAACATATGACCTTTCACAAGGGCGCCTCTCTTTCTAAGGATGGCAAGTCTTTTACCCAAGACTTCACCAAATAGGTGCAGAAAAGATCGCTTATCTGATGGGACTCAGCAACCTTGCCCTGTTTTTACAGCTTAGCACTGTTCTGAGTGTGCCCCCACAACTGTATCCAACACCCCTTCCTACAATATTGTATTCAAACCCCCAACACTATCCATCCCTCTCCTATAACACTGTATCCATCCATTCTACCCTCCAACTCTACTACTCCCACCTCACCCCTACCCCTTCACTCCATCCCTCAACCCCACCCTCATCCCTCACCAATCCCCACCTACTCCCATCCTCCTACCCTTTCACTCCATACCCTCACCCCATTCCCCACCCACCCCACCCTTTCACTCTATTTCCCCACCCCTACCTACATCCACCCGTCACCCATCCCCTTCCCCTCAACCACCCAATTCTTTCACTCCCTCCCTCCACCCCATCAACCCCCACCCCCATCCACTCCCCACCCCCACAAATGCTGAGATTACTCATGCTTACACGAGCATGCCCAGTTTATGTCTGGATGCTATGATCATCCTTAGGTCCCCAGGCTTATACAGCACAAGCTTTTACTCACTGAGTAAAAGTTCATTTCTCTAATTCCTTCAGCTTTGCTTTTAACCCACCTTCTCCTCGCCAGCTCTCCACACAACTTTGTGTGTGAGTCCTATGCCATGACCAAGTACTTTAAAATTAGCCTTTCATCTCCTTCCCTAGCACCCACTGTCTTCTGCTCAGTGTTCTGAGGACAAAGGCCTAAGCCATACCAGAGAGCTGAAAACGGACTGCCAGGAACCTGCTCCTTCTGGCTTTCTACACCAGAGCGGCTTGCCTTCCTCAGAAGAGCAACTAATGCAGCCATCTTGGGCAGGCTCTGAGACCATAGCAGTCAGAAGTCTTTTAAATTCTGATACAGTTAATACTTTCCCTGCTCAGGTGGGGCCTGCATGACTTCCTAGCACACATTCACATATCTTTACAGCGCGAGTGAAAAATTGATTCTATGTCATCGGCAGCATGCACGTGTGTGGATTATCCATCCAATCATGATAACAAATGGCACAAAGTCTAAAGCATTGGTTCTCAACCTGTGGGCCCCAAACAATATTTTCATAGGGATTGCAGAGTAGATATCCTATGTATCAGATATTTACATTACGATCCCCAACAGCAGCGAAATTAGTTACAAAGTAGCAATGGAATTATTTCATAGTTGGGGGTCACCCCAACATGAGGAACTGAATTGAAAGGTCACTGCTCCAGGAAGGTTGAGAAGCATTGATCTAAAGGCACCTGTTTGTACCAAGCAGCAGACCAAACTCGAATCTTCAGCTAGAACAGTGAACTTAACTGTTCATCCATCTTCTCAGCCTCTACTTATTTTTATACTTAACAATTATGCGAAGAGAACAAAGACATCTGAACGTGTTGACAGCCTTGGCTCTATGCTTCTGAATTATTTAAAACGGTTATAATGGATAGTCAGTTAATCTTCCCATTAGCCCAGGAAAGCCCTGCAAGCTCTTTCTGACATGTGCTGCAGTCATCGAGAGGATGAAGGAGCAGGTACTTTCTTCAGTTTTAGGTACTTAGTGTCCAGGGGTAGGTACAAGCAAATGTACAAGAAGTTGGGCATCTCCTGGACTCTATTTTAACTGCAGACAGTGATTCAGTCCTGTTGGTTTTTACATCCCAGTGACTAGCTCGATATTTGGCACCCAGTAGGAGTAAACAAATGAACACATGTGTGAATAGATCAGGTGTACACGTATTAGAGCATGTGTACACCACAGTAAGTACAGCTTTAATAAAAAATGATGGCTCCTTTCAGGGTTTGGGGATGGAGGAACTCTAGAAGGGAGGAAACTGATGGAAGAATATGGTCCTAAGGATAGAGACGGGAGACTGTCCAGTTGAAATCTCTCACAGTCACAGAATGGCTTTCATCAGTAAAATGATCCCATTCTCATTGTCATTGAGACTGAGACTTCCATGTAACACTCCCTGTCAGCGAGTTGCATATGGTTGCTTATTTTTTATTTACTACAAGAACTTTTGATTTATTTATAAACAGTTTGGTAGTTTGTTATTTGTTACAATAGGAAGTTGAAGGAATAATATCTGGTCTCTATAACAGCTACGTCTCAATGATTTCTAGTGCTCTCCTGGGGTTTGCTAATAAGTAGCCATAAAAAGTCAATTTGCAATTAGGGAAAGGAATATGCATATTTGGCGGCGTTTACTTTGCTTTGATCGACAGAAGACATGACTGGCAGGAACCTTACCATGTAGGGAGAGGAGCCTCATGCTAGTATTAGCATATTTTGTTTAAATATCTTATGTCTGAGGTTGAGGAGAAAAAAACTAAGCCTGCCTGCTTGGATTATGCAAAGCCCTAGGTTTCTTTTGCCTACAGCACTCATCAAAGGCCCCAAGAAAGAAGGTCAGAGAGATAGCTCAGTAGGGAAAGACCTCACCATGCAACACTGAGGACCTGAGTTCAGAGAAACTTAGCATCCACATCAAAGCCAGGCAAAATGATGTGTCTTGAAGGTGGAAAGAGGAGGATCCTTGGAGCTTGTTAGCTGGCCAGTCTAGCAGAATTGGTGAGCTCTGGGTGTGGTGGTTTGAATATGCTTGGCCCAGTGAGTGGCACTACTAGGAGGTATGGGCTTGTTGGAGTAGGTGTGGCCTTGTTGGAGGAAGTGTGTCACTGTAAGAGTGGGCTTTGAGACTTTCCTCCCCTCCTAGTTGCCTGAGGAGTCAGTCTTTTAGTTCCCTCTGTCTCCAGCACCATCCCTGTCTGGACACTGCCATGCTCCCTGCCTTGATGATAATGGACTAAACCTCTGAACCTGTAAGCTAGGCCCAATTAAATGTCCTTTATAAGAGTTGCCTTGGTCATGGTGTCTCCTCACAGCAGTAAAACCCTAACTAAGACACTGGGTTCAGTGAGCAACTGTCTCAAAAGAGCAATTGGCAAGCATTTCAACTTATTGTGTTGTGTTCCCCATAACAACCTCTGTCTTCCACACCCACAGTACGAATGCCCACAAACACACGAATGTACACAAAATATAATTATATAGGTGCTTTGGAAAATTATTAAAGGGACTTAACTGATTTTAAAAGGGAGGGGTTAATACATTTTTAAAAGATATCTGGCTAAGAATGGTCAAGGACACTACAAGGAAACATACAGAATCCACTTAGTGGGGCCCATAAGGGCCCACAAGATCCAAGCTGCCAACGAGAGAGCATGCATGGGGCAGAACTAGGTCCCCTGCACACATAACCGTTGTGCAGCTTGGTCTTTCTGTGGGATTCCTAGCAGCAGGAGCAGAGGCTGTCTCTGACTCCCCTGCCTGTCTTTGGATCCCTTTCCTCTAACTGAGCAGCTTTGTCTAGCCTCAACAGGAGAAGATGCCCTAGTCCCACTGCAACTTGATATGCCAAGGTGGGTTGGTATCCATGGGAGGCCTCTGCTTTTAAGAGGAGAAAGGGAGGACTAGACAATGTGGGGTAGTGAGAGGGAGAGATTGGAAGGAGAGGACTGAGAGGAAGCTTCAATCAGAATGTAAAGTAAATAAGTAAGCATGCCAAGCAGTGGTGGCGCACGCCTTTAATCCTAGCACTTGGGAGGCAGAGGCAGGTGTATTTCTGAGTTTGAGGCCAGCCTGGTCTAGAGTGAATTCCAGGACAGCCAAGGCTATACAGAGAAACTCTGTTTCAAAAAACCAAAAATAAAAATAAGCATGAAGAAAAAATATCTGGCTAAAAACCCTATTACCTCAAAGATGATCTCTTATCAAATAGATAATAACTCAGGCTAGATAGAAGTTCGTCCACTGGCCCCAAATAACCATTACATTCTTCTTCGTTTTTGTTTTTTTGTTGTTGTTTTGTTTTTTGTTTTGTTTTGTTTTAAGTAAGGGGAAAGGAAAAAAATTCTTTTAGTTTTTAAACATTAGAGACCCTGGAATGAGTATGTGAGATTAAGGAGGAAGGAGGTGACATCACTGAGAAAAGGAAGGAGAACTTGGCCAGGATGTGAAACCTTTGCTTGGAGATGTAGAAAGGGAGTCAGTGGGGCATGAAGTGGGGGGGGGCGCCCATTTGATCAGCATGGAAGTACATCCTAGACCTCCAGATATCCAGTAAATGTTTCTAACCTGTATTACTCTTTAGGTTTTCTTTCATCTAAGATATGCCCTTGTAAATTATACTGTAATGAAAAATTACCCATGGTTCTTCATGAAAACATATTAATTATCTTCAATTTGGTTTATGTAATATAACCTCATAGGTTCATACTTTATCTTGACTTGTGAGACAGTGCCAAGTGTGGTAGTTCAAACACTGAAGTGGTTGAGCTAAAATTAGGGGTTCAGTGAATAGTAAAAAGAATTCAGTAAACATGGGGTGAGTTTGGTCTTTATCACTTATGATACGGTGATATTATCACAAACGTTGGGGAGATGTGGAGTCATACTTAGAGGGTGGAATTGGAAAGATTTTAAAGAATAAAACTAGGAGGGTATCATGAGGGACAAATCACTAGAAAAGTTCAGAGTTCAAAGCTCCGGATGGTCATTCTATCAATCATACACACTCATCCCTTCCTAACCATTGGGTTTCCTTGGAACTCATTATTGTTAATAAACAGAAGCATGGTGGAATAGGAAGAGACACACTCAAAACCTGGGCTCCCTTCAGAACCACTGTGGGCTGACCTGTGTCCTATGCAAGTCATTCATTCACTAGTACAAAATGGAACCTCATCTAAAGCCATTCTAAACTCAATGTCACTGACTCCCCTGCTAATCTTCTCAGCAGTTATTTACAAAACAGTAGATATATGGGTATGGCTTCAGGTCAAGGTCATACAATTCTAACAGAACCAATGATTGCTGTTCAGGTTATCACTCGGTCTCATTTCCTCCTGTGGCTGATCTTTCTCAGCCTGTCTGTGTACAGGGGATCTGGAAACACCTTGCTAACATTCTAGAAGTCCTTGGGTCTCCCTGTGCAACTGCAAACAAATTGAGAAAGGAATTGCATCTCCTCACCCATGATAATCTCACATCACTGCAAGGAAACCAACATCCAAGGGAGCCAGCCAAGAATTCCCACAGCCTCTTCCTGTGCTGCGACACTGAGAGGTGAGAAGGAAAGTCTGAGAAATCTGACCAAGCAAGCATTTCCACCCAACGCTCCCCCTGAATGTCACCTTGTCAGATGTTGGAGTTTACTGTGAAACAGCAGCTGTGTGTGGAGCAGAAATCGCCAGGAAACAAATGAATCAGTAAAGAAAGGGCCTCAAATGAACACGCCTGGGGCATTCTAGTTGTCAAAGACTTCCCTGACCACATCTAATCTTGCATGTTTACAGATGTTTGTATATCATACAAGGTGATCTGAGCATCACAGACGACCACAGGAGGGACAACTTAACATTTCCATGCATTACTGCTTTGGTTTCACTCACAGAGACTAAGAGATTTTGCTCTGGCAAATAAACCTTTGTTTCAACTACCCACTAGTTGATGGGAATTTATTGCTTACTATCCTGATATTCACATAATGATGCTTGGGATCAGATGAATAATTTCATTCTTGAGAATTTAACAAAACTCCAAAGACAAGTATAAATTGGGGGACTCAGTCAAGGGGAACAATTGAGAATAAAGTCTGATCACATATACATATACCTATTGTATATGTGTGTGTGTGTGTGTGTGTGTATATATATATATATATATATATATATATATATATATATATATATATATATATAAAGTGATTTGTATGCTTACCTAAAGGAAATTAATTTTTTTAAGGTTGAAATTAGACACTGACTTTTCCTGGTAATATATGCTTATTGGACTCTTAGCTTTAGTAGTTACATAGGTCAAATAAAATAATTATATTAAATATGTCTTCAGATTATTTTATGGGAGAAAATAATTCAAAGTCGTTGTTTACCCTGGTAATTGTCCAGTTCAATCAAAATAGTTAAGATGGTAACTGAGTAGATGCAGGCAGGGACTCCCTCTTTGTAAACACTAACCTGATTAGCTATCAAATTAAAAATTTTAAATAGAGAACATCTGAGTATTATTTTTAACCTGTTTATCCTACATATTTATTCAAAATTGAAGACTATGCAGGCCAGTGAGATGGCTCACTGGGTAAAAGTGCTTGCCACCAAGTCTGACAACTTGCATTCAGTCCTCAGAACACATGATAGAAGGAAAATCCTCTTACCCCACACTGTCCTCTGAGATCTTTTTGTGTTCTGTGGCAGAAATGTCTGCTCCCACTGTTCAAAATAAATAGGTAATTATAGTAGAATGTATTTTAGAATGGTATACTATAATACATTGAGTCTGCATAGTAGAGGGTAAACAAATGCAGGTTTGTGTGTCTGCAGCTTGTCTACAAGGAAGGAAAGGAGTTAATCCAAGCCAAAGGACACAGCAGAACTGCACTGCTTGAGCTCCAATCCTTGGTCATGTTGCATGATTCAAAAATGACTTTTGCTGAAGTAAGGACCCAACGAGGCAGTTTTCTGTGAAACAGGGATGCTGTTTCTTGCTCAGTTCAAGGTACTTCAAAACCCCAATGGGCTACATCAACAGCTACCCAGATCAAGCTCATACATGTCAAGGCATCCATGACAAGTGCTAATAACAGCCATCAGAAGGGATGCTGTCCACTACACTAGACTTAATAATAAGCACACAAGCATGTGACCTCTATCAGTTTCCTGTCCATCAACCTTTAATCCCCCAGAGAAAGTCTAACTTTCTTGTACTATTGGGCTCAAATATTTCCAGGAGTGGGGCTGTCTCTGCAAAGCACCAATGTCAATTGGCTCTTTGTGTGTGTGTGTGTGTCTTTTTTTTTATTTTCTAAGTTTTTTATTTACATTCCAAATCATTTCCCCTTTCCCATTTCCTCCCTCCCCAAAAGTCCCATAAGCCCCCTTCCCTCCCTCTTTTCCCCATTCAACCCCCTCTCGCCTCCCTGTCCTGGCATTCCCCTACATCCAGTCTTTCAAGGACCAGGGGTCTCTCCTTCCATCTTCTTGGAAATCTATTGATATGTGAATTGTGTCTTGGGTATTCTGAGATTCTGGGTTAATATCCCCTTATCAGTGACTGCATACCATGTGTGTTCTTTTGCGATTGGGTTACCTCACTAAGGATGATATTTTCAAGTTCTGACCATTTGCCTAGGAACTTCGTGAATTCATTGTTTTTAATTGCAGAGTAGTATTCCATTGTGTAAATATACCACATCTTCTGAATCCATTCCTCCATTGAGGGACATCTGGGTTCTTTCCAGCTTCTGGCTATTATAAATAAGGCTGCTATGAACACAGTGGAGCATGTGTCCTTATAAGCTGGTACAACCACTATGGAAAGCAGTCTGGTGGTTCCTCAGAAAACTGGGCATGACACTCCCGGAGGATCCGGCTATACCACTCCTGGGCATATACCCAGAGGCTTTACCTGCATGCAATAAGGACACATGCTCCACTATGTTCAATTGGCTCTTATCTTCACATGAAGAGGGTTTATAAACTGAACAAAGGTGATAGCTAATTCATCATGTACTGCTTTATGAAGTTGTTCATGACTTCACACTTGTTGAAAAGCAACAAATGCTTGCAGATCATGGTGGCTTGCACAGGTAACCTCAATGGTGCTGGGCAGAATGATACAAGCAAAACCCAGGAGCTTGCTGACTGGCCAGACTAGCAGAATTGGTCAGTTCCAGGTTCACTGAGAGGCTCTGTATCAAAAACTAAGGCAGAGCCGGGCGGTGGTGGCGCACGCCTTTAATCCCAGCACTTGGGAGGCAGAGGCAAGAGGATTTCTGAGTTCGAGGCCAGCCTGGTCTACAAAGTGAGTTCCAGGACAGCCAGGGCTACACAGAGAAACCCTGTCTCTAAAAAAAACCAAAAAAAAAAAAAAACTAAGGCAGAAAGAAACTAAGGAAGGCATTTTCTATTAGCTTCTGCACAGAAGTGTGTATGTGTGTGTGTGTGCACTTGCACACACATGCACATACTATCAAACATGTACACATATCTACACACAGATAAATAAAGTAGTATCAATTACTTAAGGAGAATCTTAAGAATTGGGCTTAGAAAAATAGTCCAACACACACACACACACACACACACACACACACACACACAGCATGCAGCAAGCACACACACATGTACAAATAAATGTGCTCAAAGATGTCCATAAAAGAGGCCAGAGAGATAATGACTCCATGATTAAGAATGTGGTGCTCACCATACAATCAGCATCCACCTCAGGCTGCTCACAACAGCCTATAATAACATTTGATGCTCTCCTCTGGCCTTGAAAGGCACTTGCACTCATCTACATAGAAATACACACACACACACACACACACACACAGAGAGAGAGAGAGAGAGAGAGAGAGAGAATTAAAAATAACAAAATAAGAATTATTTTTAATTTTATTTAAGTCTTCTTTATGACTTTTTGGATATTTAGAGATAAGTTGAATGTTTAATCAAAGGGAGAGGAGTAAAAGCATTATAGTAAATTTGTGATAGTTTGTATATGCTCAGCCCAGGGAGTGGCCCTATTAGAAGGTGTGACCCTGATAGAGTAGGTGTGTCACTGTGGGTGTGGGCTTTAAAATCCTCATCCTCACTGCCTGGAAGCCAGTCTTCTCCTAGCAGCCTTCAGATAAAGATGTAGACTGCTCAGTTCCTCCTGCACCATGATGCCTGGATGCTGCCATGCTCCCGCCTTGATGATAATGGACTGAACCTCTGAGCCTGTAAGCCGACCCCAATTAAATGTTGCTCTTATTAAGACTTGACTTGGTCATGGTGTCTGTTCACAGCAGTAAAGCCCTAATTAAGACAAAATTCATACTTAAGGATGTTCTACGCCTACCAAAACGAGTGCTCAGGAGTCAGTGAGATAATTACACGGGTTAAAGTCCTTACCACACAAGCATGAGGACCTGAATTTGGGTTCCCAGCTCCCAAGTGACATCCAGGTGTGACAGTGCATGTGTGTAGTCCCAGGTCTAGGAAAAATTGATAGAGATAGGAGTAGCCCCGGCATAGTCTCTTTGAAATGGTAAGCTCTGGATTTAGTGAGGAAGTAAAAAACCAAGGTAGAGAGTGATTAAGTAAGACACTTACCACTGGCCTTTGACTTCTGCGTGTGTCTGCATCAATTTATGCACCTGTACACTCACATGCACAAACATGTGCACAGCCACCCAGAAGTGTTCAAAAGATCACTGACATCTCACAATAAGCTATTTTAAATGTTTGGAGAAATACGTAGGAAGCAAAGTTCCTTGTACATTATGACCCTCATTCTATAAAAATATACAAACAGAAAAGGGTAGACAGGACAGATCAAAGTCTTGTGGTCTTGGCATTGCTCACAGTCATGTGCCATTTTAGTTTTTTCTATAATTTTCTTGTAGTTCCTAAAATCTCATAGGAAGTGTATAAGTCAAAGAAAAACAAATACATAAGAAAACACCTGGGCAATGTGTCTCTTCGGTCGAGTAAATTGCTCTCACTAGACAATGGGAGACATTCCCAGCCTCCCAGTTCTGACTTTATAATCTGCCTGTCACACCTGCTGTGAGTCCTGGTGTTGGCTTCCTCATGCTCTGTACTGCACCTATCCATTTGACCCTGACTTTGATTTCCAGCTTCTGTTTATACTGAAACACCCTTTGCCAGTCCCCTCATTTTTACAGACCATGTTCTCTTCTCCACAAGCCAGACCTGCATCCATAGTTGACCATCCTTGACCTTGGCTGGTCTACTCATGTTACCGACAAGAAATAAGCTAATCTTGAAGGAAAAAAAGTTCTTTATACTGGGGGAAGAACAAATCAATGCAATTTTCTTAATGCATAATGTAATTGGGTTATTTTTCATATTTTTTAAAAAAATAATTCTATTTTATGCCTATGTATGGGTGTTTTACCTGCACATATATGTGCGCAGCATGTCCATGCAGTGCCTGTGGAGGCAAGAAGAGGGTGTTTGGTCCCTTGGAATTGGAGTTACAGAGGATTTGAGCTGCCATACTGGTGCTTGGAACTGAGCCTGAATCCTCTGGAAGAGCAGTTGATGTACTTAATCACTGAGCAGTCTCTTTAGTCTGGACATAGATGTCGTTTTAGACACAGAGTACCTCCCTCACCTCACAGACATGGTACTCTACCAGACCCCACTCTTAGAGGTCCTCACTGTGATGGTTATCCTTAACATCTGTACAGGGCATTTTTTTTTCCTCAGTGCACACTGTGGGTGGAACCCAGTCTCCCTCACATCTCTGAAGGTTGGGAGATTGTTGTCCTAAATCGCAACTCAAAGACCTGGCACTAGGTGGCTTATCCTCCTAAAGTCCCAGGGTGTGCTTATCTGTAGATAGTAACACTCATACACATCCCCCCAGGGCTTCTAAGGTCCGGTATGATGATACATACAACTGCATATGACTGACTGACCAAAGTGTTGGTCATATAACTATGACCAAACTGCATATAACTGGCTGACCAACCAGCAATCTTCAAGTGCCAGCCACAGCAACTGCTAGGTCAATGGGAAGTTCAAGGTCACATAGCTCGGAAGTAACTGTACCAGGACTGGAATCCTGGGACTTCCTGGCCCTCTAAGAGGGGTGTTTTGGTGTGGCTCATGGCCTCCACATATAGACAACATGGCAGAATAAGCCTGCCAGAACAAAGCCGTTATTCCATCAAAGAACTAAGGGAATAAAAGCTATGGTCTAGTTCACAACTCTTGTGATATTTTTTCCCTTTGGCCCAACAATGAGCATTCAAATGTCTTTTAATGTGTGTGCTCCACAACTTAGAAATTCTGCGTTTTCTTTATTGTTTCGCAGTGAGTTGAGTACAGAGAACTCAGACATGAAATTACAGTCTTTTCCTTCCCTATTATAGGAGACATTGCTATGAACATTACGGGCCTGGGAAAATATGAGCTCCTTCTGGAAGCACTTCTGTAACTTCTAGAAAGTACCAGAATTCCCTTATTAATTTTCACAATGGCTTCAGCTAAGTTTAAAAGGTGTTTCGATTCATCAACTAGGTTACTGAAGTCAATCTGTAATGCAGAACACCTGGAAATCCATAGCACAGGAAAAAATCGCTAAGGACAGCAAGCATTTTGTAAGCAGAGACAGAATGAACTAGGAAAATGAAAGGCAGACACAGGTTCCACAGGAAAGGGAGTCAGTCATTCTGCGTCTTCTCTGAGTCATGTATTGGAAGGCATTTAATGAGATGTTTGTTTTTATACTCTCTGTAGATCTCCCTATGATAGATGCTACCCAATGCAGGAGTGGATCTTTTTTTTTTTAAGAATTGCTTATTTATTTTATGTATGTAAGTACACTGTCCCTGTCTTCAGAAAAGGGCATTGGATCCCATTGCAGATGGTTGTGGGCCACCATGAAGTTACTGGGGATTAAACTCAGGATCTCTGGAAGAGCAGTCAATGCTCTTAACTGCTGAGCCATCTCTCTATCTTGCCTATCACAATTATAAGAGTTATCCTCAATGGCTTTCTGTTCAGACTGTTATTTTTTTTTGGAGGGGGTGAGGTAAAGGTAGGTGCTGTCATAGAAGCCTCTATGTCCTTCTTTCTCAACTGTGAGTCTGAAGTCGTCAACTCCATGGCAAAAGTAGTTTCTTTGACCTTACATTCAGCAGGAGCACAGATTGTAGACTTCCAAATGGTCTCTGGTATCAGTATGTGGCACAGACTTCAACGCGATAGGAGTGGATCTTAACACACTTTGTGGTAGGGGCACTAGGGAGGTGCATCAGTCTGTAATGTGACTAAGTGCCAATGTGCTGGTATGCACTTGGAATCCTAGGACTGAGGATGCATAGGCAGGAGGATCCCTGTGAGTCACTGGCTCAGCAGTCAAACCTAATTGGTGAGCTTCAGGCTGACGAGAGGCCCTGTCTCAAAGGAGGTGGTTGGCATTCCTGAGGGTGACACCCGAGGTTGACAGCCAGCCTCCACGAACACGTGGACATGCATACATATGTGTACACATAATTTTAAGCAAAGCGATTACAGAATAGTAAAGCATCCTCAGGGACACTTTACCTTTCCTTTTTATACATCTGTTGTCCTGCTGGTGAAGGGTGTGGCCCAATTTCTAGTGTATTTTCAATGAGGACAACTTGTATGCAACGTCAGTCCCTGTTTTGATTCCTACAGCTACCTTACTGCATGCTTACTGACAGCCCCAGGTTTTTCCATAACAAAGAGACATTCAGAAAGTACCATGTCTGAAGGAAAAAATGTGATCATCGTCTATGGGATATTCCTCCAATTTGGTACCCAAGCAGGCTTCTCACCTTTAGCTGGGCTCTCTCAACATTAGACACTCCCATTTTCTCTGTACTTCTAATTATGCCATACCAAGCCATTCACACTAGTAGACTAACCTCCAACAGGATGCTGGGGATTCAGAACACAGATTGCTTACAGAGTGCCTAGCCTTTCTTCTGTCATTACTACACAGACTCAAAATAACCCAGGCTGGAGGGAGAACTCAGCAGTTACAAATGCTTGCTGCTCTTCCACAGCACCCATGCTCAGTTCCTACCACCCCCAGTAGGCATGCTTGTAACTCTTTCTCCGGTGGGCACCAAACATGTGCATGCTTGCACACACACACACACACACAAGCACACACATGCACACACACACATACATACATATACATACACATTAAAGACAATAACTTTTACAATCAAATAACATAACCCAAGCCTGACGGGAGATATGAAACTGTGAATGTTTCATTGTGTATGCATAACATACACAGAGCCCAAGGGAAAACTAAGACTCCTAACTCAGCCCAGTTCTCTTCTGTGGCATCAGCTACACGTATCCAAAACCTAGGGAAGGAACCATTTCAACAGTATTAATCCACACTGATGAATGACAGTGTCGTTCAGGACCCAGGCTACACACTGGGTGCACCTCTTATTAACTGTGCACTTTAGACAACCTATTATTTTTTTAGCTTTGTTTTTCCTGTCAGTTATGTGAAACTAATGACAGGGCTACCTAAGGTAAGCGGCAGGATTCACTGTGCTAACTGCAGGCACTGAATAAATGCCATTCATTCTAATGATTACCACATGCGGTATTCAAGTAACTGAGTTAAAATGTTCACTTTGGGGGTTAAAGGCAGGTACATTTTCCTACCGTGGAGATCACCTCCCTCTTCTCCACTGGTAATGCTTGGTAGCCTTGGGAATGAACTTAAACTAGAATGGTAGACAGTTAGTTCCAGGAATGAAGATGTGACCTTTGAAAGCAGAAGAACCTGGTTTCGATGTTCAAAAGAAAAATTCACAGTCCTTCTCAAACCTGCCATTTTAATTAGTGCCTTTCCTCACCCAAATCCTCTACACATTGAAGCTCCTCATTCTCCACCAGTCCTCACCTGGTGACAGAAAGATGTCACCCATTTGCCCTGAAAAGGCTATCTACAGATCTTGCTTCTGTCGCCCCTGGCACCTGCTTCATGCACACTTAGTGATTCGGAAGGAAGCTGAGAGGCCTTAATCAGACCACAGCCTAACACCCTAGTTAGCTCGTCATAACTCCACTTCCCTAGCATCCTTTAAAGTCACTTTTGCAAAAATATAAATGAGATCAGGTCATTCCTCCTATTAGAGGCTGTATGGTCTCTCTCCTTCAATAGAATATATTTAAAGTCCCAGCTCACCATATCCTCTTCAGCTGTCCTCTCAGCACTAGGTGCTCTTCAATGTAACTTTTCTCCTGTGTGCATATGCTGTCCTTTCTACATGGAATGCCTAGTGCCTTCTCTAGAGAATGCCAACCCCCCCCCCAAATCGGGACCCAGTCCAAATGTGTACTCTCTGGCAGACTCTTTTAGATTCCTTCCACCCTCCCATCTCTTGGCTCCTACTGACCTCTCCTTTCTGCACTCAATGCTCGCTATGCTAATTCACTAGCATTTATTTTCTGCCCAATTCCTTTCTGGGAAGTATAGGGCCTTGTTCTTTTAGCTCCTAGCACAGAGCCTGCATGGCACACATCAGGTGCTTAATAAATAGCTGTTTCATCAATGAGCACAGGGAATTAAAGGAACAGGAACGGGCAACCTCTGCCACTGTCAAAGTTGGACGGAATAAAAAGAATGCCGGTCCCTGCACTATATCTGACAAGCGGCAAACAGTTACGCAAGTGAGATGAGTACTTGCAAATGAGAAAGCTCTCGAGTTCCCACTCCTGTCAAATGTTCCTCCCTGGAGAGAGCTGCCTCCTCCAAGATTTAGGCAGGTTAGGAAGGACATACACGTCTAAGCATTTACTAAGACCTCACAATCTGGCCACTTTTGTTGAGGACACTTCTCTCTCCCCAAATCCTCTGGACCACATTCAGGTAAGAGGCGCTCAGTAAAGGCTGATTCAATTTACAGTGCATTGGAAGCCAATCACAACTCCCATTTCAGGCTAATTGAGCTCAATGACCGGTCATATGTGGTGTAATAGTTCCATAAGGCTAAAAGGGAAATCGATGTGGGTACTGAAAACCTGCCAAGTGTTCACTCCTGTGCCCCACAGCCCAGGCTGGCCTGCTTCTTGACTCTTCCTACCTAATGTCCATCTTCATTATACCCTGGTCAGCAAGATCTGCCCCATGGACACCACTCCCTTGCCCTGTATTTTGGCCTTTCTATAATCAAGGAAAACAAAGGTGTGAAAGTTAAGTTGTGTTGTAGACGTGCTTCATGTTCCCTAAAGTCCCTCAAGACACAAATTCTGATTAAAGAATACTTTCCCGTCCTTTTATTTCCATCCATGGGAAACAATAGGACTACATAATTAAAGCGAAACAAGAAATGGGTTTTGTTGTTATTGTTGTTTTTGCTAAAGTGAGGTTTTAAGACAGTGTTGGCAGTGGGTGTAATAATCCCTCCACTGACCAGTTCTACCCCAATATAAGAAACAGAAAGTGCCAAAGCATGCAGTCTTGTTGAATCCACCCCACCCGGGATAAAAAAAAGGGGGGGGGAGACAGAGGGCCCTGGAAAATAAATCATTAACCAAAAGTCAAACCTAGGTACCCTGGAAACCAGCGAGATGCAGAGGCAGCCGAGAGGGATCAGGCAGAAACACCCCACAGGCACGACGAACCCGGCACACCGCGCTCCTGTCCATGTCACTTTTCAAACTTGAAGTTATTTTTAGATGACCCCAGTCGGCTAAGCTCAGGCAGGACAATTCTCAGCCTGCTGTGCCCAAAAGCCCCTTTGCCCCTCCCTAACAAATTTGGTAAAGCTTGTGAAGACAGGGGTCTCCTCATTTTTCCTCTACTCACTGCGTTGCTGGACACCCCTAACTCCTCCAAGTCCAAATCCCGAGGCCACTGGAGTTATTCTGGATCCTCCAAGTCCTTATGCACCTGCTGCTGCACCTGGGAAGGTGGACCCTTGGCTAGTAGGGATGGGGAGGGGGCTTTTGGAGACTAGCGCTTCCTAAAGTGGGGCCATGGGAAACCTGTCCCTGGGGATGCTTTGGGGACTGGCCAGGAGAGAAGATCTCTCCAGCTGTTCCAGCTCTACCCCTAAGCCCAGCAGTGCTTGATTCCCATTGCCTGGGTCCTCTGGCACCCAGGTGTTCAGCCCTGGTGGGACAGGGGACAGGGTCGATGGGGCCTGCGCTGTTACATAACCGACCTGCAGGACGTCTGCGATGCGCCGCTGTGGCAGCGGTGACAGTGGCGGCGGTTCGGGGGTCCTCCGGGCAAGCAGGCTGCGGGCGCGGCTCTGCCTGCTCACCTGACGGCCGGGGCGAGCGTGGTGCCCGCGGGCCTGGGCGTGGAGCCGTGCTCACTGAGCGCCGCCTCTCGCTCTCCGGGTCGTGGGGTCACCCGGGCTGTGCCTCCTGCTGGTGCTCCCGCAACCTCCACCGCCGCCGTCACCCGGGACAAAGCGGCTCCGGGGAGGGGCCGAGCCGGCGGCTCTCGCCCAAGCCAGTGGAGATGGGCGCGCCCCCAGCTCCGACTCATCGGGCCAACCTCCAATCAGACCCCAGGGAAGCCAAAGCCCCTGCCTGGCCTCCTTTGGTCGCCTCCCTCCTGACCAGTCGCCCTTCTGGGTCCCTCACCCACCTCCACCTCCTGGGCTTCCACCCAGCGCTCAGCTGCACACCCTTCCTTTGCAATCGCAAGCGAGCTGGACCCTTTGCGGGAACCTGACACAGAAGCCTGTCCCCAAAGGCAATGCCTTTCCAAAGCCTTTCCAAAGAAGAGGCTCCCGGGGTCATCTCTCCCATCCCCCGTGAGGGCTTTTTTTTTTTCTTCTTCTTTTTTCTTTTGTTTTTGAGGGTCAAAGAGGGGTAAACTCGCTATTGGAGATCAGCATCGGCATACAAGGATACTAAAAAATAAAAGGGCAGCAAAGAAATTGTGGTCGGTAAGACTGGGAGATTGTTTTCTCACAGGTCGACCTCTGGCTAACTAAGGAACTGTCTGGAAGCCACTCTTGAGTGCTCAAGAGTGACTATGCTTGGTGGGTGCTGGCGCCCTCTGGCTGGGGCCCTGAGTGAGCCCTGCCCACACCATTGAAGGTGCCCTGAGTTGGTTTCACAGTTTTGTGAGGCCACCAGACCTGGGGAAGAGAAGGACTTAGATGTTCAAGGATTCCTATTGTGTAAGAGTCTGGGTCCCTAGGAAAAGGGCAGCTAGTATTTATACAAGATAAAAGGGAAGGAGCGTGTCGGAAGTGAAACAATACCGGGAGGATTTACTTCTCAACCAAATGAACCTCTGAAGATTCTGCAAAATTAAGCAATTGAAGAACAAGGAAGCCTGTGGCTTGTGGTGGCACAGAGGGAACAGGACTGAATCTCATGGCAAGAGTACATGAATGACACAAAACCATCTCCCTCTCCCTCCCCTCTCTCCTCTGTATGTGTCTGTCTCTGACTCTGTCTCTGTGTGTATCTTTCTGCCTGCTCTCTCTACCTCCCTCCTCCTTCTCTCTCCTTTCTGTGTATCTGTATGTCTTTTTGCCTGTGCGTGTGTGTCTGTCTGTCTCTTTGTGTCTGTCTTTCTGTCTGTCTGTCTCAGTATGTGTGTGGGGGGGGGAGATGCCTTGGCTCTTCTCTCTGCTTAATCTGCATTACATATAAGCACAGAATTAAATAAAAATTTCAGAGTTGAAAATGACCTTTGATGTCATCATCCCTTGGACATATGCTTCCTAAGAGTTTGTTAATTTGTCTGAATTCCAGTTTGGGGAGAATTTTTTTGAAAGGACATTCTTATATGGAGCAAAAAACATCTCTAGAAATTTTCTCTCTCTCTCTCTTTCGAGACAGGGTTTCTCTGTATAGTCCTGGCTGTCCTGGAACTCACTCTGTAGATCAGAACTCAGAAATCTGCCTGCCTCTGCCTCCCAAGTGCTGGGATTAAGGCATGCACCACCACTGCCCGGCTAGAATTTTCTCTTATAGGCTATAGCTCACGTTTGAAAGTCATTATGGAAATCGAGCTCCATTCCTCTTCCAATGTACTATTTTTGAAACCTAGGAAGACAGCCATCATGTCTGGTGCACCTGGAGCGTTGGCTTTTCAGGTAATACAGCTTCAATGCTTTCAACAAAATTTCACTGCAGCAATTCTTAGAATCACCAGTGTGTTGCCTTTGATCATAAGGAGGTCCATTTTTGTGAGTATATATTTACATAAAAAAGGTTTTGGTTGCAGAATATATTTTTGTGAAATTTTTGGAAAGTGAGAGAAACACGTTTTTGTCCCTGTGTGGTGTGTGTTAATGTGGGCTTATGTGCACATGTTATGTTGCATGTGCGTATGACAGAGGACCACCTCAGGTGTTAGTCTTCACTGCCTAACTTGTTTGAATCAGGGTTTCTTTTGTTCTTCTGTGTGTGCCAGGCTGGCCAACTTTCCTGGGATGTTCTTGACTCTGCCTCCCATCTCACTGTAGATGTAGTGGGGTTGCAAATGCAATCTCCTTGGTTTTATGTGGGTTCTGGGGTTCAAACTCAGGTCCTCATATGTAGTGCACTGAGTCAGCTCCCCAGCCTGAAAGACACAATTTTAGTGATCAATTTGAAGGAAATCATACATGTAAATGCTCTTTGGCTAGCATACAGTAACATTACGTGTTCATTATTGAAAAATCACCACGGCCATTCTCCTACCACCCAGATACAGATAATTTTCCTTAAGTTTTCATAGCCACATATTTCTCCTTTTTGCTACAGAGGCAAATTCTACATTGGGCAGTTTGTATGTTGACTGGAAGGTAAAAGCCAAGAGACCACACAGTCTTTCATTTGGTTCATTTTTAAGAAGGAGATCTACTACCATGAGTAAAGTTAATGGTAATGATTAGAGAAGAGGAATTTGTGGGGGCTGATTTTGAATATGTTTTGGAGAGCAGGAGTAAGATTCATGGGTGGCTAACATGAACAGTGACATTAAGATCCTAAGTTCCATCTGTTAGAATTTATAGAGTACAACCTATATGCCAGGCTTTTTGAAAATCACTTTGTATATATTAACTCATTTAAGTCAAGCTGCAACCTTATTAGATTGATATAAAATATTAACCAATAGAAATTATGTAAAGTGTGACAGCTCAGTAGGTAATGGTGCCTGCTGCCAAGTCTGAGGACTTGAGTGTGATCTCCAAAACAAGTACTATAAAAGGAGAGACCCAATTTGGGGGTTTTCAGGGTTTTTTCTTTTCTTTTTATTTTTTCTTTATTTGCTCAACTTTACATCCTAATCGCTGCCCTTTCTCCTGCTCCCCCTTCCTACAGTCCCTCCCCCATCCTCCATTCCCCTATCCCCTTCTCCTCTGAGAGGGTGGAACACCCCCTTGGTATCCCCCAACCTTAGCACATCAAGTTTTTGCAGGGCTAGAGGCATCCTCTCATACTGCGACCAGACAAGGCAGCTCAGTAAGAACAATATATTCCACAGACAGGCAACAGCTTTAGGGATAGCCCCCACTCTAGTTGTTCAGGACCCACATCTGCTACATATTTATAGGGGACCTTGGTCCAGTACATGTATGCTCTTTGGTTGGTAGTTCAGTCTCTGAGAGTCCCCAAGGGTCCAGGTTATTTGACTCTGTTAGTCTTCCTATGGAGTTCATATCCCCTTCAAGGCCCTCAATCCTTTCCCAAACTCTTCCATAAGAGTCCCCAAGCTCCATCCAATGTTTGGCTGTTGGGAGATACCCAATTTTGATGTGTCCTCTAACTTCCCTATATGAATCTTGGTATGGACATGTGTATACACATACACACAGAAACCATATAAATAAAATGTAGGAATGAGGGAACAAAAGGGAGGAAAGGAAGGAAGAAAGGACAGAAAGAATAAATGAAAGACTTTTCCAAGGCAACTAATGGAATAGCTAAATCCAAATCCAGACACTGGCTGTAGATACCGCCCCACCACACACACACACACACACACACACACACACACACACACACACACACCCCTATTTGACAAGACTGGTCAAGTTTTTATAGCTATTACATGATGGATGTAAGTCTCACTTGACATCTGTAGATTCTAATATGATTTAAAATCCTATTCTATATTTATTTTGAGACTAGATCACTATGGTTGCTGAGACTGGTTTGGCTCCCAAGACAACTTGATGTTAAATGTCTCTATAATTATCTATAGAGCAAGATTATTTTGATGAATCTGGATGATCAACCAACAGTGTTTGATAACATTTTCATGGGTAAATATTTTTTCTCATGTCAATATGTGATTTCAACTTTTAAAATTTTTAAATTAAGGCAACTTTATATAACAAAATTCACTATTTATTCATTCCAAAGTATACAATTCAGTGGACTTTTAGTATGTATACAGAGTTGCATATATAGTATCATTGGTATCTAATTCTAGAATATTTCTAAGCTCGAGAGGAAACCCCATACCCATTATGTAGTCACCTTTAATTCCCTACCTCTACACCCATGTGCTGTGAACCACTTGTCTGATTTCTGTCTCTTTGCATTTGCCTATGTGGACATTTCCTGAAAACTAATTCATGTAATATGTGACCTCTTGCATATCGCTTCTTTCACTTGACACGATGTTTACAAGGTCTATCTACACCACAACATTTACTAGCACTCCATTTCTTACTACAAGGTCAGAACCTAAAGGCTTTGGTGCTGAAGTCTACAACACGATCAAAGAAGAACTTACACACGTTCTTTGTTTTTTCTAAGTTTTTTTATTTACATTCAAAATCATTTCCCCTTTCCTGTTTCCTCCCTCCCCGAAAATCCCATAAGCCCCCTTCCCTCCCTCTTTTCTCCATTCAACCCCCTCTCACTTCTCTGTCCTGGCATTCCCCTACATCCAGTCTTTCCAGGACCAGGGGTCTCTCCTTCCATCTTCTTGGAAATCTATTGATATGCGAATTGTTTCTAGGGTATTCCAAGATTCTGGGTTAATATCCCCTTATCAGTGACTGCATACCATGTGTGTTCTTTTGTGATTGGGTTACCTCACTAAGGATGATATTTTCAAGTTCTGACCATTTGCCTAGGAATTTCGTGAATTCATTGTTTTTAATTGCAGAGTAGTATTCCATTGTGTAAATATACCACATCTTCTGAATCCATTCCTCCACTGAGGGACATCTGAGTTCTTTCCAGCTTCTGGCTATTATAAATAAGGCTTCTATGAACATAGTGGAGCATGTGTCCTTATTTCGTGCAGGTAAAGCCTCTGGGTATATGCCCAGGAGTGGTATAGCTGGATCCTCCAGGAGTGTCATGCCCAGTTTTCTGAGGAACCGCCAGACAGCTTTCCAGAGTGGTTGTACCAGCTTGCAATCCCACCAGCAGTGGAGGAGTGTTCCTCTTTCTCCACATCCTCGCCAACAACTGCTGTCTCCTGTGTTTTTGATCTTAGCCATTCTGACTGGTGTGAGGTGGAATCTCAGGGTTGTTTTGATTTGCATTTCCCTAATGACTAAGGATGATGAACATCTCTTTAGGTGCTTCTCAGCCATTAGATATTCTTCAGGTAAGAACTCTTTGATGTAGATCAATGGAACAGAATTGAAGACCCAGAAATGAATCCACACTCCTATGGTCACTTGATCTTTGACAAAGGAGCTAAAACCATCCAGTGGAAAAAAGATAGCCTTTTCAACAAATGGTGCTGGCTCAACTGGAGGTCAACATGCAGAAGAATGCAAATTGATCCATTCTTATCTCCTTGTACTAATCTCAAGTCCAAGTGGATCAAGGATCTCCACATAAAACCAGACACACTGAAACTAATAGAAAGGAAACTAGGAAAGAACCTTGAACATATGGGCACAAGGGAGAATTTCCTGAACAGAACTCCAATAGCTTATGCTCTAAGATCAAGAATTGACAAATGGGACCTCATTAAATTACAAAGTTTTTGCAAGGCAAAAGACACTGTCAAAAAGACAAAGCGGCAACCAACTAACTGGGAAATGATCTTTACCAACCCTACATCCGACAGAGGGCTAATATCCAATATATACAAAGAACTCAAGAAGTTAAACTCCAGAGAGGCAAGTAACCCTATTAAAAAATGGGGTACACACATTCTTTTTAAAGAATCAAAACATTTTCAAATAGAAAAGGACTTCTAAACTTTTTCTTGATGGTCAAACCAGACAAAAGCACACACACAAAAAGGAAGCCACACAAAAACGTCCATGATGGAGAGGGATGAGGAAACCCTCTAGAGACAACTACCCAGTAGAACTCAACAGAAAACTCAATGATACATTGAAGACATCACTCACCACAGCCAGGTGGCCTTTACACCTGGGATGTGAGGGTGAAAAGACACGTTTAACTGTGATCAGCACATTGACATAATGAAAGACAGAACCAAAGGATTAGCAATAGGTTTTAATAGATTTTAATAGATGCAGGAAAAACACTTGACAAAATTCATTATCTTTTCACAATAAAAAAAAATCTCTCAAAAAATAACCACAGAGCCGGGCAGTGGTGGTGCATGCCTTTAGTCCCAGCACTTGGGAGGCAGAGGCAGGCAGATTTCTGAGTTCGAGGCCAGCCTTGTCGACAAAGTGAGTTCCAGGACAGCCAGGGGTACACAGAGAAACCCTGTCTCGAAAAACCAAAATACATACATACATACATACCCACAGAAGGAATAAGTCTCAACATGACAAAGGCACTTTGGACAGACCCACAGCTATTGCCATACTGAACAAGGAATAGTTGAAAGCTCTCCCACAAGATATGGAATTTTGCCCATTTCTATTCCCCATGGTACTGGAAAGGCAATTAGATAAAAGAAACTTTAGAATTAGTTTGTTAAACTACACAAAATAATTTATTAGGATTTTGTTGGGGATTAAATTAAACATATAGATCAAGTTGGAATGAACTGATTTTGAATGTGAGTGAGTGTCTGTGTGTGCGCACATGTGTATGCTCGTATGTGCATATGGAGGCCAGAGGTCTCCACACTGAGTGCCTTCCACACTGTTTTTCCATATTGTATATTGAGGTAGGTCTCTTACTTGAACCTACGACTAGACTCTGGGAGTCCAAACTCTACTCTTCACACTTGAACTACAGGCATTTTACCTGATGAGACATCTCTACAGTCCCCACCGAAAGAACTGGCATCTTTCAGTCTATCCATAAACACAAATTCTCATTTGCCTAATTATTAGATTGTTTTCATCATTTTTTAGGTTTTTTTCTCATTTTAAAAACACTGTATATATTATGTTAGACTTACATCTTATTGGGTTTTGGCTTTTGACTTTCACCCAGGCTTTAGTCAGGCTGTTTGTTTGCTTATACGGAGCTGTTACTGCCCTTTGAAGAGTCTAGTCTAGCTGACTATCTGATAAGCAGTATTTAATATCCTCTCCCAGACTGTGAATTTTGTCTTCTCTTTCTTGACTCTGTCTTTACTGCTGAGTACAAAAGTATTTAATTTTGACAAAATAAAAAAACCAGCAATTTTCCTTTGGTGGTTTGTACTTTACCCTCAACCTTTCTATGATAATATCCTTCAGCAGCATTTCTCCATGACTATTGCAAAGCTTTTGGCTATGTGCCCGGTTTCAGCCAGTTTCTGCTCTTCCCCATGTTGGAGGTAGGTTGTTCATCTCTTTTGTATGTCCACATGTGCACACAGGAGTTTGGATACTATGACTTCAAGCCTTAGACATACTCACAGTTGAGTGTGTTCTACTTTCTTTCTCTTTTCCCTCCCAAGTGCTTGGATTAAAGGCATGTGCCTCCATGCCTAATAAAAATTCTCTCCTTTCTGGCAGAAGAGTGTTCAGTCAAGTCTTAGAGACAGCCATTTCTTTAAGAAGCTCTGTTTGGCTATTATCTTTATTTAATGAAGGATGGTAATTAGAAGCCAAAACGTATGTGTTAGACAATACGGTTTAATGCTGTATGCCAAACCCAAGGCCTTCTAGATAACAGGGCTGAGAGTGTATATGTGTGTGTGCAAATCTGTAATTACATACAAATGTACACCATTTTTACTTTATTTCTACGTCTGTCACTGTATAGTGAGAACTTGAGTTTACAACCATTCTGGGCCTATAATCCCACACCTTGTCATCTCACACATCTTTCCCTTTTCCCACAGTCATTCTCCTCCTCTGACAGTGAGAATGTACAGCTCCATTATCCACAATGGGTTCATATTTTTGGCCACTCTTTTCTCTGCTTTGGTGCTCTCTTTATAAAGGTCTCAACTCCATGATCATTCTTAGTCACGTAGCCTCTGGGAAATTACAAACTCAGTGAAGGAGAGAAAGGGGGAGGGGAAGAGGTAAGAGAGAATGGAAAGGGAAAGCAGAGGGGGGAAGATGAGGTGGAAGAGGAGAGAGAAAGGGAGAGGAGAAAGAAGAAAGAGGAGGAGGTGAGAACTCATGGAGATTTAAGTAAATAATTGAATATAAATTGAATATAAAAGACCATCTGCCAGAATAAATTGGAGTAGTTGCACCCTTTATCCTAAATACTGCTTCCATGTACTCCTCTTAAGTCTCTGATCATCTCGTTGCCAAAAGACTAAGCTATACATGTTGAATTTACTATTCATAATAGTCTTTGTATAGTTCAGATATTTTACTGGGTGAACCCTCCAGCACTCCAAAAAGAGTTACTTCATAATTTCTCTGTGTGCAGTAAAATTCTTATGTATAAATCGTGAGAATGAATTCATGATGTCATGTGCCAAGACCACACAGACCTCTGCATGCAGTGTGTTGAATACCTCATATTCCCCGTGTAAATCTTATCTAATCATGTATAACTTTGAGGGAGCTGAGAGCCTGGGCACCTCCAGCACCTAGCCAGTCAAACTCAGGTCCTCATGGTTTGCACTTTACTGACTGAGCCATCTTCCTACCCCCACTGCCCCTGTACCATCTGATATCTCTTTACAGTGTCCATTACATTGAACTATCCCAGAGATGAAGCTAGCAACTCACCCTTATATTATACTTCTGGTCAGTCTGTGGAATGGAACATGAAGGAAGGTATGCTTATAAGTACTGAGAGTGGGATATAGAGGCAGGGAGCTATCACACAATCAGTGAATGGGGTGGATGAACCTCTTGAAAACTTTTGATTGCTCTCAACTGCTCTTGTGACTTTCCTGGATGCCCATGAGTGGGGGGAAACGCACATTATCCTTGCTAAATAAATAAGCAAATAAATAACCAGAGCGATAAGCATGTTTTTAACAACTCAAGAAATTTCTAGTATGTGTCTAACAACCAAAGGCAGGAGATTGCCCTGATTAGCTTTATTTAGACATTTAACACAGCCTAGAGTTATTTGAGAAGAGAGGCTCAACTGTAGAACTTTCCAAGCAAGAGGGCCTAGCCTACTATCACTATGGGTATTACAATCCCTAGGAAGGTGCTCTCCAACTTTATAAGAAAGATAGCTGAGTATAAGTGGGCCTGTAAGCCAGCCAACAAGCAGCATTTCTCCATGGCATCTGCTTCAAGTTTCTGGGTCTGACTTCCCTCAGTGACACACTGTCACCTGTAAGCAGCAAAGAATCTTTTCCTCTCCTATGATGCTTTTGGTTTGAGGATGTTATCACAGTAACAGAGAAGAAACTAGGATTCAGATCAAGTTAGATTTGTTGCTCATTGTCTGATGTCAGAGGAAAGACCTGAAGGAGATGGTCAGTCATCACAGCAAGAGGACATGGGGAGGAAGGACTTCCCAAGGCACCTGGGATGATGTAAGGGAGAGTTAAGACTGCAGGCACTGCTTTGCTCTGGACTGAGCACTGTAGAACAAAGGACTCATTAGCTTGTTAAGAAATATTATCTACATGACAAGAAGGCAAATGTAAAACAGAAGTTATTTTTGCCTTCATGGAAAGACACAGCCATGGGGTTTCTGTGTACAAATTGCTGGAGAATTTTCTACTGTTGCATGACTTTTTTTTATATCCCAATGTCCCCCACTTCCCTTCCTTTCCCTTTCCTTCCTTCCCCTTTCTCCTCCTCTTCCTCATTCCCCTCCTCCTTCTCTTCCTTCTCCCTCTCGTTCTCCCCATCTTCTTCCCCTTCTTTCCCTCCTCCACCCCTTCCCCACTTTCCCCTCCCCTTCCTGATGCAGCAGTCAGTGAGACTCCTTTCCTTACACCAGAGTACCATTCTTTCCTGTGGCAAGGGGCATCGACATCATTGTTCAGACAGCAAAGGAAAGCTGGCTGTCTCTGATTTCTGTTTTTCCATTTGCTACCTCGTGCCATGCCCAAAATAGTCACATCAGTCTTCATAGTGGCCCCACGCTCACCACACTGGGATAAAAGCCACTGGTGCTCATGTTGAATCTGACTTGGCTCTGGGGTGGACTCCGGAGCATGTAAAGTTGTACAGTTAACATCCCAGTAGTTGACAATGCCAGTCAACTACAGTGAGCAGTAGTCCAACTGATCTGTGCCTCTTCCTTCGTGAAACAAGATGCACAAGGAACCACAGCTCAGCAGATGTTTCTTAAGATAAAATATGTGGATTTCCTGGTTTACCCAAGGGGAAAACTCACAAAACCCAGAAATGTGTGAGTCGCGATTTGTTTTTTAATAGTCCTTTACTTTACGAATTATGTCACCTATTTTTATTGTATTTTTTAAGATTCAATTTTATTTTTGATTATATGTATGTTTGTGTCTGTATGGGGGTAAGGAATGTATGTGCATGAAAGGAGGTGCCAGCAGAAGCCAGAGCTGTCACATCCTCCAGAGCTGGAGTTATAGATGGCTGTAAGCTGCCTGTAGTCAGTGTTGGGAATTGAACCTGGATCCTCTCAACCTCTAAGCCATCTCTCTAGACCATGTTACTGTATATTTGAATGTCTATAAATGAAAACTTAGTCCATATCTGATTTGAGAGTGTGAATGTGCAGATACCAGCAGAAGGCTCAGGTGTGATTGGAGAGCTGCAAATCCTTTGGTGAGGTCCTCCTCTCATAAGAATCTGGATGACAGGAGTGAATAGCCACTGATTCCAATGCATTGTTATGGTAGGTTACTAAAGGAGATACACCAATCTATTGAGGCCATCAGAATGGACCCAGTGACAGATGACTCTGTACTGGATGGTTTTGCATGTCAACTTGACACATGCTGGAGTTATCACAGAGAAAGGAGACTCAGTTTAGGAAATGCCTTCATGAGATCCAGCTGTAAGGCATTTTTTCTCAATTATTGATCAAGTGGGGAGGGCCCATGTGGGTGGTGCCATCCCTGGGCTGGTAGTCCTGGGTTCTATAAGAAAGCAAGTTGAGCAAGCCAGGGGAAGCAAGCCAGTAAGTAACATCCCTCCATGGCCTCTGCATCAGCTCCTGCTTCTTTTTTTTTTTTATTTTCTAAGTTTTTTTTTATTTACATTCCAAATCATTTACCCTTTCCCGTTTCCTCCCTCCCCGAAAGTCCCATAAGCCCCCTTCCCTCCCTCTTTTCTCCATTCAACCCCCTCTCCTTTCTCTGTCCTGGCGTTCCCCTACATCCAGTCTTTCCAGGACCAGGGGTCTCTCCTTCCATCTTCTTAGAAATCTATTGATATGTGAATTGTGTCTTGGGTATTCCGAGATTCTGGGTTAATATCCCCTTATCAGTGACTGCATACCATGTGTGTTCTTTTGTGATTGGGTTACCTCACTAAGGATGATATTTTCAAGTTCTGACCATTTGCCTAGGAATTTCGTGAATTCATTGTTTTTAATTGCAGAGTAGTATTCCATTGTGTAGATATACCACATCTTCTGAATCCATTCCTCCGTTGAGGGACATCTGGGTTCTTTCCAGCTTCTGGCTATTATAAATAAGGCTGCTATGAACATAGTGGAGCATGTGTCCTTATTTCGTGCAGGTAAAGCCTCTGGGTATATGCCCAGGAGTGGTATAGCCAGATCCTCCGGGAGTGTCATGCCCAGTTTTCTGAGGAACCGCCAGACTGCTTTCCAGAGTGGTTGTACCAGCTTGCAATTCCACCAGCAGTGGAGGAGTGTTCCTCTTTCTCCACATCCTCGCCAACAACTGCTGTCTCCTGTGTTTTTGATCTTAGCCATTCTGACTGGTGTGAGATGGAATCTCAGGGTTGTTTTGATTTGCATTTCCCTAATGACTAAGGATGAAGAACATCTCTTTAGGTGCTTCTCAGCCATTAGATATTCTTCAGGTGAGAACTCTTTGTTTAGCTCTGTACCCCATTTTTAATAGGGTTACTTGGCTCTCTGGAGTTTAACTTCTTGAGTTCTTTGTATATATTGGATATTAGCCCTCTGTCGGATGTAGGGTTGGTAAAGATCATTTCCCAGTTAGTTGGTTGCCGCTTTGTCTTTTTGACAGTGCCTTTTGCCTTGCAAAAACTTTGTAATTTAATGAGGTCCCATTTATCTATTCTTGATCTTAGAGCATAAGCTATTGGAGTTCTGTTCAGGAAATTCTCCCCTGTGCCCATATGTTCAAGGTTCTTCCCTAGTTTCCTTTCTATTAGTTTCAGTGTGTCTGGTTTTATGTGGAGATCCTTGATCCACTTGGAATTGAGCTCAGTGCAAGGAGATAAGAATGGGCCAATTTGCATTCTTCTGCATGTTGACCTCCAGTTGAGCCAGAACCATTTGTTGAAAAGGCTATCTTTTTTCCACTGGATGGTTTTAGCTCCTTTGTCAAAGATCAAGTCTCTGAAGAAAGAAATTGAAGAAGACCTCAGAAGATGGAAAAATCTGCCATGCTCATGGATTGGCAGGATTAATATAGTAAAAATGACCATCTTACCAAAAGTAATATACAGATTCAATGCAATCCCCATCAAAATCCCAACTCAATTCTTCATAGAGTTAGAAAAAGCAATTCAAAAATTTATCTGGAGTAACAGAAAACCCAGGATAGCTAAAACTATTCTCAAGAGTAAAAGAACCTCTAGGGGAATCAGTATCCCGGACCTCAAGCTGTACTACAGAGCAATAGTGTTAAAAACCGCATGGTATTGGTACAGTGACAGGCATGTAGATAAATGGAACAGAATTGAAGACCCAGAAATGAATCCACACTCCTATGGTCAGCTCCTGCTTCTTAACCTACTTGAGTTCCAGTCCTGACTTCCTTTGATGATGAACGGCAATGTGGAAGTGTAAGCTGAATAAACCTTTTCATCCCCAACTTGCTTCTTGGTCACGATATTTTGTGCAGGAATAGAAACCCTGACTAAGACAGACTCTGACCAATCAATTTGAGTTAAGGTGCTATTGGGTGATAGTGGGTCCTCCTATTCAGTTCCTTTCAAAGAGCATTTGAACTTGAATGGTACTGGTGGCCACCATCCATGCTGACTCTCCTCCAGTTTCTCCCCAATCCTGGATCATCCTTCTTTCTTTTTAAAAGAGATATAATTCCACTGTTTTTAATGTGTGTGCTTGTGCATTTCTGTATGTCTTGTGTGCCGTGCAGATTCCAGAGGTGTCAGAGGAACTAGAACCGCATTCCCACCGCCCCTCAGCTGGAAATATGACTGGTTATAAGCTGCCTGATGTAGACGTTGGAAACTGTGGGGTCCTCAGGAAGAGCAAAGGGCACTCTGAACTTCTGAGCCATCTCTCTAGCCTCTAAGCTTCTACTTTTAATCTTCCATGCCATGCAACTGCTGTGTAGGAAGTAGTTAGACATTCCTTGGCCCATTTCCCATCAATTGGCTCTTAGAAATTTGGAGTTGGACCTAAAACCTTGAATCATTTCATGAGATTTACAGAAGATCCTAGTGCATGCTAAAGTTTAAGCCACTCCTCCAAGTACGTTACCAGTGTCAGCACTGTTCATGTCCATAGTAGTTTCCCAAGGTAAGAACTCAGCTAAGCACTTTACCTACATCAACACTTTTATTATGCCCAACTGCCCTCTAAGATAAAGTAACCCAGCTTGCTCCAACTTTCCTGTTGCCCAAACTGAGACGTAGAAAGAATAAGCCATGTGGCAGAGGTCCTGAGGTCGTAAGTGGTTTGAATCTCAGTGGTCTTGCACCAAACATGGCTTGATTGTGACTTCATGGCTTGCTCTTTTATAAACTCACCTGCAAAGCCTCCATAACTCCCAACCCCCCAAATCCTGCCAGTCAGTATCATCAGCTCTGTGTATCATGTGCCTTCATATAACACTCATGATTTTGTGTCTTTCTGTCCTCCTCTCCCCACACCTGTACACCTGTGCCACAAACGTTGTATGATGAAAGATTGAATAAGTGAATGAAGTGGTTAGGGAACCAATGGATACCTTTCAGAACTGTCTCTACTGGGATTTTCTAGAGAGCTTTAAAAAATATTTAAATTATAAAATCCTATCCCTCACATACTCTGAAACAGTTCATGAGTGGAGTATTTCTTTTTTAAGTTAATGCAAGGATAGAGGGATGGCTCAGTCAGTAAAGTGTTTGCTTAAAAACCTGAATACTTGAGTTTGATCCTCAAACCCACATTTAAAAAAATATCTATACATGTTGAGTAGTACATGCTTGTAACCTCAGTGCTGGTCCATCTCCTTTTCAAACACACCATAACCATGTAATTCCAGCTTCTTGATAATCTCCAGGCCACTAAGAGACACTGCCTTAGAAAAAAGTATCAAGGTGGACAGAACTTGAAGAACAACATCCAAGGGTATTTTCTGATCTCTGTGCATGCACACTCGCAAGCACACACATACACATGCAAACACACACATGCATGAACATTCACATACCTATACATCTACTCATATATGAACATACATAGACATCCACACATGTATGCACACACACACATACATAGAGTAAAGGCAAAAAGAATAACTTGGGCTTAAGACAAAATTCTGCCAAGATTCTACACATAGTACCCTAGTTGACCCTGACCATTTCAGATATGACCAATTTGAGGATATTTGCAGAAGAGTCTCTTTCTATCCTGAAATCCTATATAGGATTTAAAGCTGCATAACCAACTCTTTCTGGAAGAAATATTGCAAGCACATTATATATTTTAAACAAAATACAGCTGTACATGGGAAGTCTCCCCCCTCCCAGAACAGACAGTCCTCAGCATATAAGTGGGTCATATTCCAAAAATGTATTTGTAAGTGGAGTTGTTTGGAGTTCAGAAAACACTTTCCCACAGAAGTAATATTAGAAAAGAGGTTTCATTCCTTTGCCAAAGCACAAAACCTGATTTAGAACACTCTGAAATAGCCTTTCAGCTGGGCCACATGGATGGCCATGGGAAATCTGGGTCCTACTCAACTTAGAACAGGGGGATTATGGGAGCATGGTGACTTTGCAGGGAGGTTGGGCTGTGACAGCATCTGGAACATAGATGTCTTGACTCTCATTCCTCTGCTAACACACAAACACACACACACACACACACACACACATACAGAGAGAGAGAAAGAGAGAGAGAGAGAGAGAGAGAGAGAGAGAGAGAGAGAGAGAGAGAGAGAGAGAGAGAATTACTGTTTTCGTACAGTAGTGCTTATCAGTCAGGTTTGCTGATGGTGTCTGGTGAGAACCTGGACATGACAAAATCCAAACAGCTCCTGTCAAATAGTGGCATGTAACAACTCTTACTATCTTTACCTGGCTTGGTGAACCCTCTGTCCCTCACACCAGAAGGTTGCCTGGTTCTGGTCTGACTCTGGAGTTCATAGAGAAAGCAAGGACAGATAATGCTAAGAAGACATGTGATTCTGAAGGAGGATAACTTTTGGAATGTAGCTGGGAGGTATAACCAGTTCCTAACAGGATATCAGAATGCACCTAGTCTTCCCTGACCAGGCTGTGCATTTATAAGCCCCGCCCCGTGGTGATTTGGGTATAAGTAAGATTGGAGAAGTTCCGCTCTCAAGCACATGCAGGTTAGAGATTTTCTCTGGCCCCCACTGAAGGTGCATGCCAAGGGACTGGCTTTCTCTCAGATTTGAGAAAGAAGGCAGAATTTTCAATATTCACAATATGGTAGCGTGTGAGCCTCTTAGTGAACATCCCTTTCTTCTGTTTAGTTCATAGTGTCTTTTGTATTACAATGGCACTGGTAGAAATTATTGTTCAAGGTTTAACTCCGCCATCATAAAGACTTTACCCATGTCCATTTTACCATTCATGGGAGATCCTCCCTTCTAGTCTTATTTCTGAAGCATGTGTTAATGCTATTTACGTTTGTTTTGACTAAGACTTGTGGCAAGAAGTATAATTAAGAAGAGGGTTATGTACCACCGAAATAAAAGCTGCCTGAGGGGCTAAGAGGATGGCTCAGTGGGTTGAGCTCTTGGTGTGAAAATATGAGGACCTGAGTTCTAATTCCCAGCTTGCATGTACTTCCTAATATCCCTAGCTTTAGGGAATGGAGACAGGAGGATCCTGGCTTACTGGCCAGCCTGTGTATCCAAAACAGTAAGCTCCAGGTTCATTGAGAGGACCTGTCTCAAGAGAATAAAAAAAGACACAGAGGAAGGCACCTAACATCCTCAACTGGTGTCCTTATGTACATGCAGGAGGGCACACCACATACACACACACACACACACACACAGAGAGAGAGAGAGAGAGAGAGAGAGAGAGAGAGAGAGAGAGAGAGAGAGAGAAACAGACAGAAAGTAAAACTGCAAGAAAGAATACATCTAATGAGTGTACATGGTAGACTCAGCTATTTTTTAGCCACTCCTTGGCTGTATTTGATCTATTGCTCTCTGTGCTCCATAGGGTCAATGGCTCCTGACTGACAGTGAGTGTAAACTCTGCACACAGATATTAATCCAGAGGAACTGTCTTCTAGTTTCATATACATCTTCCCTTTCAGATGCAGAGGACAGAGCCCTGGTGCATGTAGGGACTTGGCATGTTTTCTGAGTGTATTATGAAAGAATACACCAATATTATGAACTGTTCTTGCAAGTTGTCACCATCTACCTCCTAACTACTTGGACCTATTGCAATAATTACTTGTTTTGTTTTGTTTTTTTTAAAAAAAGTACTATTTTTTGTACTGATTGTACAAAAAGGTTTCACCTAGTAACCATAACTCTAAACCGATGACGGTGAACTTACATGCTCAGCAGAAATGTCCCAGTGAGAAGTGACTCCACTGACTAGTGTGGCAACCAGCAAGAGGAAACAAAAGTCTTAAGTTCAAAGCTTATTGAGGGCTCTTTTAGGTTTATTTTCTTGTTGTCTGGGTAGATGTTTTATTGTTTCTCCTTACTGTCCATTAACTGGAGCTTAGGTGACTGTGTCTGAGACACATTTAGAATGTCCCATGTTGGGGACATGCCAGCCTGTCACATGAGCCTCCACAGCACTCGGCCAATTCACCTTTGTCCTTTCTTTCTCTGCCTCTGCTCTTCCAGCATTAGAGTCTTTGGGCAGAGGCTCACGGTGGAAAGAACTGATGACTAACCACATCTATTTATCATTTATATCCTGAGCCTGGACCTGTCACTCTAGTACATGAGACATGAAGCGGGGCGGGGGGGGTTGAGACTAGGTGTCAGGACCTTAAGTTCTGTTTTAGCAGAAGTCGCACGGCCCCGGGAAGCCACCCTTCTTCACTTTACCACAGGTGAATGCAAAGGCTACAGCTCTCCAAAGTGTATCTGAAAGGAGCAACCATGATCTAGTGGACTCTTCTCACTACAACACTCATAGAGAAAACCACCGTGATTTGGGTGTGGTGGTACATGTCTGTGATCACACCATTTGGGATGTGGAGGTGGGAGAATCAGTTCCAGGTCATCTTTGGATATATAGAAGCCAGAGTTCATGAAAACAATTACAAAAGGAAATACAAAAGAAAATTACCTAATAATCCCATTGCAGTTTCTTGTTAAACATTTTATTTACATATAATACATGTGGGTCAATATTGTCATCTTGACAGAATCTAGAACTGCCATAGAGACAAGTCTCTCTTGCAATGTTTGTGGGGAGTTATCATGATTAAATAACGGAGGTGGGAACAGCACCCTACACTCGGGTGGCATGGTACCACTCCCCGGGATGGAGTCCTGGACTTTACTTAATTAAGAAGGGAAAGCAAGCTGAGCGCTACATCTATCCCCCTCTACTTCCTGATGGCTGATTCAGTATGGCCAGATAGCTCTTGCTCAGGCCTTCATTCCTTCATGCCAGGAGCGACAGTGTTCTTCTGTAACTATAGGTTGAAACGAACCCTTTCTTCCTTCAGTAGCCCATGTCAACTATTTTATCACCGTAATGGTATCCCATAATATATTGTATGAAGACCTCCATCTGGCATTCACTATACTTCTTACCAGCTAAGTGACAAAGCAGCCTTGGCCTTGGTTTATTACGTACAAAATGGAATTAGGAACAATAGCACTCACCACACTGAGTTTTTAAAGGGCCAAATGGGATAATACACATGAACTTTTAGTAATGGAACCTATATCATATAGTAGAAGCCTGATTTACAGCAGCTAGTTAGGGAAGATTATTCCCTCTAGAAGTTGTATATACACCAGGTTCCCCTCATTCTGTAGTTTGTTTAAAGCAATGAAAGATCTTTTGGCTAATTTTTTATTACATTGACTTCATGTTTTAACTTGTGTGTGTGTGCACATGTGTGTGTGTGCACATGTGTGTTTGTGTGTGTGTGTGTCTGTGTGTATGTCTGTGTGTGTGTCTGTGTTGGGATGTGAAGATCAGAAGAGAACTTATAGTAGTCAATTCTCTCTTTCTCTCCTGTGGGTCCCAGGAACCAACTCAGTTCATGAGGCTTAGTGACAAATGCCTTCACTCATCTCTCTGGTCTGTAATGACAATATTTGAATACAGAATGCTGCATATACTAAGTAAGTATACTATTCTGTCCTAACTTTGGTTCTATAACAGAGAAGGTCATCTGTGAAAATGTTGGCAGTATTTGAGTAAGATATGCCAAAGAACCTAAGAATTAAGTTTTTAGTTTTTAAATATATACAGTGTTATTCATTCTTTGAGAATTTCATAGAGTGTATTCTGATCATATGCAACGCTCCACTTCTCCACTTAAGCCCTCGTAGCTTGGTTAGCCAGTAAATTATTGGAATTATTTATAGGAATATAGATGAGGTATTACAGAAGCATGGATAACTCAAAGGCATTTATATAACCTGCCTCAACAATGGTTATGACTAACAACTGCATTGCTGGTGCAGTCTGAAGAAAACTGGACCTACCTGAGAGTCTCTTCTCTCCAGCATTTATTACAATTTATGCAACCTCAGGGAAGGTTCATGACAATTTTGGAAGTTTCTGAAGGCTTCTGAGTCTTGTGACTTTCATTTACTTCCTGAACCTTGTGAGTTTCATTCACTTCCTACTCTTATGAGACTCCAGCTGAGAGGGAGTGCTCTCATTTAGAGGAGTAACAACAAGTGCTTATAGGACTGAGATTGATGTTAACACAAGTAAAGGTAAGGGCATTGGTTTGCTCACAGCCACTAAATAATAGTAGCTACAACTAGATGCTGCTCAGCAAGCATTGACTCCTTCCCCCAGATTTGACCATTCATGTTGTTCCAACCACAATAATCCATTTACCTCCTACAGCTTGGGCTCAAGTGGGTAACCAGTGGAGGAAGGCAAGAGGGCATCAGCTGGAAGCTCACCTTCCTAGGTAAGTTGTCAGAAAAGAAAGAATGATAGACACACAGACAGATGGACAGACAGATAGTCATGGGAAATTTTTACTTCCTGTGGTGAAAGAACGTGACAGCAACTATCATATGATCTGGAAAAACAGCAGTAGAAGCTGCTGGGCCATCTGTCTCTAGACACTATCTTATGTGAGACAATTGATGTCCTTGTCGCTCAAGTCACTTTCAATGTCCTCTATCATCAAAATTGACATAACCATCACTAGAGGTTAAAGACAGTGAGCAGTTATTGCCAGATTCCAGATGAGGACTGTACAATTTTGAAAGGTCATACAAATGTTCCATACATCTGGTGGGGCATGCAGAGTGACAAGGGGGATGGATAAATGGATGTTTTAAAATAAAAGTTTTAAATGTATGACTATGACCATGATTATGATTATGATTATGATTATGATAGTATATGATTGTGTGTTTGGGCCATGATTGCTATGGTGCATGTGTGGAGAGCAAAGAACAACTTTTTTTAAATTTTTCAAGACAGGGTTTCTCTGTGTAGCCTTGACTGTCCTGGAACTTGTTCTGTAGACCAGACAGGCCTTTATCTCGGAGATCCACCTGCCTCTGCCTCCCGAGTACTGGGATTAAATGTGTGTACCACAATCATCTATATCTTGACAGCATGTATGTCTGTTCACCATATCTATGCAGGCCTAAAGAGGGTATTGGATTCCCCCTGGGACTATAGTTATAGCCAGTAATGAGCTGCCATTGGTTCCTAGGGATAGAACTCTGAAAGAGAAACCACTCTTAACCACCACATCATCTCTCCAGTCTCCAACATTTGATTTTCTAAAATTGTATTTATTAGTTTAATTGTCCAGGATCAGAAGAGACACACCACAGCATGTATTTAAAGATCAGAGAACAACCTGTGGAAGCCGATACTCTCCTTCTACCATGTTGGTCCTGGGGTTAAAATTCAATTCACCAGGCTTGGTGATGGGTACCTTTATCCACTGAGCTACCTTGGAAAGCAGTTCTCTTCTTGCATCTGTTTGTAGGTTCCACTAAGCTTACAAGGCAAGTAAGTGCCTTACCCACTGAGCTATCACACCACCCACTAAGAGACATTTTAAATTCTTTCCACTGAACATGTTTTAGTTCATTTGTTCATAAACACACACTAGCTTCATACAACACCCTCACAGATGCTGTGGTATTTATTGGTTGGCAGAGCCTCCTGTGGGAAGGGCCAAGTGAGTACCTGCCTAAAGGCTGGCCCTGAATGTTTGTTTTTCTAATTGTCCAGGGACAGGTCAACTAATGGAAAACCTGTGGGAAATTTTCCAATGAGAAAAGAAAAGCATTTCCAAGAAGGCTGAGTTGAGAATTCTCTTTCTAACATATTTAAAACATTGAAGTACACAAGCTTTTTAATAATTGATTACTAAAACCAACACCACCCTTTGGAAAGGCTCATTTTAATACCAATGGTTCTCTGGAATAAGACAGGGAAAACAGTTATGTAGGGTAGCATAGTCTTTCCTGTCTCAGGTGGGATTGCTTCTCTGCACCGCTACCTGAAGGAGATCTTGGAACCTTCGTCTAACACATCTCTTTTGGCTTATTATTTGATGTTTTATTTTTCAACATTCCACAAACATATTTACATGACTTCTGTGTCCTTATCACATTGTAGAGAACAACGAATTATAAGGATAAACTGATGATTATAATCAAGCATAACACTATCACCCAGATTCAAATTCCTAAGATACTAGATAGATAGATAGATAGATAGATAGATAGATAGATAGATAGATAGATAGATAGATAGACAGACAGATAGATAGAGATAATAGAGATAGGAATAAATACATAATCTATCTTCAAAGAAGCATTATGTTTTTCCGTATGATTGCTGTGGAAAATAAATGTCACATAGGTCAAAGCAATTTTCCATGGGGTTACATAACTGATAACATGCAAAAGCTGGATTTCATCCTGAGTCATTCTGACTATAAAAGCTGAGCAGGGAGCATGGCTAAGGGAGGAGATTTTTGGATGTGATCTTGCTGGGAGTGCTGGGTTTGGAAGGATGACGTGTAAAAGGATCGAGGTCCAGGCAGAGATCTCAGCCAGCACAGATTCTTTGGTGTTGGGATGAGAGCGCTATAAGTAAGACAGGAAGGGAGGAGGTTGAGTGGAAAAGAGGGACAAGAGGGGACCAGCAGGCAAGTGTCAATGTGCAATGATATCTAGAACAGTGGATCACAAGTCATGACAAGTTGTAATTCAGAGACACTCAACACATTGTTTTGAGAGACACAGGAAAAGAGAGAAGGCAAGAAGGACATTCACTAGGAATACCCCACCAAGTTCCAAAAGTGGGAGACCTTTGGCCACCATAAATTATAGACCAGTCTTCAGTGGAGATGTGCTTTATAAAATTCTGCATCACAGTATTTTCGGAAAACATACAGGCTTTGGTAGGGAGATCTCCATTAGAGCTATTAGATAACCAGGAGCTACATGCAGACAGCATCCCGAGTGATGGCAATCAGCACTGCTGCCCTAATGTCTCCCCCACTTGCTCCTGTCTTCTTGATCCTTCATCACACTGGCCCGAGCTCTTTTGGAATTTGAGCTTTGCTTGCCCTAGCAATTGCTACAGTGCCCACTGAAGACAACGCTGGATACTCAGTCTTCTTGAGTTCTGTCACCCCTGGGGCAGGCTCCACACCCAAGAAGAGTTGGCAGACACAAATTGTAGTTGATAGATTTTTAAAAAGAAAGAGCAAGAACACAGAGTTGGGTGGGTAGGGAGGTAGGAGTGGATCTGAGAGGAGTTGAGGGAGGGGCAAATAGCAAAACACACTATATGAAATTTTCAAAGAATTAATAAATATATTTTTAAGTAAAAGGAAATGTTCACTTGACTGCATCTTTGAAATCCTACAATTATTGCTCATTACTTTTACAATATAAGAAAATGTGAGTGTTATTTTTAAAACTATCAGTCCCACAAATATTGAAGGAGGAGCTGTGGCTTGGCAGGAGTCCTGTGAGAAGATCCAGGGGTTTTATTGAAGTCAGGCTCAATGTGAGCCAAACTCATGACACAGCAGCTAGAAAACAAAGCAAAACAAAACCCCTAGCAGATAATTGGAAGCCATGACCTCCCAGCACGCTGCACGTCCTCATCTGGAACACAAGACACATGTTACTGGAGAAAATAATAAACTAGAGAGTGTTTGCTGCTACATATCCAAGCAGAAAAGCCTAGAAGTTGGGTTCGTGAGGAATAATCACACACACACACACACACACACACACACACACACACACACACACACACATACACACACACACCATACACACACATACACATATATCACACACACATATATACCACACAGACATACACACAAACACACACATATGCACCACATACATGCCATACACATACTCACACCACACACATACTAACACACATACACACCACATACCACACACACACACACCATATACACCACACACAAATACACACATACACACATATGCACCACACACACACATACCACACACACTCATACTCACACATACACACATACCATACATATCACACACACATACACACACACCACACATACAAATACACCATACACACCATACATGCCATGCATACCACATAAACACACACAGATACACACACACTCACACACACAAACACAAATGAAATTCTTGGTTTGAGTTTCCAAACCAAAAAAAAAAAAAACCAAAAAACAAAAAACAAAACAGAGTCATGAGATCACTGTCATACAGAGTACAGAAACATAAAATGTGGTCACAACATCATGTCCTTATTCAGTGTAGAGAACAGGAATAGTGCCCCTGGGCATGATGGGAATGGGTTAGCCACTTGAATATCAAAGCAGATTTGAAAATACTAATTTATTCAATACTGGATTTCCTTGTACAGTGGAAAAGAGTACCCAGTGAGAAATCTTCCAGAAGGAACTTTATGGCAACTCATTTCAGGGGAGAGTTGGGGCCAGGCAACCTCAGCTCACACTCCAGATCTAGGTCTCCACCCCCCCCACCCCCATGACCACTTCTGAGTAACATGTCTGGAGCAAAGACAGGAAAAGTCAATTCCAGTCAACACTCAGGAGAAGAGTCAACAGTGGCAGTGTGTGGATTCAAGGTCTGGAAAGGAGACAGTGGACACTCATCTCCTCCAGAGAGAAGGACCAGAATAACAAGTATCTAGCTGTATTATGAGTGAGTTATGCAAGGGGACATTGGGAATCCCAGTGAGAGAGGTTAGAGCTTTGTAAGCTTCAGAGACCCATAATCACAGCATAGAGAGAGAAACGACTCCAGTAGCCATCACTTTTGATTCTGAGCTGGGGACCAAGAAGTCTCCTCTTTCAAGGGTTAAAAGCTTCAGAGAGGGCTAGACAGACAACTCAGTTGGTCAAATGCTTGTCACACAAGCATGAATATCTGAGTTCAACTCCAAGTACTCCCATAAGTAAAGGCCAGGTATTGTGGTGTTAGAGACAGGAAGACTCCATGGTTCATGGCCAGATTGTCTAGGTAATTGGTGAACTCCAGGTTCAGTGAGGAAACCATGCTCAAAAAAATAAAATAATATAATATGGTGGGGAATAGTTAAGGAACATATCTGGCATGAACCTCTGCTCCCTATGTGCATACGAACATATGTACATACACATACAATACACACACACACACAGGCTCTATCAACATGGACTCTGGAATCTTGGCTAGTAGACAGATGGACAGTTGTCACAGACTAACAGCACACTTGGATATATGAAATGTGCACAGCAGCTCTGCCTTGGCAAAATGATCTCATATCACTTTCCTACGAACACCCAGGGTACTATAGTGAGGAGCCGTTGAGAAATGACCTATTTGGTGAGATTAGATTGCTCTGTAGGTCAGAGATCCCTATACAATCCCATGGCTGACCCACTCTACTTGGTTGACTTGAATAATAGCTCCCTTAGGAATCTACCTTGGTTCAGCAGAATAACTGTGGCCTGAGCATGCTGACTTTCCTTCACTGTAGGGAATGGGTGATGGGACACAAAAGGAAATGGAAGGTGTCATCTTCCAGAACCAGGAGTTCAGATTGGTACCTGTTTGATGGCAAGGACGTGGTGAACTTTGTGTTGATTCCGGTCAGTACCAGGATGTAAGGAGGCATCCTAGCATCCTGCCACTCACCCTGTGCTAGACTAGGATGCTGAAACTGACTGAATGAGGAAGAAAAACTTAGAATCCTGCTGAGGAGACTTGAGCAGCCCTTAGCTCTGGGAGTTATCTTGCTCCCAGTAACATCTTCAGTTAAGAGACTTAGGGAGGAAGACTCTGGCTCCACTGACATCTCCATTCCTGAATGAAAATTGGCACTGTAGAGAGGAATGTTATTATTACTGCTCTCACCCCATGTATATGATTCTGTGGCTACTCTACTTCTACTCTGCCTGAACACTCATGACAATGATAATTAGGACTGGGAATGTGTGTGGTGATTTGAATATGCTTGGTCCAGGGAGTGGCACTATTAGAAGGTGTGGTCTTACTATAATAGGTGTAACTTTATTATTGTAGGTGTGGTCTTGTTGGAAGAAGTGTAGGGGTAGGCAATAAGACCCTCCTCCTAGCCATGTGGGTGCCAGCATTCTGCTAGTAGCTTTCAGGTAAAGATGTAGAACTCTCAGTTCCTCCTGCACCATGCCTGCCTGGATGCTGCCATGCTCCTCCCTTGATGATAATGAACTGAAACTATGAACCTGTAAGGCAGTCCCACTTATATGCTGTCCTTATTAGAGTTGTCTTGGTCATGGTATCTGTTCACAGCAGTAAAACCCTAAGGCAGAGTATCACAAAAAAAGCACTTGAGATCCTGACACCTATATCTCTTATGGTGTAGACTCAGAGTCAGTACCACTGTTTGATCAGGAAGACATGTGTTTTAGGTTTCTAACAGGCACGAGGGTTGCCAGTAGTGTCTTAGCATCATCAACATCAACAATGTCCAAAGAGGGTTCAGTGACCTGAAGGAGCATGACACTCTACCACAGAAAATGTCAACCATGAGCTCCCACCTGCCCACTGGCATCTGCACCACGTTTGCCTGGACTGTGGCAGTGTCCCAGCTGATAGACAGCGTATAGAGAAGGTGAGTCTCTCCAGCTCTGCCCTGATTCATTAGCCACAGCCAAAGAACCTACAGGGAGGCCCCCCCTAATAAAAGTGGGAAATACAGATCCATAGACGCTAAACTCTCAAAGCAGGGACACAAAAAAGGTGGGGAAATGAGCTTAGGAAAATGATTCCTCCAAAAGAACATAGGAGTTGTTTAGCCACAGATCCCAAAGAAGTAAACATGGACAGAGTCCTAAAGGTGGAGGATGGAGTACTCACAGGGCTATGTATGTAGTTCAGTGGTGTGGGGCTTACTTGGTCTGCACAGGCCGTGTGTTGTATCTCCACACCAGAATGCAAGGTAGTTCATCATGAGAATTTCCCATCCAGAATGCGTAAGCCCAGAGAGCTTGAGATTTGAGGGATTCAGTTGAGGATTTGGGGATATTTATGAATACATAAATGTGTTAAGGATGTGTTAAGGATGAGGACAAAGTTAAAACATGAAATTCATTCACTTTGCACACCCACCTGACACATATAGCCTGATGTTAAGTGTATATACAAAATTGTTATTGCTACCACATGAGCCCAGGAATGGAGTTTCCCAGGAGGGATGTGTCAATTCTCAAAAAGTTCCAGATGTGTGGCTCAGCAGTTAAGAGTACTTGCTGCTCTTGCAGAGGGCCTGAGATCAGTTCCCAGCACTCTGCTCAGGCAACTCTCAACCTTCTGTAATTTTAGTTCCAGGGGATTCAACGCCTTTTCATCCTCCATTAGGCACTGGCATGCATGTGATGTACATTCATGCACTCAGGAATACACATATATGCGCAAAATAATATACATATCTCATGCCTCAAATTTCCAAATGAGAAACCCTTTACTTGCATTTATTGTTTTATTTTTAATATTTATTTTAATATATTTAATATTAATTTATATTGTTTGCGTATTTATTATATTATATATACATGTTTATATTTTAATTTTATATTTATATAATTCATATAATGCATAATATATTTTTAATCCGAAAATACTTTTTAAAAACTAAGCCATGTTAACTCCTACTTAAAGAACAATGGCACAGTTTCTCTGTGTATATCTACCTAAGGGCTGTAGAATGTATATTAGCCCACTGAACCATTTGTGCCACAAAAACCAAACAAGGACCATGAGGCATAGACCTGGCTTACACAAAGCCACAGGGCTATTGCATCCAGCCTTCTGTGCCCCAGGTATATACAGTTACCTGGGATACAGAAACCATGAGTCGGACCTGGTTTTGAATTCAACCGGATTCATATATAACAAATTCTTATTCATAAACAAAGAAGTCAGAAAAAAATTGAACATGCAAAAATACAAAGATTCCCCCATAACCTTACTAATCCAAGATACCCATTATTAATTTTTTTTTAAAGATTGATTTATTTATTTTATGTGAGGACACTGTCGCTGTCCTCAGACATACCAGAAAGGGCGTCAGATCTCATTACGTGTGTTTGTGAGCCACCATGTGGTTGCTGGGAATTGAACTCAGGAACTCCAGAAGAGCAGTCAAGTGTTCTTAACCTCTGAGCCATCTCTCCAGCCTCCCATTATTATATTTTACTGGAGTAGGTTTCAGCTCTCCCTGACTTGATGCTGATCAAGAAGTGACTCATTATCTACTTTAAATATTTAGCTTCAGCTTTCCTGAGAAGAGAACTCGTTCATCAATCAGAAATCTCTCTGTCTCTTTTCATTGTGAAATGTTTATTACAACAAAGCTAATTGGCATATCAATCACCTTGCGTAGCCACCTGAATGCTGCACACACATGCATGCATGTGTGTCCATGCATGCCTGAGTGTATGCGTGCATGCTTGCATTAGTATTGGGAACTATAATTTCTAAGCTATAAATTAACACCCATTATTCTTGCTTCTTTTGTTTCTTTAATTTTGTTTGAGATAAGCTCTCTAGTAGCCCAGGCTTCCAAACCCATTTTGTAGTGAAAGATGAACTTCAACTTCTGATATCCTTGTCTCTACCTCCCAAGTGTTGGCATTACAGCTGTGCACCACCATACTTGGGTTATGTGGTGTTGGAGATGGAACCCAGGACTTGTAGAATTAAAGGTGAACACTCTACTGACTGAGCTACATGGCTTCGCTACCGTGCCATTCAAATGCTAATAGTTTCATGGTAATTCATGACTTTCCCAATTTGTTAACTAATTATTTGTTTCTGGTTTGGTTTTTGTATTATTTTGTCTTACTATTATGAACTCCTCTCTCCACCCCCTGATACATGCTATTATGTATCATATCTGGAGCTTATATCATTTCACACACCTAAAATGTTGTATTTCAAAGTCTCAAGAAGTAAAACTCATGAGCCAATTTTTTGCAGATTTTGGTATAGGTTTCCAAATTCCTCCCTCAAAATGTCTTAACTATCAGCATTTTTATACATACATACATACATACATACATACATACATACATACATACATGGATACAAGAAACCTATGTGAACTTCTGACCTCAATACACACATGCACATAGATGCACACATACGTGTGTACACACCCACACAAATATGTACATACAAAGACTTAAATTGTGTGGCTCTTCTAATTTTAAAAATGGCCTTACAAAAATAATTTCTTTTAGTCCTACATAAGAAAGAATAAAGAAAGAGGGAGAGGGGGAACATCAAAGAAAGGACACAACTGGGCATCTGTTTCCACCAAAGTTGAATGTAGTGTTTATCCTACCTCAACATGGATGAGTGGGGTAGAGGCTCAGCCTCTCCTGGAACCTATAGCTCACCAACTCTATTAGGTTTGCTGGCCAGCTCAACCCAGGGTTCTGTCTGTATCCCTGACTCCAACACACTTAATCACTGAGCTTACACATGTGTCTTCAGCTTCTCAATAAAGAAAAAGAAAGACAGAGCAAAAGGTTAGCTTGGATCAAGACTTTAGAGTGATTTATGACAAGGTTGCCCACTGCAGCAGAAGTGAGTAGCTGAGAAGATCTGCTGACTTCAAGGCCAGAACATGAAAGGTAGGATACTAGGGTCTCATTATTCCCCTTAGGGGCACACATTCAGAGATCTAAGGGTCTCCTGTGAGTCTCTATGTTTTGAATATTCCCCTGTGTCCCAGTAGTGCCACAGACTGGGGCACCATACCTTTAACACATGGCTCTTTGGAGGAAAATTATTCAAACCATAGCACTTCCCAATCACTCATAAACCAACAGACATTCTCTGGTCTCCTACATGTAAGATGTCACATGGCTGTATCATGAAGCTAGTAGAAATATAAACCAAGGTACACAAAAAGTGAGAATCCATCACTGAGGCTCAGAGTCAATACAATCCTAATAAAGAAAGCAGGTATGGGTTGGATCATGGAGTGGGGTGGGGAGGGGATGCACTGAGGATGCAGGGTAGTTCAACCTGAAAGTCATGAAGAAACAGGAATGGGGGATAATAGGTAGTCCACAGGAAAACAAACATAAAAATATGGGCCTGAGGTCCTCTGGTCATGAGGATGAAGGACCACCAGCTTGATCAGAGTGGAGGGAATGGATCCATCAATGCAGTGAAGCAGTTGTGTGGAGGAGGGTAGGAGGGACCATGATGACAAAACAGAGCCATGATGCAACCGACAGCATCTAAAAGCACCTCCTAAAAGTGTTTTTGGAGAGCTGGGGCACTTCATTTTCAAATTTAAAATAAAATAGACCCACCCACCTTGTTTACTCAGGTTTATAATAAATCAAAAGGAAATTGACTGGCTTATGGTTTTTCAAACATTCCAGACTTCTGTTTATACAGAGAAGGATTTTTTTCCCCAAAGGTCAAATTTCTCCTGCCGTAATCACCTTTATATATCTAAGTTCAGTATTATTTTAGTTCAATAAACAAGCTTAAAATAGGAGTTGATAATACCATCAGATTTGAGCAGCGGAAGGGCTTCATATCTCTCCATGTCTATGGCCAAATACATTTTTTTCAAGCAAAGTCAGTGGTTTGGGATGTAAAATTTGGATTAGGCTTTTCATTTTCTGGAATGAGTTTAAGCAGCTCACCAGGTATGGCTTCAAACACGTTCTTCGTAAACTCAAAAGTGACACATGATGCATGGTTTGAAAACTTGCTTCAAAGGGTTCATGAAAAGTGGCATACCAAAATTAATATTAAAATCCTATTGTTAGATTAAAATATGTTCATAATGCATAACAAGAGCATGTAGACTATATCCCATGGTTTTCTCCAGAAACTAAATTGAAGGTGGCTTTAATTTCCTTTTGATATGAATCTGTATTTTTTTCAGTGTTTCAACAGGAAGTAAGTATTCCTCATGCCATGTTTTTTAGCCAAGTTAATATTGAAAAATGTAGGAATCTGGTTACACATGGGATCCTAAGAATTTTTATATTTAATAGGGATCACCAAAGGGATTTTATCATTATGACAGAGATGGGAAAATAGAATTTTTTTATTAAAAGGCAAATATGATAATTCACTATGGATATGGTAAGATTATAACCCAATGATTCCTGTATATATAAATGCTTGTGATAGTGTTGACTGATGCTTATCTTACTGTTCCTGATCTGTCTGGAATGTTTTTTAGGTCCCAGAGGATGGCAAAATGGAAGTCCTTTTGGTCTCTTGCCATTCCACGTCACTGCCAGGTGAATTTATCCTGTTCCTTCTGCTGATTCCTTCACTGATATCAGAACCAGCATTTCTAAGTTTCCTTCCTTTACTAAGAACCATGAGCTCTCCAAGAACCCTGCAGATGTGGGGAGCTAGATTGGGATAATGAGGCATCCAGCCTCGTTGACTTAACAGCTATAGTTTGTCGGCATCTCCAGTGTGAGCCAGACACCGACACCACGGTGGTGGAATTACTCGGACCACTGGGGCATTCAGCATTAAAGACTAAACAACTACTGGATTATCAGCCTCTCAGGTGTGAGACAGATGTTTACATTTGAAAGTAATCTGTATAAACAAACACACACACACACATCAAATTGATTCTGTTCCTCTAGGCACCCTGAATAATTCAAATTGTATTTATCTTTATGTATATGTATGCGTGGGTGTTTATATGTATGTGTGCATGCAAGAGGTCAAAGGACAACCTTTGGTGTTGATTCTTGCCTTTCACCTTGTTTGAAACAGGGTCTCTTGTTTTGCAGTTGTGGATGCCACGCTAGCTAGATATCCCAGGACCACCGGAATTACAGATGTACTCCACTGCATCCAGATCTATCTGGGTTCTGAAGACCCTAACTTGGGTGCTCACATCTTTGTGACAAGTACTTTATGCACTGAGTCATTTCCCAGCCCCAAAAGACTGTTTCTTTGGTTGAAGAACCATTAGTCCCTGTCACCTAAAACTTCTGCTTTTTAGTTTTGAAAACAATAAAGCAAAGACCTGGATAGTCTAAGCATCCTTTCTAGCCTGAAAAACAATATTATGACTATTACAGCTGATAGCTTTCTTGGCAGTTAAGGGATTTGGTGAGAAGTAACTTCTGCCTCCTTTTTATCTTGATGCCCAAAGATTTTGGTCTATACTTACAGAGAGAAGAAGAAAGGAGGGGGAAACAAAAGAGGAGGGAAAGGAAGAGGAGGAGGTGGAGAGAAAGGAAGGAAGGAAAAAAGAAATTTTATCTTAGAGACTTAACGTCATTAAGGAAACTGCCGGATTTTTTTCACAGCCAGGAGGTTCCTTCCTTAGACGCTGGGGTAAACTCAACTATTGCAGTTGCCAAGGAAAATCAAGTGAACTCCTGGATTTTTGTTTTGTGAACTCTTTGTTTGTTCGTTCGTTTGTTTGTTTTTGAAATAAGGTCTTACTCTGTAGCGGTGATGGCCAAAACTACCTATGTAAAGCAAACTACCCTAAAAGATTCACTTGCCTCTGCCTCCTAAGTGCTACGATTAACAGTCTGAATAATTCCACCCAACAAGACCCAAGTCCAAACAGGGAAGCTAGAATACTGGGTGTTTTTATTTTTATCTTATTTGTATTGTATATTCCTATGTGGATTCAATTTTTGTCTCAGGGAAGTTCTCTGTGCTTGGGTGTCTACCCATACACTGTTCTTTGTTCTTGGAGATGCTGTATGCCAAGAAAGGAACATGACGGGAAGCCAGCATCCATATGTGTTCTCTTCTTGTGGCATTTCTCAATTATTAGACGCGCCATCTCCAATCTAACTCTTCCCATGCTTCAAAGTTGAACATTTATTTTCTCCATGAAACCACCTAAAATATTAACCAGATTTTGCCCATAAAAACTACATCCCCATAAGAGTTTCCCAGCCTTTATCATGTATGCTATATTCATGTCTACATTTGCATCTATTTCTTTGCCCCAACTTTTCCTTGTCTTAAGTAGAGAGACCTTGATAGTCCAGAGAGGATCTTTAGTTTTTCCACCCTTCCAGTCATGCATGGTATATTGTTTGGTTTAGAGGAAATGGTAGAAGGCACTTTTGATCAATGGAAAAGTTGCAAACCCAACCCAGTGCCTGTAGGATCAACATGGCCTTTTATGTCCAGGATACTTCCTTCTCTAATTGTCATTTGTTGTCCTGAAATAGTCTAATGACATAGAATTATTAACTCATCCTATTCTTTTTTTTTTGATTGACTGTTTTTTTTAATTTTTTATTGAAAAATGAAGTAAAAACATTTTATGATAGCATTGAAGATTTACATGGAAAATGTTTATGACAAAATTGAAGAAATATATAGAAAAACACATCAAGGGTGGTGGTGGCGCACGCCTTTAATCCCAGCACTTGGGAGGCAGAGGCAGGAGGATTTCTGAGTTCGAGGCCAGCCTGGTCTACAAAGTGAATTCCAGGACAGCCAGGGCTACATAGAGAAACCCTGCCTCGAAAAACCAAGAAAAAAAAAAAAGAAAAACACATCAAGATTGACAATTTTCATAGAAAATTAGAGTAAAATGGTAGACATAAAAACATTGCTAAATTAATTGAAAAAGGAAGTAGAAACATTTTATGATAGAATTGAAGATTTACATGGAAAATATTTCTGATAAAATTGTAGAAAAATGTAAAATAACATGTTAAAATTGAAGACTATCATGGAAAATTACAGGTAAGATGGTAGCCATAAAATATTTCTCAATTGATTGAAAGTGGAATTATAAACATTTTCTGATAAAATTGAAGATCTACAAGGAAAATATTTCTGATAAAATTCAAGAAATATATAGAAAAACACATTAAAATTGACTATTTCATGGAAAATTATATAGATAAAATGGTAGGCATAAAAATATCCCTAGGTTGATTGAAAGTAGAATTATAAAAATTTTCTGATAAAATTGAAGATTTACATGGAAATGTGAAGATTTACATGGAAAAGGTGTTTTTCTATATAATTCTTCAATTTTATCAGAGATATTTTCCATGTAAATCTTCAATTTTATCAGAAAATGTTTACAATTCCACTTCTATCAACTTAGAAATATTTTTATGCCTACCATTTTATCTGTATAATTTTCCATGATAATCTTCAGTTTTAACTCATCCTATTCATTTCTGCTAGGAGGCAAGGCATCTGGGAAGCAGGGTCTGAAATGGAATGGTCCTGCATCTTTCCAATAACTGTGATTCACTGGTTTCTTCTCTTCAACCAGAATTATGGTTGTGATTTTGTATTCTGCAGACATAAAATCAACATAGATGCAAAATAAACCTTCAAACCAAATTAGCATACCACTGGCTTGACTTTGGATTAGTATTAGGAATGACTTATAAGGTGATTCCTACATATGTACAAGCAGGTTTAAGAACCTCCATGGACATTCTGTAAGGCCTGAAAATATGTTTTGTTAAACAATGGTCTGAAATGATGTTATTGATCAGTTATTACCAATTTTAAGTTGTGGCTGCATTTAATTAATTGTGTGGGGCACACTGAAAACAGTATAGTCATGTAAGAATACATATTGCATTCTAAGATGCTGTCCTAGAGCAAGCAAGGGTGAGGAAGTCCATAATATTTATTATCCATCAGATACAATGAATTCAACAATCACTTGTAGAGATTTTTCTTTATCTCTGGGTCATTTAGGGTGCTAATGAAGGATTCTTCCATTGTCTAGTAACACCCATTAGCTTGGTTAAGGTGAGATAGGAATAAAACATTGTAGACCAGTCCTAGCTCAGAGCATTGACTGAATGAATAGCCCATTTCACACTGATAACACAGGACACTAATCTTATTTCTTCACTAATTGAACCAATAAATCAGCACTTTATGAGTCATCATTGTAGACACAAACAGCAAATGTGGCCTCCCTGAAAATCTCCAAGTGGGACTGAGAAGAAGGAAGAACACAGAGTCCTAAATCAAACATTCAGAACAGGCTGAAATGGCCAGTTCTATGGGCCTTTGACATGACCTTGACCCTTCCAAAAACACAGAGATGTTTTTGATATACTTAACTGCAGATCAGAAAGGATACATTTGGAAAAACTAAGTGACTCATCTAAAGTCACTTCTAGTAAGTTAGGGAGTAGGAGAGCCAGGGATGGTGTTAACCTGCCCAAAGGCTCATAAAGTTGCTGCTTCTTTCTACTGCTTGTCTGGAGAACAGAATGTGGTTTGAATAAGAAATGTCCCCCTTGCGCTCATGTATTTGAACAGCTAATCTCTCTAGTTTGGTGGTTCTGTTCAGAGAGGTTATGGAAATTTTATAACATGCATCCTTGATAGAAAAAGTATTTCACTAGAGATTAAGGTTTCCATTGCTGTGAAGAGACACCATGACCAAGGCGACTCTTAAAAAGGACACATTTAATTGGAGCAAGCTTACAGGTTCAGAGGTTCAGTTCATGATCATTAAGGTGGGAACATGGCAACATCCAAGCAGGCATGGTACAGGAGGAGCTGAGAATTCTGTATCTTGTTCCAAAGTCAGAGAGTAGACAGACTTCCAGGCAGCTAGGATGAGGGTCTTAAAGCCCACACCAATAGTGACATATTTCCTCCAACAAGGCCACACCTACTCCAAAAAGGCCACACTTCTTATAGTGCCACTCCCTCCCTGGGTCAAGCATATTCAAACTACATACATTCATACTTTGGTAGTTTGTAGCTGCAATGCAGATCTCTTTCTCTCTCTCTCTCTCTCTCTCTCTCTCTCTCTCTCTCTCTCTCTCTCTTTCTCCTTCTTGTGTGAAATCGATATGTCTCCTGTCAGATTCCTGTTCCCACTGCAATTTTATGCCTTCTCTATCACTATAGATATCTAGCTTTCTGGAAACATAAGCCAAAATCATCTCTTTCTTAACTTGTCTTTGGTCATGCAGTTTATCACAGAAACAAAAAGTAACTACACAGTGACAAGTGGAAATGTGGGGTAATCATCTGAAGATCACCTCTAGCAAGTTACACAGACACAGAGCTAAATATGGTGTTCAGCTGACCAAGGCTTATGAAGATGCTGTTATATTCTACTGCTTCTCTTTATCAATACAACAAAACAAATACGATTTTTAAAAGGCCAGCTTAAATGTATTCATACTCATGAAGGTAACAGAGAAAACCCACATATATCCTACTAATATAGCAGAAAACTTTCTATAGCGTCTATGTGTCTAAAACTAAACGTAGCAAGTCTCTGCTCAGTTGGGTTAGTCAATATAAGTAATGCATAAGGTATGACACCTGCAACTTCTTTTTTATTGGTTATTTTATTTATTTACATTTCAAATGTTATCCTCCTTCCCAGTTTCCCATCCACAACCCCCCCCCTATCCTATGCCCCTTCCCCTGCTTCTATGAGGGTGTTCCCCCACCCACCCATCCACCCACCCACCTACTCCTGCCTCACTGCCCTAGCATTCCTCTATGCTGGGTCATCGAGCCTCCACAGGACCAATGGCCTCCCCTCCCAATGATACCAGATAAGGCCATCCTCTGTTGCATATGGAGCTGGAGTCAGGGGCCTTCCATGTGTACTCTTTTGTTGGTGGTTTTATCCTTGGGAGCTCTAGGGAGTCTGGTTGGTTGATATTGTTGTTCTTCCTATGGGGTTGCAAACCCCTTCAGTTCCTTCAGTACTTCCCCTAACTCCTCCATTGGAGTCCTGTGTTCAGATCAATGGTTGGCTGCAAACATCCACATCTGTATTGGTCAGGCTCTGGCAGAGTCTCTCAGGAAAGAGCTGTATCAGACTCCTGTCAGCAAGCACTTCTTGACATCAGCAATAGTGTCTGGGTTTGGTGGCTGCATATGGGATGGATCCCTAGGTGGGGCAGTCTCTGGATGGCCTTTCCTTCAGTCTCTGCTTTCCTTCAGTCCCTGTATTTCCTTTAGTTTCTGATAAGCCTATATGACTATCCCAGTGTAGTGTGGTGGCTCCTGCCTATAAAAACAGAACTGGGAGGCTAAAGTGGGAGGAGTTCAATTAAAGGGTAGCCAGGGTTCTATAGCAAGACAGTCTAAACAAAAAGGTTAGTACGTATATCTCATTTAGGGAAGACAAGGCTTACGCCCAAAGGATTATCTTTCTCCTGTCTCTCTGTTCCAAAGGGTCTTTATACTATAACAGAATACTTTTTGGGTCTTTATACTATATAACAGAATTCCCCAAACTGTATTTTACTATTAGTAAGCACATAAAGAAGGAAAAATAAATTTAAAATAAAACATAATAAATATCTAAATAAAACATTGGGATAAACAAGCTGTGAATTATCCTGTTTTAGAATGTCTTTTTTTTTATGCCATCCATGGCTTGGCTCTCGAGTGTATTTGACCACAAGACTTATTTATTTATTTATTTATGAACTGCTCTGATGAATATCTCATGTCTACTGGAACATGGTTTTAGAAAATTCTACCCAAAAACAATGGTTTCAAAGTTAGTTCCTTGTAAACCCTTAAATCTCTGGTTTTCTAAGTTTTAAGAGGAATAAGAATATGTGCTGAGATTGTAATTGTAAATCTTGTGTTGTAACTGTAAACTCTGTGACCAAGTAAGAAGTGAAAAAGTTCCTAAGTAGAAGCTAAATAGATATGTCTTTATTTTAGCATGTCACATAAGCAAAGACAGTGATCCAAGTACAAATCCAGATTTTTCTATGACTATCACTTTCATACCACTCAGGATGTCTCTGGCCAAGTAACTTAAAGTTTTTGTTAATTTGTCTGTCACCTTTAGTTTCTTGGAGTCCGTTTCTAGGATAGAATGCCATTTAATCTTTCTTACAGTGTTTATAATCTGAGATTGTTTTATTAACAGGTCTGCTTTTGGAACTTGAGGTTCATGAAAGTTGGACCTTAGTTATATCTCTAGCAGCTGCTACAGAAAGGTATTTTGTTCATTCATTCAGTAACTATTCACTGAATGTTAACCACATGCCCAAAGCATTCATGTTCAAGGTACAGCAGTGAATAGACAACTTCTAGCTTCTTGAATTGTGTGTGTGTGTGTGTTTGTGTGCGCGTGCGTGCATGTGCACTTATACACATGCAGAGACCAAAGGATGACCCAAGGTGTTGTTCCTCAGGTGTGGGCCACCTTATTGGTCCTCATCAATTAACTCAGTCTCTCACTGAGCTGGATCTCACTGATTAGGCTAGATTGGCCATCAGTGACCTTCTACCCAGGGACTTGTCTGTCTTCAAACCCCCAGTGCTGGGATTATGAGTACATAATCTGACACCTCCAACTCTTTCACCTGGGTTCTGGCAGTCAAACTCAGGTCTCTGTGTTTGTGTAGCAAGCAGTTTGCTGACTTATATACCTATCTCCCTAGCTCACCATCATAGTTATTATCTAAAGATTTAAGCTATCGATAAGTACATTAATTTCATCAATGTGAAGTATTCTATGATGCATCTTGTTGCACTTTGTATTTTTCTCCTTAATACAGAAGGGTGCGAATATTGTGTACAATAGCCTACTTAATCCCGGAAGTGAGTCAGCAGAGTGGAGACTGTTACCATTACTTAGTACAAGTGAGCGTGATGTTAGGACAATAGAATACCCAAGACATGTAACTACTACAGAGGAGTAGCAGTTCAAATGAGAACTGTTCCACATAGACCCCAGCACTTGAGCACTCAGTCCTATTCATAGAACATTTGGATAGGTTCTGGGGAGTTACAGGCCTGCTGGATGAAGTATGTCACTGGGGGCAGGCTTTGGGAGTTTGTAGCCATGACCTGCTTCTGTTTCCTGTGACCAGTCATGCCTGTAGCTTGCTGTCATGCTTGCTGTCATGCTTTCTGCCATGATAGACTCATCCTTCTGGAATCATGAGCCCAAATAAACTCACTTTCTATAAGTTCCCTTGTCATAGGGTTCTATCACCACAACAGAAATGTGACTAATGAAAGAGTTCAAAATATAAGTCCAGCAGATAGATAGATAGATAGATAGATAGATAGATAGATGATTGATAGATAGATAGATAGATAGATAGATAGATAGATAGATAGATAGATAATAGATAGGTAGATAGATAGATAGATACATAGATACATAGATAGACAGAGAGATGATAGATAGGTAGATAGATAGACAGACAGACAGACAGACAGACAGAGAGATGATAGATAGGTAGATAGATAGATAGGTAGGTAGATAGATAGATGATAGATAGATAGATAGATAGATAAATAGATAGATAGATAGATAGATAGATAGATAGATACATAGATACATAGATAGATACATAGATAGACAGAGAGATGATAGATAGGTAGATAGATAGACAGACAGACAGAGAGATGATAGATAGGTAGATAGATAGATAGATGATAGATAGATAGATAGATAGATAGATAGATAGATAGATAGATAGATAGATGATAGATAGATGGTAGATAGCTTCCACATCCTTTTCTACCATACATACTGTCTACTTATGATATTAATATGTCTCAGTAGTAATTAATACAGCCCCAAATATCAAGAAATGACTAAATTAAGTGGGTCGCTCATATTGCATTTTGGGACAGTCTCTGAATCCCTGCAGTTAAGCACTCACTGTGAGCTCTAGAAAATGTGCCTATGATTTTATGCAAAGGTGTCTGCTCCACCTCAAAGGTGGAGTCTTCCAAATTTTTGACATCTGCTGTCTACCTGGTGAATAAGACTAAGTAGAGTGTTTCTTTACATGGTTGCCACAGGAAGAGAGAAAGCCAACAAAGGAATCAAAGAAGTCTGAGAAATGAGAAGATTAAAAAAAAGGAAGGCAAGATCAAAACAAGCTAAAATTAGAAGTTACTCAGAGTTCCATTGGTGAGGCTACAAAACTTACCACAGTTTCCCAGCAGTTAGTTCTGTCCACTCACCTGATTTGGGACCTTACCAGGTGTCTCAGCCTCTCTCTGTGAGTCAGGTTTATGAGGCTATGGAGTGGTCACTGCTTACCCCCAACTGGTTTAGTGTGGAAAAATGAATTGTCACTTTGGATTTTTCCATTATGTTTAGCCAAATGTAACCCTCATTGATGCAAGTGTTATGTATTTTTAGTATTAAGAACATATATATATATATATATATATATATATATATGCCTTTGAGAATAGACTAAATGTGGTAATAGTTTTTCCTCTGGAAAATGCTATTTGAAACTTGCCTTTACAGAGAAAACTTTCACCCAACCTACAACCAAGTTAACAATGTGCTGTAACATCACTCAGAACGATGTACTCACTCTGCACTCAGTCTGTTTAGAACTAACCCAGCTTTAAGGAAAACAATGTAGTAACTTTACCATGCTTTGGATATATGGTGCTTTCTATCTTTCCTTTGTGACCCACTCATAGCCCTGACTCAGAACATGTATGTGTGCATAAGAAGTGCACACATAGACCTAAGATCTTTTGCTAAAAACAGTGAGGTGTAAGAAGTGGTGGTTAGACCTAAGATATTTTGCTAAAAAAGACAGTGAGGTATTGAAAAGAATACATCCTTCCCTCAAAAATATTGAGACCAATCCATGGATACAGATGGATAACATATGATGGTAGCTTTAAGTGATATTCAGAGTCACTAGGGACTAAAACCTATTTCCTCACTTGCAAGATCCCTGTAAATGGTCCATGCTCCTGTTTCATACCACATTCATTGTACTGGTCAATAAAAAGAGGGTGGGGGTCATCAGTCTTTGTTTAAGAGAACAGAAGTCTTCTGAAAACAACTGGGCATACTTGAGTAAAATACACAGAGGGTCAGTTTCTTTTATTTTTATTGGGTAAAATAAGCATTGAAAGAATTGAAGTGACAGTTAAAAAAAGATAAGGAAAGAATAATGAAAAGAAGAAAGGTGAAAACTAAACCAAGGGGAATAGGAGAAATGAGGTGGTTGCAGGTGAGGTAGAAGACGGATGAGGAGAAAGAGAAGAAAGAAAGATGAGAGGAAGATGAGAAAGGAGGGGCAGGAAGAGCGGAAGAGAGAAGGCTCAAAACCCAATTTCAAATGAATCAAAAACTTCAATATACAACCAAATACACTGAACCAGATAGAAGAGAAAGTAGAGAATAGCCTGAACTCACTGGTACAGGAGAAGTTTTTCTGAACAGAACACCATTAGCACAGACACTAAGAACAGCCATAAATGGAACTACATGAAATTAGAAAGCTCTGCATCAAAAAAGGACATGATCATTTAGATAAAGCAGCAGCAAGAGAATGGGAAAAGATTTCTACCAACTCCATATCTGATAGAGGACCAATACCCAAAATATATTAAGAATTCAAAAAACTAGACATCAAGAAAACAACTCAATTGAAGAGGGGGAACAGATTTAAAGAAAGAATACTTAAAAAGGGAACTCAAGTGGCTGAGAAACATTTAAATATTCAACATCCTTAGTCATCAGGGGACTGCAAAGCAAAACTACTTTGATATTTCATCTTATGAATCGGAATGGCTAAGATCAATAATACAATGCTGGCAAGGATGTGAAGTAAAGGGAACACACTCATCTATTGCTGGTATGAGTGAAAACTTGTCTTAGAGTTTTCCTGCTGTGAACAAACACCATGACCATGACAACTCTTATAAAGACAACATTTAATTGGTGCTGACTTACAGGTTCAAAGATTCAGTCCAATATCACCAAGGCAGGAACATGGCACTGTCCAGGCAGTCATGGTACAGAAGGAGCTGAGAGTTCTGCATCTTTATGTGAAGGCTGCTAGGAAAAGACTGGCTTCTGGACAGCTATGACAAGGTCTTAAAACCCATGCCCACAGTGACACACTTCCTCCAACAAGGCCAAACATCCAAATAGTGCCACTCCCTAGGTTTAGCATATTCAAACCAATACACTTGTAAAGAGAAATCAGTGTGGCTCTTCAGAAAGATGAGACTCTACCTCCATTAAGATCCAGCTATACCACTCGGACATATAACCAAAGGATGCTTCATCCTATCACAGAGACTCTTTGGCAACCATGTTCATTGCTGCTCGATTCATAATAGTCAGAAATTGGAAACAACCTAGATTTCAACAGAATAATGGATTTTTTTAAAAATGAGGTACATTGACTCCACCGTCTTTGCTCCAGTGGCCAGGTAGTTGGGACCACCAGGCTCAGAGACAGACAGGCATAATATCGCTTGGGTCTCAGGCAGCTTGTGTGTAACCTGCTCCAAGAGCTGGGCAGATCTGCAGTAATCGACGCGCCAGCCCTGCTGTGGGACTTCTGCCCTGCAGAGGGACGCCCCCTCCCCCCTGGGAGAGATCACACACCCCTGCACAGGGCGGGAGCCTACCAGCCTCCCTTTGGCGACCACTACACTGAGCTTTTGGATGTGCAGGGACTCCCCAATATAACATCACTTGGGGCAAGGCACATCAGGGCTCCAAAGTCACTCAGGAGCAGGGCAGGCCCCAGAAATCGGTGCCAGAAGAATCCCAGTAATCCAGGGGGGCCAGAAATAGCTTTGCAGACTCACAGGAGGTCCAACCAATGACAGCAGGACCAACTAACACCAGAGGTAACCAGATGGCAAAAGGCAAATGTAGGAACGTTACTAACAGAAATCAAAGTAATATGGCACCATCTGAACCCAACTCTCCAACAGCAGCAAGTCCTGGATACCCCACCACACCCGAAAGACAAGATCTGGATTTAAAATCACTTCTCATGATGCTATTAGAGGATCACAAGAAGGACACAAATAAATCTAATAAAGAATTACAGGAGACCATGAATCAATGGTTAGAAGCCCTTACAAAGGAAACACAAAAATCGCTTAGAGAAATGCAGGAGAACATGGATCAACAGATGGAGGCCCACAAGGAGACAACACAAAAATCGCTTAAAGAAATGAATCAATGGGTAGATGCACTTTCAAAGGAATCACAAAAATTGCATAAAGAAATGCAGAAGAATATGGGTCAACAGACGGATGCCCATAGGGAGGCAACACAAAAATTGCTTAAAGAAATGAATCAATGGATAGATGCCCTTACAAAGGAAACACGAGAACTGCTTAAAGAAATGCAGGAGACGATGGATCAACAGATGGAATCCCATGAGGAGGAAACACAAAAATCGCTTAGAGAAATACAGGAGAACTTGGGTCAACAGGCAGAAATCCTGAAAGAGGAAATGCAAAAATACCTTAAAGAAATACAGGAAAATACAAACAAACAAGTGAAGGATCTCAGCAAATCTATCCAGGATATAAAAAAGGAAGTAGAAACAACTAAGAAATCACAAAGGGAGACAACTTTGGAGATAGAAAACCTTGGGAAGAAATCAGGAGTCATAGATGCAAACATCAACAATAGAATACAAGAGATGGAAGAAAGAATCTCAGGTGCTGAAGATACCATTCAACAGTCAAAGAAAATGCAAAATGCAAAAAACGTGTAACCCAAAACATCCAGGAAATCCAGGACACAATGAGAAGACCAAACCTAAGGATTATAGGTATAGATGAGAGTGAAGATTTGCAACTTAAAGGGCCAGTAAACATCTTCAACAAAATTATGGAGGAAAACTTCCCTAACCTAAAGAGAGAGATGCCGATGAACATACAAGAAGCCTACAGAACTCCAAACAGACTGGACCAGAACAGAAATACCTCCCGTCACATAATAATCAAAACACCAAATGTACTAAACAAAGAAAGAATATTAAAAGCAGTAAGAGAAAAGGGCCAAGTAACAAACAAAGGAAGACCTATCCGAACCACATCAGACTTCTCACCAGAGACTATGAAAGCCAGAAGATCCTGGGCAGATCTCATGCAGACACTAAGAGAGCACAAATGCCAGCCTAGACTACTCTACCCAGCAAAACTCTCAATCACCATAGATGGAGAGACCAAGACATTCCATGATAAAACCAAATTTTCACAGTATCTTTCCACAAACCCAGCCCTGCAAAGGATAATAGGTGGAAACCGCCAATACAAGGAGAGAAACAAAACCCTGGAAAAAATGAGATAGTAACCTTCTTGCTTCAAATCCAAAAGTAGATAACCACTCAAACATAAAGATAGCGTCAAGAATGGCAGGTGGCAACAATCAATATTCCTTAATCTCTCTTAATATCAATGGTCTCAATTCCCCAATAAAAAGACATAGACTAACAGACTGGATATGTAAACAGGACCCAGCATTTTGCTGCATGCAGGAAACGCACCTCAGTGTCAAAGACAAACACTACCTCAGAGTAAAAGGCTGGAAAACAATTTTACAAGCAAATGGTCACAAGAAATGAGCCGGAGTAGCCATCCTAATATCAGATAAAATTGACTTCCAACCTAAAGTCATCAAAAAAGACACAGAAGGACACTACATACTGATCAAGGGGAAAATCCACCAAGAAGAACTCTCAATTCTGAATATCTATGCTCCAAATGCAAGGGCACCCTCATTCGTAAAAGAAACTTTACTAAAGTTCAAAGCACACATCGCACCTCACACAATAATAGTGGGTGACTTCAACACCCCGCTCTCTGAAAGGGATCGTTCAGGAAAGCAGAAACTAAACAGGGACACAGTGAATCTAATTAAAGCCTTGGACCAAATGGAACTAACAGATATGTATAGAACATTTCATCCTAGAGCTAAAGAATACACCTTCTTCTCAGCACCTCATGGTACCTTCTCCAAAATCAACCATATAATTGGTCACAAATCAGACCTCAACAGATATAAGAAGAAAGAACTAATCCCATGCCTCCTATCAGATCACTATGGAATAAGGGTGGTCTTCAATGGCAACAAAAACAACAGAAAACCCACATACACATGGAGGCTGAACAATGCTCTACTCAATGATAACTTGGTCAAGGTGGAAATAAAGAAAGAAATCAAAGACTTCTTGAAATTTAATGAAAATGAAGGCACAACCTACCCTAATTTATGGGACATAATGAAAGCAGTGCTAAGAAGAAAATTCATAGCCCCGAGTGCCGCCAAAAAGAAACGGGAGACAGCATACACTAACAGCTTAATGGCACACCTGAAAGCCCTGGAACAAAAAGAAGCAAATACACCAAAGAGGGGTAGAAGGCAGGAAATCATCAAACTCAGGGCTGAAATCAATCAAGTAGAAACAATAAAACCATACAAAGAATCAACAAAAGGAGGAGTTGGTTCTTTGAGAAAATCAACAAGATAGATAAGCCCTTAGCTAGACTAACCAGAGGGCACAGAGACAGTATCCAAATTAATAAAATCAGAAATGAAAAGGGAGAGATAACAACAGAAACTGAGGAAATTCAAAAAATCATCAGATCCTACTACAAAAGCCTGTATTCAACACAACTAGAAAATCTCGAGGAAATGGACAATTTCCTTGACAGATATCAAATACCAAAATTAAATCAGGATCAAATAGACCATCTAAACCATCCTATAACCCCTGAAGAAATTGAAGTCGTCATTGGAAGTCTTCTAACCAAGAAAAGCACAGGTCCAGATGGTTTTAGTGCAGATTTCTATCAGACCTTCAAGGAAGACCTAACACCAATACTCTTCAAACTGTTCCACAAAATAGAAACAGAAGGAACACTACCCAACTCGTTCTATGAAGCCACAATTACGCTAATACCAAAAGCACACAAAGATCCAACAAAGAAAGATAATCTCAGGCCTATCTCTCTTATGAATACCGATGCAAAAATACTCAATAAAATTCTTGCCAACCGAATCCAAGAACACATCAAAACAATCATTCACCACGATCAAGTAGGCTTCATCCCAGGGATGCAGGGATGGTTCAATATAAGGAAATCCATCAATGTAATCCACTATATAAACAATCTCAAAGAAAAAAACCACATGGTCATCTCATTAGATGCTGAGAAAGCATTTGACAAAATTCAGCATCCTTTCATGCTAAAGGTCTTGGAAAGATCAGGAATTCGAGGCCCATATCTAAACATAGTAAAAGCAATTTACAGCAAACCGGTAGCCAACATCTATCTAAATGGAGAGAAACTTGAAGCAATCCCACTAAAATCAGGGACTAGACAAGGCTGCCCTCTCTCTCCATATCTTTTCCATATAGTACTTGAAGTTCTAGCTAGAGCAATTAGACAACAAAAAGAGGTCAAAGGGATACAAATTGGAAAGGAAGAAGTCAAACTATCACTATTTGCAGATGATATGATAGTATACTTAAGCGAGCCAAAGAACTCCACCAGAGAACTCCTACAGCTGATAAACAACTTCAGCAAAGTGGCCGGATATAAAATCAACTCAAGCAAGTCAGTAGCCTTCCTATACTCAAAGGATAAGCAGGTTGAGAAAGAAGTAAGAGAAATGATACCCTTCACGATAGCCACAAACCATATAGAGTATCTTGGTGTGACTCTAACCAAACAAGTGAAAGATCTGTATGACAAGAACTTCAAGTCTCTGAAGAAAGAAATTGAAGAAGACCTCATAAGATGGAAAAATCTGCCGTGCTCATGGATTGGCAGGATTAATATAGTAAAAATGACCATCTTGCCAAAAACAATATACAGATTCAATGCAAACCCCATCAAAATCCCAATGCAATTCTTCATAGAGTTAGAATAAGCAATTCAAAAATTCATCTGGAATAACAGAAAACCCAGGATAGCTAAAACTATTCTCAAGAGTAAAAGAACCTCTGGGGGAATCAGTATCCCGGACCTCAAGCTGTACTACAGAGCAATAGTGTTAAAAATCGCATGGTATTGGTACAGTGACAGGCATGTAGATCAATGGAACAGAATTGAAGACCTAGAAATGAATCCACACTCCTATGGTCACTTGATCTTTGACAAAGGAGCTAAAACCATTCAGTGAAAAAAGATAGCCTTTTCAACATATGGTGCTGGTTCAACTGGAGGTCAACATGCAGAAGAATGCAAATTGACCCATTCTTATCTCCTTGCACTAAGCTCAATTCCAAGTGGATCAAGGACCTCCACATAAAACCAGACACACTGAAACTAATAGAAATTCCTAGGGAAGAACCTTGAACATATGGGCACAGGGGAGAATTTCCTGAATAGAACTCCAATAGCTTATGCTCTAAGATCAAGAATTGACAAATGGGACCTCATTAAATTACAAAGTTTTTGCAAGGCAAAAGACACTGTCAAAAAGACAAAGCAGCAACCAACTAACTGGGAAATTATCTTTACCAACCCTACATCCGACAGAGGGCTAATATCCAATATATACAAAGAACTCAAGAAGTTAAACTCCAGAGAGGCAAATAACCCTATTTAAAAATGGGGTACAGAGCTAAACAAAGAGTTCTCACCTGAAGAATATATAATGGCTGAGAAGCTTCTAAAGAGATGTTCATCATCCTTAGTCATTAAGGAAATGCAAATCAAAACAACCCTGAGATTCCATCTCACACCCGTCAGAATGGCTAAGATCAAAAACACAGGAGTCAGCAGTTGTTGGCGAGGATGTGGAGAAAGAGGAACACTCCTCCACTGCTGGTGGGATTGCAAGCTGGTACAACCACTCTGGAAAGCTGTCTGGCGGTTCCTCAGAAAACTGGGCATGACACTCCTGGAAGATCCAGCTATACCATTCCTGGGCATATACCCAGAGGCTTTACCTGCATGCAATAAGGACACATGCTTCACTATGTTCATAGCAGCCTTATTTATAATAGCCAGAAGCTGGAAAGAACCCAGATGTCCCTCAACGGAGGAATGGATTCAGAAGATGTGGTATATTTACACAATGGAATACTATTCTGCAATTAAAAACAATGAATTCACGAAATTCCTAGGCAAATGGTCAGAACTTGAAAATATCATCCTTAGTGAGGTAACCCAATCACAAAAGAACACACATGGTATGCAGTCACTGATAAGGGGATATTAACCCAGAATCTCAGAATACCCTAGACAGAATTCGCGTATCAATAGATTTCCAAGAAGATGGAAGGAGAGACCCCTGGTCCTGGAAAGACTGGATGTAGGGGAATGGCAGGACAGAGAAGCGAGAGGGGGTTGAATGGGGAAAAGAGGGAGGGAAGGGGGCTTATGGGACTTTCGGGGTGGGAGGAAACGGGAAAGAGGAAATGATTTTGAATGTAAATAAAAAAAACTTAGAAAATAAAAAAAATGAGGTACATTTACACAAACTCAGCCATTGTATAGTAAGGAAAAGGAAAGAAAAAACAAAAGAAAGAAATTTGCTGGCAAATTGAACTAGAAAAAAACCATCCTGAGTTGGGTAAATCAGACTCAGGAAGCAAAATATAGTATGTATTTGCTTATGCGTGGATATTAGCTCTTAAGTCAATGATAACCATGTAACAATCCATTGAGCCACCGAGGTTAGTTATAGCATAAGGAAATAGGGATGGAGAGATAAATATCCCTCCATAGGAAAGAGAAATAGAATAGATATTTATGGATGTATTGAGTGTGGGGCTTGGAAGGAAAGGATCAGGTAGAGGAGGAAATATGGGGATGAGGGAAAGAATATGGGTAAGACAGGAAAAATTAAGGGGCATTTGAGGGGTAGTATTAAAACCTAATACAGCAGAAGCTTATATATATATATATATATATATATATATATATATATATGGCGGTGACCTAAAGAAAATCACCAAATAATTCGGGGGACAGAGTACCATCTGGTTATCTATTTTCACCACTTGGATGAAGCTTTCAGTATTAGGATTGGGTTACATCTAACTGGGATGTTGGCCAAAGGGGTCTCATGGAAACCCCCAAACAACCCAGACTATTGCCAAGACTATTAGTTTCTCTCTACAAACTGATGGCACGGCCCCGTTGCTGAAGACAGCACATATACAACTCATTGAATATGGAGAAGTTAAGCTAGGTTCTACATAGAATCTTCATTCCTACATGTTTGTTTCTTTGGTACAAGAAGGTACTCTATAGGCTACTAAAAGAGAAATATAAACATTCCAACCCAGCCACCATTGATCCATTGACCCATTGATCTTCAATGGTGTCCTGTCTGCAAGATATGCAGCTTAGTTAGGGTTTTATTGCTGTGAATAGACACCGTGACCAAGGCAACTTTTATAAAGGAAAGCATTTCATTGGGGCTGGCTTATAGTTCAGAGGTTTAGTCCATTATGAGCATGGCAGGGCACATGGCGACATGCAGGCAGACATGATGATGGAGAGGAGCTGAGAGTTCTACACTGGATCTGCAGGCAGCAGGAAGAGAGTGAGACACTGGGCCTGGCTTGAGCATCTGAAACTTCAAAGCCTACCACCTGTGACGACACCCTTCATTCAACAAGGCCACACCTCAATAATGCCACTCTCTGTGAGCCTATGGGGGTCGTTTTCAATCAAACCATTACAATATGCTAGTACAATGGTGGCTCAAAGCTTGTGGAAATAGCCAGCCAATGGCCGGTTTGGGTTAAGGCCCACTCCACAAGATGGAACTCATAATCAACAGTGAGTGGGCAACTAAGAGCCTGAGACCAGATATCCCAAGGACTCAGGGTAAAACTAAATACTTCTGTTGTAAAAACAAAAATAGCAGTAAATGGACCCCTAATGACATTCTGCTATACATAGTGCCTTGCAACACTTCATCAACAGAGAAGCTGCAGAGATGGGAACAAATCCAGAGAACCACAGCTAGACATTAATAGGAGAATGGGGGACCTTGAAACACTCAGTCCTAAACAGGATGTCTCCACCAAATCCCCTTCCTCCTCGGCTCAGGGAAACCCCTGGGAGGAGGAGGTAGGAAGAGGGTAAGATACAGACGGGATGGAGAGCATCAAGGAAACAAGGCCCTGTAAATCAACATGATTGACACACATTGAGCTCACAGCAGCATGCATAGAGCCTGCAAGTGTCTGCCCCAGACGGGGCCCTAGAGCTGAAGAGAGAAGTGGACACATGCCCCTATCCCTAACCAGAGCTCTCTCCAATTAATAACCACTTGAAAATAAAAATTTAGTTTCCTCTAAGGGAGTCTCACTGGAAGAAAAAAAATCCTTAGGGTAGGTTGTATTCCTAGCAGCAGACAGGCAACAAAAATATGAATTCCAGGGCATATTTGGAGGCTCCTTATCTCATAATGTTATGTCAAGGCTTCTTTTAAATTTAATTTGTTTATTTTTATATTTTTTCTTCTCTATTTTTACCATACAAGTCCTTTGCATATGTATTAGGACTCCCAGATTAATGTTTCTATGGGATTTCAGAGTATGGATATGAGTGGGTCTTTGTGTCTTATGCCTTCTCTCAGGTTCTTTTTCTTTCTATTTGCTTTGTCCTATTCCAATGTATAAGCTTTTGTTTTAGCATTATATATTATATTATATTTATTATATAATCATATTCCCTTAAAAGTTTGTTTTCTAACACAGAAATTATAATATATAATTAAGTAAATAAATTAATTAAATTATTATATTATATTACATTATATATCATATTCCCTTAAAAGTCTGTTTGTTTTCTAATAAGATACAGAAAGTGGGGTGTATACCTGAATGGGATTGGAAAACAAGGAGGATGTGGGGGACTCACAATCAGGATATATTGTGTGAGAGAAAAAAAATCTATTTTCAATAAAAGGGAAAAGAGAAGAAAGTTAAAAGATGAAGGGGAAATGACCAAGAGAAAGTAGGGGGGAGGAGGAACGAGGTGGCGGCATGGTCTATGTACAAGTCCCAACGGTTCGTCTCAAGCTTGTTTTGCGATTCTGAACTCCTTCAGAACGGTGCTATATTTAAACTGCAATGATTGATTGCTGCCAAGGATATTAGTTAACTTTTCTGTTGCTGATAAAACAACATGGCAATTTATAGAAAAGAGAGTTTATTTTGGCATTTGGCTCAAGAGCAAGAAAAGTTCATCCTGGCAGGGAGACACAGCAGGGAGGGGCAGGCAGGGAGGGAGGAGCTCGAATCTGAGAGCTCAGGTCCTCAAACACAAGCACCAAGCAGAGGGAAAGAACTAGAAGAAGGGTGAGGCTCTGAGCTCTCAATGCCTCACCCTGTTGACAGATTCCTGCAGGGCCGAAGCAGCGCCTCCAACTGGGAACTAAGCATTCTCATTTAAACTATGGCACCAAGAATCTGTTCATTAATATTAACCTAAGCACCAGTTTCAAAAGTCAAAGCTGGGACAGGGTTGAAGATAAGGACTTAGAATTCCTGACTGATCTCTCATGGAAGAGAGTTGTCTGAACAAGTCAGTGAGCAAAATGGAGGAGTCCATCCAGGTGTATCAAAGCTGTGTATGAGCATGGTGCAAGTTGGGGAGAATCTAAGGCTGAATGTGTTGCACCCACACAAGTCCCAAATCAAAAGCCTTCTGCATGGATTGCCTTTCTTATTCCCGTGGCAAAACACGTGACACGAGCACCTCCAGGAAGGGAAGCATTTGTTTTGGTTCATAGCTTGGGAGTACAGTCCCCTGTGGGATGGAAGGCTGGAGCGGGAGGCTCATGACATGCCCACAGTTGGGAAACAGAGGAAGGTTTCTGGTGTTCTGTTTGCTATATCCTTGTGGTCTAGTTCGGGATCCCAGCCTATGGGATGGTGTAGTTTGTTTGTGGGGTGAGGCTCTATTTCAACTAAGCCTATCTGGCAACACCCTCACAGGTTTGCTCAGAGGTATCGTGTCTGAGTGGTTCTAAATCCAAAGTTGACCATAATGGTTAAACACCCTGGCTTCCCTTATTGTGTTACCCACATTGTGACAGCAGACAAGGGTTGTGATTGTTAGGTACCTACGTGGTGATACATGAGGCATGGGAAACTGTTCACACAAAAGACACAACTTGACTGGAACAACGTGCTTGTTTTCAAATGAAGATAAAACATACTGATAAGGAAACAGTATGGTGGTTGGTGTCAAGGAAAAGTTGTCCTTCAGGCAGGAAGGAAGACTAATCAGTCCCGAGAGTAGGTTAGGATTTGAACACAATCCCCCATTACTCTTTGTGGCACTTAGGTGGCTTTCTTTGAGGACATACCTGTTTTGCTCCTGCATGGGTCCCCCTCGAGAACTGCTCTTAGCTCCATTTGAAATACCTGACAAGACCTTTTCTATTTCTTTCTCTTCCTTGTTCATACTGCGCCTCTCAGCGGACTGCTATCTATCCATCCACACACCTGCCTGAGTTTTCTCTGCTAGCTTTCTGACGATGAGCATCAGACAGAACTCCACCCATCTTCAGTGTTTAAGTACTGAGTTGTTTTATGCATTCCTTCTTTCCTTTTTCCTACAGCAGAAGCCACAAGAGAAAAAGACAAGAAAATCTATTATGGAATTCCAAACATGAAACCTCCTTGTTTGTTCAGACCCAAGGGCAGGAATTCCAGGGTCCTTTCCTTCCACCCCCTCCTGGCTTTGATTTTAAAAGCTTGTGTCTGTGTTATTAATTAGTGGATACCTGGAAACAACCAAACATTCTGGATTAAATATAAAACTATGGGAGTTCCGAATCACAAAACAAGTTCGATGCAAAACTCTTGAAGGCTCATAAATAGGAGAAGAAAACTTGAGATATTTATCAAAGTATTTCAACACATTTCATCCATTGATAGAAGAGGTATAATAAATCATGTTAGATAAATTCCTAATCCAGTATAAATTAATTTGGTTTCATTTAATTTGATAGTACTTTAGTTTTCTTCAAGGAAACAAATAATTTTTAAGTGATGTTAGCTTTTTTCTTAAGATTTATAATCTTTATGTGTATGAGTGCATGCATGTATATAACCATGTGCATTCAGTGCCCACAGAGGCCAGAGGAGGGCACCGGATACCCTGGAACTAGACGTATAGGTGGCTGTACGGTAGAGGGGTAAGTGTTGGGACCTGCATCCAGGACCCTAGGAAGAGATGCCAGTGCTTGCAACTGTAGAACCACCTCTCCAGGCCTGATATTGACTTTTATTTACATCTGACCCAAAGGACAACACATTTATGTTTTTTTAATATAATCTTCATTTACATTTCAAATGCTAAAACTTTTCCCAGTTTCCCCCCTCCCGGAAAACACCCATCCCTCCTCCCAACCCCTGCCTCCAAGTATATGCCCCTCCACTGGACTCACTCCCACCCCTGCCCCCCCCCCATTTTCCCTTTGTTGGGGCATCTACTGAGCCTTCACCAGACCAAGGACCACTCTTCCCACTGATGCCCGACAAGGCATTCCTCTGCCACAGTTTTGGCTGGAACCACGTGTACCCCTTGGTTGATGGTTTAGTCTCTGGGAGTCCTGGGGTGTCTGGGTAGCCAACATCATTTTTCTTCCCACGGGGCTAAACTCATTCAGCCCCTCTGGACCACCCTCCAACTCCTCCCTTGGGGACCCCACTCCCAGACCAATGGTTGGCTACTAGCATCTGCCTCTGTATGTGTAAGGCTCTGGCAGGGCCCCTCCAGAGACAACCATGACATGCTCCTTTTGGTATGCACTTCTTGTCGTCCATAATAGTGTCAGGGTCTGGTCACTGTTTATAGGATGAACCCCCAGGTAGGGCAGTCTCTGGGTGGCCTTTCCTTCAGTCTCTGCTCCACACTTTTTCTCCTTTACTGTTCCTGTGAGTATTTTGTTTCCTTTCTCAGAGGAACCAAAGCACCCCCATTTCAGTCTTCCTTCTTCTTGAGCTTCCTGTGGTCTGTGAATTATAACTTGTTTATTTTGAGCTTTTGGGCTAACATCCACTTATCAGTGAGTGCATACCATGTGTGTGCTTTTGTGATTGGGTTACCTCGCTTAGGATGACACTTTCGAGTTCCATCCATTTGCCTAAGAATTTCATGAATTCATTGTTTTTAATAGCTGAATAGCACTCCATTGTGTATATATTCCACAATTTCTATATCCATTCCTCTGTTGAAGGATATCTGGGTTTTTTCTAGCTTCTGACTATTATAAATAAGGCTGCTATGAATATAGTGGAGCATGTGTCCTTATTACATGTTGGAACATCTTCTGGATATATGCCCAGGAGTTGTATATCTGGGTCCTCAGGTAGTACTATGTCTAATTTTCTGAGGAACTGCCAAACTGATTTCCAGAGTGGTTTTACCAGCTTGCAATCCCACCAACAATGGAGACATGTTCCCCTTTCACCACATCCTCTCCAGCATCTGCTGTCCCCTGAGTTTTTCATCTTAGCCATTCTGACAAGTGTGAGGTAGAATCTCAGTGTTGTTTTGATTTGCATTTCCCTGATAACTAAGGATGCTGAACATTTCTTTAGGTGCTTCAGAGCCATTCAAGTTTCCTCAGTTGAGAATTCCCTGTTTAGCTCTGTATCCCATTTTTAATAGGATTATTTGACTCTCTGTAGCCTAACTTCTTGAGTTCTTTGTATACCTTGAATATTAGCACTCTATCAGATGTAGGATTGCTAAAGATCTTTTCCCAATTTGTTGGTTGCCGTTTTGCCCTATTGACCGTGTCCTTTGCCTTACAGTTTGCTTTGCAGTTTTATGAGGTCCCATTTGCTCATTCTTGTTCTTAGAGCTTAAGCCACTGGCGTTCTATTCAGGAAATTTTCCCTTGTGCCCATGTGTTCAAGAGTCTTCCCCACTTTCTCCTCTATAAGCTTCAGTGTGTCTCGTTTTATGTGTAGGTTTTTGATCCACTGATAGAATTCCCCACTAAACCCATCTGGTCCTGGGCTTTTTTGGATGGGAGACTTTTAACAACTGCTTCTATTTCCTCAAGACTTATGGGACTATTTAGATGGTTTATCTGATCCTGTTTTAATGTTGGCACCAGGTATGTATCTGGAAAATTGTCCATTTCATCCAGATTTTCAAACTTTGTTGAATATAAGCTCTTATAGTAGGATCTGATGATTTTTTGAATTTTCACAGTTTCTGATGTTATACCTCCCTTTTCATTTCTGATTTTATTAATTTGGGTAGTGCCTCTGTGCCCTCTGGTTAGTCTGGCTAAGGGTTATCTATCTTGCTGATTTACTCAAAGAACTAGCTCCTGGTTTTGTTGATTCTTCGTATAGTTCTTTTTGTTTCTATTTGGTTGATTTCGGCCCTGAGTTTTATTATTTCCTGCTGTCTACTCCTCTTGGGTGTATTTGCTTCTTTTTGTTCTAGAGCTTTCAGGTGCACTGTTAAGCTGTTTTTGTAAGCTCTCTCCATTTTCTTTTTGGAGGCGCTCAGAGCTATGAGTTTTCCTCTTAGCACTGCTTTCATTGTGTCCCATAAGTTTTGGTATGATGTGTCTTCATTTTCATTAAATTCTAAAAAGTCTTTAATTTCTTTCTTTATTTCTTCCTTGACCAAGCTATCACTGAGAAGAGCATTGTTCAAAGTCCATGTGTATTCCATTGTTTTTGTTTGAACTTAAGACCAGTCTTAGGCCGTGGTGATCTGATAAGGTGAATGGATAATTTCAATACTTCTGTATCTATTGAGGTCTGTTTTGTGACCAATTATATGGTAAATTTTGGAGAGGGTACCATGAGGTGCTGAGAAGAAGGTATATTATTTTGCTTTAGGATGGAATGTTCTATAAATATCTGTTAGATCCATTTGGTCCATAACTTCAGTTAGTTTCACTGTGTCTCTGTTTAGTTTCTGTTTCCATGATTTGTCCATTGTTGAGAGTGAGGTGTTGACATCTCCCACTATTATTGTGTGGGGTGCAATGTGTGCTTTGAGCTTTAGTAAAGTTTCTTTTATGAATATAGGTGCCCTTGTGTTTGTAGCATAAGATGGTCAGAATTGAGAGTTCATCTTGGTAGACTTTTCCTTTGACCAATATGAAGTGTCCCTCCTTATATTTTTTTACAACTTTTGGTTGAAAGTCAATTTTATCCAATATAAGAATGGCCACTCCAGCTTGTTTCTTGGGATCATTTGCTTGGAAAATTGTTTTCCAACCTTTGACTCTGAAGTAGTGACTGCCTTTGTCACTGAGGTGGGTTTCTTGTATGCAGCAAAATGTTGGATCCTGTTTATGTATCCAGTCTGTTAATCTATGTCTTTTTATTGGGGAATTGAGACCATTGATGTTAAGAGATATTAAGGAAAAGTGATTGTTGCTTTCTGTTATCTTCTTTGTTAAAGGAGAAATTCTGTTTGTGTAGCTATCTTCTTTTGGGTTTGTTGAAAGAAGATTACTTTATTGCTTTTTCTAGAGTGTGGTTTCCCGCCTTGTGTTGGTATTTTCCACCCATTATACTTTGAAGCGCTGGGCTTGTGGAAAGATATTGTGTAAATTTGCTTTTGTCATGGAATATCTTGTTTTCTCCATCTATGGTAATTGAGAGTTTTGCTAGGTATAGTAGTTTGGGCTGACATTTATGTTCTCTTAGGGTCTGTATGACATCTGCCCAGGATCTTCTAGCTTTCCTAGTTTCTGGTGAGAAGTCTTGTGTAATTCTGATAGGTCTGACTTCATATGTTACTTAACCTTTTTCCATTACTGCTTTTAATATTCTTTCTTTGTTTAGTGCATTTGGTGTTTTGATTATTATGTGATGGGAGGAATTTCTGCTCTGGTCCAGTTTGTTTGGAGTTCTGTAGGCTTCTTGCATATTCATGCACATCTCTTTCTTTAGGTTAGGGAAGTTTTCTTCTATAATTTTGTTGAAGATATTTACTGGCCTTTTAAGGTGTAAATCCTCACTCTCTTCTATACCTATAATCCTTAGGTTTGGTCTTCTCATTGTGTCTTGGATATCCTGGATGTTTTGGGTTACAAGCTTTTTGCATTTTGCATTTTCTTTGACTGTTGTGTCAATGTTTTCTATGGAATCTTCAGCATCCGAGATTCTTTCTTCTCTTGTATTCTCTTGTATTCTGTTGTTGATGCTTGCATCTATGACTGCTAAATTCTTTACAAGGTTTTCTATCTACACAGATGTCTCGCTTTGCGATTTCTTTAGATTTCTTTATTCTACTTCCATTTTTAGATCCTGGATAGTTTTGCTCGGTTCCTTCACTTGTTTGTTTGTGTTTTCCTGAAATTCTTCTTTTTTTTTTTATTCCTTAATTTTTTATTCCTGGTACCACTACTACAATTTACAGGGCAATATACCTGATGTAATGAAAAGAAAAAGACAAAGCTACAACAGATAAAAGACCTCAGGAATGTACATCTAATTGACACTACATTGCATTAATCAATAGCTGCACTTTTTGCAAACTGTGGCTATGACAGTCCTGAACAAGAAGGGTTTCCTGTTTAAGCTGCAGTAACTTTTCTGACTATGGATCATCGTTCCTTCTGTGGCAGATTTTTACAGTTCCTCTAATGCATTTGGGACGACAAAGTAACCTGCAGCTTTCCTGACAACTCCTCGCTCTCTCTCCTGCTAAGAACTGTAGCCGTTTCTGTTTTATTTTAAAACCTTCTGCTACCATATCCACCACTTCCACCTCCAGATCCATAGCCACCACCATAGGGACTGCCTGAGCTTCTTCCACCAAAACTGCCTCCTCCCTTCATGGGTCCATAATTTGATTGTTGCTGTCCACTATAATTTCCAAAGTCATTATAGTTCCCACCACCACCATAGTTACCTCCACCAAAATTTCCTCCTTCATTGTAACCATCATATCCTCCTCCACCACCATATCCACCACCTTGGTTTCCATATCCTGGTCCACCACCTCCATAACCTCCTCTACTACTGTAACCAGGACCACCACCATAGTTGCCACCATCACCTCCAAATCCATTATATCCACCATCACCACCTCCATAACTACCTCTGCTGCCACCACCTCCACCACCATAGCCTCCTCTTCCACCAAAGTTTCCTCCACGACCAAAGTTTCCTCCACCACCTCCAAAGTTTCCTCCACGGCCCATAAAGTTGCCAGACCCACCTCCACGACCTCTCTGTGATCCAGCAGACTGCATCTCTTGTTTAGAAAGGGCCTTTTTCACTTCACAGTTGTGCCCATTAATAGTGTGGTATTTCTGAACAACAATTTTATCAACTGTGTCATGATCATCAAAAGTTACAAAAGCAAATCCTCTCTTTTTCCCACTCTGCCTGTCTTCCATAACTTCTATGGTTTCAATCTTGCCATACTTTTCAAAGTAGTCTCTCAGATTATATTCTTCTGTATCCTCTTTAATACCACCAACAAAAATTTTCTTCACTGTTAAATGGGCACCAGGCTTTACAGAATCCTCTCTAGAAACAGCTCTCTTTGGCTCCACCACACGCCCGTCAACCTTGTGGGGCCGAGCACACATTGCAGCATCCACCTCTTCCACACAAGAGTAGGTCACAAAACCAAAGCCTCGGGAACGTTTCTTTTGGGGATCTCTCATTACCACACAGTCTGTAAGTGTGCCCCATTTCTCAAAATGTTCTCTTAAGCTATCATCTGTGGTTTCAAAGCTCAGACCACCAATAAACAGCTTCCTCAGCTGCTCTGGTTCCTTTGGATCATGGCCCTCCATTTTGAGACTGGACTCGCCTCTTCCAACTCGAGTTCAATATGGGACCGAGAGCCTGAAATTCTTTAAGGGACTTTTGTGTTTCCTCTTTAAGGGCTTCTACTTGTTGACCCATGTTCTCCTGTGTTTCTTTAAGGGATTTTTGTGTTTCCACTTTAATGGCTTCTACCTGTTGACCTATGTTCTCCTGTATTTTTTTTTTTTGGTTTTTCGAGACAGGGTTTCTCTGTGTAGCCTTGGTTGTCCTGGAACTCACTTTGTAGACCAGGCTGGCCTCGAACTCAGAAATCCTCCTGCCTCTGCCTCCCAAGTGCTGGGATTAAAGGCGTGCGCCACCACCGCCCGGCTTCTCCTGTATTTTTTAAGGGAGTTATTTGTGTCCTTCTTGAAGTCCTCTATCAGCACCATGAGATGTGATTTTAAATCCAGCTCTTGCTTTTCCGATATGATGGAGTATCCAGGATTTGCTGTTGTGGGAGAACTGGGTTCTGATGGTGCCATGTTGCCTTGCTTTCTGTTGGTAATGATCTTGCCTTTGCCTTTGGCCATCTAGTTATCTCTGGTGTTAGTTGGTCTTGCTGTCTCTGACTGTGGCTTCTCTGTCCCACAGGACTGTGCATCTGTACTCCTGGCATTCCCTTTCTCTGAAATGCCCTACATATAACTGGTTCTCCAGGAAGTATCAGGAGATGGAGTCTTCCCTGTGGCAAAACTGGCAGGGGTCTACCACAGCGGAACAAATGGGGCAGGAGGTCTTAAATTATATTTTATAACACTAATACAAACACACATGAGGCATCATCTGCTGCTACTAAAAGTGCTCAACTTTATTTGCTTAACAATGTAAAAGTCTATGGTGTGTTTCTCTAGTGTAGTGGTCATCATGGCTATCTAAAAATGCATAAGTCTATTGTTTGTTATGCTTGTTGCAACATAGGCTATGCTCCAACGAACCCCTCTCTATTTAGTCACTCAGGATCCAGTCCTCTTCTGTTTATGGCTACTTCTAGCCACCTCATAGCATAACACCTAGTGAGTCCTGCGGGCAGATAGAGGAAGAAAGGTGAGTTGGGGCACACAAAGTCTTCTGTAGGCCAGTGCTTGGCGTCATGAACATTATCAGTTTGTTTACACCCCATTGGTCAGAACTCAGCCACTAGTCAGGCTGAACTAGAAAAGAATCTGAAAAATCTACTCATGCTGAATTTCCAGGATGTCAAGGGCATTCCGTTGGTAGGAGCATTTGGGGGACATCCCAAGCGATGGGAAAAGGCATCTTGCTCTGCAGAGGAAAAACAGGTATAGAAGAAAGTGGCCCTGTATGAGGCACAGACTAAGGATCTGCAGCTTGAAATGTTGCCTCTCTGGTTAAAAGATGCAGTGGAGATACACACACACACACACACACACACACACACACACACGACTGCAGATGCCCCACTGCACGGCATCTCCTATAGATTCAGGAAGTTATGGCTATGCCATGACCACTGAAGGGGACACAACTGTTCAGCCATTCTTTGTTCTGCACAGCAACAGTTCCTTAAATGTCCCCTGTGCATACAGATGGCTGCATTATGTTGCTGTATTCATTGAGTAAGGGTGAAACTTACTCATATATCTTTAGGATGTGTGCTAATATTTCCCAAACATCTCAGGACAGGAAGAGAGAGAGAGGAGAGTACACACGTAGCTTGAAGTAACAGATGGTTATTGTGAAGGCAAGCAGAGCTGAGTTAGTCCAGTGAAGGAATAATTCACAAGAATGAATTTTCTAAGAGGATTTCTGGAAGGTGAAAAGGCCATTCACTTTCCCTGCAACTACACCTGATGGTCAGGCACTAGCCAAGCTGATTATTGCCAACTGGCAGTTAAGTTGGTAGCTACTGTGATGCAACTGTGTCTAAACCCTGTGGCACGGGGCTGCACTTACTGTCCCTTACTCAGAAGATCTAAAGATTATTCCCATGTGTCAGAATCACACTGCTTTAGGGTAGCACCAGCTCACGGAATGTAGAAGGTTTTGGATATGAGATTTTTGTGGTGTCTGTGATTGCTTACTTAGCCTTTAGAAATGTGGGAATGTGAAGGCTCTGACCAGGTATCTGAATGCCTGTGTGGCTCACTCTTTGGGGGTTCAGTGCTAAAGGTAACCATAGATGAGGAAAAAGAGGTAAAGCTCATCAGTGTTTACATTGAATCCTGATTCTACATCTGCTGTCTGATCTTAGCCATTTGACTTCATCTTCTGAAAAATGTGGAGAACATAGGTGCCTCAGCTTTCACAGGCACAGCATGCTGGCAGGATATAGTCTAATGCTTCTCCAAGGACACATGCGCTCTCTCCCTCTCCCTCCTTCCCTCCTCCTCCTCCTCCTCCTCCTCCTCCTTCTTCTCTCTCTCTCTGTCTCTCTGTCTCTCTCTGTCTCTCTCTGTCTCTCTCTCTCTCTCTCTCTCTCTCTCTCTCTCTCTCTCTCTCTCTCTCTCTCTCTCTCTCTCTCTCTCTCTCTCTCCTTATGTCTGGCACTGATTATCTTGCCCCATTCTAAGTGATGAACCAACACTTGCTGTACAATTGTGAGGTCATGAGCTTGAATCCCAGAACCTACAAAGAAATTTTAAAATGCAAGCTAAAGCATGGAGGCTTGTGATGCAATCCCAAAGCTGATGTGGTAGTGGCACGCGTTTCCCTGAGGCTTGCTAACCAGCCAGCCTGGTCTTGCAGAGCCCCAGGTGTGTCCCCAAAACCAAGGTTTTTACACACACACATGCTCTAGTGTATAGTCATACACACAGCCACAGACACACACAGACACACACAGACACACACACACACACACACACACACACACAAAAGCATGTACCAAACATGCCCAGACAGAAGAAATCACTAATCCATTCTCTCTGCACAGCTGCATGTCCTGGATATTCCATGTCCTATGCAGTCCTTTGTGTTTAGCTTCTTTCACTTAGCAAGATGCTTTCCAAGTTCAGTATTTATCAGCAAACATTTCTTTCTTTTTTTCTGCTGGTTTTTTTTTGACCAGTTTGACATTCATAACACAATTGAAGTGACATGAAAATTTTTTATGTCCTTCTTTATTACCAAGTAATATTTAGTGTGTGACAAAACTGGCACTCAGTGATACAATGTAATCTCACTCAGAACTGTGTAGCCATGTGGAATCTGAATCTGTGCCTTCCCAGAATGCAGCAGATTTCCCATCACAGAGAACCTGTATACCCCACTTTTGAATGACTTGTTTCTTTTAATTTTTTATCTTTTTTATTTTCTAGATTTTTTTTCTTTACATTCCCAATGATTTCCCCTTTCCCAGTTCCTCCCTCCCCGAAAGTCCCACAAGCCCCCTTCCCTTCCCCTGTTCCCCATTCAACCCTCTCTCGCTTCTCTGTCCTGGCATTCCCCTTCATCCAGTCTTTCCAGGACCAGGGGTCTCTCCTTCCATCTTCTTGGAAATCTATTGATATGTGAATTGTGTCTTGGGTATTCCGAGATTCTGGGTTAATATCCCCTTATCAGTGACTGCATACCATGTGTGTTCTTTTGTGATTGGGTTACCTCACTAAGGATGATATTTTCAAGTTCTGACCATTTGCTTAGGAATTTCATGAATTCATTGTTTTTAATTGCAGAGTAGTATTCCATTGTGTAAATATACCACATCTTCTGAATCCATTCCTCCGTTGAGGGACATCTGGGTTCTTTCCAGCTCCTGGCTATTATAAATAAGGCTGCTATGAACATAGTGGAGCATGTGTCCTTATTGCATGGAGGTAAAGCCTCTGGGTATATGCCCAGGAGTGGTATAACAGGATCCTCTGAGAGTGTCATGCCCAGTTTTCTGAGTAACCACCAGACTGCTTTCCAGAGTGGTTGTACTAGACTTGCTTCTTTTAAAGAGTGGAGGGAAATAGACCTTGCTAGATTAATTTTTTCCATAGTAGTCATGTGAAGATGAATAGATGGGAAATATTTCATTAACCATGATGAACATGATTTATGCAATGCATGGACCACACCAGTAAAACACACTGGAATGACAAGTTGAGAGGGTAAAAAAATTAAGCACTTTGGTTTTGTCCAAGGAGATTTGATGTCGAGTGGGTTTGGTGCAGAGAGAGATGGATAGACGTGTTCCTGGTTGTCAGGTAGGAAGATGTCTTTGATCTTACAATGTGGTAACATAGCTAAGCAGTACTTTATTTTTACTTAAGGCAAGAAATGTGGTGTAATGGTGGCTCACAACCATCTGTAATGGGATCTGATGCTCTCTTCTGGTGTGTCTGAAGACAGTTACAGTATACTCACATAAAATGAATAAATAATTCTTTTTTTAAAAAAAAAAGTGGTCTAATTCCAGCAAGACTTCCTTATGAAACGGAAGTGCAGTTTCCTTTAGAAGACAGAGGGGTCTGAAACTACCCAATCCCTAAGAAGACCTGCCTTTTTCTTACATTGATTGTGAGTGTTGCTTTATGAACCAGCTCAAGCCACAGCAGATGAGAATGTCTTCAAGTCCCACAGCAGGCTCCGATCAGGGAGGCCAAGGGACTTGCAGACTTCCTCACAGGCAGAATATGATGGACTTAAGTCAGAACACAATGACCAGAGAATGTTCCTATTTTAAACTTATGTGTTCTGTATTTCTTAAGACCGTAGAACAAGTGGCTTAGGTGCATATTTTACATATCGAAGCAGACCTGGCCTCCAGTTTCTCCCAGCATCCCTCAGTCCCTACCTGGAATACTTTACTTCCAACTTTGAACTTTCCAGCCTAGGGGCTGTGTAGCTGCTTGCATAACAAATGTTAATCACATTCCCCTACAACTATTTGTGCCTGCATGTAGATTTTCTGGGAACCTGCCCCCAGTTGATTCTTTTGGGTAAATAAAGATGCCTGCAGCCAGTGGATGGGCAGGGCAGACAGAGGCAGGACTTGAGAATTTCTTGGCTTGGGAGTGAGTGAGAGAAGGAAGGAGGAAACCTGCCATTGGTGGGAGAGTGCAGAGGAGACAGAGACACCAGCCTGAGAAGGTACAGGACAGAGCAGCTTGACAACCATGTGAAGGAGCCAGAGAGTGCAGGCCAGAGAGTGGCCCAGTTGGGCAGTACTCTGTGTCCATAACAGCCAAGGTAGAATATAGTTTACTAAACAATAACTGGATTATTGGAAGGAGGTGGATTAACCACATTGAGGTAAGGTAGTGGCCCAGCTACTGAACTGTTTAAGGCTGTGTGTGTTTCACTCAGGAACCCAGAATACTGGGGTGGGTAGAGTGTAACCCACTGCAGGGATTTATCATTTAGAAAGTATTACTGCAGGGCTTGGCTGCCCTTCCCCCAGAGGCTCTTCCCTATATAATCTGGACATTTTAGTCTCTCTCTTCTCTTTTCTCCTGTGTGTACCCTTTTTCTCTTCCTCCCTTACTCCCTCTTTCCCCGTGTTGACTTCCCTGTCCTTGGGGCCATTGACTTGCCTGGTCCAGGTCAGCTCCCCAATAAACCTGCCTTTAATATAATCTAATCTGGCTTGAATTGGCTCATTTCACCAGCAGAGGAAAAATATCCTATCATGTTCTACTCTCTGAGTATAAGCACAGGCATGGTTCTGTTACATGATCAATGAATGTGTCATTAAATGTCTACAACATGAGTTAGTAACCTGTGTGACTCAGGAATTAATCTGAGTAGAAATTATTTTCTATATGGTAAGCCAACTAAATGCTTAGAAAATACAGTAAAATACCAAACATATAATTTTGGCTGCCTATGTTACGACGTAAAAAGAAATCCCTACATAGCGTATCCATGACAACATTTAGGTACAAATGTGCTGATGCTTTTGTTGAGAGCATATGACCTCTATAGGCATCTCAGTATACCCTGCCCAGTGCATTGTAGATGACGTCAAAGAGTTGATCTAAGTGAAACCAGATTAGATAAAAGAAGATTAAAACCATAAGGAAAGAATGGGGATCAGAGTTTTTCAACATTCAAACTGTCCAGGTAGGTTCTGATATCACACCCTATGTCACAGTGCAGGCTGAGGGCTTTCACCTTCTCAATGGTACCTAGGAACAGCCAGAGGAACAATCTGCTTCACTGTGTTGCTCCCCCGACATGTCCGAGGAGAAATGAAAGAGATCCATTTATATCCACATGGCATTGAACCTGTCGTGGGGATGCCGATCCTATCAGCCCAGACTAGCCACATGACCCACCATAACTGCAGGATTCTGCAAGGCTTGGAACACCCTGGTCTACTGCTGCATGGTAATTCCACCAGAAACCACACAGACACATTTTGTTTGGTTGTTGATTTTGAGACAAGGTTTCTCTGTGTAGCCCCGGCTGTCCCAGAACTCACTCTGTAGATCAGGCTGGCTTCAGACTCTCAGAAATCCACCTGCCTCTGTCTCCAAATGAGGGATTAAAAGCATGTACCACAGCTGGACTGTGGCCACACAGATATTCTCAAAGCCAAATAGAAAGTATGTACTGCTAGCCAGTGGCTGCATAAGGAATTTATCCAAATCTAGAAGCCCCAAGCTTTAATGGGTTTTGTTGTTTGGTTTGGTTTGTGGCACAAAAAAAAAAAAAATCACATCCTGGTTGACACACCTTGGTTAGCTAAAACAATTACCAAGAAGCAAAACTATAGAAGCCAAAGAGCAAGGTTAAGTAAGTAATGTAGGGACTTTCCTAGATCCTGTATATGAACTAGGTCTTCCATGCCTCAGGTCTTTGTACCTGTTTTGGCAGGTGTTGGCAGCCTATGTGCTGGGTTCTGAGGTTGGAATGGTGCTTCTAACATGATATAACTTGTGCTAAGTTCTGGGGGCCTGTTAAACCACCATAGACATTTCTATATTTATTATTTTGAAAGAAAATATAGTGATCCAGCAGCCTACTGGGCACAGTTCACACCTATCCCATTTGAATATGGTATGAATAATGGTCGGCATCTCAGGGTTTCATGAAACTCAGCTCCTCCTGAGAAAATTAGGTTCCAGATACACTGCATGTTACCTTGAAGCTCACCATTAAGTTCAACTTAAAATATGTACAGAGGCAGCTTCAGGCCAACCCATAACAACTTCTTTTGGTCATTCTCTAAACTCTGAAAAATGAAAGCAGATATTGAACATCAGCAATTCTGGGGTGATTCTGAGGTAATTTTTAGGAGTATGTTTTCACATAAAACCACATTTGTATTTATAGTTATTGTTACTTGAGTATTTCATACACAAATATAATACACTTTGATTGTATCCCTCTCTCACTTCCCTTACCTCCAACTCTTTTCAGGACTCCTCAGTATCTCCCCTCTCAAATTTACATTTTCTTCTGTTGCTTTTTAACACATAAGTTACTGAGTCCAACTAGTATTTCGTGCATGTACATGGGTACAGGGTTGACCACTATAGCATGAGCCATTCAACAATGGCCATGCCCTTGAAGAACACTGACCCTCCTCATTGCAACTACCAACTGCCTGTGGCTCCTCAACCAGGTTTAGGGCCTTGTGAGCCCTTCCCCCATCCTGGCTGGAATGCTGACTGGTTTTATCTTGTGCAAGTCTTGTACAGGCAACCACAGCCTTTGAGAATGCTGGGCACAGCATCCCGGTAGATCCAGAAGACACTGTTTGCCGCAGTGTTCCTGGTCTATGACAATCCTTCAATCCCTACTTCCACAGTGTCTCCTGAACCTTGAGGGGAAGAGGTATGTTATAGATGTCCCATTGAAGATGGGCAGTCCTTCACAATCATCATCCTATGCACTTTGACCTACTTTAATTAACAACCCTAAATATATCTAGCTAATTTCACCCTCAACCATATAAGAGAGAGATGCCAAAATACACAAACTTTAAAGTTATATTTAACAATTAACATCTTAATAGTTCAACTTAGTGAGAATTAACCAAATGGACATCTATTAGTTGGCTTTGTGTCAAGGCCTCAAGTATTTCTGGAATATGAAATATCCATTTATGAATGTTTCCGTCATTTATATTTACCCAACTTACTCATTTTTGATTGTTTAATTTGAATTGCTGGTGGTAAACAATGCTCATCTTAGTTATTAAATTCTACCTTATTTTATTCTTTTAAAATAGCAAAGTCAAGCTGAAACTCGATCCCCCAGCTTTGTTCTATGCTCTTGAGAAGACACAGATACCTAGTGGGTACTCCACGATGCCCAGTTGTTCTGGGTCATGGACACTCACATGGTATCTAGGATAGATACAGATGAAAGGGTTTGTCCTTCTCCCCTTCTCTCTCCATGCACAGGCCCCTTTTTCTCTTTTTCTCTCTCCCTCCTCTACCCCCTTCTCTCTTTTCCCACATAGTGAATTCCTTGGCCTTGGTCCCTGGGCCCAGTGAACTCGCCCACCAGAAAGCAGCTTCCCAATAAACCTGTCTTTAATATAATCTTAAAAAGAAAGGAGGGAAGGAAGGAAGGAAAAGAGAGAAACAAAGAGAGAGGGGAGCTTTGGGAGGACTTTGACTTATACACAAGGTGATAGACCAATGACTAGGGACAAGAAGCTGTGGTGATGGTATCTAAAGGATCTAGCCTAACAGTTTCCAGCAAGGGCAGCAAGGAGGCCATTCTAGGCAGAAAATATAGAAGCAGCCACACCCAGCCTGGTTAACTTGGTAGCTGGCAGCCTAGATACAACAGAAACATCTGTATCCAAAGACTTCACATCGACCACGTGCCTAGATCCCAGAGCCTCCCAACCAAATATACAAACTTGTATAAGATTCATCCAAGGACCGAGGAAGCCCTATGGCAGGTCCTACTTTTGTAGGTCTCAGCTCATTAACAAATCAAGGAAGAATCAAAGCACCGTAAATGGAGTCAGCCATGTTTGTGCATGCCTGCAGTGTCTGGATTTGGGATGTGGGCACAGAAGGATCAGTAGTTCAGAGCCAACATTCTCAGATAGTAAGCTTCACGCCAGACAGTAGACACTAACAATGATCAAATACAAACATCAACTCCAACAGTCAAACACAAATCTCTTTCCTCTCTTTTCACTCTCATAAATTCTATGTACGAAAGAATTCATTCTTGCACATTTTTTCTGCATGGCTAAACTTTGTCTCTGTGGCATAATATATACAGGGTATACTATAGTGTGTGCAACTAGTAAATCGAACTTAAAAGTCTGTAATTAGGGGCTGGAGAGATGGCTTAGTGTTTAAGGTCCTCCTCCAAAGGACCAGAGTTCGATTCGCAGCACCCATGTGTCAGCTCAAAACTGTAACTTTAGTTTCAGGGAATCTGACATCCTCACACACACATATAAGCAAGAAATACAACAATGTACACAAAATAAAAATAAGTTATTAAAGATTGTTTTGAAAAAATCTGAAATTAATAACTAGATTTGAACACTTTTTTTTATTTTATTTTTTAATTTACATTCCAAATCACTTCCCCTTTCCCGTTTCCTCCCTCCCCGAAAGTCCCATAAGCCCCCTTCCCTCCCTCTTTTCTCCATTCAACCCCCTCTCATTACTCTGTCCTGGCGTTCCCCTACATCCAGTCTTTCCAGGACCAGGGGTCTCTCCTTCCATCTTTTTAGAAATCTATTGATATGCTGATTGTGTCTAGGGTATTCTGAGATTCTGGGTCAATATCCCCTTATCAGTGACTGCATACCATGTGTGATCTTTTGTGATTGGGTTACCTCACTAAGGATGATATTTTCAAGTTCTGACCATTTGCCTAGGAATTTCGTGACTTCATTGTTTTTAATTGCAGAGTAGTATTCCATTGTGTAAATATACCACATCTTCTGAATCCATTCCTCCGTTGAGGGACATCTGGGTTCTTTCCAGCTTCTGGCTATTATAAATAAGGCTGCTATGAACATAGTGGAGCATGTGTCCTTATTGCATGGAGGTAAAGTCTCTGGGTATATGCCCAGGAGTGGTATAGCCGGATCCTCCGGAAGTGTCATGCCCAGTTTTCTGAGGAACCGCCAGACTGCTTTCCAGAGTGGTTGTACCAGCCTGCAATTCCACCAGCAGTGGAGGAGTGTTCCTCTTTCTCCACATCCTCGCCAACAACTGCTGTCTCCTGTGTTTTTGATCTTAGCCATCCTGACTGGTGTGAGATGGAATCTCAGGGTTGTTTTGATTTGCATTTCCCTAATGACTAAGGATGATGAACATCTCTTTAGGTGCTTCTCAGCCATTAGATATTCTTCAGGTGAGAACTCTTTGTGTAGCTCTGTACCCCATTTTTTAATAGGGTTACTTGCCTCTCTGGAGTTTAACTTCTTGAGTTCTTTGTATATCTTGGATATTAGCCCTCTGAACACTTTTTTTTTCTTTCAGTCAGTTAAATAGAGCTCTAGGGTGGTTTGAATGAAAACGTCCTCCATGGGCTCAGGTATGTGAATACCAGTTGGTGCTAGTGTTTGGGAAGTGGTGCAATGTTTGCCAGAGGAAATATGCTACTTAGTGTTGGTGCACTCTCTCTCTCTGTTTTCTGTCTGGTGTTTAAGATAGGAGCTCTCAGCTTCCTGCTCCTGCAGTCATGGTTTCTTGCCACGATGGAGTCTTATTCCCCTGGAACCATAAGCCGAAATAACTCTTCCATGTATAAGTTGCTTTGGTCATGGTGTTTTCTCACAGCAAGAGAAAAGTAAGCAATGTAATAACTTCTTCAAATATTTTAGTAGATTCACACATGTACATTCACATGTTACTGTACATAACCCAAAAATGCAGACAGAAGCGGACCTGATAGCTCCCATTACCATCTTCAGTTTGCCAAGGTTTAAGAAGTTTGTCATATTCTTCCAAGAGCAAGAAAAATGGAAGCTAAAACATGAAATCCTTGCAAATTTTGGAACGGCAAGATTCACATTTCCTTCAGTAAGTGCACTTATTGCCAGTGTCTCTCTCAACCAGTCAGACAGCCGAGGCCTCCAATTGGATCCAATCCACTTACTTATAGGACTCAATGCAGTCCTGGAGCTTCTCCAGTCTTTACAGGGGCTTCTAATGCTCACCAGTGTCTTCTCAGAGCGAATGAGCACTGGACTCAAAAACCAAAAGACAGAAGCCGAAAAGATTTGATGCTTAATGCAGAGCACAAATGCTAAGAGGAAACCAACTCCTTAAGACAGAGGGACCCCAAGGGGGCCAGAAGATACTCTCCTGCATCCCTCAAGGACTCTTGGGAGTCGTTGGTACTTTCTTTCTAGCTCCTCATCTGCTCTAACATCTCTGAAACTGTTAGGAGATTACAACAAATGTGATTTTGTAGCTCTTGGTTTGACTGGCAATACTACAAGCAGATAGAAGTCTGGATTGAAAACTGTACAGGATGCTGTACTCTACCACCTCACAGCTCATACCTGCCTTATGTAGCCACTTAAAGTTTGGCTTAGACTAAGCAAAACATTCTCTGGTTCATCATGAGTGGAGAAACCCTTAGGCCCATCTTAAAACACTATGAAGTCAGCTGTAGCTAAACCTAGCAAGTCTCCATTTGGTGGCCACCACATTGACAATGGTGTAGTGGATCTAAGCAAGGCACTATCAGATCTGAGAAAGGAAAAGATCAAAGCACATCAGATGTCTCTGTGCCCCTCCAGGTCTCATCAGCCCAAGCCCAGTACACAGATTTCAGCAAATCCAGACAAGCTCAGGCTCATCTGTTCACTACGCTGTAGTGTATCCAGCCATGCAAAGCTGTAGAGCCTACAGGCCCCTGCCCTCAGAGGATAGCTTAGCATCTCCAGTGCTCAGTCACCGTGCCTCATACCCTTCAGCTGAACGGTGGCTGGAGGCTTCTCAGCTTGTCCCAAATCGAACCCTTGATGCTAAAACACACAGCCTGCTAATACAGTCCTTGGGCTTATTAACTCCCTGTTCTTTGTCTCCTGCCTCCCAAGTAAACCATCTGCATACAAGTTTGTCTCAGGCTCTGACTCCAGGAAACTCTAGTTAATACAAGAATACTAGATATGATATAATACCCAGTGAAATATATATATATATATATATATATATATATATATATATATATAAAAGCATGGGATCTCTGAATATTAACTTCATTATTCCAAACACCAACAGATTTCCTTTTCTACAGTGGTTCTTGCCATAGACATATTAGCAAACAGTGACTCTTATGAAGGAAGAATAAGCAGACATCAGCCTGTGAAATTTAGTTCAACTATATGCAAATATATGCACATACAGCATTTCATTGCAGGTCTCGGCGGCTGGGTAGTGAATCTGCCTTCCCACTGAACACAGCTGTTTCTGCAGTAGAACCTGCCAGGCTGGGCTGCAACACTGAGCTGCCATGGACTTCGGAGCTGCCTTCTCCAGAGCGCTGGGCCTGCTGAGGGAAGCTCCGAGAAGCTAGGCGAGCTTCAAATTCAATTCCCTCACTGCAAGGAGTAGGCACACCTGAAATCACTCACCAGTTTTCTGGAGACCTGTGTCCTTGTTGGTAAGGACAAGAAGAGCCAACGATTTCCAACTTCAGGAGCTGGGGCCGGGACAGATAAGGGAAGAAGCCCAGGGAAGAGCTATACAGCCACCATGAAACATCTGAAATGAACTCTTTTTTTTTTTTTTTTTGAGAATTTCTCTTTTTTTTTTTTTTAGTTTTTTTTTTTTATTTTATTTTTTTAATTTACATTCCAGATCACTTCCCCTTTCCCGTTTCCTCCCTCCCCGAAAGTCCCATAAGCCCCCTTCCCGCCCTCTTTTCTCCGTTCAACCCCCTCTCATTACTCTGTCCTGGCGTTCCCCTACATCCAGTCTTTCCAGGACCAGGGGTCTCTCCTTCCATCTTCTTGGAAATCTATTGATACGCGAAGACAAGATGTGCTGCCAAGGCCAGGAAGTCAAGTTAATGAGAAGGTGAGACTCTGTCCACCCACTTTCTTTCATTGGTGTAATTTTTAGGTAACAAACATAGCTCCAGGCAGGTGTCTGTGCCCAACTCCCAGGCTGAGCAGGAGCTGGGCTTAAGCTACAGGTCCTACTCAGACATCTCAGTGGTTTAATCTCTGCACCATCTCCAGACTTCCAGGTCCAATTGCACAGCAGTGATTCCAGGCCTTCCCTCTCTAAGTCCTCTTGAGCTCTAGTCTTCCAGGATGCCCTAAGTGTCAGCGTGTTGGTCTGGTTGAGTCCTGGGTCTAAACAGAACTACTCAGAGAGGGAAGATAAAGAAAGAGCCTTAGAAGAACTAGATGTCCTAACAACAAGAGGACAAGTACTAAATAAGCAATAAGTGATCAAACAAGGACTAACTGCATACTTTTTATGCTCCTCAGTATTCAGGGGCAGCCTTCTCTTTTTCAGTACCCCAAATTCTCATTCTGACTTGAGCTTAGAGTTGTATTTAGTCCATACTCATATGGTTTCCTTTAATTTTTATTGTGCGCTTCTCCCTCCGAAGCTGATCCCTATGTGTTTGTGGAGTAAGCAAAGAAGTCACATCACCAGATCAGTACAAAAACATATTCTGTATGGCTGTTGTCCAGTGAAGTTGACGCCATGAATATTTTTCCTTTTAAATGTGCAGTTCATGTTTAGAGAAAGGAAATGAACAATGTATCAATTGCTTGGATACTTACTGTCAAGATGCCAGAAATGAATACTTAGGCGTAGTACTTCTGACTTTCTTTCCTGAAGAAACGGAACTTTATACTTATTCCCATCTCTACTGTAAAAACTAGGACTGAGCTGGCCAGCCCTGTACTTAGTGTTTAAAATGTATTGATGGGGGCTGTGGACATAGCTCAGTGGTAAAGTGTTTGTTCTGTGAGTATGAGATCTTCTGTTTAGACCTCTAGAACAACATCTAGACATATCTAGATGTGGCGGTGCCTGCCTGTAACCCCAGCAGGGTTAGGAAGGAAACAAGTGGATCCTTGGGGCTGTCTGATCAGTCAGTTCAAGGAATCAGTGAGATCCATCATGAGCGAGAGAAATTGCCTCAGGAAGTAACGGGAGTGGGCTGGAGCATTAATAGCTCAGTGGTTAAAAGCATTGGCTGGTTCTCCAGAGAACTTGAGTTTGATCTCAGCAGCAATCCACACAGTGGCTCACAAGCCTCTGTAACCCTAGTCCTAGGGGGTGTGATGTGCTCTTCTAGCCTCCAAGGGTACTTCATGCATGCATGGTACACAGACACACATGCAAGCAAATGCCCATGCACAAATTAATAATGATGATGTTGATGTAGATATAGATAGATGGCAGGTAAAGATAGATAGATGATAGATAGGTGATAGATGATAGACAGATGATAGATAAGTGATAGATAGATAGATAGATAGATAGATAGATAGATAGTAGATAGGTGATAGAGATAGATAGATAGTAGGTGATAGATATCTAGATAGAGATAGACAGAGATAGTATAGCTAGTGAGAGATAGAGATAGTACAGGTAGATATAGATAGATACATAGATATAGTATCATTTGACAGAGATAGATAAAGATAGTGTAGATAGATAGATAGATAGATAGATAGATAGATAGATAGATAGATATGGATGTGGTAGCACATCTGGGAGGCAGAGACAGGTAGATCTCTGTGAGTTTAAGCCAGCCCAGTTTACAAAGCAAATTCCAAGGCTACATAGTGAGAAGTCATCTTTAAAACTGTGTATACAAACTAGAGCAAAAGCAAGAGCAAAGAAGGCACCGCATGTTGACTTTTGTCCTTCACATACATGTACACACGCCTACTCACATGTGCACACATATGACCATGGCCATACAGAATACAGCACACACAAAGTCTAAGAATCTAGGGCCAGTGATATGGCTCAGTGGGTAAGGACACTTGCTGCCAAGCTTAATGACCCGAGGTTGAGCCTTGGAAATGAAAAGACTGGCTCTCACAGATTTTCCTTTAATCTCCATGTGCATGCAAGTGTGTGTGTGTGTGTGTGTGTGTGTGTGCATGCACGTGCTTGTGAGCATGAGATGGAGGGGGTGGTCTTTTCGTCCATTGTCATTACTGTCTTTAAATCATGTCAGGTACTTGGAGCTTATCCCTTTTATATACTTCCTTAGAAATCCCTCCGTTCAATGTCACTTTTCTCATTTGGACTGGTTAAACAATTTCCCAGACTGTTCTCTAGGAAGACAGAAGTGTGAATAATTAACTCAACTTCATTAATCAGTTGCAACTCCAGGTTCTAAGCTTCAAAGCTGAGTTACTTGCCCTTGGAGCATAAAATTAGTTTATAGATGGTAGATGCATTCATGTATGCTAAAGGAAATGATCTGATTTATAGATCTGAGAATATGTAAAGTATATGAAATGTAGTGAGAAAAAATTAAGAAGATAAAGATGACGTTTAGCAAATTCAAAGAGTTGAAAGTCTTATTGTAGATAGCGGTTTTTTAAGTTTTTTTTCATTTATAATTACTGTGCGTGTATGTGATTGTGTGTGTATGCATGTGTGTGTATCTGTCCATGTGCATGTTCCACAGTGTGCATGTGGAAGTCAGAGGGCAAGCTTTCAGAGTTCACTTTCCCCACTGTGTGCTTAGAGGCTCAAATTCAGGTAGTTAAGCATGCACAGCAAGCATCTTTACACACTGAGGGATCTTGCAAGCCCAAGTGTCACCATATCAATACTATTAAAAGTCATTGGCTTCAAGGACGAAGGTGATGTCATAAAGTTTGTGCTTAAGTCAGCCAGACAGAGAGCAGCCCGCAGAGTTCTGTCCAGATGATACAGCGCTCCGTGTACTCAGCCTGGAACCATGGGAGGCTCACAGATTACTAATGCACAGACAGTTCCCTGAACTCTGTAGCCAAGGAGACGGGTGCACACAGCTAAACAGACTACTAGCCAGAGAAGCAGATGCTGTGACAGTCACCTAAAGGACATGCTGTGGGGGAGACTAGGGAGCTGGTGCCGATACAGCAAAATTCCTTGTGCTCACCAAATGGTCCAAACTCACTGTGGGTTTGCAAGGGCAAGCAGAACACAGTGGTGGTCTTTGATTTGGTCACGAAGGATGAAAAGACTTCAACAGGAAGACAATTGGGGGTGAAGACTTAAGCAGTGGAGGGTCAGGAGAAAGTACGAAGGAGTCTAACTGGGGCTGAACAGATAACCAGAGGACATAGTGTCGGATGATTTTATTTAAGATTAGTCAGCAGTTCAGTCTTCCGTCCATCAGCCCTGCCTCCACACACACACATCCCTCATTCATTTTTGAGGCACAGTCTCATGTGTTCCAGGCTAGCCTCAAGCTCACCATGTAGTTAGCTGAGGATGACCTTGAACTTTTGATTCTCCTGCCTGTACTTCCTCAGTGCTGGGACGACAGACAGGTGTGCACTGCTGGGCCTGGCTTGTGCTGACACTAGAGATGAAGCCCACAGCTTTTGGTGTTCCTGGCAAGCACAGTCTGGGGTCACATCACCAGCCCTGGTCCACTCTTGCCTCTTTCAGCCATGATTTATTTAGCCTTGGTCCACATAACTTACTCAGAGGGAGTGGTCACCGATGACCTGGATGGATACTTCTTAGTCCCTCATTCCTTGGCCTCTTGCCAATGTCATTTGTCACGTCAACCTCGATGTCAATGGTCAACACTGACTTTCTGGTCCATTGCGGTCTTCATCTGTAACATCCTGTCCTCTGCTGTTTTCTCTTTTCTCTGTGTTCAGTTATCTTTCCTCTGTCAGTTCTTTCTCATCTTAAATCTTTATGACCATGTCTCCTGCTATCTTAAGGACATGCCCTCTCCCACACCAGGCCTGAATGACTCACATCTAACTTTTGGGTCTCATGTTAATTATTACTCCCCTTAGGAACTGTTTCCACAAACTTTGCCTCTGTTCAGTTATGAGCCTAGAAATAAATAACTGCCTAAGTACCCAGCTGTCTTCCTAGATTAGCACGTGATATTCTTTATTTTCTTTGTTTGCACAACCCAATTATAAATGTAAATGTAAAAGTAATGTTTACCATAATATTCCCAGTACTTAGCACAGTGTCAGGCTAATCAATATCAAGTACTAAATAAATATTCAGTGAGTAAATATGTTATTCAGGCAACATCAAGAAATCTGGGTTGGATAAATAGGGTTATATAGGAAGAAACAAAAGAAGAAATAGGCGGGATGAAGAATTTTAGCTTTCTACTTAAAACATTCCAGGCTATTCTACAGATAAAACTGCTATTTAAAGTTGTGGTGCAGTCTTCCTGCAGTAATATGCTTTGTTAGCTGGTGTAGCATAACCAAAAAAACAAAAACAAAAAAAGTTTAGTTAAGGGTTCACAGGGCAGACCACACAACAACTGTAAGAACAGCAAGACAGAAGGATTGATCAGGGGTGGTAACCAAGGGAATGCTGGGAGTTGGTGGAGGGGCAAGGCCCCGTTCAGCATCTTCTTCTACACTTGTTATCACTCACTAAGAGAAAGGAGTGCCTAAGGAAAGCCGGACTTAGAAGGAAGAGAGGCAGAGAGCTTGTTTCCTGATGCAGTTTGAGCCGGCAGGATATTAGTCTGTAGCTCAGGGGCTCTTTGAGCAGGAGGTGTGAATCTGAGAGATATTTGGGAAGAGCTAGTAGATGAAGATGTGAAGGTTGTCAGGGAGAGTAGACAAAGCGAAGTGAGTCGAGAGCTAGCTACGTGTAGGAACTCAAACAACAACAGCAACAACGACAAACCCCACGCATACATGGAAGAGCACATGGCCGAAAGGACAAAGGAAACAATTTTTTAAACTAAATTAAAGAAACGATCATGTTTAGATATTGTGCTTAAAGTCTTCAGGATGTGAAAGGTGACTTGGAAGTTGGCACAGAGCAGGAGGTATGGATCTGAGAGAGCACGCCACAGTTGTGTTTAGAGGGTAGAAGGTAACATAGGGATGATCAGAGAACAACTGAAACGGAGGGTGATATCTTTCTTCTCCAGACACAGATGAGCAGAAACGAGGACTCAGGCGTGCTTTGTTTGTGGCAGGGTTAGAGGCTTGGTTAGATAGAAAGTTAGTTTTCCATGTGCCCAAGGAGTGGGAAGGAGAAGAATGTGTTCAGGGCAAAGATCCAATGTGTAAAATTTTATGGCCAACAGAATGAGGGCTCTTAGCTGCAGAGAAAACACTTAATCAGTCTGTAAATGTTCACTACGTCAAACTAACCCGACATGACAGCTGACGTCATCGGGACACGAGGGAATGGTTTCAAGCAGAGTTCATTGTGCCTCCTCGTTTTAATTATTAACTAGTCACTGTTTTAGCTCATTCTTGTTGAGAACCCCGCCCCGCCCTGTCCCCAACCTTACTACCCATCTGTATAGACACTTCTTTTCTACAAAAGAAGTGTGCTCGTTCCAAATAATAACATTGTCCAAATCATTATTTTTTACTCTTTGTTTTCATATGCTATGGGTTAAGTGCGGAGCTATTAAAATACAAAAAGTCTGGAATGGGTCCTGGCAACTGGCAACTGACAACTTGATTCAAGTCTTATCCGCCATTTTCTAGCTACGGCATTAGAAGATTTACTAAACCTGTCTTAGGCCAAACTACATTATTGTATATTTCAGCCCATTCTGATTTTCTTTCCTCAGGCTTCTCAATGCATACTTACTACTTGAACATTATTAATTAAAAAAAGAAAAACCCAAATTGAAAAACTTCCGTAATATTTGCTATGTATCAGCTACTGACGGAACACAATGTTTAAGACCCAGGTTCCTCTTACGAGTCCCAAGCTTTCTTTAGCAGGTAGTGATAGAAGGGCAAACTGATCCATCTGTCTAGATAAACTTTGGGAAGCAATTGTGTCCATGGGAAGTCCTCCTTAGACACTGTGACCCTTGAGTTCAGCCTCAGAATGAATCCAAGTCAACTGTCCGCATGGCGGGTTGTGTTTTGACAGAGGGGACAGGCAAAGGACAAGAAGGCACTGAGTTCAAGGGCACAGTGTATTCTAAGTGTCAGTTGCCAGTGGCTGAACACAGAAGAGGGAAAGAGATTAGCAAAGGCAGGTTCAAAGCCCAGACTATGCATACCGCATAAGGTTAAGTGCAATGATACTATAGCTGTGTTACAGGATTCAAATTTTCTGTTACCTATGAGTGAGTGAGTGGGTGTTCTTGGGCAAGGGACATAACTCGATAAGTTTTAGCTTCTCCAGCTAAAGTAGAATCGAAACTGGTATGGTGTACTGACCTCACATAGAAGTATTCAAAATAGTGTCTAGGACAAAGTCATGGTTATGGAAGCCCTTTGAAGGACTCAAGCAGGTAGACAAGGGTTCAGATTTGAGTCGCAGGCAGAGGCATGCGAAGCATGGATTATCAAGCCATGAAAATGGGAGTGGAAAGATGTCAGAAAGCGAATACAGCCGGTACTCAGGAGAGGGAACCGAAGTGCAGGTGGAGCAGGTGGTGGATGTTGGTCTCGACAGCCCATCAGGTGAAGACAGGATGAGCGTCAATTAATAATACCCAGAGTTGGCCAGCTTCCCTTCCGCGACCTCTGTTCCCGCGGACTGCGCTGGAGAGACCGGTACCCAGGCTCTCCCCCCCGATATAACATCACTTGGGACACGGCCTGTTGGGGCTTCCGTCTGTGCCCGAGGGCGGGTTGGCGCTGTGGTCGTCTGGGTGCCAGATCGGCGGGCCATCGTGACCACAGGGTGAGCGGCGCCACGGAGACTGCCCTCCGCCATCTTTGCTCCAGTGACCAGGTAGTTGGGACCGCCAGGCTCAGAGACAGACAGGCATAATATCGCTTCGGGTTCAGGCAGCTTGTGTGTAACCTGCTCCCAGGTGCTGGGCTGATCTGCAGTAACCAGCGCGCCAGTTCCGCAGTGGGACCTTCTGCCTGGTGGAGGGACCCGGCGCAGGGAGGGAGCCTGCCAGCTTCCCTTCCGCGACCTCTGTTCCCGCGGACTGCGCTGGAGAGACCGGTACCCAGGCTCTCCCCCCAATATAACATCACTTGGGACACGGCCTGTTGGGGCTTCCGTCTGTGCCCGAGGGCGGGTTGGCGCTGTGGTCGTCTGGGTGCCAGATCGGCGGGCCATCGTGACCACAGGGAAAGCGGTGTGAGCGGCGCCACGGAGAGTGCCCTCCGCCATCTTTGCTCCAGTGACCAGGTAGTTGGGACCACCAGGCTCAGAGACAGACAGGCATAATATCGCTTCGGTCTCAGGCAGCTTGTGTGTAACCTGCTCCCAGGTGCTGGGCTGATCTGCAGTGACCAGCGCGCCAGATCTGCTGTGGGACTTCTGCCTGGCAGAGGGACGCCCCCTCCCCCCCCAGGAGAGATCACACACCCCTGCACAGGGCAGGAGCCTGCCAGCCTCCCTTTGGCGACCTCTGCTCCAGGAATCCACTAGGCTGAGCCTTTAGATGTGCAAGGCCTCCCCAATATAAGATCACTTGGGGCAAAGCACATTAGGGCTCCAAAGTCACTCAGGAGCAGGCAGGCCCCAGAAATCGGTGCCAGGGGAATCCTGGTAATCCAGGGGGGGCAGAAATAGCTTTGCAGGCTCACAGGAGGTCCAACCAACAGCCAGTGGCAGCAGGACCAACTAACACCAGAGGTATCCAGATGGCAAAAGGCAAACGTAGGAATGTTACTAACAGTAAGCAAAGTAATGTGGGACCATCCGAACCCAACTCTCCAACAGCAGCAAGTCCTGGATACCCCACCACACCCGAAAGACAAGATCTGGATTTAAAATCACTTCTCATGATGCTATTAGAGGATCACAAGAAGGACACAAATAAATCTCATAAAGAGTTACAGGAGACCATGAATCAACGGTTAGAAGCCCTTACAAAGGAAACACAAAAATCGCTTAGAGAAATGCGGGAGAACATGGATCAAAAGATGGAGGCGCACAAGGAGACAACACAAAAATCGCTTAACGAGATGAATCAACGGGTAGATGCACTCACAAAGGAATCACAAAATTTGCATAAAGAAATGCAGAAGAATATGGGTCAACAGACGGATGCCCATAAGGAGGCAACACAAAAATTGCTTAAAGAAATGAATCAACGGTTAGATGCCCTTACAAAGGAAACACGAGAACTGCTTAAAGAAATGCAGGAGACGATGGATCAACAGATGGAATCCCATGAGGAGGAAACACAAAAATCGCTCAGAGAAATGCAGGAGAACGTGGGTCATCAGGAAGAAATCCTGAAAGAGGTAATGCAAAAATACCTTAAAGAAATACAGGAAAATACAAACAAACAAGTGAAGGATCTCAGCAAATCCATCCAGGAACTAAAAAAGGAAGTAGAAACAACTAAGAAATCACAAAGGGAGACAACTTTGGAGATAGAAAACCTTGGGAAGAAATCAGGAGTCATAGATGCAAACATCTACAATAGAATACAAGAGATGGAAGAAAGAATCTCAGGTGCTGAAGATTCCATAGAAAGCATCGACTCAACAGTCAAAGAAAATGCAAAATGCAAAAAACGCGTAACCCAAAACATCCAGGAAATCCAGGACACAATGAGAAGACCAAACCTAAGGATTATAGGTATAGATGAGAGTGAAGATTTGCAACTTAAAGGGCCAGTAAACATCTTCAACAAAATTATGGAGGAAAACTTCCCTAACTTAAAGAGAGAGATGCCGATGAACATACAAGAAGCCTACAGAACTCCAAACAGACTGGACCAGAACAGAAATACCTCCCGTCACATAATAATCAAAACACCGAATGTTCTAAACAAAGAAAGAATACTAAATGCAGTAAGAGAAAAGGGCCAAGTAACATACAAAGGAAGACCTATCCGAATCACATCAGACTTCTCACCAGAGACTATGAAAGCCAGAAGATCCTGGGCAGATCTCATGCAGACACTAAGACAGCACAAATGCCAGCCTAGACTACTATACCCAGCAAAACTCTCAATCACCATAGATGGAGAGACCAAGATATTCCATGATAAAACCAAATTTTCACAATATCTTTCCACAAATCCAGCCCTGCAACGGATAATAGGTGGAAACCTCCAATACAGGGAGAGAAACAACACCCTGGAAAAAATGAGATAATAACCTTCTTGAATCAAACCCAAAAGTAGATAACCACTCAAACATAAAGATAGCGTCAAGAATGGCAGATGGCAATAATCACTATGCCTTAATCTCTCTTAATATCAATGGTCTCAATTCCCCAATTAAAAGACATAGACTAGCAGACTGGATACGTAAACAGGACCCAGCATTTTGCTGCATGCAGGAAACGCACCTCAGTGTCAAAGACAAACACTACCTCAGAGTAAAAGGCTGGAAAACAATTTTACAAGCAAATGGCCCCAAGAAACGAGGTGGAGTAGCCATCCTAATATCGGATAAAATTGATTTTCAACCCAAAGTCATCAAAAAAGACACAGAAGGACACTACATACTGATCAAGGGAAAAATCCACCATCAAGAACTCTCAATCCTGAATATCTATGCTCCAAATGCAAGGGCACCCTCATTCGTAAAAGAAACTTTACTAAAACTCAAAGCACACATCGCACCGCACACAATAATAGTGGGTGACTTCAACATCCCGCTCTCTGAAATGGATCGTTCAGGAAAGCAGAAACTAAACAGGGACACAGTGAATCTAATTGAAGCCTTGGACCAAATGGAACTAACTGATATATATAGAACATTTCATCCTAGAGCTAAAGAATACACCTTCTTCTCAGCTCCTCATGGTACCTTCTCCAAAATTGACCATATAATTGGTCACAAATCAGACCTCAACAGATACAAGAAGATAGAAATAATCCCATGCCTCCTATCAGATCACTATGGAATAAGGGTGGTCTTCAATGGCAACAAAAACAAAAGAAAACCCACGTACACATGGAGGCTGAACAATGCTCTACTCAATGATAACTTGGTCAAGGTGGAAATAAAGAAAGAAATCAAAGACTTTTTGAAAGTTAATGAAAATGAAGGCACAACATACCCTAACTTATGGGACACAATGAAAGCAGTGCTAAGAGGAAAATTCATAGCCCTGAGTGCCGCCAAAAAGAAACGGGAGACAGCATACACTAACAGCTTAATGGCACACCTGAAAGCCCTGGAACAAAAAGAAGCAAATACACCAAAGAGGAGTAGAAGGCAGGAAATCATCAAACTCAGGGCTGAAATCAATCAAGTAGAAACAAATAAAACCATACAAAGAATCAACAAAACGAGGAGTTGGTTCTTTGAGAAAATCAACAAGATAGATAAGCCCTTAGCCAGACTAACCAGAGGGCACAGAGATAGTATCCAAATTAATAAAATCAGAAACGAAAAGGGAGAGATAACAACAGAAACTGAGGAAATTCAAAAAATCATCAGATCCTACTACAAAAACCTGTATTCAACACAACTAGAAAATCTTGAGGAAATGGACAATTTTCTTGACAGATACCAAGTACCAAAATTAAATCAGGATCAAATAGACCATCTAAACCGTCCTATAACCCCTGAAGAAATAGAAGTTGTCATTGGAAGTCTTCCAACCAAAAAAAGCACAGGTCCAGATGGTTTTAGTGCAGAATTCTATCAGACCTTCAAAGAAGACCTAACACCAATACTCTTCAAACTGTTCCACAAAATAGAAACAGAAGGAACACTACCCAACTCGTTCTATGAAGCCACAATTACACTAATACCAAAAGCACACAAAGATCCGACAAAGAAAGAGAATCTCAGGCCAATCTCTCTTATGAATATCGATGCAAAAATACTCAATAAAATTCTTGCCAACCGAATCCAAGAACACATCAAAACGATCATTCACCACGATCAAGTAGGCTTCATCCCAGGGATGCAGGGATGGTTCAATATAAGGAAATCCATCAATGTAATCCACTACATAAACAATCTCAAAGAAAAAAACCACATGGTCATCTCATTAGATGCTGAGAAAGCATTTGACAAAATTCAGCATCCTTTCATGCTAAAGGTCTTGGAAAGATCAGGAATTCAAGGCCCATATCTAAACATAGTAAAAGCAATTTACAGCAAACCAGTAGCCAGCATCAATCTAAACGGAGAGAAACTTGAAGCAATCCCACTAAAATCAGGGACTAGACAAGGCTGCCCTCTCTCTCCATATCTTTTCAATATAGTACTTGAAGTTCTAGGTAGAGCAATTAGACAACAAAAAGAGGTCAAAGGGATACAAATTGGAAAGGAAGAAGTCAAACTATCACTATTTGCAGACGATATGATAGTATACATAAGCGACCCAAAGAACTCCACCAGAGAACTCCTACAGCTGATAAACGACTTCAGCAAAGTGGCCGGATATAAAATCAACTCAAGCAAGTCAGAAGCCTTCCTATACTCAAAGGATAAGCAGGCTGAGAAAGAAGTAAGAGAAATAATACCCTTTACGATAGCCACAAACCATATTAAGTATCTTGGCGTGACGCTAACCAAACAAGTGAAAGATCTGTATGACAAGAACTTCAAGTCTCTGAAGAAAGAAATTGAAGAAGACCTCGGAAGATGGAAAAATCTGCCATGCTCATGGATTGGCAGGATTAATATAGTAAAAATGACCATCTTGCCAAAAGTAATACACAGATTCAATGCAATCCCCATCAAAATCCCAACTCAATTCTTCATAGAGTTAGAAAGAGCAATTCAAAAATTCATCTGGAATAACAGAAAACCCAGAATAGCTAAAACTATTCTCAAGAGTAAAAGAACCTCTGGGGGAATCAGTATCCCGGACCTCAAGCTGTACTACAGAGCAATAGTGTTAAAAACTGCATGGTATTGGTACAGTAACAGACATGTAGATCAATGGAACAGAATTGAAGACCCAGAAATGAATCCACACTCCTATGGTCACTTGATCTTTGACAAAGGAGCTAAAACCATCCAGTGGAAAAAAGATAGCCTTTTCAACAAATGGTGCTGGCTCAGCTGGAGGTCAACATGCAGAAGAATGCAAATTGACCCATCCTTATCTCCTTGCACTAAGCTCAATTCTAAGTGGATCAAAGATCTCCACATAAAACCAGACACACTGAAACTAATAGAAGGGAAACTAGGGAAGAACCTTGAACATATGGGCACAGGGGAGAATTTCCTGAACAGAACTCCAATAGCTTATACTCTAAGATCAAGAATAGACAAATGGGACCTCATTAAATTACAAAGTTTTTGCAAGGCAAAAGACACTGTCAAAAAGACAAAGCGGCAACCAACTAACTGGGAAATGATCTTTACCAACCTTACATCCGACAGAGGGCTAATATCCAAGATATACAAAGAACTCAAGAAGTTAAACTCCAGAGAGGCAAGTAACCCTATTAAAAAATGGGGTACAGAGCTCCACAAAGAGTTCTCACCTGAAGAATATCTAATGGCTGAGAAGTACCTAAAGAGATGTTCATCATCCTTAGTCATTAGGGAAATGCAAATCAAAACAACCCTGAGATTCCATCTCACACCAGTCAGGATGGCTAAGATCAAAAACACAGGAGACAGCAGTTGTTGGCGAGGATGTGGAGAAAGAGGAACACTCCTCCACTGCTGGTGGAATTGCAGGCTGGTACAACCACTCTGGAAAGCAGTCTGGCGGCTCCTCAGAAAACTGGGCATGACACTTCCGGAGGATCCGGCTATACCACTCCTGGGCATATACCCAGAGACTTTACCTGCATGCAATAAGGACACATGCTCCACTATATTCATAGCAGCCTTATTTATAATAGCCAGAAGCTGGAAAGAACCCAGATGTCCCTCAACGGAGGAATGGATTCAGAAGATGTGGTATATTTACACAATGGAATACTACTCTGCAATTAAAAACAATGAATTCACGAAATTCCTAGGCAAATGGTCAGAACTTGAAATGAACTCTTATTGGATTCTGGCAGATAATGATGACACCATTGTTAGGAAAACCATATGTTCTCATAGACCTGCTGGGTTTTCTCTCCAGAACTTAATGGCAAATATTCCACTGTCCTAAGACTCAAAAAACAGACTCATGTGCAGTTATTTACCTGGCACAAAACCAGATGTGCATTTATTTTATTCATTAATTTATTTATTCATCTCTCATATAATACATTCCAACCCCAATTTCCCCTCCCTCCACTTCCCCACCACCACCTTCCCTCTCTCCCAGATTCACCTCTCCTGTTTCATTTCCAAAAAAGAGCAGCTGTCCCAGGGATATCACAAAAACATGGTATAACAAGATATAAGAAGACTGTGCATTTTTACATATGAGTAAAAATATTATATCTGTCAGACTATAAGTAAAGATACTTTGATTCAAAAGAGTGCTTCCCCCTTAACTAAAATACAAATCGATACCTTGGTCAATGTGCACTGATTAGCTATCCCCAACAAGAAGATGCTACCCTGGGCATAAAAGAGAACAGGAATGAACGCAGTATGGGAAACCGTCCCCACCAGTGTCATAAAACATTGTTTATCCACATTTCTGAGCACAAGCCATGTCTGCAGTGACTGGCATCAATAGCCTAAGATGTCCAAGGTCTAGTTAAGCATCATAATTTAAAAATACAAAATATCTAGAAATGATTCAATTTGTCAGTGTCCCACACTGTAGTTCTTTTGCAAAAGAGAATTTTTAAGTATGTTGCCTTCACAGTGAATTTAACATACCAATATTCCTATTAAAGTGACATTTCTACTTGAAGTTTCGATATGGCTATGTATGAAGCCAAATTCCAATGTTTTATCAACTTTTTAAAAATCACCTGAACCCTTTCTGTAAACCTTGAATTGGGGTTTCTGTGTACCTGACAGTAAAATTCGGTGCACGGTCCTCCGATTTGAAATGCATGAGCGACTAGGATGTCTTCAGGTTGAGGTGCAGAGAGGATACTAGCTGGGTGGGTATTCACTCCTCTAGAAGTTCTGAATCTCTTGAGTCCCAAGGAAGGTCAAGCTCTTTGTTTATATTCAATTCGGCATTTCCCTGCTGGTTGGGGGACACCCACCAAATGAAGAGAACTCTAAAAGCAGAGATGGCAGAAGAGAGACAGAAACTAAGAGACGGAAGCCAACAGTTTTAGACCTAAGTCTTCCTGACTGATTTCTTCTAAAAGGTACAGAGGGGAGGTCGGAAGGATGGAAAATGTTCATATGGCTGAGTTTCAAAACATCAAGCATCCACTTTATCATTTGAGGAGCAGAGAGGAGAAAGATACCTTATTCTAATAATCTCTCGGCTCCACATACACTCACCGTGGCTTACAGGTTTACCTGCTCCCTACCCTTCACTTTATCACACTGAAAAGGATGCCATAAATCAACAAGGCTTCTATTAACTACACAATTCCCATTGTTTTTCGATTCCTAGAGTAAGGATGTTGTAAGGAGATGCTCTTTCAGTGAGACCATGGGAATTCACTTAGATGCCAACCTTTTACAAATTAGATAACATTTCTTTAAATAGCATTCTTGATATTTACACACAAATATCCAAACATAAATAAATAAGAACATACATGAAGTAGCATAAGAAATTAAATGCAAGTGCAAGAGTTCTTAGCTAGGTAGAACTCTCAAGGAACTGGTGAGGACTGATGCATGCAGCTTTCACAAATGTCTCCTTTCTGGTGTGGTAGACAAGCTGTTGGAGAAATGGTGAGTGTTGAATCAATTCTGAGGAAAAGTGTGATATCTACCTTGAAGGACCAGGATCTAGTTTTTTGGTGTGGTTTGGTTTAGATTTGTTTTAACTTTTATTTATGTGTATCTGTGGGATTCTGCACAAATGTGCACAGGTGACCACTGAGGCCAGTTCAGAAAGAATATCTTGTGTCTGTATGGATGTGGCACCTGTCAATAGTAAATTTGGTGGCCTATTGCATAGGCAGGAAATTGGGAGGTAGAACATCCGGGAGGCAGAAAGGATTATGGGATAGTGCCCAGCACAGGAGATGTGCCTGGGGGAAAATGTGACTAAACAGAAGCTTAATACCTAAGCACAGGTCACCAGCCACGTGGCAGAACATAGATTAGAATAAATGGGCTAGTCTATGTTATGAGCTAGTAAGAGAAAAGTTTAGCAATATGGTCAAGGTATTTGTAAATATCTTCTAAGTCTGAGTCTTATTTCTGATAGCATGGGGCTGAGAGGAAGAACCAGGCCTAATTTCTACAGGTCGGAACTGGAATTATGATTATGCACCATCTGATGTAGGTGCTTGGAACCAGTTCCAGTCATCTACTAGCACATGTTCTTGACCACAGAGCCCTCTCTCTAGCACCAGCACCTAGTTTTCAGAAAGCCTGGCTCTGACCTTTCTTCTGGCAAATGCACAGTGGGTTGTTAAGGGCTTTCCTGAAGGGTATTTATTTATTTGTTTGTTTGTTTGTTTATTATGTATACAATGTTCTGCCTGCATATATGCCTGTATGCCAGAAGAGGGCACCAGATCTCATTGCAGATGGTTATGAGCCACCATGTGGTTGCTGGGAATTGAACTCAGGACCTCTGGGAGAACAGAGAGAGCTCTTAACCTCTGAGTCATCTCTCCAGTCCAAGACAGTTCTCTTTAAGGGTATGGCCACTGGGTAAGTCTAACATGCTCCAGCGAATGGCCACACACCCAAAAACATGTAGGCAGTACTAATCAGATTCTATACACTTAAAAAAAGAAATAAAGACACAAAGTCGGGTCAATAAAGAATGGGGGGTGGGTGGGTGGATCTGGGAGGTGAGGGAGAAGGACGAATATGATCAAAATACAATACAGGAGCTCCTCAAAGAATTGATAAAATTTTAAAAAATGAAACAAGAGAAACAGAAAAGAAACCGTTAATAGAAAGTGCTGAAGTATGCATATCTGTAAACATATTTTTGGAGCCACTTACACACTTATATAATTCCCACTGAGATAGCACAAGGAGTTTCATTTACTTCTTCATGCATTGAACACAAATGGTCTTTATAAAAAGTCTGGTGAGTTCAGAGCCTTAGTCTGTTTAAATAGCACTGATCAGAGCATCTCCAAACAGGTCTCCACACACTCGGATTCCACTGAACTCTTCCTCATTCCTTATGGCAGTCATCTCTACAGTGTGGTACCCAGGCTCCCATAGTAAGAGGTGCCCCTTTCGCTTGTTAGAAATGCAAACATGGTGTTCTTTCCCAGAGCTATTGGATTGGGAGTCCTAGGGAGGAGACTGAACAATCCATGTTCTGCAAACCCTCCATGATCCAGGGTTCTGAAACTCATGTCCCTTCAGGAACCACTGCATCTACATGGAGTTAAGCCTGAATGGTATCCTTTCCCTTTCTGTTTACTGTCTTTACTAGGGTTTACTAGGTTTCTCTGCATCATTTCAAATGAATCAATGACAACATCCAAAACAAAGAGTTCATTTCCAGACCTACAAAAGACCTCTCTGTGTAAAGTAGAGGTCAAATTTAAGGTAATCACTCAACATGGCTAATGTTGAAAGACAGATGTTTAGAGTTTCATGTCATATATGACATCATGATAATGTTTAAAATTCTAAAAGCACTTACCTGCTTTGGTAATGGGTCCAGAAGAGTGCACTCATACTTATAAAGCACTAAGATAATACATAGTTGAATCTCCAAGAGAGCAAACCACCTGAAAGAAAAACATAAGATGATTACTTGTCTATAAAAGCTGCATGAATACCTAACTCTATTTTCTAATACCACATACTCCACTGAGTGGTTGGCATGGCTCTGTTGCTTTTGATGTATAAAATGCCTAGTCAGGGGACCAACACAATAAATGAGAATCTACGTTTTCAAAGATTTTATCTCTAGTTGTATATATAGGTATATCTCTGTCTGTGTCTGTGTATGTCTGCGTGTTCATGCACATGTGCTTAAGAGTGTGTGTGCCCCAAGAGTCTAGAAGATAAGCAGACACAGAGACACATGTACATATGTATAAATAAATGCAGATCAAAATTTTTACATTGTTATCTTAGCTAAAGAAAAAGATATGAAAAATATATTACCAAATTTAACCCAAATTTAAAGATTTGAAATTTCTAGTAGAATTTTTCTCAAGTACCCACTGAAGGCAAAGTTTTGGCAATGGCTAAATAAAGCTTTAGGTTTTTACTAAAATGTTGAGTTTTCTTCCATGACTAAGTCTAGAATCTGACCACCTGTGGCACTTCAGGAAAGAAACTTCATAAATCTGGCTTTGTTTTTTTTTTTTTTCAGAGTTCTTCAGAAGCCAGAGGACCCTTATTCATGCTAAGGACATTTGCCCAACACTTCCAATGTCAAAACGGTGAAAATAATGAGGTATATTATTTATAACAGATTCAGTTTTAATACTTGCAGGAACAAGAGTGCACATCTAGAAAGGAAATTCATTAAAATACAAACATGTTGAAAATCCTTAAATACTTGTAGATTTTTCCCAGTTGTAAATACTTATCTGGACATAGCTGCAGGGGCCTTGAGAAAGATGATGTCCCAGCAAATGCACTGCCAAGACTGAATGGAGTGAAACGGAAACAGTAACAACCAGAATGAGGGATAAAGCATAGGCAGGCCCACAGATGCTGCAAAGACCTGGGGTCTGGAGAGCACACTGACCTGGATATTCCCGAAGGCGAAACTTGAGACAGACCTTGAGGAAGGACGGCTTTAAATAAGCAGGCATGGCATCTGAGGGCATTTCAGAGCCAGCGAGCCAGGAGCAGGGAGCACAGGGGTCTGGGGATAGCTTGATAACCCTTCAGGGTGGGGGAGGTAACCAGGACCTTACAGAGGTGCAGCTGGGGTCAGATTATGGAGAACCAGGGGTCCTGACACGATAAGGGCTTACGCTCCTAATGAGAGAGTGGCATTCACAGGCTTGTTCCAGGAAAACCCATCAGTGCATAGTAGTAAAGATGGGGGAAAGAAGAGAATGAGTAGGAGGGCTGGGTGCAATGGCAGTAAACCATCACCTGGTTCCACAGGAGAGAATGCAGCCTGCAGCCTGGATGCCAGAGTCGGGGTAGGGTGTGTGAAAGACAATCCCAACCGCCAGGTGTCTTGGACACTAGCGATTATATCAAAGAAACAGAATGCCTAGGGAGAACTAGGTACCAACTTCCATTTCAGACTCTGATTTTGAGTGAACATTTATTGTTGCAGTTGGTTTTATTTGTTGTTGCTATTCCTGTTGGTCCCAAGCCCCAGGGGTCCTAGAACACCATATGTAATCCCAGGATGTCCTCAGACCTCCTCAGTCTCTCAAATACTTGGATTACAAATGTGAACCACCACATCTGGCTTCCCTCTGACTTTTGAAGAGGAAAAAAACCGCTCTCTTTTTCCCTCCTAGAAGTCATTACAGGCCATGCCAGCACAGGCTGGAAAACTGTCCTTGTTGCCAGGAGCAGGAGCTCTGCCGTGTATTCCTGGTTGCTATCAGCTGCAGCTTATGAAAATAGAATGCTCTCGCCCTGGAATTTGGAGAACGCAGCAGACAGGCGTAGCTTCAGAGATATCATGCATTGAAGCATAGCTATTCAAGGTCAAAGGTGAGGGAGTTTTCCCATAATCTCATCCTCCTAAGAAATCGTTGAGAAAGATAAAAAAAAAATCAACTATGTCGCAGGAATACAGATCTAATGGTTCTGAAACTATCAGGATACCCTGAGGGGTTGGGAAGGCACAGCTCACTGCACTTTATCTTCTGGGTTGCTGACTTCAGAGGTTTGGGACAAGACACAAGAATCTGTGTTTCGCCCAGGTTTCTGAGTAGTATTTCCACTGTGGTGCGAACCCCACAATTTGGAAATTGAAAGCCTAGACTTTCAATTTAGTGAAGAGAAGGAAGGTGCTGGGAGGTGTAAATGTATTATTCCTCTTAATAATACTGCACAAAAATAACTCAGTGGCCACGTGGGACAGTAATGTGCATGGCACCAAGCTTTTGATTGGGGATAACAGTAAGCAAAAAGAGGAAGGATGAAAGGTAGATGCTTTGTGCTGCATAAGGAAAATCAACTGAAAGACAGGAAGACAAGAATGGTGTAGGAGTAAAGTTGGAGGCTGTAAGAAATGGTGCAGAGGGTAAGAAAGCTGGCTACTCTGGCAGAGGACTGGAGTTTGGTCCCTGCTGAGTGTGCCTTTATTCACTGAGCCATCTTGCTGACTCTATTTTTTTTTTTTTGAGGCAAGTTCTTATTACATGGAGCAGGGTAGCCTGGAACTCACAGAGGTCTCTCTGTCTCTACCTCCTTCCTGACTGTTGGGATTAAAGCCATGTGCCGCCACGTCCAGTCAACCCCAAGGGATGCTGCTGAATGCAGTTCTAAGCATCTGGTTGAGATTTATTTTTAAGAATGTGATTTTTAAAATATTTTCATTATTTTTACTTTTGTGTATGGATGCTTTGCCTGCATATATGTCTGTATCTCATGTGTGCAGTGCCAGCTGAGGCCAGCAGGCATAGACAGGATCCTCTGTAAGTAGAGTTATTAGTATCCATGTGGGTACTGGACACTGAACATGAGTCCTCTTCAGGAATAATAAGGGTCCTTAACCTCTGAGTCATCACTCCAGATTTTTCATACCAATTATTCATAAGAAATGTTGATCTGTCTGCTGTTTGCTTTACAGTGTCTTTGTGTAGTGTGGTGAGTGGAAGTGCTGACCTATCAAATGAATTAGGAAATTCTCTCTCCATGTTTTAAAAAAGCTTGAGATGTGCTGATACTACTGAACAATGCACCGAAGGCTTTGGGTAAAGGAGAATAATCATCACCTGAAAGCAGTAGATGGAAAGAGAGGTTCAAAATCAGGGACAAAAATTAAGAAATTAGAAATGAAAAATACAAATAATCAATTAAACGAAGAGTTGGATCTTTAAACAGATGAAAAAACCTTTGGCCAGATTAAAGAGAAAAGGCCAAAACTAACAAAATCAGAAATGATTAGTGAGACATTACAACAGACACTGAGGAAATTCAGAGAATCATAAGGTCAAACTTCATGCACAAAATTATATCAAAATTTAAAACATGAAGGGAATACACCAAAGCATTGGTCAGAGTTGAGAGGGTAGCACCATAAAGATATATTTTTCTTTCTACTTATCTGTAATAATGATTATTCTAATATCTGCCAAAATTCATTTTAAAATGCAAAAATTAGTTCATGACATTTGGTAAAAGGGGAAAGGATATTTATAATACTGCTCTCTAAATTTTAAAGACAAAAATTATATGTTACTAAACTGTGCAGTTTCAATACATGGATTCACAGTGGCTGGGACTGAATACCAAGATTCATACAAGATCAAGCCAGTCAAAATGGCAGCAAGGATACTACAAGGGCCCATGAAATCCCACCCTTATGTGAGGAGTTATTGGTAAATGACGGCAGCTGGAAAAGGGAAAGTCTGTTTTCTTCAGGGATTTAGGGGTTCAATCCTTAAATCCATGCTCCGTTCAATGGCCGATACCATGCATACATAGACAGCATTTTGTGGATTCAGTGGGTATTTTGTTTTTTAATAAATGATATAAATAATGGAAAAGCGGTGGAGAGGAAGAGAGGGAGGAAGGGAGGGAGGATATGAATTTAGAAGGGAGAAGTGGTGGTATGTAGAAGAGAAATAGGAGGGAATGAGGGGTGGATTTGATCCAAATGCATTATACGCAAGTAGGGCTATTAAATAAAATACTTAAAAACAAGCCACAACCAAAACAGAAAATGACAGCTACTGTCATTTTATGTGATTATGTGCCTCTTTGTCCACATCTGAGAGGAAATGACTAGTTTTGAAGTTTCGGTAGAAACCTTAATAATTAACTGTCTTGCTTCAAAGACCTGCCAACATGTAAAGTAACTACTATGGCAAGGAAAAGATGGCTCTGCATTTGAATGAACTGATTCACTCGTGAAACAGTGACCCACAGGAAAGCTGAGAAGAGTCAGAAGGAGTCAGAATCACAGGAGACTATGGCTCTCCCTGTGAAAATTAAGACTACCAGGAATGGAGAAGGCAAAATAATGACCAATGGCTGATACTGGGACTTGGGACACTTTCTGAGGAATGAAATCTTCTTCTTGGCTTTATTTTGAGACAATCTCATGTGGCTTAGGCTGGCCTTGAACTCCTGATCTTCCTCCTTCTACTGTAGTGAGAATTCTAGAATTTTGGTTTCTTTTAAAAAAAGTATAGAAAGATTATAAGACTATGTTTTTGTTTTAACCCCAGGTGCGGGATATAGGACTGCGTCACAGCAGCTGACTGTGATTTGCCTTGTGTTCTAACAGAAGCATGGTTTTACCAGCTGCAGATATTTCCTGAAATTTGTTTTTGATGTTTAGAATTCTGAAAATGTTTCAGAGGGTATATTTTGATAGGTGGGGTGGGTGGGCATTGGTAGTTCAAGGGGGTTTGTTATGGTTTGTTAGTAGTTGTGATGAAAGAAGAAATAAGAAAAATAAATAAATTCAGAGATGGGGGGGTAAAACCAGGGGGATAAAGATGGGGAAAGGGGTAATCCACAAAGTAACAAAGACCTGTTACAGTCCTGTCCATCTGTGGGCTTGATAAAAGAAAATATGGGAAATTTGATTTCATATGCCATAGAGAAAATGGCAGGGGTACAAGGAACAGATATTTTTTCTAAGACCCCAGCAAAAAAAATTTATTGTGGCTGTTGCCACTGGGATATCCCTGGCTTTGCTCTCAGAGGGAATTTTCTGTTTTTTTCTTTTCCTTCTTCGTATATTGTTTCAAAAAAGGTTAGAAGAGTGGCTGAGCAGTTGAAATAATTGTGGGTAGAAATGGAGCAGCCTAAGAAACAAAAGAAATGGCTGAAATGAGGGAAAAAGGGCTTACTCTGCTCCCTCTTTTCGGAAAGGGTTGCAACTGGAAAAACTGTGGGTGGAGGTGGAAGCACCTGGATAGTGAGGAGCACCAGAAAAGACTAAACAAAAAGGCTCAATCCCAGTGAGTGAGCAAGAGAGCAGGAGATTCCCACAGGAAGAAAGAGGGAAAGAAACTGTGCTGGAGAGCAGTCGGGTCAGAAAAAAACCTGAAAAAGCAGGTGAACAATCTGATGAAACAGTCTGTTTCAAAGAAAGGGTTAATCTCAAACCAACAGCATCACCAGAATGTCAGGAGGAGCAGCCCAGAGAACACCATCAGCTTCCCCAGTAGTACAGCATGTGCCTGCTAATGGTTTGTAAATAAAGTTCTGATGAAAGACGATGGCATCCTACAGAAATGATGGATCTAAGGCACTTTAGAGTCTAAGTGCATATGGAATGCACTCTCCTTATGTGAAACAAATTCTAAATAATTTGGCTACTCACAATTGAATTATTACCCAAGACTGAAAGGGACCCATACCAGCTGTAGTAGAGGCTGGACCACAACTGCAATACTTAACATGGTGGAGGAAAGAAGCCATGAATACTGAACAGTGAAATAGAGCGAGAGGAAAGAATATAGTGAAAGATCAGTTGCTGGGTGAAGGGAGGTACTCTGATATATAAGAACAGATTCAATTTGATGACGCTACTATAGAACAAATGTCCCTTAGTGGCTTTAAGAACTTTGGACAAAATTAAGAAACCTGGGGAAAATTCCTCCTCATTTACTAAGATTACACAAAGCTCTCAAGAAGGCTTCACTGATTTTTACAAAGATTAGTCTCAGCTGTGAACAAAGCCTTATCAGAACCTGAAGCAAAACGGGTGTCGATAGAGACCTTGGCATTAGAAAATGCAGATATTGAATGTTAAAAAAAAAAGCTATTAGAGCATTAAAAGTGCAGGCACTGCCTATGGACAAGTGAATAAGGGATATGATTGATATTGATTCTAATGTGCACTATGCTAATACAGTCAGTCAAGCTATAGATAGAAAATGTCTGGTGCTCCAATTGTGGGAAATATGGTCATTTGCAACAAAATTGTGAAAAAGTCATCTCTAAGGGAAAGACTTTTTCTAACTATAAACAAAAAAGAAAGCCTAGGTTTCTAGGGGTGTGTGGGTATTGTAGCAAGGGTTGCCACTGGGCCAATGAGTGTAGGTCCAAAAGAGATACACAAAGAAATTTCTTACCACTGGGAAATGGCCTTGGGGACCCTACCTTGAAGCCCTACAGCAAAAAGCTGTTTCAACCAAAGAGTGACAAGCAGATGAAAACGTCTACTTGGTATTGGAGACTTAATGCAGGATATTGCAGACAACATGGCTCTAGACTTGTCCAGAGGTAAACATCTTACTCTATCCCCTAAAATTCAATGTTACAAAATAACTCTTGGAATTTATGGTCCTTTGCTTTCAGGGACAGTAGGGATGATCTTGGGAAGGATCAGTTTGATTTCTCAAGGATTCATTGAACACCCAGAAATTACAGATGAAGATTTCAAAAGAGAACTATGGGCTAAAACTATGGGTTATATACAAAGAGATAACGCAATTTAGTGCAAGTGATAGGATTGTTCAGCTACCACTGTTTCCTACATCAAAGGCATAGCTGCTCTAGTAGGAAGAACAGGAGGGTTTGGAAATACTGGAAAATGTGTGTTCTGTCAAACTGTTGTTAATGAGCAGAGGTCAAAATTAACATTGCAAGTAAATGGTATTGGAATAGATTTGGTGGATACAAGAGCTGATCATTTCACAAAATCGTAAAATCCAGAATGGCCACTTCAAAAGGTTTATACACACTTTCTAGAAATTGGAAAGTTATCTCAGATAAAACAAAGCATGTGATGAAATAAATGTGTGGGACCAGAATGTCAAAAAAGAAAGTTTAAGCCTATGTGGCAGATATACACATACATTTATGGGAAGGGATCTTTTACAACAGTTGGGTACTCAGGTTAACATCCCTGCAATCCCAGAAACAGCCCACGGTGAGATAAGGGTTGAAATGGTAGACTTCTGGTGAAGATATTGATACAGGTCACCAAAAAACAACCTCAAGCTGTGTCAATGGTCCAAACACAGAACTTAACAACTATTGAATTTCAAAATTGATAAGGGGTGGCCAATGCCGAAGTACCAATGGCCCTATCCTTAAAATGGCTGACTGAAAAACCTGTGTGGATAGATCAGTGGCACTTAGTTAAGGAAAAAATACAGGTGCTTAGGCATTAGTACAACAGCAACTGGAGGATCAACGTATAGAAGAATCTACCAGCCCATAGAACTCCCCTGTATTTGTGATAAAAAAAAAAGAAAAAGAAATTGAGGAAATGAAGAATGTTAACAGATTTAAGAATCACTCTCATATGAAGTTCATGCCTTGGAAGCATCAGAATCTGGACCAGCAATGAGTCATCAGACATCTACAAGACCAGTTAAAAAGGAAAAGACTCTGGAGACTAGTTCTCTATTTTGTGTTGCCTTGAGCTGCTGAGGTACATGCTCCAGTACAACACATATGAACTTTTATTAGAACTACAGACCAGACACTAATTACTAATATCACTGCCTATGGTTCCCCTACCCTCACGTTTGACTTATGTAAATTGTTGGGCCCAAATTGAAGAGGCAAGTATAAGACTGCAAACATATATGTTCTCTCATTCTCTAGGTCTTTTAGATGTGGGATCCAGAGTATGGAAAGTAGTTTGGCCACCCTTTGGGTATATGTCTGTTCCTTTTTTTTCTCACTGGAACAACTCTAAGGAGGGAATGATGAAGTCTGCCCCCACCCCCAGCATAGTTGTAGCCATTTTGTTCCATGACCAACAGCTATTTCTTTTTTTTTGTTTTGTTGTTTTGGGTTTTTTTTGTTTTTTTTTTTAAGATTTATTTATTTATTTATTATATGTAAGGTCACTGTAGCTGTTTTCAGACACCCCAGAAGAGGGCATCAGATCTCATTCCCGATGGTTGTGAGCCACCATGTGGTTGCTGGGATTTGAACTCAGGACCTTAGGTAGAACAGTCAATGCTCTTAACCGCTGAGCCATCTCTCCAGCCCCCAACAGCTATTTCATACTGTTGCTGTAATATGCCTGCCAGTCATTGACATAGAAAAAAAAACCTGACTTAGAGTAGGGTCATGATGACCACATACCCTGTTATGTTCTGTATATTATGAGTTTTGTTAATATTAAGAAATTCTATAACTACAAGCTCCATTTATGTCAGTTAGAACTGTTCTGGCTTGCTAGCCAAAATAGCTTGAGTCAGAGCCAACCACCAGGCAGCACTTCCTTCACCTGCACAAGAGCTCACTATGAGTTTTTCTTTTATAAGCCAGTCCTGAGATATGTTTGAGGTCATACCCTTAGCTCCTGAATTCTGTGCTACGGCCCTGATCAATCAGTTTTAGGGTGTGCACTTAATAAACCATCTCCATCTGACTGAGATTGGTGTTTGTGTGGTTTGTGGGGCAATTCCTAGACCCCAACACTCTTAACTATTTTCAAAATTTAATGGGAGATATTAATTGGCTGTAGCATATCATTGGATTAACTACTCAAAGGTAAGTAATTTGTTTTACATGTTACAAGGAGATCCAGACTTAAACAATCCAAGATGGTTTACAGCTAAAGCAAAGACAGAGTTTATTCTGGTAGAACAGAGACTGCAAGATGCATATGTGGTTGCACAGATCTCAAACTTGATTTGTGTTTTGGTTATTTTGCCTTCAACACATACTGCTACATTATGCAAAAGGAAGACAGTATTATGGAATGGAATTTCTTAGCACACAACAAAATAAAAAGACTAACATAGAAAAAGTTTCTGATTTAATCATAAAAGGTAGAATAAGACTATGTCAATTGTCAGGAACAGACCTGGCAGAAATCATAATACCTTACACTAATGTTAAGATTATGCCATTATGGGTAATCAATGAAGATTGACAAGGAGCTTGTAAGCAACTATTTGGGAGAAATTAAGAGCAAATATCCCAAAAGCAAATGTATTCAGTTTATAAAAAGAACTATTGGATTCTTCTATGTATTGTAAATGGAATGCCAATGGAATGCCATTCTATACTGACACAAAGAATTTGGGAATGGCATGTTATAAGTGATATGAAAAAAAAAGTAATTAATTCAAATCCCATATACTTCAGTTAAAAAATCAGAGCTATATGCAGTCCTTATGGTATTATTAGATTTTCCTGAATCCTTTAATATAATTACTGACTCTCAATATGAAGAAATAGTTGTTCTGCATATAGCAACTGCTGGATTTATTCCAGATAATTCAAAATTAACTTTGTTATTTATACAGCTGCAACAGGCACTCAGAAATAGAAATTATTCATTATATATCACTCATATTTGATCTTATAAAGGCTTGTCAGGTCTATTAACCCAAGAAAATGAAGAAATTGATCAATTATTAATAGGAAATATATTAGAAGCCTAAAATTTTCATGAAAAACACCATGTTAACAGGAAAGATTTAAAGAAAATGCTATCACCTGATAACAAGCCAAAGAAATTATAAGAAAAGAATGAGTAGGCTCATTCCTTGTATAACCAAACTCCATTGCCCACTGGAACTAACACTAGGGTTACAAAAAGAAATGAAATCTGGCAGATATGTGTGTTTCATTTTGTAGAATTTGGACAGTTAAAGTATGAATACCACACCACTGATATATATTCACGTTTTAATGGGCAACTGCTTTGAATTCTGAGAAGGTTGAATCTGTGATGACTGAAGTAATGGTTGTTATGGGCAAGCCTGTACAATTAAGGCTGACAATCCCCTGGATATGCCTCCAGTAAGATGCAGTAACTCTTTGCATGTTATAATATAAATCGCATTGCAGGTATACCACACAATCCTACAGGACAAGCAGTTCTAAAAATATCTAATCAAACCTTAAAGGAAATGCTTATAAAAGCTTTATTTGTAATAGCCAGAAACTAGAAACAACCTAAACGTCCCTCAACTGAAGAATGGGTACAGAAAATGTGGTTCATTTACATAATGGAGTACTATTCAGCTATCAAAAACAAAGACATCATGAATTTTGCAGGCAAATGGATGGAATTAGAAAATATCATGCTAAGTGAGGTAATCCAGACCCAAAAGGACATGGATGTGTTTTGCTCCTCCTCACCATTCTTTGCTAACAACATGCATGTATCGGTTTGCTTTACATAGTATTGCTGAGCTTTGTTTTTGATAACACTGTCATGGAGAGAAACTCGCCAAGGAACTGCTCCTGATGTTCCTGTAGCTTCTTGCTATTTCTGCAGCAGCCTTGGGCCAGTTGGGGAACCTTGTGGTTTCTTCAGGATTGAACTACATCTGCCAGTTCAAGAGTGGTGTTTGCCCGCTGAGAGGACTGGACTACAGCTACTGGTTAGTGTTTGGTGTTTGCTATGGGACTGAACTGCTGACAAAGGAGATTGAGCTCGCCCCTAAGAACTGTTGCTAAACAGGTCCACTTCCCCCAAATCCTAACAACTTTTCTCTTCCAATACCTCTGGTGGGTGGTGGGCAAGAGAAGAGGTTGAACGTTTATTAAAGTAGGTTGGAAAAATGCACCATCATGTCTGTCTCTAAAAGTCTCTTTCTGAACAAGAGAGATATGAAAATAACTAAAGAGCAGGCAGTAGCTCAGATAACTAATGTGAGACATCCACAGGAAAGAGGTTTGAGAAGAGAAAACCCCACCAGAAGTGTCTTCTCTTTCCATAGACAAATACTCCATTGCATCACAAAGTGTCCAGGGTTCTATTTTACATATGAAGAGAAAAAAAGGATCTTTTAGGAAAATTTTTCTCAGAAAAGTACACGTTTTGTTTTGGACGCATCCTCATCTAAGTGCAGAGAACAGCCGTGCAATGCTGTAGAGCTCTTGACCGACTTAAATTTCAGCCTCACGGTGAAGTGGCCGGGAGTGTAATGACCTCCATTCTGCTAGTGGCTTCTGTGCTCTTTTCAGTGAGGCATGGACTCTTAGCAAGGCACTGACAAAAGAGAAGCATGGCTTAAAATTAATAAGGCGCTCTGGCAAACTGGCTCAGAGCCTTGGCCCTCATGACAGATGCACATCATCTGCCCTCATTCCTAATCCATTTTTATAGACCCTAGCAGACATGCCCATGCTCTGTGAAAATATTAGAATGCATTTCTAAATGTTAGGGAAATGTTAAAAATTATATATGAGTAAATGCTTTCATTTCATTCTATTTACCTTATGGAATTTAAGGGACACTTTTATTTACAGAACACATTACTCAGAATAACATGTAATTTTATTCATTGTCCATTAAATCCACTGGGATTGAATTTGCTCATTCTTCAAAAGCAATGTGCCATTTCTATGCATTAAAGGGTAAAAGCTATTCATGACCCTTCTCAAATGCAATATTATGCAAAAATAATTTACTGAATAATGTATAACCATAAAATTATGTACTTTATAAATACATAGAAACAAATGTGCTTAAAGCTTCACAAATCCCAAATATATAATAGCTTTGATACTAACATTGAACTCCTGTGGGTTTTTTTAAAATTACTTTTTAGATTGACAGGAAGACAGAGCCTTTATTGAAATTTTGTATTGATTAAAGAAGCCTTTTCTAACTCCACACTGATATAGAAGTTATTTTAGATGTAAGTCCTCTGTCATTTACCATGTGCCATCTTCCTTTAAGTAGGACTAGTGTTTATTAAATGTTTGTGTGTGTTCACATGCATATAGGAAGACAGAAGTACGTGAAAGTCAGACACATGCTTTGGTAGCCAGTCCTGCCTTCCACCTGTATGTGGGTTCTAGGAATTGAGCTCAGATGATCAAGCTGGCATAGCAAGTTTGAGCCTGTGGAAAAAACCAGGCCTATCTTTGTATCTCGTCACATCTAATCTCTCCAACCACAATAAACTATTCAGGAACATTTTGGATTTTTAACTCTGTAGTGTTTAAGAAAGGGACCTGAGTTAGGACACAGACAGTTCTATGGAGGAAGGGGTTTCATGTGATTTGTTTTCTTTTCTTTTTTTTCTTTTTTTTTGGGGGGGGGGATTCCAGCAGTTTTTCAAGTTTTTTTATTTTCTAAGTTTTTTTAATTTACATTCCAAATCATTTCCCCTTTCCCGTTTCCTCCCTCCCCGAAAGTCCCATAAGCCCCCTTCCCTTCCTCTTTTCCCCATTCAACCCCCTCTCGCTTCTCTGTCTCGGCATTCCCCTACATCCAGTCTTTCCAGGACCAGGGGTCTCTCCTTCCATCTTCTTAGAAATCTATTGATATGCGAATTGTGTCTAGGGTATTCCGAGATTCTGCGTTAATATCCCCTTATCAGTGACTGCATACCATGTGTGTTCTTTTGTGATTGGGTTTCCTCACTAAGGATGATATTTTCAAGTTCTGACCATTTGCTTAGGAATTTCATGAATTCATTGTTTTTAATTGCAGAGTAGTATTCCATTGTGTAAATATACCACATCTTCTGAATCCATTCCTCCGTTGAGGGACATCTGGGTTCTTTCCAGCTTCTGGCTATTATAAATAAGGCTGCTATGAACATAGTGGAGCATGTGATTTGTTTTCAATGGTAACATTAGTTCAGAACCCTCAGAGGAGAGAGTAGAAGGATTGGGGAGTAGGCAGGAGTAGGGTCCAGGAGACAGAAGAGTTGGGTCAGAGAAGACAGTTGATGCAGGAAAAAAGAAGATTGAGTAAGGCTAGAGAAGAACAAGAAAAGAGAAGAGAAGAGAGGAGAGGAGAGGAGAGGAGAGCAGAGAGGAGGGGAGCGGAGGGGAGAGGAGAGGAGAGGAGAGGAGAGGAGAGGGGAGCGGAGGGGAGGGGAGGGGAAGGGAGGAGAGGAGAGGAGAGGAGAGGAGAGGGGAACGGAGGGGAGGGGAGGGGAAGGGAGGAGAGGAGAGGAGAGGAGAGGAGAGGAGAGGGGAGGGGAGGGGAGGGGAGGGGAGGGGGGAGGGGAGGTGAGGGGAGGGGAGGGGAGGGGAGGGGAGGAGAGGAGAGGAGAGGAGAGGAGAGGAGAGGAGAGGAGAGGAGAGGAGAGGAGAGGAGAGGAGAGGAGAGAAGAGAAGAGAAGAGAAGAGAAGAGAAGAGAAGAGAAGAGAAGAGAAGAGAAGAGAAGAGAAGAGAAGAGAAATGAAGAGAAGAGAAGAGAAGAGAAGAGAAGAGAAGAGAAGAGAAGAGAAGAGAAGAGAAGAGAAGAGAAGAGAAGAGAAGAGAAGGAGCAGAGTGAAAATAAAAGACAGTAGAAAGTGAACTGGGTTAGTAGACTGAGAAGACATTTGGTGGCAGTTGAGCCAAGAGAAGCTGATCTGAGCCAGAGAAGATATTGTTAGGAGACAGATAAAAGAACAACCCAGGAAGAACCCCAAACAACATAGCTAAAAATAAAAACCAGCAACAAAAATCTACACCCCTAAAAGTACAACCAGTTCCCATTCTTGAAAGATAAATTCCTTTTTTATATATATTTCAAATACTGAAGTCTTACTATTACCACATCATCTTATCCAAGTATTTCAGTTTTGCTTACTACAGATCAGTATTAATCTTGCTAAAGATCAGCAACTTTAGAAGCATTTATTTATGTGTATCTGTATCTTCGTGAGTTTACATAAGCCTCAGGTATGCAGGTGCTCTTGGAGGCCCAGATCCCAGAAAACTTGGTTAGGGACAATTATGAACCACCTGTGGTGGGTGTTGGGAACTGAACCTATGACTTCTGCAAAAATAGAGAGAACCCTTAAGCACTCAGCCAACTCCAGCCCCAGATTTACCCTGGACTTTAACCCATACCATTTTGTACAGCCAAGCAGATATCCTCTTGTAAATGTGGGGACCAAGTAAAGCCAGCTTGGACCTCCCATGGAGCCAGTAGAGAAAGTGTGTTCCCTGGTAAGATCACCAGCTCCAGAGAGCACCATGCAAGGGAGATTCTCAACAAATAATCCCATCCTTCTTTTTCGCTTGAATCTCCTAGCTCAAGGTAAGCCTGTCTACTTTGATGAGGCTCTCCATTTTGCATCTTACTATTTTTGATGAAGTTTGATAGCTCATACTACTTCCTCTTGCTTGTTCATGTATGGAAGCCTGGACTTTATTAGTAATAGGATTAAGTGAAAATTTTAATTAGTGATATGATAGACACTTCCTTTCTTCTCTTCCTATGATGCTATGGAAAAGTGCCAAGAAAGGGGTTCCGCTGCAGATCCCTTTAGAATTTTTCAAAGAGGGGCTGCAGTTCTGTCACTGTGTCTGTTAGTTGCTGGTGGCTGTACCAAATATATCAGTAACATTTTCTGTTTATCCAGAAATTTCTGTTATTCTCTTGTAACCCCCCAATATACTCCAGGAAACAGCAGCTGCAGGACCATACAACTATGTGTTTATGATGAACTTTGACGTTCAGCTACATTGCAGGCAACTTTCTTTGACTTACTGAGTATTTTGTGCATGAGAAAATAAGTTGGCCCCTGATATACCAATTAGGAATGGGTGTTATTTTCTGGTGTTTATACGAAGGTCTCATAGGATTAAATTTCCAGTAGAAAGCTCTCTTGGTGAACTGTTGTCCAAATGAAGTCATTTGCTTGCCTGAACAATTTAAAAACAAAATGTTTCATGAGTTGCTTGTTTAAAATAAGGGACAGGGGAAAACATATTTTGAAACAGAAACTTAGTAGAAAACTAGACTTAATTAGATTTTTAAAAACAGATAAGGCATAGTAAACATTTGTGTCCAACCTATGAAGTATGGTTATATGGTATTTTGCTACATTTCATAGTCAGAATTCCCAAAGGAATGCTTACTATCTTGCCTCTAAACTCCCTCATGCTCCTAATTTAGCTGTGTTCACCATCTATGACAGACATCTCTATTAAAAGCATCCTAATTCTGATTTCCAGAGGTAACTTGGGAAGGAGATTACTTCCTTCTACAGATTATAGTTGATCTTTGAGGGATAGATGTCAAGGCAGGTTCTCAAGGCATGGAGCCTGGAGGCATGAACTGAAGCAAAGACCATAAAGAAATACTGCTTAATGGCTTTCTCCCCCATGGGTTGTTCAGCTACCTTTTTTTATGCAGCCCAGGCCCGTCTGCCTAGGGAGAGCACAGCCAACATCAGGCCGGGCCTTCCCACATTGATCAGCAATTACAAAAAAAGCCTTCAGACATGCACAGGACAATCTGATGGAAGAGATCCCTCTTAGAGGACTTCCCAGAAGTGTCATGTTGACAACCAAGATAAGCCAGTACACCAAGCCAATATTCACAGTCAACCTTTTTCCTTAACCCATCCTGATCCGATCTGGCCCAAACATCAGTAAAACCATAAGCTCAGAGCTTCTCTGTGCTGGGATCCCTTTTGATCATTTGGCTTTCTTAACCTATAAAAGTTCTGTTTCCTTCAAAGGACACTTTTCCTGTGAAATCAGCAACATCCTCCTAAACAGTTATACCAACTACCATGATTCTTCAGTACCATATCAGACACTGCTATCCTCCATTCCTTGAAGTAACGCATGAATCCCATGTCCTCCTTGTCAACACAAAGTGTTCACCTCATGGCAGTTGGGGATATGGCTCTCTCATATCCAAATGCTCCAAGGTACGCAGGAAGAACTCAATAGATTCTGAAAGTACAATTTTGGTTCAAATATGATACTATTGATTGATTGAGTTGCAGTTTTATGGTCCTCTATACGGTACCCATTACCTTCATACTGAAATAGGTGTCTCTCAGCCTTAAAAGCTATCAGGAAGGGTGGTAATTGTTCTTCTTGGAAATAATACTCATCAGGAAATTGTCCACCACTGCCCCATGCCTCATGCTTGCCTGTAAATACTGCAGTCCTTGGTTTTAATTATCATGCTCAAAGCCAAAGATGATGAGTGTAAGAAGTTGATACTAAGTGTTTATGAAAAGAGAATTGAAAAAAACCACATGTACTGCTTTCAGAAGCATTGCATCTAGGATGATGACTTATTTACAACGTGATAAAAATGATGAACTTCTTGATTGTTTAGGAACTGCTTTTCTGGTGCTAGAGAGAAGGCTTAGCGGCCAAGAGAACACACTTCTCTTGCAAAGGACACACGTTCAAGCACCCACATCACCAGGTCACATCTACTGATAACACCAGTTCGGTGGACTCTGATGCCTTCTTCTGGCCTCTGAGGGTCCCCGCGCACTCACACACACACACACACACACACACACTGCGCATATGCACACTCAGATACCCACTCATAGATGTAATTTTGAAAGTAACGTAAATCTTTTTCTCTCTAATGAACTTGTTTTCTAATATGGAAATAACGGGACTCGGACTGGAAAAGATGAGTTTTGCTGTTGCTGTTGCACTGTTTAAACTCTCCTCCTGAAACACTGGCATGCATTTATCTGATATAAATGAGCATATAGCATATTTACAATATATTAATGAGCATATGGTATATAATATGCACTTTTAATCCTGGTGCTGAGGAGGTGGGCACAGACAGATCCCTGGAACCCACTGGGTTGCCAGCAAAGCCTGCTTGGCCAGTTGCAGACCAGCGAAAGACCCAAAGAAAATATGAGAAGTTCCTAAGGGACCACACCTAAGCTTGCACCCTCTTTCCACATGCACATGTATAAGTATGCATCTGCACACACGTATCACATACCCTTCCGATGACATACATGCCCACATGCAGGTGGGTAGTGCTTCAGACTGCCCATGCATGAACTATGGAAACCCAATATCCTCTGGCACCAGCAAGTGTAGTGTCTTCTGGTGAGGTCTCCCGTGAGAAGTTACCACAGACATTTCCACAAAGACATCCCAAATCAACACTGACCAAATGAACAAACTGTGCCCTCCTGGGTTTCCCTGTAACCTGATAATGAAGGACTGGATAGTGAGTGTCCCCTGAGCATCTGTCTCTTCCACACTTTCTGCACCGATACTGTTCAGCTGGGGCACTGACCTTCCCGGACACTGGAACTTCCCACCTCCAAATGCCATGAAGTAGTCCAAGAAAATGTGCTTATCTAAATTTGCTTCTTTCCAGCGTTCCTGTGGGAAGAAAACACTTTTTTTAATCAGTCTTATATAAATAAGCTTAACTCTACTTCTCTGAGCTAAAAATGATGCTGGACAGCTAATCCTTGCATACAAAGTTGCAGACTTGTAGGTCATTTTTTTCCCCAGTGTGTTATTAATATCAAACACAATTGTAGTTTTGGAACATGAACTTATAAACAAAAAAGGCTTAAGAAGATTCTTATTAAGTGGCAAATGTAAATGACAACGTAAATCACCTACAAAATCAACGTAAGAGAAGGAGAACATTTATAAAAAGACCTCGGGCTTTATCATAAAATTACTCATAATAATAAATCTAGTAACAAGATGCTGATGTAACTGTATGCTGGAAAAGCCTGGGATGTGGAGTGGATACATCTAGGTGCCCGTGCTCCCAAACTTACTGAACAGCCAGGCATGAACTAGATGAACTCTTGGGACTGCTCAGCCCAGTCACTCCCCAAGCACATGAAATAACAGATCATTGTTTTAATTTGCTGTGTTTTTATTTTGTGGGCTCCTTGGAAACCAGTAACAGAAACAGTTGCCTAAGGAATACAAAATAAGGCTTCCAGCAGAAGCAGGGGCATTGACTTTTAATGTTCTTTCCCGGCTTTATATAAAAGTCCATCTCTGAGGATGCTCTGTATGCACTCCTCTATCTGATCTGTAAATGTTGCGACATCTACATTGGAAATCCTACTGGTCCACTGTCGGCAATCCTAGGCACAGTTACTAGAAAAATATGGCTGCTTGCTGATACAGATTCAGTTAATTTATGCATTCATATTTTTGGCAAGAAACATAGAAATAATAAAACATAATACGTGTTGAGAGAGAGAACTTACAGGTTTGAATGACTCAGGTTGGGGAAAATATCTTGGATTTCTGTGTAGCCAGAATGGAGACAACATCAGCAGATCACCAGAAGGAACTGTGTAATTCTAAAACAGAAAAATAGGCTTCAAATAATTTATTTTGAAATACATTTTAGGGAGAATTTTTAGTCATTAAGAACAAAAACTACAACTATACTGTGAAAAAGAGAGACATTTATAATAAGTGTGAGAAAAAAACTAACTTTCCTGAAAAGGTCATATTTATATTCATATTCTCTCTCTCTCTCTCTCTCTCTCTCTCTCTCTCTCTCTCTCTCTCTCTCTCTCTCTCTCTCTCTCTCTCTCTCTCCCCTTCCCTATCCCTCTCCCTCTCTCTTTCAGCATATGTATGTGTCTACCCATGTGTGCCATGTGCATATGTGTGTGTGTATTCATGTATACATGTGTGCAGGTCTGTCTGTCTGTCTCTTTTCCCTGGCACTGTAATAATGAGTGGTCACTATATATCCAGCTTTGTATATAGATTCTGGGGATATGAACTCAGGTCTTCATGCTTGCAAGACAAGTCCTATTCCAAACCAAGCAACTCCCTATTCCCTAAAGAGATCATTTCTATGGCCCAAATTAGGAGACGATTAGTTTCTAATTATGCTTATTAGTTACATGTACATACATGTTTGACTAAACAGGAGGAAGATACTAGCTAAATGTCAGCCTTTTATTTTCTTAAAGATTTTATTTTGATTCTGTGTCTATGGTAGCGTCTGTCTAGTTGTGTACATGAGTGCAATCTTGGGGAGTCCAGAAAAGGACATTGGCTTTCCCTGGAGCAGAAGTTATAGGCAGTTTAGAGCTGCACACGGGTACTGGGAACCAAACTTGGGTCTTCTGCAAAAGCAGTACATGCTCTTAACCACTGAGCCAATCTCTTACCACACAGCATGAGTGTTAGGAGTGTGTCTGTGTGTGTACTTGTATATTTATGTATGTATATAATTATGTATATACATATTCATATATATATATATATATATATATATATATATATAAAATAACAGATATCCAAAAAGAAGTTTGACCACATACCTCTTAGTATTATTAACAATTAGTATAATTAAACAACCATTGTTTTCTCTTGTACTTAATTTTTCAATACAAATATCTTAAAATTTAAAAAAAAAACATTCAAACAAATTCAATAACGAGTAAAAAAGAATAAGTAGAGTGGTTGAGGAGGCACCCTATGTCAATCTCTGTGAATTTCTGTCCTCTAGAGGCACACACATACATACAACATATGAAACCTATACACCACACATATAGCACACACATACACATGCAACACAGACAGCACACACACACACACACACACACACATAGCATACACACACGATAGTCAAGTGATTTATCAGAGAAATGAAAGACTGATTCAATATTTGATTGTTAGTAAATAAACTCATATCATTAGGACAAAGAAGGAAAAGCATATGGTTATATCAGTTGATACAGAAAAGCAAGAAAGAAAATTCAGCACCAATTTATGATGAAAAAAATTACCAGTGAAGTAGAAATATAATGTCTTGAACTTGAAAAAGAGCATCTAAAAATAATTCTATACCCAGCATGGTACTTAACGGAGAAAATACAAAGCTTTCCCTTTAAGACCAGAACAAAGCACTGTTGGACAACAGTAACAGTCAGCAGGATGCTGGAAACTATAGCCAGTGGTAGTAATATAAGAAAGGAGGGAAAGGAGGAGGAGGAGAAGGAGGAGGAGGAGGAGGAGGAGGAGGAGGAGGAGGAGGAGAAGGAGAAGAAGAAGAAGAAGAAGAAGAAGAAGAAGAAGAAGAAGAAGAAGAAGAAGAAGAAGAAGAAGAAATATTGCCCATACCAAAGAAATCACCCAAATCTACAAACACACTCCTAGATATTGGACTGTGTTGTTGGTAGAGGGTTTATCAAGCATGCTCAAAGTCCTGTTACCACAGAAAGAAAAATAGATCAATTGTATTTCTACAGACAGGTTGTTTAAAGCTGAAAACCAAAACTTTAAGCAACAATGAAAGACTATCTATATAAGCCAGATAGAGTAGATCACACCTTTAATACTAGCTCTTTGGAGAGTGAGGCAGGGGGATTGTTACAAGTTCCAGGTCAGCAGGGGATACACACACATGTTCTCTTCAGACTAAAACCCTCAACACTCCACCCCAAATGATCATCTATAAAAGTTCTAAAATAAATGAAATATTAGAAATAAATCTTTTAACAACAAATCTGATTTCCTGAAAGAGCCATCATGAAACCCAGTGAGACAGAGACAGCTATTCCAAGTGTGGTACTTATTTTTTAACCAGAACACAAAGTGTTTAATGGAAGCTCAGTCAGGAGTATAGTAACATTCAGAAGAACACACACATATCTCTGCTTCATTGTAACAAGCAGACCATTTCCTCTCAGAATCCATTCACAGCTTGAAGTAATCAAAAGATTAATTAAAAGTAAAATTAATCTAAATTCCAATAAGACAAAATGCTATAATTTATATAAGATCAGTGAAACTAACTATGTCTTCACAGGGGTACACATGCTTTAACGGTTACAAATTGGGATTTTTATCTCTTTTGTGTTCTACCCAAATGTCCTGGTATCAATCCCCCAAATCTCAAACTATGTATAAAAAAGAAAAGCAAGAGAGAAGAGGAAACCCGTGTGTTCGCCCTGGGTAATGCAGGCCCTTGAGGCACACCATTTTTGTGAAATTTTGGTTCTGGTAAATGATTTACTAATATTTCACCAAACTATGCCATTGGCCACGTGCACAGACTTTGCATGGTAAACTAGAGAATCCCACCCGCCCCCATCCTGTTCTCACTGCCCTGCTATCCCCATACCAAGCTGACCAATGCCGAAAAACAGGCGTCAGTGGAGTGCAAGCCTAGAAATGGTACATCTCTGTGGTGATTTTAATATGCTTGGCCAAGGGAGTGGCATTATGAGGAGGTGTGGCCTTGTTGGAGTAGGTGTGTCACTGTTGGGGGTGGGCTTTGAGACTCTCCTCTGAGCTGCCTGGAAGCCAGTCTTCTCCTGGTTCCCTTAGGAACAAGATGTAGAATTTTCAACTCCTTCTCCAGCACCATGTCTGCTTTCATGCTGCCATGCTTCCTGCCTTAATGATAATAAACTGAACCTCTGAATCTGTATGCCAGCCCCAATTAAATGTTGTCCTTTATAAGAGTTGCCATGGTCACGGTGTCTTCACAGCAATGGAAACCCTAAGTAGGACAACCTCTATTACATCTTCCTGCGACGAGGCTCAGGGAATATCAAGGAACAGGGAGTGACAGATTCTGAGAGACTGGAGAGGAGTACTGCGTCACCTGCTCAAGACCTATAGACATCCTTTCTTCCCAGTGGCTGTTGGCTGCCAGCCTGAGAGGACAAAAGGAGCAGAACCGAAGGTCAGGGTTTGGACGGCCATGAGTACAATGGAAATGACTGCCAGGATCAGCTTCAGGGAGGCTGCTCAACTTCATGGAGGTGAATCAATGGCTATGTCATTTTTAGGAAGGGGGTACGGAGCTCTAGGGCATGTGCATACCATTGGCTAGTGCTTAGGGTACCAAAGAATGCTTCATTTTCGTAAAGGCATTCCAGGAAGTCTAGGGCCTTGCTGGACATCTTATCGGGAGAAAGGAAGCTGAACCTGTAATTTCACCAAGGTTACCCGACATTCCAAAGGTAGAGGATATGAGGGAGGGGGGACTGCCAGACCTGGCAGAGAAGAGGAAGCACTGATAAGAAAAGGGAGTCCTCCATCTTGAACCAAGCTCAAGAGAGCTATCCAGACCTGGAGGACTTGGACCTTTAAATAGCAGGATCCAACAAAGCCCCACACAGGAGCAAGCCAATACAATGGGGGTGGACACATGCGTTCCCACCCATAGCTGAGGATCCATGAGCAGCTGATGGCTGCTAGGGAAGATGGAGTCTACTTTCTTTAGGATGTAGCCTCTGGTAGGTTGATGAGGCCCCATATTCAGGTCTGTATGAGCAACACTAACTAGACTCAGTGGGTGTTAAGTACAAAAAAAGGTGCCATATTTTAAGGGAGACCTGGAAAGAGATCTGAGAGGAGCTGGAGGAGGGGGCGAATGTACACATGGGCATGTACCATATGTGTACATAAAAGTTCTCAAAAATAAATAAAATTTTAAAAAAGTAAGACGCGTTGAGTCATCTGACAAGAGCCCACCTACTTGATTTAAACATTACATAACTCTGATACAGGATCACATGACCAAATTTCTATTTGAAAGGTTATACCTTAGCTAAAATATTTCCCAAAAGTCAAATCTCTGAATAAGATGGTGCTACTTAACTTAGTGTGTCAAACTGTTCTAGGGTCACTTAGTACTCGAGGGAACTTAAGGGCTCATATAATAATATAAGCTACCAAAATTCCAATGACATTTTCCATTGGAAAAAAATAGAAACTTAGCCTTCACAGGGAATCGCAGGGGGCCCCACACTGCCAAAGCATTCTTGACCGAAATCAGCAAAGCTGGAGGCAGTGCATCACATGACCTGAAAGGTACTACAAATTTACAGGAATCAAAACAACACAGGACCAGACACACAAACCAATAGAGTAGAATAGAGAGCCCTAAAATAAATCCACTCATTGATGGTGAACTGACGTTTTATAAAGATGCCAAGAATGTCCAGTGGGAAGATGTCAGTTTCTTAATCAACACTGCTGGGATCACAGGATATCTATATGCAGAAGAAAGGGTGTTTTCATACATTATATAAAAATAACTCAACTGAATTAAACATGAGAGTGTAAAACATAGAACAAAACATAGAGGGAAGCCTCCCAGATATTGATGTAGTAAATGAGGATTTGAGAAATCCAAAAGCTCAGACAACAAAATTAAATCAAACAGGATTACTCTCACCTAAAATCCTTCTGTACAACTAAGGAGGCTCTGGTAAATGAGCAGATGACCTGTCAGGATGTGAAGGTTAAGAATCGTGTATCTGATAAAAGGCTAATGTTCCCAATACAAGCAGTTCTAACAACACAACAGTAAGAACAAAATTGGACCTAAAAAGCAGCAAAGATCTACACAGACATTTCTTAAAAGGAGATCCAAAAGCTGGCTGGAGAGATGACTCAGCACTTTGGAGTGCTCCTTGCAATTCTGCAGGGCCCGAGTTTGGTTCCCAGAACCCACATTGTGTGGCTTACAACTGCCTAAACACCAGCTTCTGGGAGGGAGTCCAACACTGTCTTCTGGCTTCCAAAGTACTGATCTTATGCACATTACCACCCATCCCACAACATACAGAGACCCACACAAATAGACTCAGACACACACGGGTGCATGCATGCGTGCACGCACAGACATGCAGACACAGATTATGCAGGGAAATAAGAATATAAACCATCATGAGATATTATGTCATTCTTGTTAGAATTTGTATTATCAAAAACAACGACCAAGAAAGAGGCCCTTGGTCCTGTGAAGCTGAGTGTCCCAGTGTCAGGAAATGCAAAAACAGGGAGGTGGGTGGGTGGGTGGGTTGGGGAGCACCTCATAGAAGCGGGGTGGGGGAGATATGATGGGGGTGGGGGGAACCAGGAAAGGGGATAACATTTGAAATGTAAATAAAGAAAATATCCAATAAAACAAACAAAAACCCCAGTAGTGTCACAGGACAAAGACAAAAGGGAATCCTCGGAGACTATTGTTTTGGAATGCATGCTAGTATAGTCATATGGAAAATAATATGGAGGATCCTCAAATGTTTCATAGTAGATTTACTGTGGGATCAAGCTATCCAGCTACTGAGATTATAGCCAAAGAATGTGAAATTAACATGTCAAAAAGACAACTGCACCTTCATGTTTACTGTGCATGCTTTCTGAGTACCATGACATGGAACCAAGTGTGTCTGTCTACAGATGAATGAAGAGAATGTCACATGAATGTGCATGGAGAAATACCATTCAGCGTTTTAAAAGATGGAAATTCTGCAACAGTACAGAAGATGCTTAAGGACAGATAAGCCATGCATGGAGAGACAAGAACCTGATGATCTTAAACGCAAAACTTCAGCTCCCAGAAATAGAGTTTGGAGATGTAGTTACTGAGGGCTGGGAGGTAAGTGGAGACCTGAGGAATGCTGGTGAATATACAAAATTCCATTTCAACAGTAGAAAAGATTAAAGAGCTATGGTACACGACATAGTCCCTAAAGTTAGAAAGAGTGTAGTAACTGCTGATAGAGCGCACAGATATTTTCACACAGGAATTGATTGTGTGAAACAATATACAGGTTAATGATATTATTGGGCCATTATAAAATGTGTGCATATTTCAAAACATGCTGTATATAACAAATATATATATATATATATATACAAATATATAGTATACTTATAAATACATAATTTTTATTCAGTTATAATAAAATGAATAAATCAAAATCATATCAATCTAGAAAATGTCTGAGCAAAATACATACTTTTTCTAGAAAGTTCATTATTTTCAAAAAAAACAAAAAACAAAAAACAAAAAAAAAAAAACAGTACTTACCAGAATTTTAACTGGCTTCACTACCTTTCTAGTAATGACACCAGGGGCTCTCAAGCGGATGGATTCCAGAATACACCACTTAATTAGAAGGAGCTTCTTCAGGTCATCTTCTGACACTTCAATCTTGTCTTTACCTGTAAAGAGATTTTAAAGATTAAAGAAGAGATGCGCTAGAGAGACCAGAAGGTAGATTTAAGCAGGCAAGTCAATTTGGGATAAGCTCACCAACAAGGAAAGTACTGCTGTGATATATTGGTTTTGCTGCTTTTCTCTGACAAGTTAGACTGGCATCCAACCTAGCTGTAACAGTTCTGTGGCAACAGGATAGCTAAGAGGGTCCCTTTGTGGAAAAGGGGTTCAGTTTTTCCTCACCTCATTCTTCCTCATCAAAATCCTCATTGTGCTTAAAGAAATTGTGGTACAAGGGGAAATAAAACAGGCCAGTAAAGTAAACGTTTCCAAAACATGCTGGGCATGCTTAGCCACTGGGCTGCAAGCAATGTTTTCTTTCTGGGAGATGGCTCAGTTGGTAAAGATTTGCCATGCAAGCATGGGAACCTGCGTTCACATCTCCAGCATCTATGGAAAAAGCTAGGTGGGCTGAATAGGAAAGTAGAGATGGAGGGTCCCTGGGGCCTGCAGGCCAGCCAGCCTGGCTGCATCAGTGAGCTCCAGGTTAGCTGAGACACCCTGTCTCAAAAGTTAAGGCAGAAAAGGCAATGGCAGAAGACATCCACCATCCACCTCTGGCCTCCACAAGCACATATACAGAATGGTCCAGGGATTCTGCTGCCCTCTTTTGGCCACCATAGGTATTGCATGCCATGGTGCATATACATACACGCAGGTAAAACACTCAAACACTAAAAATAAACCGTTCTTTTTTAAGTTCTGGAGATCATCATATTGCAAAGTAAGTCTAACTGTGGAAGATAGATATCACCTTTCTCTCTTTCTGCACTCACATATCCATATAGCACATATACACATCTCATTCCAGTAAGAATGGCTATTATCAGACAAGTTAGTGAGAACAAATCTTGGTATGTATGTAAACAGGGCCCTTGCACACTGCTGGTAGGACAGTGTACTACTGGTGCAGCCATTACAAAGATCAGAATTAAAAGTCCTGATGAAACTAAATCAGAAACCACCATCTGATGCAGCTATGTGACTCCTGGGTACATTCCCAAGGAACTCTAAGTCAGAACTCCACAGAGATATGTCTATGTCTACGTTTGTTATTCCTCTGCTCACAATGGTCAAGATACAGAAACAACCTAGGCAGTTATTCCTAGGATAAAGAAAATGTGGTACATACACACAGTGGAATTTTATTCAGGTGTACAGAGGACTAAAACGGAATTCACTGGAAAATGGATACAACTGGAGATCACTGGAGTTAGTAAGATGGCTCAGCAGTTAAGAGAATTTCTTGTTCTTGAAGAGGGCCTAGGTTTGATTTGCAGCACTCACAATCACCCATGACTTCAATTCCAGGCAAACTGAACATCTTCTGGCACCAGGTATTTATATAGCACATATACATGCATGCAGGCAAACACACATACACATAAAATAAAAATAGGTAAGTCTTTTTAAAGCACTAGATGTCATTTTACTATGCAAAATAATACAGACTGGGAAAGAAATATATGACTTATTTTCTCTTATGTTCAAAATCTATATTTAAGTGTATCTATATACATGTATATATGCTATGACAGGAGATAGGAACTAGGAGAGGGAAGATAGACGTGTAGGGGAGAATAAGAGAGGGTAGTGGAATGTAATTAATGCAGAGTAAGGGTTCAGCACAAGAAGAGGTCAGATAGGTATGGGTAGCAAAAACTCAAATAAGAATAAAGTATATAGAGAGATATTCGTGTCTGAAAACATCACAATTTCTTTGTATGTTAACCAAAAATGTAATTTTAAAAGAAACACACACACACACACACACACACACACACACACACACACACACACACACACAAATCTGCCCATATAATGTAAAAGTGACCTGTTTTAGATTTGGTAATTGGAAAGCAGATCTCACTATAAATCCACCTGGCCTTAAACTCATAATCCTTTAGTCTCATCATTCTGATTACTTCAGCTGAAGGCATGGACCACCATGCACAGCTCTTACCTTTCGATTCAATCTATTTATTCTCTAAGACAGGGTCATTGTCCCCTCTGGAATGAAGAGCACTCCTTTCAACACACTCACGCCAAACCTTCCTACAGTGAATAGATAAAGACACCTAAAGACCGAACCAAGGTTAGTCTTTACACTGCCTTATGCAGAACATTATTCAGAATAGCACTGCTTTCAATGTGGTATTGACAGCACATACTTAGTAAGTCACCATGATCAGTCTACCCAGTGTACCCCCAGATTCCTTTCCATTTGTTTCCCCTACAGGACCAGAGACAATGAGCCAGTCAACCACAGCCACATTCTAAGGAACCCTGAGCTAAAAGAAGTCTTTACTCCTTTAAATTGGTCCCCTTGTTTATCTGTAGCATCACAAAAGCTGATTTGAAACATCAGTGAACCAGGATATGGGACATAGGCCTTTAATCCCATTGTCCAGGAGACAGAGGCAGGTGGTTGTGTGTTTGAGGGCAACCTTGGTCTACATGTTAAGTTCCAAGCCACATGGTGCTACACAGGGAGAGCCTGTCTCAAACCAAAAAAAAATCAATTGCTGTCAGAGATCATGGTAAGAGACTCTTTACCTCAGAAAAGCATCAGGTGCTCTGTGTGTGTGTGTGTGTGTGTGTGTGTGTGTGTGTGTGTGTGTGCGTGTGTCTGTCTGTCTGTCTGTCTCTGTGTGTATGTCTGTCTGTGTCTCTCTCCCTTTGTCTGTCTGTCTCTCTGTGTGTGTCTGTCTGTCTCTGTATCTGTGTCTCTGTGTGTGTGTCGTCTGTCTGTCTGTCTGTCTCTATCTCTGTGTGTGTCTCTGTCTCTCTGTTTCTGTCTCTCTGTCTCTGTCTCTCTCTCTGTCTCTGTCTCTGTGTGTGTGTGTCTGTCTGTCTGTCTCTGTGTGTCTCTCTGTCTGTCTGTCTGTCTCTCTGTGTGTGTCTGTCTCTGTTTGTCTCTGTATCTGTGTCTGTGTGTGTGTCTGTCTCTGTCTCTCTGTTTTTGTCTCTCTGTCTCTGTCTCTCTCTCTGTCTCTGTCTCTGTCTCTCTCTCTCTCTCTCTCTGTGTGTGTGTGTCTGTCTGTCTGTCTCTGTGTGTCTCTCTGTCTGTCTGTCTGTCTCTCTGTGTGTGTCTGTCTCTGTTTGTCTCTGTATCTGTGTCTCTGTGTGTGTGTGTGTCGTCTGCCTGTCTCTATGTGTGTGTGTCTGTCTCTGTCTCTGTCTCTCTGTCTCTGTCTCTCTCTGTCTCTCTCTCTCTCTCTCTCTCTGTGTGTGTGTGTGTGTGTGTGTGTATATACATGTACTCACTTACTTGTCTGTGTACACACATGTGGTAGCTAAGTGCCTTTCTCTACTGCTCTCCACTGTATTTTCTGAGTCTGTCACTAACCTGGAGCTTAGCACGGGCAGAGGGTCCCTGGATCCATCTGTCTCCACCACAGCCCCAGCACTGGAGTTACAGTCAGGCACGTGTGCCCATGCCGGACTTCTCACGTGGGTGCTGGGCAGCCCGCTTGGGTCATCACACTCCTGCACTGGGTATTTTACCTGCTGATCTATCTCCCTATCCTCATTATGTCTTAACCACTTCCCTAAGCCCAGCTTGTCCCCACCCACCTGGTCCTGCTATTGGAGTCTAAAGGCTTCTCAGAGCACAGTGACCAACACTGATCCTTATTTCTCCAACTAAAATAAACACACACCCAACCACATTGTCTTGCCATGACAGAAAATGGTTGGATTCTGTCAAGTTGTTCAAGCTTGAAATCAAGCAGTCATCCCTGCCACCTATGACTGATAGTGTGACATAATGTGACTTACGCACTTGGCTCTTTGGCTTCTCACACTTCCACAGACTACAAAGTAACAATGGAGAATGGAGTGTCTTTTGTTCATCCTTGAATTTAAAATATCTAGGAGACTGGGGGAATGGAGGTCTAATTTCGTGATTGAATCAACCATGCCGGTACAGAGCAATTTCCTTTAAATTCCTTCTGGGTTTTTGAACACACACGTGTGTTGAGAGGGTCACATACACCAGCTCCAGGAGCAAGATATTCCCACTGCTATGCACTTACTCGCCTTTCTTTTTATCTAGCTGTCCATCCTCCTGCATCACCCTTCACATTAATAGGTAATGGTAAGTAATGGATGGGGCAAGTGGATCAAGCCACTAGACAGAAAGCAGGCTCAAAAACCCTTGTAAATCTCATAATTGAGAAGAGCGGGCAGTGGAAGCAGCTCCCCACAGGCTCTGCCTGTGCTAGAACACAGGACCATGACACCCCACTGAGAGGACCACGGACAACCAGTCACATAGTATAAAACCCTAGAGTTCTCCATGCTAATGAGATACCTAGATCGGCACTGAGTGTTTAGCTAAAGGACTTCCCTTCCTGGGCATCCCTTCCTGCAAAAGTTACTTAATCCCTGGTTCAACCAGTGTAAGATAGATGCATTCACATCCTCCATAAAAATAAAGCAGTTTGGACAAGCAAGGACCATCTCCTTTATCAAGGATTGCCTGGGGTTAGGAGGGTGGGGGAGGTCTTTGTCAAAAAGAGAAGGCCTTTTCTCTGTCAGCCACTTGGTACTCTTGGAAATTACTCGGAACCAAACTGGATTCTGCTCTGTCCTGGGCTCACCCAACCCCTTCCTGCCTGGTGTGTAGGAGAAAGGCAGACCCCCAGACCACCCATCTTAACTCTTTGTGGTCTCCATTGGTGTCTGAGTACACAGGAGATTGAAAACCACAGCATCTGTCCCAGACCTCGCTGTTTCTTAAGCAGGGGAAACAGTAGTCAGGGCTCAGGTGAGGTGGGGCTCAGGTGAGGTGGGGCTCAGGTGAGGTGGGGCTCAGGTGAGGTGGGGCTCAGGTGAGGTGGGGCTCAGGTGAGGTGGGGCTCAGGTGAGGTGGGGCTCAGGTGAGGTGGGGCTCAGGTGAGGTGGGGCTCAGGTGAGGTGGGGCTCAGGTGAGGCAGATGCACAACCGCATTTCTCTGAACTTTTGTGAGTTATTAGGGCACATCACTGAGGCTTGAGGACAGTTGTAGAAACCCCCAATTTGCAGCTAAAATAGCGTATAAATGACGCAGGACCTACTACTTTTGATGGTTAGTTAAAACGGAAGTGGCACTATGGGGTTCAACCCTGAACTTTCAGGGTCCGCACTAAGTCTAAGGAGCAAGTATTTGTGGTATGTGTGGTGGGAGACCAGCTGCAGTTCTGAGTCCCCCACTTCCTTCCTCCCTTTCAGGGTATTTAGACACTGCTGGGAATTTCAGAGGGATGGGAGGTGTGGGGGCGTGTGGATGAGAAAGAAGGCCTTCTCTGAGGATCTTAGTGTTACATCTCTTGCAGAGGAAGGCCTTCTCCGATGATCTTCAATGAAACAGCTCTCTTGGACAATCTTAGCTTGTGCACATACCTTTACTGGGGTGGGTTTGTACGCATACACTTTATTTGGGGTGAACCATGGGTGTATATGGATCTTGGGGAATGGGAACAAGTTTTCAGAGTAAATGAAAATCATTGACTAGAGTTTAAAGTTCTGTGAACTCCTCCTTTGCAAGGAGAGGCATCCCAGAAATCCCAGGTACTTACTGGCCAGCTTCTTGGGGGTTGGGGGGAAAGGAAGTTGAACTTGTAGGTCTACCAAGGACTACTTGACCTTCCCCAGGTAGAGGGTGTGGGGGTTGGACATCCCAGACAAGGTCAGAGAGAAGGGAGTCCTGCCCATAAAGGGCCTCCATTTTGCATCAAGGTCAGAGAAGCTATCTGGTCACAGCAGACGTTGACCTTAATTAATGGGGGTTCCCCCACAGTATCAGAACTGAATTAAGTTCCGCAATGCCTAGTTTGTGTCTGAGGAGAAATATAAAATGTCTTGGTGTAGAAAGATAATGCCAATGTTTTCCCTCTGACAAATGTAATCTACATAGCCCTCTTATTGGACCTCACATGGAATCCTGGAAGACAGTGTGACCTTTGTTACATTACCGAGCCTGTTTGAGTGATTCAGCTGGCTTCCATAACATAAAGCTGGAACGATGACTGTATCTGCCTCATACAATTGTGATGACTGTATCTGCCTCATACAATTGTGATGACTGTATCTTACTGTATCTGCCTCATACAATTGTGATGACTGTATCTGCCTCATACAGTTGTGATGACTGTATCGTGCTGCCTCATACAGTTGTTGTCAGGGTAAAAAATGAACATGTAAATCTCTCAGAATCACAGCTGCCAAATAGCAAGAACTCAGCGTACCGTTACCCATCATTCTCTCTGCCCTTTACAATGGTTTGAAACACTGGCTTGCGCTCAGCCTTCTGGCGACAGGTAAAGCATCCCCCAAGAAAACCTTCCCTGACCACTCCAGTTCTTTCCCGACTCAGCGCCATGCCATGCTATCTTCATGGGTTTGATACAGGAATTAATTCAGCTCATGTTTTTATCATAGGGTTCCCCAAATGCAAAAACATTTCACTTCCTTCTGAATCTCATTCATTTAGTATACTTACAATCTAACACAATGTCTTGCACGTGGGAAGAATTCTGTACATTACTATTGGTGGGATAAATGAACGGACCAATGGGCTGGTGTTTGAAACAGTGGAAGAGAAGACCAGTTTGAAAAAGCACTAGCTTGTGTGCGTGTAAGATTTTCTTTTCTCCCTTTTTGTTTGGTCTGAAACTCCAGTCTCCGGGATGACACCCACATCGAGGACGTGTCTTTCTTCCTCAGAGAAAGATTTAGAAACAATTCTGAGGCAGAATGGGGGGGGGATGTTTAAGTGAAATAGAATTTAATGAAAACTTTGTATAAAATGGACCCAAGAATTGATGGTTCTGGGGAATTTTCCAACGATCCTACACTGCTGGTCTGGGGATCACAGTTTAAGGAAAAACAAAACAAAACCCAGTGGCAGATTAAAAGAAAAAGAAGGAACTGTGTATATCCCTCAGTGGGAGAGCATTGACCTACATGTCAAAGGCCCTGGGTTCAATTCCTAGTACAGTAAATCAGTAAATAAACAAATGATCCTCTCGTACTTTATTTATTAAGTATTCCCATTTTAAAGCTGCTTTTATTACTATACTAATTTTAAAATTACCCCTCCTCTTCAAAAACAGAGGTAAATAAACCTAAGGGGTGAAAAGTATGATTGAAATTATAGTCAAGGGCAGAAATCCGAAGTGCAAGAGTTGTCAGCAGACATCACTCACTTGGTTTTGGTCACCATCGGTGTGACAGACTTTCAGTTCCTGCGGTGAGCCACAAGCCAGGCCAGGCCTTCTCTGAGTCTGACAAATCTTAACCCAGACATTTTATCCATTTTAAAGGTTCATTTTAATTTTTGTGTTAGGGTCCTAGGCATAAGACTTCAGTCTTTAGGCTTCGGGTCAGAAGCAATTACCCTATAAGCCATCTTACTATTTTATCATATTTTTATAACTACAAAGGTGTCAGCTTCCTCTAAACAGTGGTGCCTAGGGGGCCACTGGCCGAGCTTATATACCTACCCACCCACCTACATATATACATACCTACTGCCCTATGTCTGTCTGTCTAGCTATCTACATACCTACCTACCTATGTCTATGATCTATCTACCCTACCTACCTCTCTATGTTTCTATGTATATATGTATATACGTATGTATGTATCTATATATCTATATATCTATCCATGTGTCTATGTATCTGTTTGTATGTATGTATGTATGTATGTATGTATCTATCTATCTATCTATCTATCTATCTATCTATCTATCTATCTTACCTATCTATCCACCTACTTGCCTCTTTCCTTCCCTGTCTTTTTCCCTCCCTCCCTCCCTCCCCCCTCTTTCTCCTTCTCTCTCTTTCTCAATCTTATGTTTCTCCCTCATGAAGCCACAGGTAAGGGTGTGGTTCATTAACCATGACAACAGGCCAGATCCAGCTCACTGCTTTATTCTATAAAGTTTTACCTTCCAATAAAAACATCCACTCTCATCTGTGACTTGTTTTCCACTACAATGGCAGGTCGGAGAAGGCCACAGCAGAGATTTTTTATGGTCCATAAAATCTAAAATACAAGACCTGCTATGGAAAAAGTTTACTCCTGTGCACAGAGCAAGAAGAGAATAAGCTATTACTGGGTTTGCTCAAAAGGTCAGGTTGTATTACAGCCCCTGAGTTCACAAGTGAGATAAATCCTGTGTGGTTTTTACTGCCCTTACTGCTTCTATATCCAGGTCAAGTGTATGACGCCTAGTGTACTCTTTGAATAACCCTGTACAATACATTTTATTAAGAAAATATAGACTACATGACCAGAGGAGAAATGTACTTATTTAGAATGTCTGCTGTGATGGTTATGTTTACTTTCTCGGAGAGCACATGCCAGCCAATGTATTGGGAAATCTGTTTCTGGACACTTGGTTTCTACATGTTCTCTTTTCGAAAAGAGATCTAAGATGCTAAGATCTCCCTCCCCCACAGTAGCCATTTCCTCATCATAGACAGAGGCTTCCCTCTCAGCCATCCTGTTTGTCAGTTGGCTCCATTTTCCCTGTGGTACCAACATCTCCTGGGTACCAAACAGAAATGGCAAATAGGTAACATATGGTGCCTAAGGAGAAAATCCCTTGGAATTCAAGTAAAGCACTGAAAAATCTTGAGAGCAGATGTGTGCCTTCCTGCCTGTTTGCAAACCAGCCTAGCTCAAGAACCACCCATCTATACCCACATATGTCTTCCTATGTTATTCAGGGAATTAAACTCATGTGAGCTGTGGGTCATAGCCACGTATATGAATTGAAAAATAATGAAGACACATTATTTCCATTAGAAATGAGTTAGCTTGGTTGAGGACTTTGATAGTGAGAAATGCCTTTGGGGACTTGATAATAGCTCAGCCATTTTGGATAATGGAATGGACCAAATGCCTGCAACTTCTGGCATCTCAATATTTTACATGGAACAAGAGAACACAGACAGCCTGGACTGATCTACATCAACCTGAAAGAGGAGTAGGGGGGAGACAAAACTTCTAAGATGTATTGAAGGGAAAAGAACATGAGGGAGAAAAGAAAGGGAGGAAGGAACGCCCTTGGATGCTATGGAATAAGAGATGAACACCTGTAGGGGGTGGTGGGTGGGGGGAAATAGCAGAAAGGAAAAGGTATTGGACTAGCTACAGTATGCATGATGAGGTGGCAGCTGGCTATTTCTAGAAAGAGAGAGCCTAGGAGAGGCACCAGGAGATGGCAGTGACCCACTGTCCCTGGAACCTTGGTTCCTAGCCTGGTTTTCTCAGCATCCGCTCTCTGCCATTTGTATGTTCTGCCTCCTTTTCTGTAATGGGCTGCCTTAGTGCATACCACCCAGATCACGGCTGTCCCAACAACTCGACGTGTCAGTTAACTTTATCAAAACGTTAAAAGCATGAGACAAGGGAAAGTCAAAGCTATACTGTGGCTGGAAACGACTAACAATGAAAGGTCTTGGCTGCCATTCAGGCTCCCAGAGATTCTGCCTCAGTCACTGGCTGTGGAGCAAAGGCTCACCCAGAAGTCTATGGCCATGGTAAATCGGAACAGGGGATGCTGGTGATCAATTCTAGAAATCAGAGACCAGAGACAGGCTTTAGACCAGTTTCTTCTTGATCCTGAAAGCCACAGAAGACCTAGTCAGCTAGGACCCTTAATAAACAGACAGATATTACAAGTTAGCAGGATCCTCTGATTATGATCCTAAAGCTGACTTCTGCAAAAGACCAATTTCTCCTAAGGTAACTACTTGTAGAAGTTATATTTGAACAAATTCACCAAACATTACTTCCTTTTGCTGTTGTTGTTTTAGTTCATAATAAGTATTTTTCTACTAGACCAGAGGTAGGTGATGACCACTAGTCAGGGTTCACGCCCCAAATCAGAAGGGATAGCTTTCAGCGGGAACCACTCGGGTCATTCATCTTCATTGTATACCTGACAGGAATCACCAAGGAGACACTCCACTGGGCCCAACTGGGACAGCACTTCCACAGACACGTTCTCAATGTGGGTGTCATCCCAGGGACTGGAGTTTCAGACCAAACAAAAAGGGAGAAATAAAGGAATCCTGCTGAGCTCCAGTTTTCATCTCTCTGTGTTCCTGACTGCGACACGATGTGACCAGACACTTTCTCTGCTATGATGGGCTGATCCTTGAAACCTCATCCAGAATAGATCCTCCTCACCAAAGTTGCTCCTGTCTAATATTGTCACATCAATGAGAAAACAATAACTGCCATGCTTCTCTGTTCTAACACATGGCATGTTTCTGACCTGGAAGTTTGAACTTGGTCATAGTACAATTTTTGATCTCCTTTATAGAATTTAAAAAAAAAAAGTTTTTAATCCTAACTGTTGCTATTAGACTCTATTTGCGTTATGGAAAGAGTTTACATCATGTTACATAAGGTAGAACGGAAAGCTTGTTTCTAATGGAAAGTAGCTAAAGCTGTGGTGTGCAACTGCACATATAATGTAGACAAGTATTTCAATTGTATACTTTTAGTTTCTCAAATCCCAGTGTGAGGTGGGGAGTATAAAGCAGCATTCCTGAACAAGATACAAGAAATGAAAGAAGCATTCTGTTTTCAAACATCTTCTGCTAAAAGACCATTTTTGTTAGAACTCTCAGAAATGGCTTTGCACCCGTACTGTTGGGATTTCTGTGCTCATCTGTGGCCTGTTAGTCCAGTCCTGTGGCTCTAAATTTAGAAAGCACCATTTGGGAGAATTCCAAGGTAATCACCAGAAGGGTTGGAGCCCAACAGAGACCAAAACCACTCCAGAGAGCCCAGGGAAGGGGCAAAGGAGGGATCTCAGGCAAAATTTAGAAACTGTCTGTTTAACTCTTGGCATAAATGCAATCAAATCAAACTTTAGGATATTTGAAAGCAAATAAAAGAAAGGATAATTCTTGTACTCAGAAAGCAAAAGAGAAAGAAAGAATGAATGAAAGAAAGAAAGAAAGTAAGAAAGAGAGAAAGAAAAAGAAAGGCAGAAGCTTTTAACATATCCATTTAGTTATTACTGAAAGTCATAATTACATGGAGACTATATACTATATTTCTTAAGTATAAATGGTAGATTAAAAGTTCTTATTTCAGTTACTAACACACTACAAATATGCTATGTATCTGCTGAGATAAGTCTATACCCTGCCCAAATTTATGTCACATAAAATACTCATTTTTTAGACTATGTCTTACCTCAAGATATTCTATTTTGCAAGCAGATTCTTGCTCCATTTTGACATACACAACTATCTCTGGGTGGACACATGAAAAGTATCTACCTGCCATCATTCACACTGTATACATACACTGATAAATGGCTTATTTCTGGGAGTTGAAAGGGTGCCACCCTATGCTTTACTTACATTTTATTCCTGATATACCATGATTGAGGTGACTTATAGAAGGAACGGTTTGCCTAGGACCCATGGTTCCAGAAGGCTAGAGTCCGTGACAGCAGAACAAGGATGTGAATCATAAAACAGCTGAGAGCTCACATCTGGATCCACAAGTAGAAGGCAAAGAGCATACTTGGAATGGCATGAATCTTTTGAAACCTTAAAGCCCACTGCCAGTGATACACATCCTCCAATAAGACCACACCTCCTAATCCTTCCCAAACAGTTCTACTAACTAAGGACCAAGTATTCAAACACTAGCCTATGGACACCATTATATTTCAAACCACCATATGCTACAAATTTACTGAGGTGAACTGAGACTGTTGGGTCAGAGGAACATATTAAAATCATATTAAGGAAACTAGGTCCAAGAACTTGCCAGACACACCAGCTCAAGAAAAAGATACAACTCTCTCACCTAGACCCCAATGACAGGGGGCACACAGAACTGTGTACACTTGTCACGTGACCACCCATGTCGTGGACCAATAGTTAGAGAACTCCCAACTACCCCTGGAGCTTTAGCTTAGCTCCGTCCTCACTTTTCAGACATCCCACCCTTCTGTTTGCCTGTCTAGACCAAAAGGTGACCATCTGTCTGCTCATTTCTTCATCTGGACCTGGTTCTGAGAGCTCTGAAGTTGAATCCAACCATGCAGTTTCACATCCAGTCTGTGAAAGCTGCAATAGTCTGACCTCTAATAACAGCTAATTTCCAACAGTAGATTTCCATCAGCTTCCTAGCTTCTCCAGACTTCTGAAATGTCTTGAGTTCTGCAGTGGGCATTCTGCAACCTATACATGAATATAAATAAATATATGTATAGATATAGATACCTATAGATACAGATGATATCGATGATTGTATGGTATGTAATGTGTGCTCTGAGAGTATTATTAGTGATTAAGACTGAAGTAAAAGTGAATCTTGTTCACCTAAGCCAAGATTACCAAGGAAAGAGGGAACGTCTGGCAAATTACTACCATGAAATTGGTATGCCCGGTAAATTATTGGTAGTCAATGATTCTGGTATTGAGCAGAGACACAAACATGATCATGTGCTTCTGACATTGAACACTCACAACATATCTATGTTATGTGTAGTCTAAACAGATGCTATAGGAGCTAAAACAATGTTAATAACAGACTGGCTACTTAACATCAAAAATATATTATGGTCCTTCATATACTCCAGTATACTCTAATACTCCAGTCTCAGACAAGTTAATGTGTCCAATTGTAGGACAGGCTTTTCCATCAAAGATGATCAGTGTGCACAAAGGCCAGTCTTCTATAACCCTCTCCCATCAAGGGAAACTCTCATGCACATGCTTTCTTTGCTTAAACCCCAGACAATAAGATCTTCCTGAAACTTCACTCTGCATCACATCCTTCCCGTTCCTGATGGTTACAAATTAGTCAGTCCCATCAGACTTTGAGGTCAAACTCTCAACATTAGAGTGAGCCAAAGGTCCTGCCCCACATTAGAATACAGCCTATGTGACCTTACCAGCCAGGTGTGCTTGTTCTCGCAGTTTAAGTCATTCCGCATCCTTCTGCAAAAGTCAAGACCTTCTGAAACAGCTTTGATATTATTTGTGCATCTGTATGTGCGGCATCATAAGTATTCTGATATTCTCTACCAATGAAGGGAGACATGTTAAGGGTATCACTACAGCCTTTAAGGCTAACAAGAAACCACACATGTGCTATTATTCCACAGTTTTACAAAGAAGAGCATGGAGTCAAAATGACAAAAGTCATAGCCTTAAAGGATCTTGGACACAAGAGCACAGGACAATTTATGAGGATATAAATAACTAAAGTACAAGTCTCAGAGCAGAGGATTCAGGCATCAGTGGAATTCATCTCCTTTCGCTTGTGGCTGGAATTCATATAATCCTCGAAGGGTGGGTAGGAGTCACCCAAGCAGAAAGAAAAAGAACAGATTCTAAAATAAATCATGAAACTATAATTTCTTGGATTTAAGAACATGAGTCAACCAGAACACCAAAAGAGGACTTCAGGATAATTCCATTGCTTTCTTTTTCTTTTTAGATTTTATGCCCCTTTCCTCACTCAAACAGATACACATACATATAAAACAAATATGTAGAAGCAATATTTCTTTAGTCCTAATATTAGATAGCTGCCTTAGTCAGGGTTTCAATTCCTGTGCAAAACATCATGACCAAGAAGCAAGTTGGGGAGGAAAGGGTTTATTCAGCTTCCACATTGCTGTTCACCACCAAAGGAAATCAGGACTGGAACTCAAACAGGTCAGGAAGCAGGAGCTGATGCAGAGGCCATTGGAGGGATGTTACTTACTGGCTTGCTTCTCCTGGCTTGCTCAGTTTGCTCTCTTATAGAACCCAAGAATACCAGCTCAGGGATGGTACCACCCACAGTGAGCCCTTCCCCCTTGATCCCTAATTGAGAAAATGCCTTACAGCTGGATCTCACAGAGGCACTTCCTCACCTGAAGCTCCTTTCTCTGTGATAACTCCAGCCTGTGTCAAGTTGACACACAAAACCAGCCAGTACAGTAGCTAAACAGACAAACAGATATCAGTCATCTTGGAGTACATTAACCTCATGTTTCCCTGGAAACAGGAGAAAAGCAAGTATCGCATTTTCCCTCCTTTATTTTGAAAATATCCTGTGAAAGGGTGGGCTTTCATGAGGCCTAGTGAAGAAAATCGAATACCTATTGGTTAAAAAAAAAATGGATCTGGGTGGAGACATGCCATTCTGCACCATCTCAAAGACTAGAACTTTAAATACTATTGTCCCTTTTGCTTAGAGCTCTTTTTAACACCTGTCAATCACCTAGCCTGGAGACCAGAGCATCAAAAACAGAACAACAAAACAACAACAACAACAACCAAACAATTCACTGGAGAACAAGCCAATGGAATGGGAAGAATAATTATAATCTCTTAAGGATAAATAATCTTTAGCTCCCCCACCTCCAGAAGCCTTCTCTCAAGGAAGTCACATCCAGCACTTTATGCAAATGAATTCTTTTCTCTCTTCTTTCTCTCTGTTTTTCAGAGACTGGCCCAAATCCTAAGCGCACTTCCCTTAACATGGTGAGCTTTCTCAACTCTTGCTCTCAACCTCCTGCAGCTTTTACAGTCACCCTTGCCTGCTGAGTTCCTGCCAACTGGAGCCCAGGAGGCAGGACATAATTCCTTCCTCTTACCCATCTTCCTCCTCTCTGCTGTTGCCATGGCTTCTATAAAGCTTGCTTGCTGTGCTCCTCTCAAACTCTAATAAAAGATGATCCTCAATGTTCTTTCTGATTCTGTTTTTAAATTCCTTTTATCAGTTCCCCAAAAGGGAACCCTGATTGTCTAGTGACATTGGAATAAAAGTCTGTAAGAGCCTAACTAATAACTGCAGAAAGAGCCTGTGTTTCAGCAGAAGTTGGGGAAAATGGCGGACAGTGCTGAGTCATCAATTCAAAGAGACAGATCAGAAAGCAGGTTGTGAGGTGAGGCTGGGCCATGAGGTAATCCCCTGTTCCAGGCTCTCTGTACTCTAGGGCAGGTGTCACTGTACTGTTAAAGAGAAAGTGAAGGAAGAAGAAAAGCAAAAAACAAATTCCCTGGAAAGCTAAAACTCCCATTCCTATACAGTCCACAGGTTCCTTCTTGACTTTTGAAATCCTGGGCGCTCACTTCTGTTTGCTCTCCTGCACAGAGGCAAACATTCTACATTCATAGGCCAGCCTGTTGTAGACAGAGTTGAAGTGTGTGCATTAAGGTCAGTGTCCACGAAGAACAGCAGCTGGCAATAAAATCACGTGACAACCTCTGAAAAGCAGGAGCTGGTGTCATACCATCTGGCAATGATTCCTACCAAAGTTGAGCCAAGAGATCTAGTTCCTGAATTTTATAGTAATTTCCCTTTTTTTTTAAAAGCCTATAATATCCAAGGTATACAAAGGACTCAAGAAGTTAGGCTACAGAGAGTCAAATAACCCTATTAAAAATGGGGTAAAGAGCTAAACAGGGAATTCTCAAGTGAGGAAACTCGAATGGCTCTAAAGCATCTAAAGAAATGTTCAGCATCCTTAGTTATCAGGGAAATGCAAATCAAAACAACACTGAGATTCCACCTCACACCGGTCAGAATGGCTAAGATGAAAAACTCAGGGGACAGCAGATGCTGGAGAGGATGTGGGGAAAGAGGAACACTTCTACATTGTTGGTGGGATTGCAAGCTGGTAAAACCACTTTGGAGATCAGTTTGATGATTCCTCAGAAAGTATACACCCAGAAGATGCTCCTACATGTAATAAGGACACATGCTCCACTATGTTCATAGCTGCCTTATTCATAATAGCCAGAAGCTGGAAAGAACCCAGATGTCCTTCAACGGAGGAATGGATACAGAAACTGTGGTATATACACAATGGAGTACTATTCAGCTATTAAAAACAATGAATTCATGAAATTCTTAGGCAAATGGATGGAACTAGAAAGTGTCATCCTGAGAGAGGTAATCCAATCACAAAAGAACGCACATGGTTTGCACTCACTGATAAGTGGATGTTAGCCCAAAAGCTCAAAATAAACAAGTTACAATTCACAGACCACAGGAAGCTCAAGAAGGTGGAGGACTGAAGTGGGGGTGCTTGGGTTCCTCTGAGAAAGGGAACAATACACTTACAGGAGCAATAATGGAGGCAAAGTGTGGAGCAGGGACTGAAGTAAAGGCAACCCAGAGACTGCTCTACCTGGGGATTCACCCTATAAACAGTCACCAAACCCCAACACTACTATGGACAACAAGAAGCGCATATCAAAAGGAGCATGCCATGGTTGTCTTCGGAGGGGCCCTGCCAGAGCCTTATACATACAGAGGCAGATGCTAGTAGCCAACCACTGGTCTGGGAGTGGGGTCCCCAATGGAGGAGTTGGAGGGTGGTCTGGAGGAGCTGAACGGGTTTACAGCCCCACGGGAAGAACAACAATGTTGACCACCCAGATGCTCCAGGACTCCCAGGGACTAAACCAAGGGGTACACATGGTTCCAGCCAAAACTGTGGCTGAGGAATGCCTTGTCGGGCATCAGTGGGAGGAGTAGTCCTTGATCAGTTGAAGGCTCAAGAGGAAATCGGGGGGTTGGGGGGAAGTGGGAGTGGATCGGATGGAGGGGCATATACTTGGAGGCAGGGAGTGGGAGGAGGGGTTGGGGGTTTTGGGGGAGGGGAGAAACTGGGAATGGTTTTACCACTTGAAATGTAAATGAAGATTATATTCAATAAAAATATATTTTAAAAAAGCCTAATGAATAAAATGTTAGTATTTTACACTTAGCCCTTCATATTAATGAATGTATAAGGTGTATTTGTGTGTGTGTGTGTGTGCGCGCGCGCACACACACACACACACTGTCAACTGTAAATAAGGCTGTGCCTGCACCAATGGCCTTCCATGGCCTCTCACAGTGCCAAGCCTTAGCTGCTCTCCAAGACCCATTCAATGCCTCCAAGCATGGTGGTATACATCTTTAATCCCAAGAGACAGAAGCAAGCAAATGTCTGAGTTCAAGGTCAGGCTAGGAAAGAGAAAGTCCCAAGTAGAGAAAATCTTAGATCCAGTCCTGGTGATATATGACTTTAAATCCAGAATTCAGGACACAGAGTCACACAGACCTCTGAGTTCAAGGTCAATCTATAAAGTAAGTTCCAGGACAGCCAAGCTTAGGCAGTGAAGGAGTTGGAAAATGGAAAGCTGATGATAATATACTAGAACAAGGGGGCTATTTTCCACCCCAGCAAGCAGCAGAACTTGGCAGCTTTAGCCATGTGGCTCTGGCTTTAGAGTAAGAATAGAAGGGACTACTGGGACAATTGATGCTGGTTAGCTGGAGCTAAGAAATTAGTGGTGATTAAGAAGAGACCAACATCACAGAGGAAATCTTCTGGGAAGTATTTTCTGAGAGCACAAAGAAGCTGTGTTCCAGAGATATCCAGAGATATCTTATGGCTGCGGCTGGACTTGGTAATGTGTAACGGTCACCCAGGTGGTACTAGTTTGGAGGCATGAAGGGGTCATGGAAAGCAGCTAAGGCTTGGCACTGTGAGAGGCCATGGAAGGCCATTGGTGCAGGCATAGCCTTATTTACAGTTGACAGACCAGAACTGAAGGGGTCATGCAAAGGATTTGAGGCTTAGTGCCATGAAGAGAGCATATGAGATACTACTGGTGATGTGTAGTTGCAGTGGAAGACTGTTTGGGAAAAAAATTAAAAAAAATAAAAGAAAGGGAAGCGCGAGCGGCATCGTCAGCACATGGGTCTCGCTTGGGCAGAGGTGGTGGCAAATCCTGCTTAGGAGAGACACAGACAGGCAGAGCCCGTGCGCGCGCCAGAGTCAGTCTTCTCCTGTCTGCCTTGGGATCAAGACGTAGATAGAACTCTCAGCTCCTCCAGCACCATGCATGTTTCCCGCCATGATGATAATGGACTGAACCTCTAAACCTATAGGTGAGCCCCAATTAAATGTTATCCTTTACAAAAGTTGCCTTGGCCATAGTGTCTCTTCACAGCAATGGGAACCCTAAGACAGCCCATTATCATGCAAGGATGTCTGCATGGCTGTTTCGTGGGCTGGTGTTCTCAGGCTGTGTGTTCCACAATGGCACCATTTTAGCCTTAGAACTAAGAAAGAGAAAAAGATAAAATTGTATATTGGGGCAAGAAAAGATGCAATTTAGGGTAGGCCAGATGAAACCTCTTGCTTTTGTAAATAGTTAGATACAGTGTTCAAGGCTGGCGACTGAGAAACACTGTTGCAATAAACATGGGTGATTTATTGTGGCCGAGACCCAGCCCAGCTTATACAGGCCAGGCTAGCAAAGGAAAATGAGCCTTGTGAAAGATTTCCTGTATGATATGCATTAGCCTCTAAATCCCCACATTAGATTCAGGTTATCAGATTTCAAGTGGGAATGGAGACTTTTTAATAAACTGAGTGTCCTGTGTCCATAACTCCACTGGACTAGTCTTCGCTCTATTACTTGATTTTCTTTCTTCATTATTTGGGGCAATTTGTCACATGAAGGACCAAAAAGATCCATTCCAGTCATAACTCTAGTTATTAGCCATAGAGCCCTGGCAGGCTGGGAATGAGTAATGAGTAAGATTATTAAGTCAGCTGAAGAGGCATGATGGAATCTTTCAAGAATGCTGCTATTGACTGGCAAGAGCCTAGGGAGAATGCATCCCAGTGGAGAGAAGCTGAGTTAGTGTGCAAGGGATGCTGGATCACTAAACTGGGAGTTAGTGCAAATGTTGGGATGTATTGAAACAGGACCGGTGAGTTAATGAAGCCAGCGAAGGCAGCACCATGGTTACCTAGAGTGTCATCCTGGAGCTGGGTTTTGTTTGGATTTTGCTAGTTTGCAGACATGTTTATATGTATTATCAAAGTCAAGGTCATTCTGTGTGTGCACCTGGCCACCCTGCAATGTCAGTATGTTCCATCAGGGGATCGCTGTTCCATTCGGATACAATCAAACACTAGTGATTTTTATTCACCCACCCAAAAGAAAAACAAAACAAACGAGCAGAAAAATATTATTGGCTGTGGGTAAGATTTCTCTTGTTTTCTTCGAGGTCACAAATCTGTGACTAACGGCATGAAAATGAACAGCTTTACTTCTGACTCTACACCAACATTTTTTTAAGACTTCCTTTTAGCCTTATGTTTGTGATAGGTATGTGCTCATAAATACAGGTACCAACGGAGTCCAGAAGTGGGTACTGCATACCCTGGAGTAGAAATTAAAAGGATCTTGTGGATCACCTGATGTGGTACTGGGAATGGTACTCTCAGGCTCTTAACCACTGAAATGTCTCTGCAGCCCCCAAGTGGACATTTCTGCACGCATGGTCTATGACTTGTACTTCAAGGAATCAATCCTACCTAGGTATATTTGTGTTAATGAATCCTATTCCTTGTAAATCAATGTGGGGGAGATAAATACAACAGGTTATTCTTAGTAATAAATAACTATGTATACACGAATGCATCTATGCATGCAATAACAATTGAAGAAAAGAAGCCAGGAATCTGTAGGAGAGTGAGGAGGGGGGTATGGGAGGGCTTAGAGGGGGGAATGGTTGTAATTAAATTAGAATCATAAAATTAAACAATGTCTCATCGTGGAATAAAGCACAGTAAGATTACAGGTAGAAAAGGGAGATGCTGTGAATGCACAGCTCCATGGTTATAAAATGAAGTGAAATATATAAAAATGTTGATAAAACATAAGGAATAGGTAGGGGGAAGAAATCAAACACTAGTGATTTTTATCCCCCCACCACCCCCCACCCCTGCTATTTGCTTGTTGTTAAGACTGGGCAAGCATTGCTGATAGGCAAATTCCCAGCAAGGAGCTTCTAAATGAGGAAAGAAAGTGGCCTCTAACTCAGTGGACACAGAGCCTAAGTATTAAAAGCACAGATTGTTTTAGGTCGCCTGCCAAGGAACAGGAGTGCCCCTGCTGAACTGACCAGGCATTTGTGGTCCAGTGGTACTTCACTGTTACCTGGAGAAGACACTGTTATCTTGCTCAGGCCAGAGCCAGGTCAGTGAGGAGTTTGTATTGGCAGACCCTGTGCTCGGTCGTGAGTGACAGAGGGTAGACTCAGTCAGATGTGGGCTGCAGTCCCGCATCTCCTGCGCCGCCACCCCGAGCCTGATGGGTGTGAGAACTGGACCTGGCCAAAGGTGGGCTGGGGTTGAAGGAAGTGGCCTGCACAATCCGCTGGGGCCCCAACCCATCGCCTGAAAGAGCCCACTCTCCCTGGAAAAAAGATGGTTCTTGACCACACACTGTGTGTCTGCTCCCAGGGATGGTCATCATTAACAATAAGTGTTACCTCGTCATCCAGAAATTGAAGAGGGTGAGTTCAGCTATGTGAACCTCATGGAGGGCTTACATGATGGACACTTCTACGCCCTCAAGCGAAGCCTTGTGTCATGAGCAACAGGACCAGGAAGAGGCCCAATGAGAGGCAGATGTGCATCGCCCCTTCCTGCATCCAAACATCCTTTGCCTCATGGCTTACTCTCTGAAAGAACGAGGTGCTAAGCATGAAGCCTGGCTGCTGCTGCCCTTCTTTAAGAGAGAGAGGTACACGGTGGAATGAGATAGAAGGACCAAGGAAACTTCCTGACTGAAGATCAAATCCTTCTGTTCTTGCTGGGCATCTGCAGAGGCCTTGAAGCCATTCATGCCAAAGGGACCTGAGACCCACCCATATTTTGCTTGATGATGAAGGGCAACCTGTTTTAACAGACTTGGGTTCTATGAATTAAGCATGCATTCAAGTGGAGGGCTCTCGACAGGCCCTGGCTCTACCGGACTGAACCATCTCCTACCCGGCACCTGAACTTCTTTCTGTGCAAAGCCACCGTGTCCGGTCCCTAGGCTGTGTGCCTTATGCCATGATGTTTGGGGAAGGCCCTTATGATATGGTGTTCCAGAAGGGTGACAGTGTGGCCCTTGCTGTGCAGAACGAACTCAGCATCCTACAAAGTCCCAGGCACTCTTCAGCAGTGTGAGAGCTATTGGCCTCTACGATGACTGTGGACCCCCGGCAGCGCCCTCACATCCCTGTCCTCCTCAGTCAGTTGGAGGCATTGCAGCCTCCAGCTCCTGACCAGCACAGATCTGATCAAATCAGTGGGCATACTGGGAAGATGACCTTGAAATGGCTATCATCCCTCACTGGAACTCCTTCCGTTCTACCCCGGATGGCTTTCACGGCTAGGGGCAAGGATGGTGGGTCCTGGTGCAGTCTGCTCTCTCTCTCTTTTTTTTCTCAGTAGTAAAGCATCTGGGTTTAATGTCACTGTGACTTATATTTTTCTTTTTTTTTTTAGGTCAATGTTTATTGTAGCACTGATGATGTCATGGAATCAGCCTTGATGGTGGTGATTGGGTATAAACACATATATAGGTAAAGGGATTCCCTATCTATACAAATGGGACTGCAAGTGTATGTAGATATGACTTGCAAAATAAGAGAGTAAACTTTCTTGGTTTTGTTTCTGATTCTATGAATGAGAGAAAATGTAATACTTGTCATTCAGAGTCTGGTTTATTACACTTAACAAGATGATCTCCAGTACTACTCATTTTCTAGCAAGTAATATGATTTGGGGTTTCTTTAATGTTTGCATAGTAATCATATATGTATACATATATACATTCTGCTCTCTTATCCCAATACCTGGGCAAGGACTCCAGGGTGAGTTGGGGAAAATGAAACAGAAACTATGGCTCAAAGCTGGGCTGCTGGGCACACATCATGTTCTGCTCCCAAATCCAGGAGCAGAAAACATAAAAAGGAGAATAAGGTGAAAACAGACAAAAAGGAAAGAAAGAAAGAAAAAAGACAATGCAATGTGAATAGATGTTTCAAGAAGCATCTAAACATGGACTTCAGTGTTCCACCCGGAGGAGCAAAGTAAACTCCAATGGTGGCTAAGTTCACGTGATGCCTACTCAAAGAAACCAAAAGCCACCGTGGCGGTACAGCCTGTGCTCCTAACACTTGGAAGGATTCCTGCCCATCTGAGGTGAGCCTGGACTTCTCTGTAAGTTCAAGGCTAGCCTGGGATACACGGAAAACCCTATCTCAAAATCAAAACAAAACAAAAATGTATGTTTAAAAAAATAAATGATAACTAATATACAATTTAACGTATAGTTTAATTTAAAGCCAAGAGATAAGTAATTTAATTTTATCCTTCAGTTCTGTGGGTAAAGTTATGCTCTTCTGAGAATAGATGAAACTTCATAGGAGAAAGATTGGGGGAAACTTCATTGAAACAGAAAATTCAAGTCTCATTGAACTATCATTTTGTGGATTCATTAATTAAAAAAATAATAATAATAACAGTAAAGGGAAAGAACATTTGTTTCTGACTAGCACACAGAGACGTCAGGTAATCATTACATTATGGTTTAAAATTGCCAGCTGTGAGCTGGAGCCATGGCTCGCCTAAGCTAAGAGACCTTCCTGTGCAAGCACAAGGATTGAAGTTCAGTGAATGCCTCACGACAGCACCAAAATAGGTGGAGACGGGGGATATTTGAGAACTGCAGGTTTCCAGGATGGCTGAGAAAGTGCAGGTCCAAGCTCAGTGAGAGACCCCGCCACAGTGACCAAGTGGAGGCAGACAGAGAGCACCGCACACCCTCCTTTGGCCTCTGCCTGTGATCTCTATAGCTACTAGTTCACACACACGCACGCGCGCACACACACATACACACACACACACACACACACACACACACACACACACACACGAATAAAAATAAAATAAGCAGAAAAGAGGGGAAGAAAAAGCTAATGATAAGAAAAGGAGACTATGATTTTGATTTGCTTGGCACCAATTTCAGATTTCACAGGCTGAAGTTCCCAGGGACACAATGTCATTTAGTGTCCCATGCCAGTGTCACCGTGTGCTTGGCATTCGTGAGCGTACCAGGCTTGCCAGACAGTCTGTGGCCTGGCTGGGAGCACAGTTTCTGGCTATGCCCTCCCAGCACAGCACGTCTAGCCCTTCTGGAAATCCCACAACATCTTAACAGATTTATGAAGACCAAAACAAACAAACAAAAAACCAGCCTAGATCTGCAGGAGTGAGCTCCCGCTGGAAACCCTGTTGAGGATACAGAGACAAGCAGAGTCAGAGATATGGAGAAGGAAGCGGGGCCAGGTGCTGGGAAGTGAACGGAGTCACAGGACGGAAAGGAGCGTGGGTCGCCACAGCATCAGAAAAGGGAGAGAAGAAAATGATGGGATGAGATGCATTCCCCCCAGAGTGTCTGCTGGGATCTGCTGGCAGTATGCTCTTCATATTAGAAACTTCTAGACATGACTTGGTAGCAGACAGCCAAGTAAAATGAAAAGTTAATGTCATGAACTAGACAAGTTCTTGAGGTTAGGAAAAAAAGGGGGATTGGGGGCAGGGCATATGCTTGTCAAGGGAAAGAGAAAGGTCTCAGTAGAGATGGACGGAACCTTAGAATTCCTCTCTCTACATAGTGAATCCATTTCCTATACATTCTGCTGTGGAATGGAGGACAAGACCTTTTTATGATAACTGTGGGCACACAGTATGGTCACACCTGCTGTCTCTTCCTCTAGATTCCTACCTGTCTAATACCAAAGGGCTTCAAGTCCTTGCTCAAATCCATCTTGCCAATATGGCCGGACCTGACGGCCTAATCAACACACCTTCCCACCCTGGCACTAGTGGTTGTCTACTTTCAACTCTGTTGTCATTTTTGTAGAGTATTTGACACCTGCTAATAGTCTTGGTTTATTTATGTATTACGTTGACCATTGGCTTTCCTCCCAGAATAGAGGCACCAAGAAGAATGTAATCACTGTCAGTGTCTTCCACACTTCAAAAGCAGAAAAGTAGGGATCTTTGTTCTGAGGGGTGCTAAGAGAAATATCTTTAAAGGTTCACCTTTGCAGCCACCCGAGGCAGTAGACAGTAGATGGAACAAACAGCAGGTAAATTACAAAGATGAACCTCAAAGTCTAGGGAGCGAGCTGTCTGTAATGGCTTTGACAAGGTCTGTATTCCTATACAAGCAAAGGCTGTTTATTTGTCCAGAGCTGTACTCACACTCAAGAAAGCTCTGAGAACACACAAAGCTCCCTTCTGGGGCTGCCCATGAGGTTCTGCACAAGCAGAAGCAGGAGCTAAAGCAGGATTCTCAATGGCTGGCGGGAGGCTGAGAAGCACCTGACATGCTCTCAGAGGCACATAGATTCATCGTATAAGTGAATCTATGTTTTGAAGAAACCACTAAACTCACTGAACAGACTTCAGGGAGCACAGATGACAAGTACTGTAATATTAGGACCTGAAATCACATCAAGCAACTTCTCACAACACATCTCTTACTGGGGGCTGGAGAGATGGCTCTGTGGTTAAGAGCTGCAGCTGCTCTTGCAAAGGACCCGAGTTCAGTTCCCAGCACCCACATCAGATGGCTCAGAACTGCCTGTAACTCCAGCTACGGGAGATGTGATTCCCATCTGGGGGCACCTGATCTCGCATGCTTATACTCACATGCAGATACATGAAAAGCCATATACTTAAAAGTAAAAATAAGCTTTAAATATATAAAATAAATATCTTCCTAGATCCATCCATTTATCATCTACTTATATATATAACAACCTATCATCTATCCATCTATTCAATCAACCATTTCTTACTGGTTTTCTGAAGAGTACTTGATAATACAGCAGCACTCTAATATTCTTCCTTTGACAACTTCCTTTGTATAGATTCGTGGATATCTTCCTCAATATCATGGCTTCATGGGCTCCCCCACATCTAAATTTCTAAGTCATTACTACAACTTAGCCATAGATGGTTCTGAAACTATTCTATTTATTCAGAGATTCCTGAGCTACCTCCATATACATATATTTTTTGTTTACATTTTTATGAGTTGTTTTCCATTCTACAGTAATGGCTTAAAATGGAAGTCATCAATACAGTGCAGTTATTACCACAAAACCCTGTTTGAAGGAATGATTTCCTGTTAAGAGAGAATAACTAGTTTTGAGAATAAGTCAGGGTACAGAAAGGGTTCTATTCCCTTACACTGGAGCTATGTCTAAGAGACATAGCCCAAATTCAAATCCTGCAGACATTCAAGATTAATGTTCCACGTCAGTTGTGACCTCTGGGTCTCTTGGCCTCTCCATATTATCCCTACCACTCTCATTCTGGCCTGTACTCTCCAAAGACCAGGAGTCTAGAGAACTTGATGTCAGGAAAGACTCCAGTAAATGTGGACAGAGTGTGTGAATCAGGCTGCTTGCTGTTCGTTTATTTGTCTATAGAGGCACACTCACCTGCAGACACACACTTACCTGTAGACCCAAGCTCACTTGCAGACACAGGCTCACCTGCAGACACATGATCGCGCACCTGTAGACACACATTCACCTGTAGACACACACTCACCTGCAGACACATGCCCACCTGCAGAGGCATCCTCAACTGCAGGCGCATACCCATCTGCAGACGCACACCTTTGCACATCTCTGATCAGTTCTACAGACCTGAAGCTCTGTGTGATGAGATCGCCTTTCCTCATATTCACCAGAGTCTCTGGAATCCCAGCGGTGGGCACTGCTAGTTCTCCATGACTCTAATGTTCACATATCCACATGATAAAAGCATAGCACTGCCAGGTTTACCTTCCAGGCTGGCATGACCAGAGCATTGCCTAGGCACCCGTGCTAGTCAAGTTTGTTTGGTTTGGAAAAAAACTCCAAACAAAATATTTTCAAAATAATATTTTTAGCCATTATACAGTTGTCAAGGGAGGGACAACTTTAACTGGCATCATATCTTATGCAATTATATACTTTTCAACAAAAAAATCAAATTATTTTAAATTTTCATATAACAGCCTATGATTTTACACGTTAAGCACTGGGGTTACAAGTGTGTGTCACAATCCCAAGTTTTTGTTTGTTTGTTTTACAATGTGGGTGCTGGAAGGATGAACAAGTGTAGGTCCTTGTGCAGTGGCATCTTACCAACTGAGCCATGTCCCCAGTCCTGATCCCGGATTTTAAAACATGGTAGACATTCGAGATCAAACCCATAAATACTAAATGTGGCCTTGATTATGTAAATTAACTTAGTACCTGCAGTGCCAAACACAGAAGATATCCTTTCTAAAATAGTCCTGTGGAGATTGGGATGAGACAGGATATATCCAAGTGTCCAGAATGCAACCTGCAAAAAGAGAAACATATACAACATGGAACCATCTCACAAGGTAAATGCCGGCAGAGTTAGTGTTAGCCATAGACAGATGAAAGAACCAAGAACAGTGTCCCAGTCAACTTCAAAAGCACGCTACTGTGAGCTGAAGAGATGGCTTAGCACTCAAGAGTACTGGCTGCCCTTCTGAAGGACATAGGTTCCATTCTCAAAACCTGCAACACAGCTCACAGCCATCTGTAATTTTAGTTCTGAAGGATCTGGCGCCCTCTCCTGGTCTCTGTGGGCATTGCACACATGTGGTGCTGAAACATATGCAGGTAAAACACCCATACAAATAAAATAAAAATAAAGGGGGAAAAACATTTTTTAAAGCATGTTACTAAATATCACTGCTAAAAACAACTAGATTTTATAAACAAGAGTGGTATCATATATCTCTTAGAGGCCAAATCTATGACTATTGCTGTAGTTTAGCTATAGTATTTACATAGACTATCTTTGTTGAACTAGGGAAGGTTCCAGATTATGTTTACTAGCAAGCAACATAAGATGTCATGTAGACATACATTAAATATTCAGAACAAATCACAATACCTAAGAATGTTACTACAACAGGAAAATATTGTCATGATTTAATTTCCTTAAAATACAAATGAAGCATCAGAGACTGGTGGCACACAGTTATAATCTCAGCACTTGGGGAGTTGAGGCAGGGGGATTGCCGCAAGCTCAAGGACAACTTGGTTTACACATGAATGTCATAGCAGCCAGGCCTATACAGCTATGCTATGTGAAGAGCAAGAGAGAATGTGTGAGAATGAACCAGGAAATTTTCTTCTTAAGCATGAAGCATATTAATTTTAAATAATTCCAGGAAGCCACTCTTAAATCTCATTAAGTAAATTATGAGGAGCTGGAGAGGTAGCTCAATGGTAAGACACTTGTATGGTATGGACAAACAAGGCCATGGATTCAATATCCAGTACTTCCCCAAATTAAAATAAAGTTAAAATAAGACAAAGTATGAGGAAAGTTCACTACAAGAGAAATAAAGCCACATTTCACCCAAGCACATCTGTAAATTCTTTCTTTTTGACCTATTAGGATTAGTTGGTATATAATGCAATTTTCAATGCCCAGTGGTGACTCAAGGTAATATATGGGTGGTTTTCTACTTGCTATTCATAGGAGCTTGAATCTTCAGTCTAGGCTTTTAAAACCAAGCTGAATGCAGTTGCTTTCAATACAGACTGGACAGCAGAAATCTCTATTAGAACCATAATAAATTATAAATGTCTCCTATTGAGTATACTGCATCCATCTTTTCAGTCAGTTAAGAGTCCTGCTTCTACCCCGATCTCTGGGCCTGCCAGTTTCGAATGATTCTGTGAATTACCTTTTTTTGCCTGCACTTCTGTCTCCCAAATAAATGCTCTGCAAGTCTTCACGCTTCTGATTTTATTCAAGGGCTAACATATTTTTGGAGATTTTCTCTTCATTCCTACTATTTGTCAAAATAAATTAGTTCGAATAAAAAGAGTATTTTATATCTTCCCTACATAAGATGTGTACGATACAACTGTTCACATTTTTGGAGATTTTCTCTTCATTCCTACTATTTGTCAAAATAAATTAGTTCGAATAAAAAGAGTATTTTATATCTTCCCTACATAAGATGTGTACGATACAACTGTTCAACTTAAACATGAGCTTCCCGCTGAGGCAGAAGTTTTGCTTCTAAGGCTGGACAATACAGGGATGCCTTTTGCATTTTTTCCTATAAGCATCTACTATATTACTTGAGAGGTAATGGAGGTGGGTACAGGGCAAATCGGGGGGCATGGGCAGGATAGAAATAATGGAAACACAGTACTCATGTATGAAACTCTGAAAAGTAAAAAAATATAAAGAAAAATAAATAACCATAAGTGGAAATAAAAAGATTCTTGAAATCAATTCTGAGGTGACAGAGGTAACACTGTATAACTTAAGTCTTTCTCATTTCTTTGCTGCTTTGGTGAAACAGGAAGTCCCTTGAAATGATCAACTACTCCCCCGTGTGGTCAAAGGAGGAAGCGCAGCATTGAAGGATGCATTAGGCTGGAAGCACAGGGGTGTACAGCCTTGACAGGAAAGAGAAGATCAAGGCGCCTGCGATGCAGACATTCTAGGGCCGCATCCGGATTAGGAAGGGCTCAGCCTGGAGATTATCTAGCTCATCTTCACACAGTGCCCAGGCCACTCTCCCCTGGATTCCACCTCAGGTTCTTCCTCCTGTGAGCTATTGATTTGATCAATAATCACTCCATGCTCAGTTCACCGGATTTGAAGTCAGAGGCCTCACTGGGGAAAGAATTCCCGCGATGCTCCTTGATCTTCAGAAGGCAACACAAGGAGAGCTCAGAGCCTCGTGTGCCTGACTGGTTTTGAGAACCACAAAAACTGGGTACCATTTATTTTTATGGCAAACACTAGAATGCAGGTAACAAATGGCTGTACAATGGTGTCCAGTGCTTTTTTTATCCCCCTCACAGATTTCTCATTTTTAAGTTTGCTGTTTTCTACCTTTAAGACAGAACTTTTGAGGACTGTTGAGGCAGCCAAGAGGTTACCAGTTACTCTCACCGAGGACCTGGGTTCAGTTCCCAGCACCCATGTAGCAACTCACAATACCCAGAAGTCTAGTACCAGGAGGAGCCTGATATCAGCTGACCGCCACAGGCACTAGGTGTGTACATAGTATGTACAGGTAAAACACTCACACATAAAGTAAAATAAACAAACCAAGACAAAACAGTGTAGTTTTCATATAATGGTACAGGATGGCAATCCCAGAATCTGGGATGTGGAGGCAAGAGGTAAGAAGTTCAAGGCCATCCTTCCTGACATAGCCAGTATGAGGCCAGCCTGGGCTAGGTGGCTACATAAGGCTTTGCCTCCCCCTACAACAGTTAAGGGAAAAGAAGTACTTCTTTCTTTCAGAAGTTCCCCAAGAGGAGGGTTCCCCCAGAGTTGCCAGAGAAAGCTTTCGTTCTATCTAGCTCCAAAAGTCCATTTAGTATGTTGTCCTCTAATAGAGGATGTATCTGATATTTTTTTCTATATTCTTTATTTACATTCCAAATGATTTCCCCTTTCCCGGTTCCCTCCTCCCCGAAAGTCCCATAAGCCCTCTTCCCTCCCCCTGTTCCCCAGTCAACCCCCTCCCACTTCTCTGTCCTAGTATTCCCCTACACTGCTACATCCAGTCTTTCCAGGAGCAGGGGCCTCTCCTTCCTTCTTCTTGGGTAACCCAATCACAAAAGAACACACAGGGTATGCAGTCACTGATAAGGGGATATTAACCCAGAAGCTCGGAATACCCTAGACGCAATTCACATTTCAATTGATTCCCAAGATGTATCTGATATTAAACTAAGAAGAAAAGGTAACACATTTCACCTTAGCCAAAAGGACAAGAAGTGATTTCTTTCCTTCTTAAAAATAAGAAAAGTGTTAGGCAATGTAGCACATGCCTATAATCCTACACTCTACCTGGAAAACTGAAGCAAAAGGATCATGAGTGCAAGGCCAGCCTGGGACTGGCCTTAGAGAATTGGTGGAGCTAGCCACGGGTGGTCGGTCAGTACAGAGCAATCGAAGCTCCCGGCGTTTATACGAAAAGCATGAACTAGTGGTGGTTTGGCAGAGCTGAGTGAGCCTGGCGTGATTGCTGGCAGCTGGCAAAGCTAGCTTTGAGGGGCTGAGAGAGCTTGGGCAGAGTTCTCGAAAGAGCAAGTGGGATTATAAATTACGCACAACAGTGAAGAGTTAATAAAAAGGTTTCTATGCAATACTGAATCAAAAAGCAAAAGCGGCCCTAAAGTCACTGACAAATTTGGAAAAGAATTTCAAAAGTACTTCCCAATGGAGTAATAATATCATGCCAAAAGGGTCAAGTCCACTGTCACAGTGCAGAAAGAGAGCCTGCTGGTCACTAAAATACAGAGTACCAACACAAAGTCACTTGTTGGGGAGTTAAGAACAACACTGAGAAGAGATGAGGAAGGAGGCTCTGGGGCTGGCTGCATCCTAGAAGATGAGTTGTGCATTTCTTCAACAGCATTCAAGAGAAGTGATGGATGCTGAGGGAGTCTTGGGAGTACTCTATATAAGTTAATTGCTACATGCTGTTTAAGCTCACTGAGTAGCCCTGGAAGTGGGGTTGGTTCTCCTACTTCAGTCACTAGTGTGTTAATGTCATCAGTGCTCCAAGCCCTCACATGTGAGGAATAGGGCCTCTCACTCTGTGACAGGGAAAAAAGACAACAGACAGCAAAATAGCTCAAGACAGCACTGTGCCTTGGGAATAGCAGGAAGGTAAACCATTTCTAACAGGTGCTACTGCAATTTATACCATAACATAAAAGTTTATACAGCAAGAAAGAGAAGAGGGTAGCAGAGTCATGGTAAGCTTACCCATGGAGAGCAAGTCCAATTGGTATCTCTAGTTACTGTAACTTTCTCAGTTGGTTTCTGAGAGGTGTTGTGAGCACCTAATTTAATGATGTCCTCCCTCTATGTTGCTGTTCTTTTACTTGGAAGTCTCACCTGAGAGAACACTGCTCTGGTTGAAACTCTTTCTGTGGGGAATTGGTATCAGACGTCTTAAAATGCTTCCCAGTTGATTTCTGCTGGGTGTTTTTACTGCCTGATTTGATGTTTTTCTATGAATTCATCCATCTATCCATCCATCCATCCATCCATCCATCAACTATTCATCACTTGCTATTTATTCTTTTGCTGTGGCTTGTTATATACTTAAGAAATGAACTCATTTAAAATTCAAAGTAATGGCTATCCTAGATCATTTTCTGAGACAAATAAAAGACAAATCTCCATAACATTCCAGATAATCTTCCGTCAATCACATATTATCCACCATGTCATTAACGCTGAGAAGAATGAGGGCCACAATAGCTGCTGAGCAGAGTTAGAACTTCAGAGAAGCAGCAGATAAAAATGGCCAAAGTCAGCTTTGGTACTGCTGACTTTTTATTGGGAAATGTTCGAGAAAGTTCATTTTCTAGCCAGGAACATCTTACACTTAGGAAATGGCCTTTCCATCAAGATAAACTCAGGAAGCATGGCCAATACCTTGAGATGGTCTGTCAAAACACACGTAGGCCACAACAAAGCCTTTTGGTGGGCTGGTAGCAATCCCACCTTAAGAACAGGCTACCAGTCAGAATTTGGAACAATACACCTTTCTCAAATTGTCATTTAGTGTTTTCATTCCCCATCTTCGAATCACAAAAATATGTTTTTGAATAGCAACTAACCATTTATAGAAGCCATAAGATACAGACAGTCATTACGCAACAAGTTACAACTGAGGCACCCGGACAAACACTGGAGTAAATTAAAATACCAAACTTCTTTAACTTAGCAATACTATTTTGGAAGCATCATCAGAACAAACAGAGGTTTAAATTTTAGATTTACGTACATCTTGTGTCTTGTCTGTCTTAACAAGACTTCTGCTTGTTATTGCTCTATGAGTTATGTTGTCTTTATTACCATTGGATCGCCATCTTGATTTAATCAGAATTTGAGTATATAAGTCATATGAATATAACTTTGAAGAAAAAAAAAAGAACAGGCTGTGAGTCCCATGCTTCAAGGAAAGAGAGAGAAAATACTGATCCCACCTGGGCCCAGGAAATGACCTGCCCACCATTTACAGCTCTTAGGGCTTCTTTAGCAATGGATGATCCTAAAAGCTAAGATAATAAAGTCACACCCCTCCTGGCCATTGATGGATTATGGTGGCTCATGAGGAGTGTTATGGCACTATTAGGAGGTGTGACTTTGTTGGGGCAGGTGTGGTGCTGTTGGAGGAAGTGTGTCACTGGGGTGGGCATTAAGGTCTCAGATGTTTGAGTCAGGCCCAGTGTGGCATCTTTCTCTTCCTGCCTCCTACTGATCCATATGTAGCACTCTCAGCTCCTTCCCCAGCACCATGTCTGCCTATGTGCCATCATGCTTCCCACCATGACAACAATGGACTAAACCTCTGAACTATAAGTCAGCCTCAATTAAATATTTTCCATCATAAGAGTTGCCATGGTCATGGTGTCTCTTAACAGCAATAAAACCCAAGACAGAAGTTGATACCAGGAGTGGGCTGTTACTGTGATAGGCCTGACCATGCTTTTTTGGGGAGAAATATGGATTTGGGGTTTAGAAATTCAATTGAACCCTTTAACTGACCATCCTATTAGGAGCATGGAAGACAATGGTATGAAGAATGAGTTGAACTGTGAGGCCCTGGCTCATGATGTTTCAGAGAAGAGTATTTGTATGTGGGCTGGAGACAGTTCTTGGAATATTTTGGTAGAAAATGTGGTTGCATTCTGCCTTGTTCCAAAAACAAACAAAAAAAATCTGCCTGGGGCTATATTGAAGAGTTTGGGATTAATTGCTTTAGCAGAGGAAATCTCAAAACAGTCTACTATAGACTCTGTCATGTGGTTATTATGTCTCATTCTGATGAAGCTCTGTAATGAAAAAGGAGCAAGGGAAGCAAGGAAAAATGCAAAATGTATAATTCAAGGAGAAAAAAGGTACCAGAACATGGGATAGAGCTAAATCCCATGTTCAAGGAGGTAAACAGATTAAAGACATTAAATGGACTAAAGGGAGTAGTGACTTCGGGGAAAGATCCCACCCAGCTAACCAATTTGTGAATGGGAATTAAAGAAAACTGTAGGCCCCAATATGGTGGTTTACACCTTTAATCCTGGCACTCTGGGGGCAGAGGAAGATGGATCTTTGAGTCTGAGGCCAGTCTCATCTACAGATCAAGTTTCAGGACATCCAAGCTTAGGCAATAAAGGAACTCAATGAAAACATAAAACTAGTGAAGTCATAATTGAACAAGGGGGTTATGTTTTAACCCCATTAAGCAGCAAAATGTGGCAGCTTTGCCCACATGGTTTTGACTTTAGCGTCATGGATAGAAGAAATAAGTTGTGGAATCTCCCTGCATGACTAAGAAAAGCCACTGAGGCCAGGTGTGTTCAAGGGTGTCCTTGTCTGAAGTCCTAGACAGATCAGTGTGTGAAGCTGTGAAGGTAAAGCCTGGATTGCCCTGAAGGCTCAACATGTTGGAGATGCCAGTCATGGGACACCTGCTGAAGAAAGCTGCTAACAAGGAGTGGAACCAGCCCGAGAGAGAGAAGTGTGTAGCAGTCAACAAAGTGAAAAGGAGTTGGAGATCTGAAGAGCATTTTGACATCAGACATGAGATGAGAATTTGGAATTTGCCCAGTTGTTTTGCATACGTCTGGTATTTCCTCACTATGATTCTTTTCCTTCCTTCTGAAATGGTAATGTATATCTTGTGCCATTGTTTGTTGAAAATATTTGATCTGCTTTTCATTTTGATTTCACAGGGATTACAGGTAAAAGACTGTCAGGGGTCTAAGAAGAGACTTTGAACTTTATAGTGTTGAGACTAATATGGGGACGTTTAAAGTTGAACTTGATGCATTTGTGCATTTTGATATAACTACAAGCCTATGGGGACCAGGGTGTGGAATATGGTAGTTTGAAAGAAAATGGCCTCTTAAGCTCTTAAGAAATGGCAAAACTTAAGAGGTGTGGCCTTGTTGGAGTATATATAGCATTTATCTCTTCCTGCTCTCTATTGACCCAGATGTAGAACTCTCAGCTCCTTTTCCTAGCACCATATCTGCCTACACACTATCATGATGATAATGGACTAAACCTCTGAACTATAAGCCAGCCTCAGTTAAATGTTTTCCTCGATAGGAGTTGCCTTGCCCATGGCGTCTCTTCACAGCAATAAAACCTCCTGTGGTGATCTGAATGAACTTGACCCAGGAAGTGGCTCTATTAGGAGGTGTAGCCTTGTTGGAAGAAGCATGTCACTGTGGGGATTGACTTTGATACCCTCCTCCTGAGGACAGTCTGATCCTGGCTTCCTTTGGATGAAGATGTAGAAGTCTCAGCTCCTCCCATGCCATGCCTGCCTAGATGCCACTGTGCTTCCTGCCACGATGATAATGGACTGAACCTCTGAACCTGTAAGCCAGCCCCAATTAAGTGCTGTCCTTTATAAGAGTTGTTTTGGTTATGGTATCTCTCACAGCAATGGAAACCCTAACTATCACACCTAACTAAGACAGGGATCAAGCATTTGGAATCATGGCAATCTATATTCATTATTGCGGGTATTGAAAGAAGCCTTTGATTTCAAGGGTGGTGTTTTTATGTACAACACACTTATTATTTAATGAGTACCACTGTTGTTAAGTACTTTTTATTATTTCCAGTAAATTCTCCCAACCATCTTTGGAGGTAGTTCAGATGAGGACATGAATGCAGGCTGGGAGAGGTTAAAGGACTATTGGAACCACTGACACCCAGCTATGGGAACTGGCTTAGGATCTGATGTAAAGGCCTTTCCAAGGTCTCTGCTCATGCTTCAAACTGCTTCTGGGAGGTGCCAACAAGGAAGGTCCAGCAAAATGAAACTTCCAGTCATCATCAGACACGTCCTTTTAGACCAGTGCCAGGTCAAGTCTCAAAGGACAGACCTCTGTGTCCAATCAATAGTGCTTTGTGTGGCTCTCTTCAGGGGGACCTTTATTGTGAGATCCTGAGAACTAATCCTCTGACTGTAGCTGCTGTGTTCATGTTTGAGAAGTTGTTTTTTAGTTTTGATGTAGCTCAGTTAGTTGAGAAGAGTCAAAAAAGAATATCAGAACATGTAGAGTAGGGGGAAGCATGGGTTCGTCACATCACTGGCACTGGTGAAATATATATTCTCATGGGTGGCACATGTTTGAGTAGCAGTGTTGGAATATCTGCCTCTGTGTTCTGTTCTTTACAATGGGTTAAAAGAAGTAGAGTTATTGGGACCTAGAATTCCCCTTCAGAAACAGGAAGGAGAAATAAAAAATACTTACACATTGGTTTTATTTCTAGTTGTTAAAGAAAAGGGGGAGGGGATGACCAAACTTATCAGAGATGGGCTAGGTGTTCCTATTTCTTCAAACACAAATACACAGTCACTCTTACATTACAGCCAACATAAGGAGTCAGAACAGACAAAGCAGAGAATCACAGATACATCTAGCTTTAACATAGTTCATAGTAGCTTTAAAAGAAAACACACACACACACACACACAGAGAGAGAGAGACAGAGAGAGAGACAGACAGACAGACAGACAGACAGACAGAGAGAGACAGAGACAGAGAGAGACAGAGAGAGACAGAGACAGAGAGAGACAGAGAGAGACAGAGACAGACAGAGAGAGACAGAGACAGACAGAGATAGAGACTCAGAAACTCAGAGACATGCAGATGGGAAACTCTTTAAGGAAGAAGGAAGGAAATATGTAGAGATGGAGTCAAGAGGTAATAATGAGGGTGACCACAAGCCATGTTCAATGGTATACATGGATAAAGATGTCCTAAGAAACCCCGTTATTTTGATCACTTAGTAAAAGAAAAATAATTATTGGAAATGGTTGCCCAATATGGTGTGTACTGTATATAATCTCAGCCCTTGAGATTGCAAATTCAAGGGTAGTCTTGGGCTACATAGCAAGACTTTGTGCCTCAAAACAAAGACTAAATTAATTAGTCAATTAGACCAAGTACATGAAAATAAATGTTTTTTATAGGCCCCTGTTATCTTTAGATGAGGAGTGAATTTCAATGCCACAAACCCCCTTCATAAAGAAGCTTGTAGAACCAAGGGGCCAAGGAATGCAAACAGTATTGGTACTCAGGAGGAGAGGAAGCGCTCACATTCAATGGACACTAACTAGCGCATCTTTTGAGCATCTTGTTGGATCCTCATAGAGACCATGCTGGCAAATGAGCAACCCATGCCTTCGACCATGTCAGGAATTTTATGTGCATAGTCACATTCTCTCCCTCCCTTCCCCCTTCTCTCCCCTTTTCCTGCAAAGGAAATGTAGACATGGAGATCTTCCATAGCTCCCACTGTGGTTGGAGATGAACAATTTCACAGGAAACCATCAGTTGGTGAATTCTCACGGTTCAAGGCTGGTGCTAGTCTTTGTCCAACTGCACAGCACAGAACATACAGCCTAACAGAGTCAGGGCTCCTTGAGCAGTATATAGAGGACCACAAAGGGCAAGTTTTCCTTGGGCTAGTTGCATGCCAGGGGGACGAACTCTCTCTGGATGTACACTTTGCCCCCTTCGTATGTGGGGGTGGGTTTTGGTGGCTGGGGGATTTGATGTGTATATGTGAGTGTAGTACATGCTATGTGCACAAATGTGTGCATGTGCACATGTGTGTGCCTGGTGTGTTTGCATGTGTGTCTGTGCACACGTGTGTGCAGACATGTGTGCACATGATGCTTTTATCTACAGAAGTCAGAGATTGATGTCAGATGCCTTTCTCACTGAGACAGGGTTTCGCACTGAACCCACAGTTCACTGAGTAGGCTTGCCTAGTTGGCCAACTTGTCCCAGGGATCTTAGGTCTCAACCTCTCAAGCACTGGGATTATAGGCAGCCTGCCACACCCACCAGAATCCATGGACTCTGGTCCTGTGACTCGTGAGGCAAGCATTCCACCCAGACATGCTCTATCAAGCATTTGCTTTTAAAAAAAAAAAAATCTTACTTACATCCCAATCTACCATTCATCTTTTAGTTCCCCAAAGTGAGTGAAGAACTGAAGAACCAAGAGAAAAAGAAAATAATGCAAAACAACAACCACAAAAACATACAAAAGCTAAACAGAAGAAAAAGAGCCTCATTGTCTCCCATGTACTTACAGGAGTAGCATTGGCCAGAGTAGCCCAAAGCATGACCAGTCCGTAATTTGGACTGTACTGATGAGTTTCCATCTCCACCATTTCCAGCAGGGCCTGCAAGACGGTCTGGGAGAGAAATGACTATTGTTAGACCATGGCTGTGTGATGAAGACCGATGTCCACAAACTAATCATTTTATGATTTTTCCTTTGCGGGTGCTCTCTACACTTGTTAGTGTGGATGTGTGTGCAAGCGCATGCGCACAAGGTCGTCAGAGGTCGACACTGAGTGTTTCCCTCCATCATGTACATTTGTCTTTGAGACAGAGTCTCTCACTGAGCCTGAAGCTCCTTAGTCCTGCTGATCTGGCTGGCCAAGGAGCTTTAGGAATCTGCCAACCTCGACCCAGTGTTGGGGATACTGGCATGTTTCTTTAATCACAGGTTTTTTATGTGCATTTTGGGGATCCCAAACTCAGATTCTCAAACTTGCTCATTAAACATTTTGCCTAGACTGAGCCATGACCCTGGAATCATTCAGCTGTCTTTAATCTGAGAGATACCGTGTCTGCTTTTTAAGGCACGTATGTGCATACCAGGTAGTATCATGGCAATGGAAAACAGAATCTACAGCAGAACTTAGCTGTATTTCTGCCTTTGGGCTTCACTATTAAAGAAATGAATGATCTTGAATGAATGAATCACTTCAATATCCCACTGGATATTCCTCATCATTGAGGAATGACTGGATTTCCTCATCATTAAGATGTCCACGATACAGTTCTTACATCATAAAAAATTTGACAATTAGTTAGTACAGTTGTCAATAATGTACTTGTGAGAAAATTAACTTTCTCTGTAGGTGACAGTAACCTTGAGTTCCTGATCCTCCTGCCTCTTGCTCCTTAGTGCTGAGATTACAGGAGTGTAACACCATGTTACATCATTCAGGATGAACCAGGCTTTCAGCATGCTGGGCCAGCACTGTCCTAACTGAGCTACACCCTTAACCCCAACAGAGTTCCTCCAACTCCAGGTTTGCTTGGTTAGTTGTGAAGATTGTATTTTTAAAAATACCCTGTTTTGTTTTTTGAGACAAGGTCTCACTAGGTAGCCTTGGCTGACCTGGAATTCACTATGTAATCAAGCTTAGCCTTGAACCCACAGAGATCTTCCTGCTTCTGCCTTCCAAAAGTCAGGATTAAGGGCATGTGCCACCACACCTAGCTGTTACCATGGTGATGATGATGATGATGATGGTGATGATGATGTAAGAGTAGAGATTGAAACTAGGTCTTCCTGCATACCAGGTCAGCACTCCACTAGAAGAACTACAGACTCAACCTAAATGCTACCCTTCTAAAGCAAGCCAATCTCTGCTCATAGGAAAATTAGGCAGCCAGTCCTGGTAGTACAGGGCTATAACCAGGAGACCTGGAAGGGCAGGGCAGGAAGATTTCAAGTTCAAAGTCTGTTTGGGCTACAATGTGAGTTCAAGTGAAACTTAGTGAACTTCTTTCTCAAACTAAAAAGTGAAAAGGAGAACTAGGGATATATCCCAGAAGCAGAGGACATGACTAGCATTTGTGAGGACCTAGGTTAAACCTCCTGGAAAAACAAATGAACAGGTAGGTTTTGACTTAAATGGAACCAACTCAGAGCAGAACCTCGACCACCTACTCCGGTTGTTCCCAGGCGACTGCAGAAATCCTATGACCTGATTTTATTTAGAGATTTCTCTAATTTGCTTTTGCCCACAGTTGTTCTTCCCCAAGAGGGCAGAAACTTGGGCACAGGATGTGCTTTTAATCTTTATTTACTCAGTGCAGGTGATAGGAAAACAATATGGGAGCTCTGGCCTGTCCCCTGCTTGCCTGGGAACAGCAGAGTTTTAAGGTCTCTCCAGGTGTTTAGCTCCTTTGGATGTCAGCCATGGCTCTGAGAAGCAGCTACTACTGCTCACACTCAGCATTTACGAGAGGAAACAAGCACAGTAAAGTCAGTGTGAAAGAAATGCACGCACAGGCAGGATCAAAATGGAGTCGCTTCTGTCACTTGCTGTTAAGGAGGCTCGAAAGTTTGCCCAATTGGTTAGCTCTGTCAATTCATCTTCTTGTCATTAAAGTTGTTATAAGAAACAAGAAACAGTTTTGTGCGATGGGTACCTATGCCTGGCACATAGTAACCGAGCTCTGAATGTTAGCTGGTGTGTCATTATCGAGTCCTTAATGACAGAATGGCAGAACTGATCGTTTAAATTATGGATTTCACTTTCTGCTACGCTCTATCACATCTAGCCATTTCAATTGTCTATACCTTGACTATGTTTATTGCTATAGGAGGACCCAGCCCACTGAGAATGAAACTTATGCCTGTGAAAGACTCGAGCCTTCAGCAAGCACAGCTCTTCAGTGGTCCCTGCCTCCAGTGTCCTGCCTTGAATTCTTGCCCTGACTTCCCTCAATAATAGATCATGATCTGGAAGTATAAAATGAAATAAAACCTTTCCTCCCCTAGGTTCCTTTGGTCATGATGTTCAACACAGCAACAGAAAGAATTCAATGACAAGGAGAAAGATATTTATGTTGGTTTCATTTCCTGTAGCTGGTATTTAAAAAAAAAAAAGTCAAAAGCAATTTAGGGAAGAAATGAACTATTTTAGCTCATAATTCCAGATTGTGGACCATCACTTTGGGCAAATCAAGACAGTAATAAACTGCTAGTCATATACATAGCCAAAAATAAAACACAATGAATGCATACAGGCTAGTACTCAGCTGGCTCCCTCCACTATAACACAATCCAGGATTCTCTGCGTAGGGAATGGTGCCACCCACAGTGCATTTAAGACAACCCCGGAGAGACACACCCACCATACAATCCTTCATTCATTAAGGCACTCTTTCCAGGTGATTTGAGGTTGTCACTTTGAAAATTAAAAGTGACAGTCAGTCACAACCACAAATCATTTACACATTTCTTTTTCCTGAGGTTGTCTTCCTCTCTAAAGTTAAGTAGCATTGTTAGTGACACTTGATATGTAACTAAGATCAGAAGCTTTCTGTATCATTTTTAAATGCTGAAATATTTGCAGTGTCTTGTTTTGTTTTCGGGTGTTTGTTTGTTTTTCAGTACTAGAGATAAGAACCAGAGCCTTGGCATGCTAGGAAATCATTCTATCGATGACCACAACCATAGCCTTCATTATATTTTGAGACTATGATGGTTTGAATATGCTTGGCCCAAGGAGCGGCACTATTAGGAGGTGTGGCCCTGTTGGAGTAGGTGTGGTCTTGTTGGAGTAGGTGTGTCACAGTGGGTATAGGCTTAAGACCCTCATCCTAGCTGCCAAGAAGTGAGTCTTCCACTAGCAGCCTTCAGCTGAAGATGTAGAACTCTCAGCTCTGCCTGCACCAGGCCTGCCCAGATGCTACCATGCTCCCACCTTGATGATGGACTGAACCTCCTAACCTGTAAGCTCACCCCAATTAAATGCTGTCCTTTATAAGACTTGTCTTGGTCATGGTGTCTGTTCACAGCAGTAAAACCCCAAGATACAGTCTCTCACTAAATTGTCCAGGCAAGCCTTGGACCTGCCATCCTCCTGCCCCAGCCTTCTGAGTAGCTGGGACTTCAGATACTTTAGGCCCAGTTTTTAAATGACTATGTATTCTCTGCATGCATACTTACAGGTGTGCAGGTGCATATATAGGCATGGGTTTGCACACACAAGTATTTGAAGAGACATCATGACCACGGCAGCTCTTATAAAGGAAAACATTGAAGTGTGGCTGGCTTACACTTTCAATTCCATTATTATCATGGCGGGAATTGTGGCAGCATGCAGGCAGACATGGTGCTGGAGAAGGAACTGAGAGTTCTACACCTTGATCTACAGGCAGCAGAAGGAGACTGTTAAACCACTAGGCCTAGCTTGAGTATAGGAGGCCTCAAAACCCGCCTCCACCGTGATGAACTTCCTCCAACAAGGCCACATCTACTCCAACAAGACCAGACCTCCTAATAGTGATAATCCTATAGGTCAAGCATTCACACACATTGAGTCTATGGGAAGCCAAATCTATTCAAACCACCACAGGAACTCACTGTTTTTATTCCAGTAGACAAGACTAAAATTCAGTGATGCCAAGCATGGTAGCTCATCCCTATAGTCCCAATACTCAGGAGGCTGAGGAAGGAGAATCAGAAATTTATGGATTATATCTTGACTACATAGTCACCATAGTAATATACCCTGTCTCAAAAATAAAGTGAAACCAAGAAACAATTTAAAAATTCAATATGGAGTTGTTCAAACCAAAGTCTCATATCAAATCAAAGACTCATTGGAAGCTTAAGTTGCTACATGACCTTCTTCGAAATCAGGAGGAGGGTGAGAGATGGCTGTTGCCTAAACAGGCCAAGAGTAGTGACAGGGAAGCTGCACTCAATGTGCTCGTACCTCCTTAGGTAACTAGAATAATCCAGTTTAGCCAGTCAGTTATTGCTCTGATGCTCAGTCCTCAGACTTAAAAGTTGTTTTTGTTTGCATCTGAGTTTCATATTTCTCTGGCTCTGTTCTATAAAACCAACTTGTTCTGCTCAGCCTATGAGAATATTTTATTGGTGTATGGAACGAGGGAGTTGTCTAACTCGAGAATTACACTGTAAAGCAACAAAGACCGTTCAATGGTAATTGTGTCCTTTGACACAGCCAACTGTGAGACTAAATTAAAAAATCCTCAGCTTTCATTTTCGTTGTTGTTTGTAGCATCCAATTTTGTTATCCTATAGAATAGAATGGCTTCATGTTGTGAGGTAATATTTAAACAATGTATGTAAGCATGTCTGGTATATCACTTGGTACCAAAGTTATATCTAATCCCACACATTTCCTAGGAAAAATGGTTTTGTAATCCTATTTATTCCCACGTTTACCACATATATCTTAGTGAAGGAAGAGGATACTTACTCCAGAATGACCTGAAGATCCATGAGCTTTTATGTCTTTAATATTTTTCTCAAACAGCTCCAGAAGCCATCTTTTGGATTTTGACCAGTTTCTGCATAAGAAAAAAAAATCATATAAGCAGTGACTTGCAAGTGTTTAGCGTGACCAGCCAGAGCATAAAAGGACAGAAGGTCTCTGATAGTAGAATAATTTCCTCAAGTTTCTTCTTGGCCTCCAGTTAGAATTTCCAAAGAGGCCCACTCCTGAATTATGAGACCACTGGTAAAACTGAGGGGCAAGACAATATATTTCACTGGCTTTGTTAGTAGCTACTGGGATTCCTAGTGGACTCCTATTAAAGGAAAAAATGGCTCACTGATTGCTTGGTTCATATTCAATGTGCCTGCCCCAAGAGAGGCAGGGTGAAGGACCAGTACAGAGGTCAGATGCTGACTAAGCTAGCCAAGTCCATGAGCTATCATCGTTTGATTCTTTTCTGGTTATTACCACCACACATTGCAGGTGACCTAAGTTCTCTGAACAATCAAATGCTGAAATTCTCAACAGTTGGATGATGCTATCAGGGAACAGGGCATTGAGCACAGTGATTTCATGATAGGGTGAGCACCTTTTCAATGGGATTAGTGCCTTTATAAAACACTGGAAAACACTTGATTGCCTCTCCAACCCTGAAGGCACAGTCAGAAGTTGACAGGTCTGCCACCAAGAAAAAAAATTCTCCCCCAAAAACACCTGCTGTTACCCCCAGATTGGACATCACAGCCTCCATAACTATGGAAAATAAATTTTTATTGCTTGTAAGTTACCTGTCCATGTCACCTTTGACTATCCAAATAAGATAAAACATACAGCAATTACCAAATAATTTTTAAATGCAGTTATTTTTCACAACATGTGACAAATATTTATGTGAGCCAATGGTACCAAATGCATTTAGTCATGCCTTATATGACATTACAGAGGGAGCTGATTCAGCATGGATTCAGATAGAGTCAAGTCAATAATGGTGCACACTTGTACTGGCTGGTTTTGTGTGTCAACTTGACACAAGCTGGAGTTATCACAGAGAAAGGAGCCTCCCTTGAGGAAATGCCTCCATGAGATCCAGCTGTAAGGCATTTTCTCAAGTAGTGATCAAAGAGGGGAGGGCCCACTGTGGGTGGTGCCACCCCTGGGCTGGTAGTCTTGGGTTCTATAAGAGAGCAGGCTGAGCAAGCCAGGGGAAGCAAGACAGGAAAAAAAACATCCCTCCATGGCCTCTGCATCAGCTCCTGCTTCCTGACCTGCTTGAGTTCCAGTCCTGACTTCCTTTGGTGATGAACAGCAATGTGGAAGTGTAAGCTGAAGAAACCCTTTTCTGCCCAGCTTGCTTCTTGGTCATAATGTATGTGCAGGAATAGAAACCTTAAGACAACACTGTACACTGGAAAGGCTTCAGGTGCATTTCTCATGCCATCTTCTATCTCTGTGTCTCTGTATGTCTCTCTGTGTCTCTATCTCTCTGTGTCTCTGTCTGTGTGTGTCTCTGTCTGTCTCTGTCTGTCTGTCTCTCTCTCTCTCTCTCTTTCTCTCTCTCTCTCTCTCTCTCTCTCTCTCTCTCTCTCTCTCTCACACACACACACACACACACACACACACACACTGTTTTTCAGGGAGGAAGGGAGAGGGAAGATAGAGAGCAAGGCAGGAAGGAGGAAAGAAAGAGTAGAGTGAGAGAAAGAAGTATATATCTTCTTGTTCCTCCTTCAGTTCACACATGCTCACTAAAATAAGCAGGCTATAGCATTTGGTGAGATGGTGCACTCCTGCAAAGCCAGCACCCGGGAAGCTGGGCCCATGAATTTCCAGGGCCAGCTTAGGCTGTGTAGGGAGAACACTGGACCTCCTGCCAACACCATTAAAAAAAAAGAAGTCACAGAAACAGCTTCTTTCCACCTCAGCTGATGTTATGCTACTTAAGAGAAAGAAACATGACTGGGACTAGTAATCAGTGAACAACACACTTGCCACATAGTACAGGGGAGCAGAGGAGTCTGATTCTCCAGAGCCTTCAAGAACCTGGATGTCTGGTAGCATTTGTGTATAATCCCCGCATTCCTGCAGAGAGATGGGAGGTGGACACCACAGAATCCCTAGACACTTGGCCAACTAACCTGAACTATGCTGAGATGTTTAGATCCTGTCTAAAATAAGCTGGGAGGCAAGCCCCCAAACCCAACAACCCCCACCACCACCACCCCATCACCGACCTGCACATATGCACTACGCCAAGTACAGTATATCCCCCACACACATATATCATACATATACATACTTACATTGAAATAAAAATAAAGTAGAAAAAAATAAGAGAAATGAAAGCTAGAAAGGCAGCTCAGAAAGTAAAAGGCTTGATGAGCAAGCTTAAGGATCTGGGTTCAAATCACCTGCATGACGAAAAAGCCAGCATGGTAGCATGCACTTGGAACCCCCATGCAGAGACGGGGAATGCTGGGGACCAGCCGGTCTAGCCAAAATGGTGAATTCTAGGTTTGGTGATTGGTCCTGTCTCAAAAAACTAGTGTCAAGGATGACAAAGCAGGCCAGCTGACGTCCTCCTCTGGCCTCAACACTCATGCTCAGAGGTGGGCAAACCTGTGCACACACATAGTGGAGAGGGAAAGAACAATATAAATAAGTTGCTGAAAAGAACCAATCACAGAAGGGCACCCTACCTCAGAAGCCATCCCGGCAGCTGGGAGCCATACTCAAAGCCCTCATCATAGGTTTTAAAATGATGGTAGAATTCCTTGACGTTCCTCTTGTCTGCAAGAAACAACCCTTTCATAAAGAGGGTATTGAGCGTGACTGGATAAAGTAGATACCTGCAAAGACAGAAACACTCTGGAAGTTAACCTAAAAGCCAATGGGAAAAGCTCTAGGATCCTTGGTTCTCAACCCTGTGGGTCTCGACCCCTTTGGGGGTTCAAATATCCTGTTTACATTACAATTCACAACAGTAGAAAAATTACAGTTATGAAGTAGCAACAAGGTAATTTTATGGCTGGGGGTCACCACAACATGAGGAACTGTGTCAAAGGGTGGCAACATTAGGAAGGTTTGAGAATGCTGCTCTAGATACAAAGGTATCATTCTCTTAAAATGACAACTGAGCAGGGGGTCATGTGACATGTATTCTCAGGTTTTCACAGTTGCCAGTGAAAGTCAAGCTGTGCTTCAGGGATGACTAAAACCTGACTGTTTATCTGAAGAGTTAAAAATCCTTTATTAAAAACAAAAACAAACAAAAACAAAAACAAAAACAACAAAAGAAACCCTGTTTTTAATTATGTGTATGTGCATGTTTCTCTGGATTTCAAAATTTACCTAGTGGTTTAATGTACTCTAACTAGGTCACTCTGAGACTTAAAAAAAAAAAACCTCATTTAGATTCTAATTAATGGGCACTTTCTAGTTGAGCATATATAGAGATATGTATGTGTGAATTCGGGGGCCTCAGAAGATCAGGTAGGTCAGAAGTTATAGGCAATTGTGAGCTATATAATCTAGGTACTGGGAACCAATCCTGGATCCTCAGGAAGAGCATGTGTACTCCTAATTCATGAGCCCTCTCTCCAGGCCCAAAGACTTAAAAATCCATTCTAAAGAAGCATCCTAGGTCCAGACAAATACAAGACAACAACAACAAAAACTAAAATAGACTGGATGGATGAAATTCAGTAGGAATGTATTTAGAAAATAGCAACAACTAGAATACCACTGTCTTTGTGTATATCAATAAATACACTAGCAAAAAAGCCATTAATTACTAATTCTCATAAAATTATGCATATTCAAACTATTGCCTACTGAAATTCTGCATATTCAAACTATCGCCTATTGATGTTATTGGTCATGGCATGATGGAAATGAGAAATGTCCTCTATAGGCTTCTGTACTTGAAGCCTTGGTCTCACTAGTGGCACTATTTGGGAAGGTAATGGAACTTTTTAGGAGGTAGAGCCTTGCTACAGGAAGTGAATCACTGTGGGGCGGGACTTTGAGAGCTTATATCCTCCTTCCAGTTCATTCTCTCTACCTTTAGAGTCTTGGGATTCTACTCGGGTAAGAAAAGGCTTTGGTAATTCAGTTTTTCATGTGGAGACTTGACATGCATGTGGGGAAATTTTTGTGCATATGGAGAACTTTGTATATACGGAGAATGTTTATGCATGTGGGGAATTTTTTTATACATGTGAAAACATTCTGTACATGTGGATAGCCTTTATACACATGAAAACATTTACACATGCGGAGAATTTTTACACAAGTGAATTTTCACACATATAGAGAATGGCTATGTATGTAGAAAATGTTTCTTGTGGACCCCATACCCAACCTTCACCTTTTCCAGGGAGCTTGTGAACATGGCTGACTCCCTGCGGCTCTCCTTCCAACCTCTCCTGTCTCTTACACCCTTCCTTTTCTTTCACAGAAACCCCCATGGTCCTGATGTCCACACTGACCTTTTCTGGGGTACTTTCTTAAGTTTCACAAACATCTCCTGGGTCCCTCTCACCTACTTCTGACTCCATCGTCTTCTCTGTCCTCTCAAGTCTTCCTAGCCTAATAACACAATAAGTAGTGAATCGTGGATCTGTGGCAATTATGAGCAAGAATTCTATATGGCAAATATAGAATTGTTACAACCACTATGGAGAAATTCGTTTGCTTGTGACAAATGACTGCCGGTTGATTTGCTCACCATCAACTGAGACTGTTCAACTAGAAATTGCCCATTAATTAGAATTTAATTGACTTTCTAAAAATCCTATAGAGGCCTAGTTAGAGTACATTAATCCACCAGGTCAATTCAAAATCCAATATGCTAGTTTCAAGTTTTTATCTGAAGATTAGAATCACTATTTACCTTACAAAGTCATTCAGGTCCATTGTTCCATGAGTGCCTAAACCTTCCAGTTGATGATGAAATTCTTCAGTCAGTGGCCCAGTAAAGTGATGTATGTTAAAAGTTCCCATCTTCCCTTTTAACAAGACATGCAGTTTTTCATTCAGTGCAAAGAAGATATTCTTTGGAATCCATGCTAAAGACAAAGGAAACTGTTTTTGAAAGAGGCAACAATTCCTGGCATATAATCTATATGCCTCTGCTACAGACATTGGCAGCATCCTCACGGCACATAAAATCAATAAATCTGTTTGCAAGGTCATCTATGAGTGTCTGAGAGGGCTGATCTTTCTAGCCCCTTCTTCCTCCAGATCTATATTCAAGGTACATCTAAGGTGAAGTAGGGGGTGGAGGGATGGGCATTGGAACAGGAAGGATCAGGCAGGGGAAGGATGGGTTAAATCATGTATGAGTTAAATTAAAATGAGATTTTTCTGGTCACAGTGGTGGAATGTTTGGTAGGAATGAGAAGCTGGCTAAAGAGAAATTGTAACAGATTTTATCTGTTTGATGGAAATGATCAAAAGTGAGAGGCCACAGGGGAGACCTAGGAGAACGTGCTGATAATGTCCATATGCCTCTAGCACATAAGTTAGCATCTTTTACAGAAGAAATGTTAGCACAAAGAAAACTAGCCTTCAAAATATTTATATTCATCAATCAGGTGCTCCATAGCTCACCAACAAATACTAGAGAACAGTGAATTCAGCCAATATACTGTGCTCTTTCAAGGAAAAATTAGCTATACTTTTAATCACTCAGAGGTTTTGACAGATTTTTGTCTTAATGCCAGGAAATGCATTACCAACTACTATATTCAAGGATTTTAAGAAAAGAAAGAAAGAAAGAAAGAAAGAAAGAAAGAAAGAAAGAAAGAAAGAAAGAAAGAAAGAAAGAAAGGAAGAAAGGAAGAAAGGAAGAAAGGAAGAAAGGAAGAAAGAAAAGAAAAGAAAGAAAGAAAGAAAGAAAGAAAGAAAGAAAGAAAGAAAGAAAGAAAGAAAGAAAGGGAGGGAGGGAAGGAGAGAAAGCAGGTGAACTGGCTGGTTTTGTGTGTCAACTTGACACAAGCTGGAAATTTCAGAGAAAGGAGCTTCAGGTGAGGAAATGCCTCCGTGACATCCAGCTGTGAGGCATTTTCTCAATTAGTGATCAAAGAGAGAGGGCCCACTGTGGGTGGTGCCATCCCTGGACTGGTAGTCTTGGGTTCTATAAGAAAGCAAGCTGAGCAAGCCAGGGGAAGCAAGACAGTAAGAAACATCCCTCCATGGCCTCTGCATCAGCTCCTGCTTCCTGACCTGCTTGAGTTCCAGTCCTGACTTCCTTTAGTGATGAACAGCAGTGTGGAAGTGGAAGTTGAATAAATCCTTTTCTCCATAGCTCACTTCTTGGTCATGGTGTTTTGTGCAAGAATAGAAATTCTGACTAAGACAGCAGGCAAAAGAGGGACACGTTTGAGGTGAGGAGGGGGAGGAAGGAGGAAGGAGAAGGGAGAAGAAGAGGAAGAGGAAGAAGAAGAAGAAGAAGAAGAAGAAGAAGAAGACGACAATGACACAGCAGCCAGGGCAGATATATATTCTGGGGAGGATACATGGTGCATGTACAAGAATTTGCATCCTGAGGAGAATATGCCACACTAGGAACACATTCTCCAATAAAAGCAAGCAGTCTCAAAGACAGAGGGAGGCTGTAAGATAGGAGAAATCTACCCAGACAGCCTTATTGACCCTTTGGGCATTATCAGGAGAGGCTATAATAATGGCTTGTTGATTAAGCAGAGGAACTCTACTCTGGGGAAGCAAAGTGCAATCAAGCCAAGAGGTGAAGCCTGTGGAACACTGTGTGCATGGCCCTCTGTTGTAGTTAACAACACTTAGGTGTTATAATACACTGAGAGTTTAAACAGTCTCTAAAATGCACCACTGGGGGAAGCCTGACTCATTCATACATCTAAATGAAACCTAAATATATTAGACTCCCAATAATTTCCTTTTCAATGACCCAGTTTATCATGTATACTTTTTTCCCCTTCTAGTCCTACTTTAAAAACAAAACAATTGCCCTTGATAGAAGACTAGGCATGTGATCTTACTTAAAACTGCTCTTGGGTTTCAATGCTATAGTTCAAAGGATCTATCTAAAAATATCAGTTACCTGTGTGATAGAGAGGGCTTTGTACAGCTAATTCAAAGTCCACATGTTTAGATTTTAGAAGCACATCGATTCCTTCTTCTTCAGTAACAAAGGTCATTCGGTTTCCCATAGCAAAGATGGTAAATACTGGTCCATACTAGAATAAAACACAAAAACACAGATATATTAGTAAGCATTTCTAAATCATGTGTTATGTATAACACGGTTTTCTTCCTGAATATCAATACCTAGACTGGAGTAATGGCTCAGTTTTTAAGGAGGTGTACTGTTCTTGCAGAGGACCTAAGTTCAGTTTTTAGTACCCACATTGGATAGTTCAGCAGTCATCTGTATATAACTCCAGGGGATCTGATGCCTTCTTCTGGTCTCCACAGGCACCTACACTCTCTCTCTCTAGGCCTTAAGAACAAAATAAAAAATACCAATGAAGTAATGACCCAGATTTGAAAATATGGTTACATGTGGTAGTTACTAGAAAATCTGTTTTGGTCACATTTAAATTATATGAATCTTAATTCATTCTGCCCTAAAATGTGCATAATAAGATACCTATCCTAGGCCCCACCCTCTCAGAGGCAAAGGGTAGAAGGGGATGGGGGATGGGACTCTGTAAGGGAGGGGCCCAGAGCAGGGCAGCATTTGGGATGTAAATCATTAATTTCTAAAAAGATATCTATTCCATCTTCCTTTCTTGATTATTAAGAAAAATAAGCAATTAAAAAATTATACCACCGTAGAGATCTTTCAATCTTATATTCAAGATATGAAGAAGTTTATAAGCAACATACAGCTCAATACTTGTCAAGGAAGCATACGAAGCTTAAGAGAACAGAAGACCTTAGAGGCCTGTTCATGTTTAGACGTCATGGTGCTGACATGGATACCAGACCTGGACCAAGATGGCTAATAAGTAGACATAAGGGGCCTATGAGTCAGCGGAAATTGACTGACACTGGATGTTGAGAGAAGCCAAAAGTAAGCAATAATATCAGTCTATTATATAATCATTGAAGAAAGGTTGTCAACTTTGTCTGATTTGTATGGTCTTGGGGACACTGGTAAGTCACCTTTTGCCTTTGCCAGACCCTGTGTAGGTATGTGTGCTTACCTGTAATTTGTGTGCTTGTATGTGTGTGTGCATGCCTGCATAAGCCATCACATATTTACATGCGCTAGCATTTGCTTGGGTGTCTGCCTGCCTAGTAGCCTGTTTGCTGGTACATATCACATGCCGTGTGTCTCTAGGACTCCTATCTTTCTCTTGGCCATTATCTTCCTGGCTTTCTGTGACCCTCCTCTTTCCTGGCATCAGAGCTCCGACTTCACAAATTTCACAAACTTCCTGATACAGTAGTAATCTTTTTTTCCTTCTCTCTCATGTTATTCCCTGCATGAAGTCTGCCTTCTGGCAGTCTGCCCTAGTCAGCTTCAACTGTCAACTTGACGGAGCCTAGCAGTAACTGAGTCTCAGTGGAGAGAGGGTTTAGATCATAACGGCTTGTGGCCATGTTCGGGAAGGGGATTATCTAATATTTTATTCATGTAGGAAGACACAGACAGCTCTGGGCAGCACCATTCACTGGTCATGTGGTCCTAAGCTATACAGGATGAACATGACTGTACAAGCAGTGTTCCTCCATAGTTTCTACCTATGAGTTCCAGCCATGACTTTGCTCAGTGATGAACTGTGATTAGAAGTATGGGCCAAAAAAAGTCCATTCCTCCTCTAACTTGTTGTTGGTCAGTGTTTTATCACAGCCACAGAAGCTCATACCGAGTTTATGACCTTATTGGAAGAAATGGATGCCATTTTCAGAGAGTTCTAATTATGTTCTAGCATTCATTACAGACATTGGCAACAAACCACTTATCATGAAAATGAGCCACCACGGATTTATGGCCCATTTTAAGCCTCATAAGTATCTAAAGACTTCATTTACTCAAATCACTACTTCAGTGTTACTCATTTTCACACTAATCATGAGACTGGCACTTGTTAGAGTCTTGGTAAATGTTGGGTGCTACTTGACAAGTTGTAAGCTTAAGAATCATTGAACACTGAAAACACACACACACACACACACAACCCAGTGGTGAAACTCATTCCATATAGAGCCACAAACTCTACAGCAGTGGTTTTCTGTTTTGTTTGTTTCTCCTTTGTTCTGCTGTTCTTAATTTAATGGCAGCAGGTTTAGCATTAGGAAGCAAAGACAACTGCATCTAGTAACTTTTAAAGTCATTCTTATGCATTTAAAACTCAGTTTGTAATGTGGGATCTACATAAACAAGGAGGTATAAGAAACATTGCAGAGACATCACAGGTTCTCAGTACTCTCTTGTCCCTGGTGTTAATAACTTGAAAAACATCCAGGCTAGAGGCATAGATGCAGTCAAGCTACCCCATCACCACCACCAAGTCCTGTCCTGTCACCATTCTGTAATGACACTAGCTCCTCTCTCGCCCTGAGCTCTGCTTTAACTCTTAGGGAGTTTCATCTACCTCATTCTGTAATTGAATTTCAAGATCCTATAAAAATGGAGTCAGACAGCATACAAACAGTTAAGAGTAGCTTTTACCATTAATATCACTCTCCAGGGTTATCTAGATTCTGCAGGTTGTCATGGCTTCATCTCTATACATTTCTGGACAGGATTCCACAGACCATTGAAGGACATTTCCTGAAGGACATTCGGGGCCCTATTCTAAGGGTATTGTAAAAAGGAATTATAAATAAGGCTATGGCCAGGTTGCAGTGTAAACCTGAGTTTCCATTTCTGCATGAGAAACTTATTAGCTGTGTGTTCTGATAATAAACGGCTGGCATGTTTTCCAGAGTGGTTGAACCGTTAGGCATCTCCAGCAGACAGGAGTAGCTCCTTTTCTCTTTACCAGCAGCTGTGACTGTCACCGTCCTCGTATGTGCCATCTGGAAATCCTCCTCATGGTATTCATTTTCTAACTGGTCTGTACTTGGCCTTTGATTCTTTATACACATGAGACACTGGTCCTCCACGGGATAAGGGGCTCGCACATGCTTTATGCCACTCGGAAGCTTTTCTCTTTGTCATCCTTGTGGGTTCTGTCACAGGGAGATGTACCTGATTTTGACAGAGTTCAGTTCATCAGCTCTTCATATGGGCTGTCCTTTGAGTGCCAAACACAGTGATATTTCCTAGACCCAATGAGGACGACAGTTTCTTCTTTCTAAATGTTTTCTTGTTTATGTTTCTTGTTAAGAAACATAAACAAGAAAACTTTTTTTTTCTCAAGATTCGAGTCTGTTTCGGGAATTATTGAAAAAGGTGAACCTGCACATTCCTGAGCTCGTGCCTCTAACTCTCTGCCCCAGCTGCCTGGGCGGCCATGCCCTGGTGAGCAAAGGCCGGCCTGGTTTTATCTTGTTGAGATTCATTGACCCAGGTCGCTAGGTTCCCACTGGTGAGTTGCTACCACGCCATTCCAGTGCTTCAAATCCCCAACAGTCTTTGTAGAGCACCTAGGGCAAACCCATGCTTGGCCACTGTACCTTACTCTCTTGAAACCAGAGGAGCCTTGAAAAACGCAACACAAACTTAGTTCAGAAACAATGGTAACTCAATCTCCGGGCGCAAAAACTAAACCTAAGCTTGTAAGCCTTATTAAAATCTGATTCCTCCGGTGGTAGATCCTTGTGGATCCTCCATAATACTAGGAAAAAATAGCAGCTACATCTTAACCCCTCTGCTATCTCAGCGCCAAAGGGGAATAACTCCCTCCTGTTTCCTCTCTTCCTCAGTATCATTCGGAAGTCCCGCCTACTCACCCAGTGATTGGCTCCTTTATTCATTAGGGGATTGGTTTACAAGAACAGCACCACACACATCCACAACATGAGTCTTAGGTTGACTTTCCTATTTTATTTTGTAAATTGTTGGGTTTTTATTTCCTTCTGGCTCTTGTGCATGTAACTGTTTTACCAGTATTTGGAAAAGCTGCCTTTGCTCCATTAAATTGCTTCTGTGTCTTTGCCCCAAGTCAGCTGAGCACACTTGTGTGAATGGTTTTCCAAATTCTCTATTTTGTTCCATCCATCCCTGCGTTTACTCCTCTGGTGGCACCATAGTCTTAATGACTATTAAGCATTGAAACTGAATGAAACAGTTCCTCTTGGGATTTTGTTGTTTTGTTTTGTTTTGTGTTCCTTTGACCTTTCCATCTAAATCTTAGAATAATTTCCACAGAATCTAAAATAAAGCTCTCAGAGAATTTGAAAGTATTCCTGGATTTCAATTTAAACACAACTGGTGTCTTTACTATTGGCTTTGCCAGTCCACAGCCACAGTTCCAAAGGGATCTCGGACTTTTTTGGTTTTTCAAGACAGGGTTTCCCTATATAACCCTGGCTGTCCTAGAACTAGCTCTGTAGATCTGGCTGGCTTCAAACTCAGAGGGCAGTCTGCCACTCCTTCTGCCTCTGCCTCCCAAGTGATGAGATTACAAAGGCATGCACCACCACCACCTAGCTAGATCTCTGACCATTGTAATTGGCATTTGGGGGTTCACGGCAAATACGGATCAAATCTATTGGTTTGTATTTTTACCTAAATATTGTTTTGAGTGATTGTAAGCATTATGGTATGTTTAACCACACATATGCAGCTTCAGCAAATCTGCAACATGGTAATTGTGTGTCAACCTTTTTGAACTCACATATGATCTCCAAGTTCTGAGAAATATCCCAACTGGATTGTTTAATTTGGCTAATGACCTATACCTTAAATCTAGTCTTCTTCTGACCTATGGCTAACAGTTTACTAACACTTTCTCCTCTACCTTGAAGCTTGTGCATTTAGCCTTCAAAGTTTCTTCTTCAAAGTCATAATTTTATAGAGAAGAAAACTAAACTGTACCAGCAATACTGTCCCCAATCTCCCACCTCAGCTGACATCATATCACTATACCATCCCGGGTTACATATAGGCAGTTCCTTTCTTATCCCATACGTGGCTCTCGTCAAGTGTGTCTTGTCTTTTCTGCTTTATTTATTATTATTTATTCTGCTTTCTTTGTGGATTGAGAGAACACTGCCTTACTACCTTTTACCTCACCCTGTGTCACCCTGGCATTCATTTTCACTGGGGAACTTGAAAAACCGGGGTACACCAGAGTAAAGCCCCACCCTAGTACCCAGGAGTCTTCAGCCTGCACTGCCAACCACAGTGAACTGCATTTCCAACTCCTGATGACAGGTAAGAGAAGAAGCAGTGTTACAGAGCTTGAGAATGATGGCTAAGAATTAGGCTGGAATGGGCACAGAATCAGCAGCATTTTCCACTAGACTTGTGTCCACATGTTTGCGTGTCCATGTGTGTGGAAGTATATGCATATAGAAGACAGAGGTCAACATAGGTGTTTTCCTCCTTGGCTCCCATCTGATTTCTTGAGACAAGGTCTCTCCCTGAACCAGGAACTCAGGGACTGGCTTAAGTGACTGTCTAGCAAGCCCCAGGGACCTTGTTTTCTCCACCTGGGATCACAGATGCATAGAAGGGTCTCATGCTTGCAAATCTGGTACTTTACTGACTGAGCCAACCTCTAAGCCTGTCCTGACAGTTAACATTTTAAAATGTTGAACAATGCTAATGTATCATCCATTCAAAGATTAAACTGCGCGGAAGATTTTTGCAGCCCCTAAACTGAATCTCATCACGGATTTCTGGAAATCCTTCCCTGAACAACAAGCCATGTTTCCCATACAGTTTCCAGATAAATAAAATTCCTCATCAAAATTGGGACTGGCTACAGACATTGTGAAGAGGTAGACTAATCTCTACCAAGGTGCTTTCTAACACTACGACTGATGATGTCACGAGCATGCAAAGAGGCTGCAGAAAGTGTAGCACTTCCACAGTGCAGTTTTTCTTGACTTATCAGTCTGAGAAAGCAAAGTAAGTAGCCTGAGAAAGCTGACTGGGACCAAGGCATGGCACTGTACACCTGAATCCCTGTCCCCAGTGGACTGAGTACTCAGGCAGAGGTACTTTAAGTTCAAGGCCAGGCCAGGCGAGGCTACTAATCAATCTGTAAGAACTTGTATAAAACAAAGAAGCAAAAAATGCTGGTTCAGGTTTTTTCCTCCTGTGTTTTGCTTGTGTGTTGGTTAGGGAGTACATGGGTGGGTGATCATTCCTGCTTTGAGTCTTTTAGTTTACATGGTTTAAAGGTCTCTGATGTATTTTTTATTATCCTGACCATAAGAATAAGTCTTAAAATTACCTTCTAGGATACAAACATCAATGGTGCTATAGCTTTTGAGTACAAGAGAAAGAACACACACACACATACACACACACACACACACACACACACACAGTGTCACATAACATAATATTAGGCTTTTATTGTTTTGTTTGACTCGGAAAACTACAGAAACCTCACACATATTTGATCTGAGATAGCCTTCTCAAACATTCCTTAAAATTACTAAACTTATGCCATACTAAACATATGTCCATATGCCCATGGAAGGCTGTGGGAAACAAAGAAATACTTTTAGGAAAGATCCTTTTTCATCTTTCATGTACTAGACTAGTAAACATCTCACATAACCATGGTATCCAGTGTGGTACATACAGAATTTAATACAGTAAACAAAGATTAAAAGTATAGATCTTTTTCAAAGCAGTACAATAATAACACAACACAATCATAAAAATTAAGTTGTGCATTTGCCCACAGGCAAATCTATCTTTGGAGTTTATCCTGAAGAAACGGTCAGATTGTTGGGGTCCAGGAGTCGCCCCACAAAGGACATGAACACTCATCTCAGTTAAACAGAGATGGTTTACTGAACGCACAACCCGACTGATCAACCAGAGCAACAGCTCAGGCTCGAGAGCTGAAAGCTTCACTCTGGACATTTCTCGGGGCCAACTTATAAAGGCCAAAACCGGAAAAACCACAATGAGCACACATGCAGCTGCTGGAAGCGCTGCCCAGGGGTGGGTCCCGACTCAAGTCATTTTAAACATTACAGTTCATACGGACCTTTAATTTGATGGGTCCTAAGTGAAGCTTATAGTAATGGCATTTCTTAGGCTTAACAAACCTCATACAGTACTTAACAGGGTATGCAGTCAGCATGACCCTACTCTGAGTTAAGTTATTTTTCTGCGTCAATGACTGGCAGGCAAATTATAGCAACAATATGAAATAGCTGACAGGCGTGGAAAAATGGCTGTGCTAGGATGGCAGGCCTCAATGCAAATAAGTTTTAAGTGTACAACTACATGCACATAAGAATATCCATTGAGGTACTGGTTGAAACAATGAAAAGCAGCATCCCATATCGCTCAACTATTAGGATTTAAGTAAAATATCTTACCCTTACTTGATGAAATACAGCCATAAAAGACTAGAATATGGCTCAGTGGACAAAGTGCTTGCTGTGCAAACATGAGGATCAGAGTTCAAATCCCCAGACCCCAGGTAAAAGCCAGGCATAGAAGCTTGCATCTCTAATTCTCCAGAAGCAAGGGTGGGGATGGGAGGCTGAGGGCTGGGAGACGACAGAGAGAGGTGCTTCCCAGAGGCTTGTTAGACAGCGAGTCTAGCTGACAGGATAAAGGATAAGCTCCAAATTCAGTTTCTCCCAACGAAATATAGTAGAAAAAAGAATTAGGAAGATACCCTGGTACAAATCTTTGAACTCCATGCATGACTGTACACACACACACACACACACACACACACACAGAGAGAGAGAGACAGACAGACAGAGACAGACAGACAGAGACAGACACAAAGAGACAGATAGACAGACAGAGAGAGAGACAGAGACAGAGAGAGAAAGAGAGAGAGCGAGACAGAGGGCGAGAAAGAGAGAGAGAGGAGAAATACTAAATGATAAGAAAATATTATTCACATACTGTGTTTACATGTATATGAGAGAGAGAGAGAGAGAGAGAGAGAGAGAGAGAGAGAGAGAGAGGAGAAATACTAAATGATAAGAAAATATTATTCACATACTGTGTTTACATGTATATGGGCATACGTGTATCACAGCACCCATGTGGAGGTCTGAGAACAATCTGAGAGGCTTGGCAGCAGACACCTTTATCCACCGAGCCATCTTGCTGGCCCTCCACCTTAATTTTTTTTTTTTGAGACAAAGTCTCTCTCACTGAACCTGGAGGGGTTGGGAACAGATTCAGACTCTTGTGTTTGCTGCAGAAAGTACTCCATCCACCAAGCTGTCTTCCCAACCAAAAACACAATAATATCTTGGCAACCAAAATATGAATAAAAATTAAAAGGCCAGGCAGTAAAAGTGTCTTCTCTAAAATGCTCAACCTTCAGTAGCTACTTTAAGGATAAAAACCCTTACAGTGGAATCCGTTACACATCTCCTCAGGGCAGAGTGTTAGGGAGGGAGGGACTAGGACTAGTATCTCCAATAAAACTAGTATCGGGTGGTAAGGATGTGGAGAGAAAGAAAGAATATTGGGGAGCTTTTAATCTGTAAATATCAATTTAGCAAATCAAGCTTTATAAAATCGTAGTTACCTCTACTTGTGATACAAATTAATTACTCCTTTTCACAAACTGAAATCATGGAAACTCTTATCTTCCCGCCCCCAAACTACAAGCTTATATCTGCATGCTAATAAACACTCACTTAGAATTAACTGCAGAGAATTACTAACAGTCAAAAGACCTGTCTACTTCCAACAAGCTGTGTAGAGAAACAGAGTAGGAGAATTGCCAGAAGTATGTGTATGTCCAATGTTCCAACACTGAGTTTAATAAAAGAAAAAATTTTAAAGGAAATACTACCTCCCTCCAAACTCCCTGGCACTGTTACATACCTTGATTCTTGCATTTTCTATAAATTCAAGAGGGGCTTTCCCAAACTCAAATCCAACTCCGATCCAGGGAATCCAGCCCTGGATGCACGGGGGTCCATGCAAATTCTTCCACCGAGAGAACAAGAAAAGAACACAGCTTCCCAGGATGGCGATTGCTATTGGTGAGAATAATTCCATAATGGCCATCTTCCAGAGTCAACAGACGTTTGAAAACGTCCTTCTCCAAGGACATCTCCTACTTCCCTGCCCACTGAGGAAAACACACCCAGTCTTGTAAACTTTGAGCCGAGAAACTTTGCGTAAGTGTAGCTCCTTTGCCACCCCCCAGTTTTTGAGTGATTTTTGCATTGTAGCAGCCTTCCACCTTCGCACTGCTTTCAAATTCTGCAACCCACCCAACCGCCCCACCCCGCAAAATAAAAATAAAAAAAAAAAGCGATGAGTTGAACTGGACTGGCAGGGTTGGGACCGGTAGGCAAGAACACGCCCTATGGCCGTGGAGCTAAAGTAATCTAGCAGTTTGCAGTGGGCGCCTAGCCTCCAGCCAATCAGAGAAGTCGCTGCACCCCAAAACTACATTTCCCAGAAGCCTCTTGGGTGCGGATTTGTTTTTCAGCACTTGAGGCCAGGGGACTGGTCCAGCTACCAGGCGGGCGGCGCCTTTGCCAAGCGTAATAGAGGCACATGGTCCCTCCCTGACCTCTCTTGGGCTGAAAAGGGGCGGCGCCGGCAGGGTGGCAGGTTCCCAGGCGACTAGCGGTACCCAGTGGTCCTGACCTGCTGCTGAATGCCTATCCCCGAGGAGGAGAAGCTTCTGCCGCTCACGCAGAGATGGCCCCGGACGAGCAAGTTCCTACTGTCCGGCTGCGCCGCAACCGTGGCCGAGCTAGGTACCGGCCGCCCCCGCCTCGGCCTCCCCAGCTAGTGGCCGCGGCATCGTGCTGGGGGAGGGATGGGCGGGCAGCCTCACTCCAGGCTGGAGCTTCTTCAGAGGTTGGACCCTCGCAAGGATGTGGTCAGGTGCCCAGTAGGCCAGCTTCGGGAGGAGCATGGATTGGAGGTGTCCAGGGTGCTTGTCTTCCCATCCCCAGGGATGTTGTCTTATGCCTGAGTGAGTACTCTTGGGCTCTTTATGAGCCCTATACCTCTCTAGGAAACATTTCCCCTTTCATAAGGATGACCTTTATAGAACCATAATCCATTTGTTCACAGTTTTTTTTCTTCTTCTTCTTCTTTCTCATCCTCCTTGGGATCTTTTTTGTGGTTTATAGTTTTTTGTGCTTCGGAGTCTTTAAGATTTGAGTTGGGGGAGGGGGGCGATGAGTCCTACCTTAAGGGACTTCAATTGTTAACCATTCCTCTGGAACATCTGCTTAAAGTCAGTCAACCACATCACTTCTCTAAGCCTATACCGTGTTTTCCTATAAGAGGAACGCTGAGAAGTAATTTTTATATGTGGTAAAGGCAAGGCAAGGGCAGCTATTTCTTGGAGCATTATTACAGTTGATACTGTAGTGTGTCCTGGCTATACAGTTGCAAAGACCCCAGTGTGGCCTTCTTCCAGGCTTGCTGGGGGTGGGAGGGGAGGCGCACATGCAGAGAAAGACATTTACAGCTGCTGCCTGTTGCAGAGAAGCTATTTCTGCGTATCACAAGAACATCATAGAAAAAAACCAGATCCATCTGCCAGAGTACAAAGAAACAAACAACAAAAAAAATAAACAGGCCACTTAGAGTGGATTAAGGTACCATGGCATGAGCAGATGGTGTGTTTTTTGTTTTTTGTTTTTCAGGAAGGGGGCAGGGAGGTCTTGAGTACAACCTGTGGTCTCTGTGAAGCTATTTCAGATTACCCTTACATTTTCTTGTCCATTAAAAAAAGAAAGAAAGGAGAATGTCCCTGGTGCATTAGTCATTTGAAAATGTTACTCAGCCATCTCTAGTGGAGGTTTATTTATTTTTGTGCCTAGTGTAGCCAGCACACTATCTATTGCTTTGTCCTTTTGACTCTTCCCTTCTTGCCCTTTGGCCCATCATTTGTCTTATTTCTTATCAAAGCTAACATTTGCTTTCATTTTTGAACATTTTTTCATTATCATTGATTTTCCTAAATAAAATCCACCAGCTTCTAAAGACATCTAAAATGAATCAGCGGAGTGATGAGCTGCTACATTAGTGGTTTGATGCCTCCCTGAAGCTCAGTGGCTTGTGCAGAAACATTCCTGCAAAATGTTTCGGAAAGAACTGGATGAACAATAGGGATGGAAGGTCAAGGAATCAAAGTTAGTTGGTAAAGGGGAATACACACTGATTCAGCACGAGAGCCTCAACCATGAGGTCACCAAAATGAAAACAAAGCAAAAAAGAAAAAAAGGGAAATGTGTTTTGAGAAGCAGAATTTGTACTTAGGTAGAGGCTCCTACCTCTTCATACTCTGTTTAGTTTCATGTGTTGATAAGACACTTTTTAAGGGGTGTGTGTGTGTGTGTGTGTGTGTGTGTGTGTGTCTGTGTATCACTGGAGTCTTCTTAAGACTCCATATGTATGCAAGATAAGATAACATCTTCTTAGGGGCATTATTGGTTAGATACTAACTTTCCAAAATCTAATGGAAATGTTACACATCCCTCTCCCTCCCCCACCCCCACCTTGTACCTTAGAAAAGGTATTCATGGATTGTGGATCAGGCAAAGGTCACTGAAAATTTTTTTGTGCTATAAGCGCTGTTCATGAGCTTGACTCCATATCCCTCCTAAGAGTTATTCAGGGCATTGTGTGTATGAAGTGTATTTTGGGTCAAGTAGCTAAAATATGCTTTCAGATCAAAATAAACTGTCTCTGATTCAACATATAAGCAAATTTTCCAGTTAACAAAAGGTGGGACTTACAAAGAACTCGTGAATAGGCCATGTATAAAACTTATCAGTTCAGAAGGTGCCTCAGTTTGAAGAATATTGCTACCCCTGTATACAGAAGACATTCAAACTTCATTGCATCTTCTCCATCTCAAACATCAGTTCTGTGATTCATTCTCGAGGAAGAAGAACCTATGAAATCATAGAATTCCGCTTCAAATTTGTTCTAAATTTGTATCAGATCTTAAATGATAGTGGCTATGGTCAAGGAGATAGAACAAGATACTTTAAGCTGTTTCTCATTGGGAAAATTGAAGTAAGTTTGAGGTTAAATTTTCTATTGAAAAGAGATCAAGGGATTATTTTGTGGGATTATTTTGTTTTGCCTTTGTATCTGGGGATGCTTTGGGGCAGGGAATCTTAGATTTGGCAAGGCGTGAGATTGTACTTTGTAAATCGTCCATCTCCGAGGTCAGAATGTGCATTTTCCACAGGTTCTCTAGGTGATGCTGCTATATTCTCCTACTTCAGAGTCTCCAAATCTTGGGGGAATGCTAATCCTCTAATTTTAGAGGTTTTTGTTGGTTTGTCTGAATGTTTTGGGGGTTTCCTCCCCTTCGTCTGTTTTCTATTTCATTAGCAACCTTTCCCCTCGATCTCACAAAAACCCGACTCCAGATGCAAGGAGAAGCTGCCCTAGCTAGGTTGGGAGATGGTGCAGTGGAATCCACCCCTTACAGGGGCATGGTGCGCACAGCGCTGGGGATTGTCCAGGAGGAAGGCTTCCTAAAGTTGTGGCAAGGAGTGACGCCCGCCATTTACAGACACGTAGGTATTTATCTTGATTCTAGCTGGTAAGTTTGTTATGGGTTCTGTATTCTTTGCTTTTCTCTTCAGCTGGATCCAAAATCCAGCAAAGACCTTATTTTCCCCCCAACTGATACAATAAATCAGTAGAAGAAAATCTTTTCAGATGTTTTTAAGGAGTTACTTGCCCTAAATTTTGAGACTAGCGTATGGAAGTATTTAACTTCCATATGGTGCAGTGCCCTGGGAATTGTCCAGGAGATCCTTGGGACCAGCTGGCCATGTAGTGTAGCTGGAAATGGTGGGCAGCATATAACATGGAAAATTATAGAGGAAGACAACTGGTCTCAACTTCAGACCTCTGCACATGTGCACATGTGCATGCATAACCACATACTAATATGATGCTACACAGATGTGAGCATATCTCCACGCCAGCCATCCTCATGGCACACACATGCACACGCACTCACACACACCCATGAAAAAAGAAAGAATTCACCAAGTGTCATCACTTAATAAATCCTGATATAAAGGGAATTATAATTGTTTCTACTTAGCTGTATGTTTGCAAGATTTCCCTGTGAGTTCTTTAATAGTACAAGACAGACAGACATGAAGGATTTACACCATTTCCCCTGATTTAGAAACCTTAAATACAGTGAAAATTAAAGTTGGTTTGAAATGTAAAGTTCTGAATGAGCTTTCAGCTAAATGTTTTCACCCTCTTTGAAAGTTAAAATACATTTTTCTTTGCCCTGTACCTCAAAGACCAACTAGGCTGACACAGCAGAAGGCAAGGAGCTTTGCATCGTCCTGCGGTGGCACTAGATCGTAGCAGTGGTGCTGGTGTGGTAGAGGAGCACAGGTGAACTTGCCTTTGCCTCTGTTCCCAGGAGAACTTCTTCTGTGGGTTCTTAGTGGTCACCGTCACGGAGAAAAACCGTCCTAACCGTGCTTTCAAGGAAGCACTCATGGCAATGAGTGTTGTTGCTATGTCAGCTTGTAGAGAGGAGACCATGAAGTAGGTTTTACAGAGAGACACTGAGATAAGTGTGGCCCTCTGCCCCTCCCCCTCCAAGCTGTTTCCTTGGCCCAGAGAGCATCAGTTCTAATGATGTTCAGACTTGCTCTTGTTAACACTCCACTCTGTGAGCAAGTTAGCCCATGAGTTTTCAGAGTCAGAATTATGTACACAAACTTGCACTGTTTTTGCAGTTTGATTGGTTTTTGTTTTGTTTTGTTTTTGTTGTTGTTGTTTTGGTATGCCAAGTCAAACTGCCTGAAATATCAAGAAAATCTCTTGCATGGCACCATGTTCTGATGTTAATGATGCCATTTTGCACCTTTTAAGATGTTTCTCTTTTGGACCCCGTGATTGTTCTGTGCTTTGACTTTTCTCATTTGTGTTAGCCAGTTTGTAGTTCTTCAGCTAAGATCTTTCTTATGTGCTTTAAACCTGAAAGAGAACTGTTCATGGATTCTCCAGGGCAATTACATACGCTTATCCAAAGAGACATCCTTTGTACACCAAGCTCCAGGGTTGCATGTTTAAGCTAAAAATCAACACACAGAGCCAGTTGTGAGGCTGTTTTCCCCTCTGTTTTGTCTCCTCTTTCTGTGGTTGTCTTAGGATTTTATTGCTATGAAGAGACACCATGACCATGGCAACTCAGAAAGACAAACATTTAATTGGGGCTTGTTTATACTTTCAGAGGTTTAGTCCATTGTTGGCATAGCAGGAAGCATGGCAGCATGCAGACCAACACAGAGAAGGGGCTGCATCTTGATGCTCAGGCAGCAGAAAGAGACTGCCACACTAGGTCCACCTTGAAAATAGGAGACCTCAAAGCCCACCTCCACACTGACACACTTCCTCCAACAAGGCCACACCTCCTAAAAGTGCCACTCCCTATGGGCCAAAGCATTCATAAACATGAGTCTGTGGGGGCCATTCCTATTCAAGCCACCACAATGACGGTTCTCACGATGGTCAGAACTGAAACAAGAAGACAACTGTAGATCTCTTCTTCCCTAGCCTCACTTCAAGCTCCATTACTCGGAGACCCTTAAAACCTCAAGTTGTGTGTAAGCTAATAAATGGACTCAAGCTTAGTGAATTAATATCTGTCATAAATAAATAAATAAGCACTCAGAACATGCATGGAGAAGCTCTGAAGGGAAGATAAAAATCTAATTGCTAAAGAATTTGATAGCTGCTCTGTCTGAACGTGCAGTGTGGGACCAGGATACTGAGAGAGAGGTCAAAGGGCAGCTTTCTGAAAAACATATTGAGTCCTAAAAGAGGAAGAGGTCTAGTCAAAGCAGAGAAGAGAGGCTCTGATCTAGAGTTATCAGACAAGGAATAAGGATTTCTCCTTTGGAAGATGGATGGGGTCAGGTCGGAAAGTTACTTCCTTAGACAAGGGACTGAATTTTGGTTTCCATGGTCTGTTTCACACAGTGTACTCTGGAGGTCGGATGGTCACCTATGAACATCTCCGGGAAGTTGTGTTTGGCAAAAGTGAAGATAAGCATTATCCCCTCTGGTAAGTTTAGTTTTGAAAACAAGGTGCTGTGACCCCCAAAGGCTTTAAGGTTTATTGATTATATTATATGTAAAATTATCCATTTCTACTAAAATTGCTTCTAGTAACAGACATAATAAATAATAGAAATTCAAATAAATAAGAGTTCTCTTTATATTGTGTACAAACACCACAGAAGTGTATATGTGCATCATTCACATATGTTATTTATTCAATATTTTTTACCTTAACAAATTCAAAGACTGGGGTGAGGGTCCATGCCTATAATCCAGCCCTTGAGGAATGGAGGCAGGAAGATAAGAGAGTTTGAGGCCAGCCTCTGTTACATGTAACCTGTCTCAAAAACATGTTAATAATGAAAATAATTCTATTGGAGCACCTTCTATTAGGGCCGCCCTTTTCAATTGCCATTGTCTTAGTTAGCTTTCTATTGTGGTATTAAAACATCATGCCCAGAAGTAACTTGGGGAGGAAAGGGCTTTCTTTTTTGTTTGTTTTTTTGTTTTTGTTTTTGTTTTTGTTTTTTACTACAACTCCAGTCCCTCACAGAGGGTAGTCAGGGTAGGAACTCAAAGTAGGAACCTGGAGGTAGGAACTGAAGCAGAGGCTACACAGTAAGGCTGCTTACTCTTGCTCCGCCATGGATGCCTTGCTCAGCAGGACCACCTGCCCAGGGGTGGCACTACCCGCCATGGGATGGCCCCCTCAGAACATCAGATATTCATCAAGAGAATGCCCCCACAGACTTGCCTATGGACCAATCTGATGGTAGGCATTTTCTCAATTGAGGATTCCTCTTCTCGATGACTCTAGCATATGTCAAGTTGATACAAGGCTAGCCAACACATGATTTTTATTATAGCTGGTCTCACTCTCTCTCCGTATATATACATATACATATAGATATACATATATATAGTGAATATATAAAGTAACACATTAAATCATTGCATTATCATATACTTTTGTGATTATAATCAAAAGACACCAGTCTCAGTTACACAAATGCTTTGGTTAATTCAAGGCGCTGCATATCTGATAAAACACTTTAAACTCTTACATCTTAACACATTACCCATGTGTCTTTTATTTGGTTACCATTAATCGAAAAATATTTAGTTTTCTGAATGAAAATATATTCTCTCAGAAAATGTTACTCAACAATAAACAAACCAGCATCTCTCTCTAGAGTCTCTAGAGGCAAGCTAACTGTGATTAATTCATGTATTGTTTCTGCTTTTCTTTTTTTCTTTTTCCTTTTCTTTCCTTTTTTCAGGTTCTGGCTTTTATATTATTAGAAATTTTTGTGTGGTCCAATTTTTAAAGCCTGTTTCCAGGGAGGAAACCATGGTTCCCATTTTCGTATCAGTCCTAATTAATAAATCCATAACAGTCAAGTCTGCCACCTTAGACACTGGGCGGCAGTGTTACTGTTTTCAGTCAGTGAGTTATTGAAATTTCTGCAAGAAAAAAAAATAGCTGGAAGTGGATTTCACAGTTCTATAAAGGATAGCAGACTTCCTGCAGGAACTTATTTTGTGTTGTTTGGACACTTTTTATAACAGAAGGAAGACACGGTAATGAAGATACAGTTTGTCAGCTCTGCCAAAGCCTGCTTAGCAAATGGTTTTATGTTCAAAGCATCACATTCCCCGAAGTTTAGGTTGTCACTTAGGTTTTTTTTGTTTTTGTTTCTTTCTATTGCCTTTTTTTCTATTTTTATGTTCTTTTTCTTTCTTTTGTTTTTAGGTTGTAAATGTAGAAATTTGGAAAAGAGAGTTAACAGTTGTGGGATTTGAACCCATACGCTAATGTCCTTCATTCCCGAGATGTAAAAGTAATGAATGCATTTGATGTACTGTAGCCCAAACCACACTGGCTGTCCTGCGTGCTTAGGAGCCTTTGATCCCCCCATGACTCACGTTCTTAACTTCCTGGACACTGTGTTCTTTGTCCCACCCAGCATCTCTTTGGCCCTGTCCTGTGACCCTCTTTTGTCTTTCCTTCTTACGTGGGCAGTGAAATAAGTAGCTAAGGGTCAGCTGAGGCTAGGACCAAACCATAGCATGGGTGGGTCACAGGGAGGACCCCATGCTGGGAGAAGAGCTGTTTTATCCTTGAATGATGAGGAGTTTTGTTCTCTTTTCTCTGTATACCTGGTGTGTTCTCCCATGCCTGTAGCCTTGACTGCCCCTACAGACTGAGATAGAAATCAACGTGTATAGAGTTGACGCTCAACTTCTGGTTGTCACTGTGACTTGGTTAGCACTAACATGTGGTTAATGCCAATGGCTTATATTTCTACCATGACACTGCTTATTAAGTCCACAGTAACAAGCCAAAGAGATGGCGGTGGCTGCCAAGCCTGACAACCTGAGTTAATCTTAGGGACTTCAATGCTAGGAAGAGAGAAATGATTCTCAGAAGTTGTCTAGTTGTCTTCTGATTCTAAATCTGATTCTGATTTTCTCTCTCTCTCTCTCTCTCTCTCCCTCCCTCCCGCCCTCCCCTTCCTCCCTCTCTTCCTCCTTCCCTCTGCGTGTGTGTATGTACGTCTCTCTGTGTCTATTTCTTTTCCTCTCCCTGTCTCTCACACAAACATACACACTCAAAATATTTTTCTTCAAAGAACCATAGTAGCTTTGTACCATCAGAATTCCTATCAGTATTGCAGCCTGTCAGTCTAGCCCTGTGTATTTTTCTTCCTTTTGAAAAGCTCTGGGCTTTGAAGTCGGAGAAGGGCTTGAGTCCCTTTCCGCTCTGTAAATGAGTGCTGTGGACAAACTGCCTCTCTTTTTCCATGCTCAGGTCTCTCTACTGCAGAAGCAATGCCCACCTTTCGGCTTCTGTTTCTGTAGGACTGGATGGAATGATGTACAAGTGTCTGCTGATTTGTAACAGAAATGTAGAGAGTAGTTTGTAAGGCCTGGAGAGATGCTCAGTAGTTAAGAGCACTTCCTGTTCTTCTAGAGGACCAGAGTTCAGTTCTCAGCACCCACAGTGCTGTGCAGTTCATACCCACCTGTAACTCCAACGCCAAAGGATCCAATGCCTTCATCTAGCCCCTAATGCACTATGTGTGCATGCTTCGAGCACGTGTGTATGTGCATGCACGCACACACACACACACACACACACAGAGAGAGAGAGAGAGAGAGAAATATGTTTAAAGTATTTCATCATAAATATGCATCTGGCACCATTAAAAAAACTTAAAAAACACAGATAGCACCCTTGAAAAATAAGGAAAAGGTGTCGTCTAGAGACACAGTTCCCAAAAGAAATATAAATATTCATTGCACACATGAAGGAGCAGCATCACTGATAAATGGGGAGATTAACTTAAACTCCCTTTGAACCATCGTGAAATGTAAAATAATAGAGCCATTTATAACACATACTTGCCTGTAATGTGTGAATCGGAGACTCAGCTCCATAACTGTTAAGGTTGAGTCCTGCTCACCATTGGCTGACAGTAGAGAAGCTTCAGTCTACAAAATGGAGAGAGAATGCTGTCAAACCTGTCATTTGGAAAACCAGCACAGTCATGGGTTAAAATTCTGCTTTTCCAGCCTCTGCATCCTACGCTGATTGCATCTCTGCTGTTTTGTTCGTTACTCTGCAGGGAGATTCCGGCTGCAGAGAAATACTCTGCACAAATGTCCATGAGTTTAAAGCCATTTTCCTTTCCTTTGGATTCAGATGGGAGGGTGTCAGGTTTTCTCTTTAGGTCCTATTGATCCCTGGACCCACCCACCAGTAAACAGTCAAACTGCTTTTCTCTCCTTCGTGTTGGTCCTTTATCTTTAACCTTCTACCAGAGCCTGTAAAAGCATGGTTCCTTTACACAACCTGTGAAATTAGTGGTAATTTGTTTAAAAAAAAACTAAACAAAACTATCTCCTTTTGCAATTAGGAAATCGGTCATTGGAGGGATGGTGGCTGGTGTCATTGGACAGTTTTTAGCCAACCCTACTGACCTTGTGAAGGTCCAGATGCAAATGGAAGGGAAACGTAGACTGGAAGGGAAACCCTTGAGGTGAGTCACTAGGGAAACTGATACTTTCTCTTCCCGTTTTCAGCCACCTATTTCTTGGACATTGATCTATGTACTCATGCGTTTTGTAATCTAATCTGTACTAAAGGAAATAACACTAATTCTTTTCCTTTGAAGTTACATTTATGAAGTGGTGAGAACACCCAAATTGTCCTTGTGCACAGTGATGTGTTGGGCACCTCACACATCTGTGTCAGACAAACTACATGTGTTGCTAATGCTTTGCTCCTCCTCCTAATAAAAGACATTTAGGGAAGTCTCCTGTTCCAAGCTGAGGTAAAGAACTTAGAAAGCAGGGCATTGTCATTCAGGCCTGTAATCTCAGCACATGGAGGCTGGGCAGAATTGCAGAGAGTATGAGGCCAACCTGGAGTACATAGTGAACTCAAGGCTAGCCTGGTCTATAAGTGATACTGTGTTTCAAAAAGAAAGAGGGAGACAGAGACAGAGACAGAGACAGAGACAGAGAGAGAGAAAGAGAGAGGGAGAGAGGGAGAGGGAGAGGGAGAGAGAAGGAGAGGGAGAGAGAGAGAGAGAGAGAGAGAGAGAGAGAGAGAGAGAGAGAGAGAGAGAGAGAGAATATATGAATGAGAATCATGTGCCCTGGTATGAGCCCTAACTTAGTCACTAGGGTTGGTACCCTGGGAGTCACAACCCAGTTTCTGTATCTTCATTTTTAAAGGGGATTCTTTTTTTTGGGGGGGTATCTTTTTTTTCTATATATTTTTTTTTATTTACATTCCGAATGATTTCCCTAAAGGGGATTCTTGATGGTTAATACTACTGTCTTGAAAAATCTCGGTTTCCCTCTTGACAAGAATATAGAAAGGTGAGGTGTTGCTAGTTTTGTGTAGCCTGTTTCTCTTGGGAGAGGGTGAGCTCTGACAGATGGACCCTTTCCAGGAAAGAGGGGAAGCACAGCAGAGTTGAGCCGAGTCTGAAGACATCTGCTCCTGAGAACACTGTCTCTAGCTGAGCCGGACTTGAATGAGGAGGGCTGGGACCTTCCTTGGCCGGTCCCCACTGAACACGGCTCTCCTGTCCTCTCTAGCCTGCCCTGCTGTAGCCTGGGCTCCCCTGCAGACTTTAAAAGTGTGTGGGGGTGCACATCAGACCAAGATACAGCACTTTGACTTAGCAAATGGGTTACAGCATCCCAGGACCCATCCTGATGCTTTTCTAACACCTAATACCCACAAATCAATAAAAGAGATTTGTTTGTCTGGAGAGGAACAAACAGCAACAGATAACTTGTTTTCAGCTGGGCTCTAGTTGGTTTTGGTTTTTTATGTTGGCTGCTTGACTTTCTTTTGTTCCTTTCTTTTGTTTTGGTAAGTTTTGGTTGGTGCCATTGTAAAAGAGAAGAAAATGGAGGAAGAAGAGGAGGAGGGAAGGAAGGAAAGAAGAGAGGGAGGGAGGGAGAGAGGGAGAGAGAGAGAGAGAGAGAGAGAGAGAGAGAGAGAGAGAGAGAGAGAGAGAACAAAATGAACAAAACAGCATGTGGATCCTGAGATCACAAGCACCTACATAGACCAGGCACAGAGCAATTGTATATGTCGGTAGTACGTTGTCCTTTGGTGAGAATTCCAATCCAGATCCTTTGGGGCCGCATAAGCCTGGATGTTTCTTCTGTAACAGACAGTAGTATTGTCTCAAGTTCAAATTCAGTTTCGGTTTTCACCTGCATACAGAAGTTAAGAGTGAAATCAAGATAGGATGGTAATTTTCACAAAGATTATATTATTTAATTTTAAGAATTCTCAGATTGTCTTTTCTGTTTTCTAGCCTAAAATGTTATCTTGCTTATGAGGTCAAAAATTTTTAATTTTCTGTTGATTATTATGTTATGCATATGTGTGTTTTGCCTGCATGTGAGTCTGTGCACCACATGTGGGGGGGAAACAGAGAAGGACATTGGATCCCCTGACCCTGGAGTTAGAGACTGTCGTGAGCTGCCAAGTGGGTGCTAGAAATTGAACTCAGGACCTCTAGAAGAGCAGCCAGTGCTCTTAAGCACTGAGTCATCTCTCCAACCAAGATGACAGAAGAATATGTGAGAGTCAGTTTTTGCTGGGTTTGGGTTTCTCTGTTTTGTTTTATGATGCTAAGGATCAAGCCTGGGGTCTTGGGCATGTTAGGGAAGTGATCTACCACTGAGCTACACCCTGGCCTCAAGTCAGTAGCTTTTTAGTATTGTTTGAAAAAAAAATATATATATATATGATGAATATATATGGTCCCTGTATCACCAATAAAATGAAGGCTAACAGCTATTGCTTCCTTTTGTAAATAATGTGAGACTTAGTGATATAAAAATACCCAAAATGGTATTTTGATCATTTTACTAAACTAAGAAGAGAAAATCATGACAGAATTTATGCTGCTGCCCATTAAAAATGTTTAAATCATGTCAGACATAGCTGTACACACCTGTAATCCTAGTATTCTGGAGGCTGAGGCAAGAGATTTGCAAGGTTTGAAGCCAGCCTGTGCTAAATAACAAGACTAAAGACTAGGAATGCAAAGAAGAAAGAATGAAGGCAGGAAGGGGTGTGGCTAAAGAGATGCTTCAGCAGCTGGGAGCACTGGCTGCTCTTGCAGAAGGCCCACGCTCAGGGTCAGTTCCCACATGATGGCTCACAACCACCCATGGCTCCAGTTCCAGTGGAATCCAGTGCTCACGTCTCGCCTTACATACATGCAGACAAACTGCTCGTACACATAAAATAAATAGACCACCTTTTAAGGAGAAATGTTTGAACCAAAGGTTGGCCTTTCAACAACAAATTATTCCGTTATCTGAAAAATGAGACTATTATAATCTTTTACTTTCTAATGATTCTGAATAAATATTATTTCATTCCTAATTGTATCTGTTGACTTTTGTCGACCTGTGCAGACCTGTCCATGAGACCTGGAATCTGAGAACCTTAAAGTATGGGGCGGACTGCAGTCTAAAGCTATGGACAGTCTTACTTCAGTTTCAGTATACTTTTACACATAAACATAACAAAGAAAGCAATGATCCAAGGAAGGGCGTTTGAGTTTAGAAACACACGATCAGAGAAACACATAAATAAATGCTAGTAAGCTCATACTACAGACTAACAGGGCAGCCCTTTCCTAGAACTTTCTCAGGACAGATCAATTTAAGCACAATTGCCTGGCACTTGCCATAGATTGTATGGGAAAGCGTGGTGGCAAGGCAGAAAGCCACATCCAGATTCAGAGTACACAAAGGACAGCATTCAGCAGATCCTTCCTGCAGACTGGGATCTAGAGCTGTCTTCCGACATCCAACATGAATAAGCATGTCTTATAAGTTGAATGCAAAGATTTGTTGCAGCAGGCGCAAAATGACCTCCAAAACAATCCTTGCCTGAGGTAAAAGGTCCTCTGCCTTTTCTCTGGAGCCTCCCTCACTGCTAACTCCCTAAGGCGCTATACAGCATGTGTCATTCCTGTGTCCATGTTTTGATAGTGTCTGTAGTGAGAATTTTTGGTTTCTTTAAAAACACATATATACTATACGAATATATGTTTTTTATTTTAATCCCAGGTGTGAGGTATGGGGCTGCCTTGAACTGTCCTCAGGAGCTGACTGTGACTTGCCTCATGCTCTAGCAGGGTCATGATTTTGCCAACTTCAGATAGTTTTTGGGAGCCTGTAACATTTGGAATTCTGGGGACTTTTCAGAGGATACATAAATGCCTGAGCCCTGGTAGAAGGGATGGTTGGATGAAGTAAGTTTGTTGCAGTTTGTTAAGGAGTCCTGAGTAAAGAGAGAAGAAATGAGATATCCTGACAACAAAGATCAAACTTGCCCCAATGAACTCAACACTTGTCACCAGCAAGAAGTAGTCTAATGTTATCGTCACCCCCTATCCTCTCTATCCTTCTTGTCTCTCCTATCCAGTGTTAGGGGGTTAGAAAGGAAGAAGAGAAGGGTAAAAGAAAAGAAGAACCACAAAGTAGCCAAAGGTCCCATTACAAGTATCACCTGAAGGTGAATTTGCACTTCTGTCTTCCAAAGACAAGAATACATAGAATAGCATGTCCTTGTTATTTCTTTTAGATTCCGTGGAGTACATCATGCATTTGCAAAAATCTTAGCTGAAGGAGGAATCCGCGGTCTTTGGGCAGGCTGGATACCCAATGTTCAGAGAGCAGCGCTTGTGAACATGGGAGGTAACACAGCTTCTTGAATGTCTAAGCCATAATCTCCGAGTTCTGCGCACTGGCATCAGGGTATGTGGACGGTATTGTTTTATTTTTCAACAACACCAACCAGCAATGGTAACTGGCACATTCTCACCTCCATCAGTGATGTATAAAAAGGACCAAAGATAGAAAAACTGTTACATAAATCGAACAGGAAATCGTTTCTGAGGCCTCCTATACCAGTCCAGATCATCCTTTGAGATGAAAACTGAAATGTGTAACTGACAGTCACTCCTCCCCCAAGTTCTACAAAAGCACCAGTCTCCACCCTCTGACATGCCTGTCCGTTCTCACCATTCATTTGCCTATACTTCAGCGTGGGTTATCTTCATAAAACCCCAACACTGTATATAATTCTTTTTAAAAAAACTTTTCAATAACTTCTTATTGGCCTTAGAAAAATATGTAACAAGCTTAATGTAAAACAGCGGTCCAGATCTGTTTATTATAACTGTCAGGATCTTGACTCAATCTGACTTAAGCTCAGAGAGAAATTTCTCCTCCAAAGACCAAAATTCCAGAGGATAACACAAGCATAGCTTGGTACAATGAGTGCCCATTTCTTTCCTACCCTTTGTAGCTTTGCCTGCCTCTGCTTACAAGCAAGAACAGTGCTTCCATTCTGGTTCATAGTCCACCCCCAAGCCTGGCATAATTTCGACACAAAAGACAGTCACTGTTGAGTGAATGAATAATCAACCCTTTCTCCTTTATCAGATTTAACCACTTACGACACAGTGAAACATTACCTGGTATTGAACACACCTCTTGAAGACAATATCGCCACTCACGGCTTATCCAGGTAGGCGGCTGTTTAGGCTCTTCTTAGTTTCTCTGTTTCCTGTTTGTTTTTAGGATTTAATTTTATTTTTAATTATGTGTATACATTTGAGTCTTGTGTGCAGGCCTGTGCATGTGAGTGCAGGCGGCCCCTGAGGCCTGAAGATCTTGTATCCCCTTGAGCTGGAGTGGCAGGTTCTTGGAACCACAGTCTGGTCCTCTGCAAGAGTAGCAAAGAGCTCTTCACGCCTGCGCAGTCGCTCTGGACATCTGGCCTTGCCTTGAATTGTTGTCATAAACTCTAACCCTGGGGCTCTGTGGGGCAAGAATGTCAAGCCATCGTGAGGAGGGTCATTTTCTCCAAGTTTGTGGCAGTTAAAATGTGGAAGAGACAGAAAAATCAGAACACATTTCAGATTAAACTTGGCAAACATTTGGACTTGATGGGACTGCCCCCAGCAGATATGTGCGGCCCTCTGGGCTGATTGTCCGGGTCTCCATATTGCAGTGGCCCTGCCCAGGGCACACTCCAAATGGGAGTTCTGGACACCTGTGAAAGTGGTGAACAGTAACTAAGGTGATTAAGGAGTCGGTCATTTCAGGGCTCAAAGGACTGAAAGACAAAACCACCAGCAAAGCAAAGGGAAGGGACCCAGAGGGAGCAGACCAGACATGAGGGCTTAAGGGAATTCGGCTCTTCTGGTGTTCCTTCTCTTTGACACATCCTTTTAACCTCTCCGTTAGAATGGGTAGCATTTAGGTGTCTGCCGTCCTTCACATCACAGTGATGTTTTGCCTGGCTCCTGATCTTGTTTCTAAATCCTAAAACCAAAAAACAAACAAGAAAACCAAACCAAAACAAAACAAAAAAACCTTCAATCCCACTATGTTACTGAGGTGACCCTAGATAAGTGATATAATATTAATATTCTCAAGTTGATGGTATTAAAGATGCACACTTCCCCCCACCAAGATTTTTTTTGGACATGCTACTCTTTGTCCTTGTAACACTGCCTCCAGATCTGCACTGACAGGTGACTCAGTCATCCCCAGTGCCTCTCCCTACCTGCCTGTCACTCAATTAACACCTATCACATTTGCCCATTTTAATGTTTTCCTGGCACTGTTCACTACCTGAAGCTATCTGTTTTTTCTTGGCCTCTGAGTAGTAGTGTAGACACCTCCAAAACAGATTCTTCTTAGACATTTATTATTTTTAGTCTTGTTGTTGAGGGTGGTGGTGGTGGTGGTGGTGGTGGTGGTGGTGGTGGTGGTGTGTGTGTGTGTGTGTGTGTGTGTGTGTGTGTGAGAGAGAGAGAGAGAGAGAGAGAGAGAGAGAGAATATCTGTGCCATGTGATTGAATGTGTGTACATGCCACAGCATGAATGTGGAGGTCAGATTCAGGAATTAGCTCTCTCCTTCCACTGTGGGTTCTGGGGACTGAAATCATGACTCAGAACATCAAGCTTGCTGACAAACACTTTACTTCCCAAGCTATCTCAAATGAGAGAATCTTATCTCCTGTCCCCTACTATCTCAAATGAGAGAATCTTATCTCCTGCCCCCTACATCAAAGGAAGCCTGGCAGCAGGGGGACACATATCTGTTGACTGGCCATGCTTTAAAGTTTTCTCCCTTTACTGAACTAAGCATTAATTTTAATCTCAAAGAATATTTAGTGCTCCTTTCTTTTTAAATATTAAATGCCTTTCTTATAGAATTTGGAAGCTGTTGAATATTCTCTTTAAATTTTATTTATTCGTGTCTACAGTTTGTGTTCTGGACTAGTGGCTTCTATTCTGGGAACACCAGCCGATGTCATCAAAAGCCGAATAATGAACCAACCTCGAGACAAACAAGGAAGGTCTGTAAAGTCCTTAGTGGCCACATGCTGGTGCGGCCATTGCCGTGTTGGTGATTAAAAGATGCTGTTTTCTAAAGGCCTACGTGATAGAGATGTATTCGAGTTTGCCTCTAATTGTTCATGTGAAATTATTTTCTTTGTCTGATGCAAATATATTAAGCTTTTGGGGAATTGAGCTAACAGTCACATTGTTTAGACACAAAGTAGTTATAGTGACTTTATCATTCTCAAAGCATTCTGAAAGCTTTGAAATACTCTGCTGAGAATTTGCAGACCACTCTGTTCAGAGTGTGTGCCTTTTAGGTAACAGAATTCTATGAGATATAAAGTAGTGTGTTCTCTTTGGAAGAGGTCTTGTGAAATAAACTCCAGAGAGGACTGAGGGGGTGACGGGGGGCGGGGGGGGGGAGTCAGCAGGAAATGCCTGTGATGAACTGAAGATACTTAGGTCTTATGTCAGCGGAGCATCTCTATGGTAAGCATTTAGCTCAGAAGAATAGTGCTCCTAGATGGCTCCATTTACATCTCTGTTTACACAAGAAGGAATGTGACAAAGGTCTCTTTCTCCTTCCAGGGGACTTTTGTATAAGTCATCAACTGACTGCTTGATCCAGGCTGTTCAAGGGGAAGGCTTCCTGAGCCTGTATAAAGGCTTTCTACCCTCATGGCTGAGAATGGTAAAGATGGGGGAAGCTCTGTTTCTTCCTTTACTTATGTTTTCTTTGTATTTCAGTTACTTGTTCTTTGCAGATATTTTTCATTCTCTCCACTGATGTGTGGCATGGCCTTGCCTGCACAAGAGGCCCGTGCATCCTTCCCTTTTTAAATATTTATTATAGGGTTTTTTATGTTAATGTTTCCTTTCTTGACAGACTTAGGCTAAGTGACTCTGTCACATTTATTAATAAACAAGTTGATAATCTATTATATATGTAGATAAAGACAGATTTTTTTTAAATGATATAAAGCCTTTAGTAGTCTTCTTAGCTAAAACAACCTAGGTTGGGATAGATATAGAGATTTCAGAGTTTCTAGGGAATGTTGCTGCTTTAGAACTTGTTTTGATGACAAAGTTATACAGGTATGATTACCACAGAGACACTGTGCCATGCACCGCTGTGCTTCTGCTATTTACTCCAGTATACTAGACAGCATTAGCGATGCAGTAGCTATAATTCACAGCACGATTCTTTTGTAAGTGCTTATACTTGAAAATGTGGATGAGTTATGGGGCTAGACAATCAAAAATCAGCATGATATAATAAAACATACACACACACACATACACACACACACACACATACTTGAGTGCATGCCCTATAGAATAGACTTAACTTTGAATAAGAAACTATAAATGGTGGCTGTCACAGGAAGACTTTATAGTGCTTTGGAGATACACAGCGGTAGGTACAGCCTACACTGGGCAATTCCGATGGCCTTTCCCTAGGAGAGGCTTGAAGACTGAATAGGGCTTGGCCAAGCAAAATGGTAAGAAAACATTCTCTGGAGATAGGTGGGAGTGTACTGAGAGCCCAAGGGCAGGGAAGTACAGGAAACACAACTGGCCAGTAGGCAGAGAGGCAGAAAGCGGACAGGCAGGGTGAACTGTGCATACTGGGGTGTGCTGTGGCTTGGCCAGTTCTGCACTTCTAGATCATTCTGTCTTTCCTGTGCTAAGAACAAAGCCTGGAGTGATCAATGGAACATAATGGTGGTACAGAGGGCAGTCTGACAGTGAGAGAAGAGGATGCCTTTTCATAGGTGTTTGGGGCATAGAAGCCTGACTGGATGAGGGTAGCTGAATGACCAGAGAAGATAAGGAGAAGAAAAAAACAGGACCTGGGCAATTGGTGCTGCCAGGAGTCTGACAGATGGACATCATTTGCAGGGCAAGAAAATGTAGAGTCAATAAATACAATTTTCAATACAGAATGTTTGGGGTACCTGTAGGACATCTGAATAGATAAATACACAGAAGACTGTCTTAATGTCAGAATTAGATCAATATCAGAATCTCATGTAGGAGAAGTAGGGATGGAGATGTAGGGAGTATGAGAACATACAGATGGGACAGTAGATGGGTATTAATAAAAAACATTAACAGCAAAAACTCATAGCAACACCTGATACAAAGTGTGCCAGTCAACCTGTTACTGTAACCAAATACCCAACACCCGAGAAAACAATCTGAAAGAAGACAGAAGTGTTTATTTGATCTCCTGGTTTCAGAGGTTTCAGTCTGTGGTCAGCTGATTCCATTGCTTTTGTAGACTGGTGAGGCAGAACATCCTGGCAGGAGCAGAGACAGGAAGGGGCCAGAGACAGGTGCACCCTTCAAAGGTTTCCTACACACACCCTGTCCAGGAAGTAGAGAAATCTTTTCAGGAAGGAGCCAGGGACAGATGCACCCTGCCAAGACTCCTCCCACTCACCCTGTCAGGGTGAAGGAGATGGATTCGTAGATAAAGTATCATCAAGCAAGCATCAACATGGTGTGTGTTACTATCCTGTTGGTTGCTGCTACTCATGATTGAATCCAGACATTTGACTCATAAGAACCTTCAGGTACCCGACTGGCTTCACTGGAGCTTATAATTACAGTTATACCTGGTATATCCACACCGCACTACACATTTGATAGATTATGCAGGTACCTGGTGCCTCCAGGCCAGCATGTTCTTCAGAAGGTCAAGCCCTATGTGGGCCCGAGTCAGCATTAGAAAGTCTCTTTCTAAGCATCTCAGCCAGAGGAGCTTTTTTTGTAAACTCAAGATTTAAGACTATCATGCCAAGAGGGCTTTTGAATAGCCAGCTCTGCAGAAAGAGAAATGAAAAAGGCCTGCAGTAGGCTCGAGACAAACCTAAGGCAGCAACATGGGACCAGACACACTTGGATTATTTACAGTAGCCCCACATGTGCTGGTGGCGAACTCAGTAAGCACAGACAGCATGCCCACTGACAGGGTTAAGAGGCTCAGTCAGTCCTACCTATTATCTCTCCACAGTCTGGCTAAATGCTCTCTCTCTCTCTCTCTCTCTCTCTGTCTGTCTCTCTGTCTCTCTCTCTCTCTGTCTGTCTCTCTCTCTCTCTCTCTCTCTCTCTCTCTCTCTCTCTCTCTCTCTCTCTCCCTCTCTTTCTCTCTCTCTCTCTCTCATTTAAATCCACTAAACCCCACCATACTCCCCATCACTAAGAAAGTCCCTAAACAGAGGAGGCATAGAGTTGTCTCACCCAGCCCCTGTGGTTTTGAACCTGTAATGACGCAATCGTATGAAGAGCAAAACTGACAACCACACCATTAGAGCTGGCCGCAGGGTCCTTCTTACTCGGGACCCCATCTCCATGGTCTGTCTTGCAGTTGCCTCCTTGACTGATCCATTCTGATGACATAGGGATATGGCACACTCACAGCTTTGTGCTTGTTATCTCAGTTATGTGTGTACAGATCAGTTAACCGCTATGTACATAGTATGTTCTTAGTCTGCCAATGAAACATGTTCAGTATTTCCCAGCACAGGCACATTCATTCCTTTACAAACACAGTTAGCAGATCCAGTTTAGATTCAACCTAGTTACGCTGAACTCTCTGCTCTAGAATGGAAATCCTCTTTAGTTACTGATCAGAACCAAACTAGAGAGGGGTTCAATCTAAGCACTCTTTCTCCAGTAATCCATACTTCCTAGGATTCCTGACTCCTTTCAGACCACATCCTTCCTAGTTCCTGTGGGTAGGTCAAGCCATTCTGAGCTAGGGGCTCCTTTTTCTCTTCCATATGAATTTGTTTATGCAGATTACAAGACATCTAGGACTGAGATTTTTATGACCCAGCTCTTAAAGAATTACCTGTATCTTCCTCACATAGCGGACTAAGGCCCAGCATCCTCCTCTGTAAGATGGAGATAAGATCTGTTTGTTTTTTGTTTTTTTGTTTTTTCTATTGCAAGTTGTTCTTATGGAAATCTGTGATCAATATGACAGGAAAATGCTTTGTAAGTTTCAAGGCGATTTACAAAGCTAAACTATTAAGATATTTGTGGGTCATTTGTTTTGTTTCCTTTTGTTTTTACAAGTGGATTGAAAATGACTGTTACTCAAAGATGTATATGTAGAACATTTATAATTGCTTTGAAATATGCACTAACCTCTTTGGTTAATCTTTCAGACCCCTTGGTCAATGGTGTTCTGGCTCACTTATGAAAAAATCAGAGAGATGAGTGGAGTCAGTCCATTTTAAGCCCTTAAAGCTAGAGTGCTCGTTGTTACTGAACAAGAGCATCTGCAACACACGCCCCTATTATTTCTACCTCTTTAGGAAGATACTTTACTCCACAGAGACTGCGATTTGCAGGGGGCAGCACTTTATCTCTCTATGGAAACCCCGAGTTCTCTTTGACTCCTCCTTTTATCTAAGAGCAATCTGTCTGGTCCAATCTCTCAAGACCAACCACTGAGACACAGCGAGGCGTTTGCTAATGAGTGGAACCCAGGCCACTTTGACCTTGGGCCAGGAGGTTTGAACTTTGAGCTGCTGATCTGTGCAGAAGCATCTGCCTTAGAGGAGTACCAGAGGGAGCCAGCATCTCAGAGCCGGATAGACGTCAGCGATGTGGAAGACTGTAGTGCGTAGGAAACACATTTAACCTTTGCACCAGTATTTATTGTTGCCGTTTGACAACTTGCTTTTCTGTTAGTAGAGTGCACATATTGTAATCTACGCAGAGGCAAATGAGAAGTCATGAATAAACGTCTTGAGTTTTCCTAGTGCTGAAAGAAGTTGCTTTACCTTTTCATGCAAGGAGGATGAAAAGATAAGAGAGGCAACTTTAAGTGATGTCCGATTGCAAGGAAAGAGGCTGCTAGCTGCTTGGTCTGCCTTTGCAGGTGTGCTCGCTGATGACCACTCCTTTATGCATGCTAGAGGCTAGTGATACCCCCTGACAGCCACAGTCTGTCAGTGAGAGCAGAGCACATTCCATGACAACCACACTTGTCCATAGCTCTGAGAAGCATAGCCAAGGGAACCACAATATACTAGCCTGAGATTCACTTCCCAGGGTGTTCTTAGGAAGCAACTGTACAGTCATCAGCTTCTCAGGGATGTTTTGGGAGCAAGCTCACTCTCTTGTGTCTCCCTCTGTATCTGTATCTCTCTTCTCTGATACAGAGAGGGGAGGGCAGAGAGAGCTAGCGAACTCAGGTGCCGTGGAACTTTCAGAAACCTGAGTGTTGATCATTGTGAGTCTTACTCATCCTTGCCTATGGTGTGCCAAGTGTTCACCATGTGTGGTTCACGATAATCTCTCTAGTCTTAGCATCCAGGCCTTCTTTTCTCTTTCTAGAAAGGTTTCCTCAGATTCACCTGCATACACCTGCTCCCCGAGCCTCAGACACAGGGCCTTTCGGGATGGATGGCTACAGCTTAGGGGTAACGGCTGGGGATATTAGAAAAGCTCCGACCACTCGGGCCCAAGGTAGATCTCAGAGCCAGGCAAATAGTTGTTATGATGGGCAGATGCTCATGCGCAGAAACAGCTTCCCCAGTGCTGCTCGAAGGAGCGGATGGAGAACACTGCCACTTCAAAGGAGGAAGCACACTTTTAAAGACCTTTCAATGTGTGTAACCGTCTCATTTTTCTACTTGCAGAAGGTGGAGTTTGATCCCTGTACATCTTCAGGTTACCCACCTTTCCACTGCATTTGTCAACTTGCAATTGAGTTGCTAAATATATATGTGACCTATATTATGTGCTTAAGTCCCCAAGTATTCTGCTCCACAAACTGAATCACTTTGGGGAAATTTTGATTTTTCTATGTTTTCTAATGTTTATGACTAAGTAAAAAAAATGGAATCAAATAATTACACGCAAACTCGACTATTAAAAAATTGGCTCAGCTTTCTTCTTTTGGGGGCTGGGGGACTGGGACGTGGACACGTTGTTCCTTGGTTTGGAAACTGAAGCCCAGAGAAAGGAGGGTGCTCATGCTGCCAAGTGCAGAAACCCCAATTATTATAGGTCTTACAGTGGACCATAATCTTACACACTAATGAGGTACCCAAGCAGAACCCTTACATTGGCTTCACCACCACCCCGTTTCCGATTCTGAGTCATCTTCAGATTTGTTGATGATGATGTTTTGTCTCATACATCTTCAGTATATCTGTGTTGCTTACAGCATAAAGCTTACGCTGAAATGGACTTGAGCACTAAGAGTCTTCATGGTCTGGATGCTTGTCGTGTCTCTGACACAGAACCCATTATTCCCATGCTTTATTAGCAAACTCGGCCTCTTTGTGCCCACTTGGAATATGCTAGGTCCTTTTCAAAAGTAAACACATCAGAACAATCCTGCCTGTAACTTTCTCACTTACTGCTGTGTAACTCTGTAGCTGGCACTTCTCAAGCTCTGCAGTTCAATAAGAGGTACTCTTCTTTCTTTTCTTCTTTCTTTCTTTTTTTTTTGCACTTTTACATTTTTTCTAGTCAAATAATGTTTTTTCTTTTTAAAATCTATGCATATTTAGTTATGAATTATGTTCTGATCTTTAAAAGCAAAGTAACAAGTATATCTAATTAAAGGGATCACATTTCTTAAGTCTTATTTTATTTAGAAATAATAAGGGTTTTTATTTAGTTATTTTTTTACATTTGTGGGTGACTTGCCTATACGTGTATATGTACCATTGCATGTAGTTCCTAAAGAATCCCCTGGAACTAGAGTTACAGATGGGTATGAGCGGCCATATTGGTGCTGGGAATTAAATCCAGACCTGGAAGAGCAGCCAGTGCTCTTAACCATTAGGCCATTTCTCCAGCCCTGGGAATAGTAGATGTTTTTAAAAAGCTCCAGGCCCTGTTGGATAATAATTCTTCAGGGTTAGGACTAGGTAGGTACTCTGTTTTTATGTGAATCACAGCCTTCATTAATAGCTTTCTTTGTTTTGTTGGTTATTCATTTGTTTGTCTGTTTACTTATTTATTTATTTTGGCTATTAGGTACCCAAGAAAATTGTTTATTGCTAATATAAGATTAATATATAATAAAATTATATATTACTAGTATAATGTATATTAGTCTTGTCATCCTTATTTTAAGACTAGCTGTCATATGGGTCTCTAATATGTCTCACCTTGTTAATGTCAAAAGGAAACAAATGGAAGAAGATTTAAATTATTTTTTTATTATTTAACAAATTCTCAGGCACATTATTTGCAATTGAGAGAGTTATACTTTTCTCCATAAACAAAAACATATTTCTGCAAGACATCTCATGGGAAAAATGCATATTTTTAATATTTGATGATTCAAATATGGGTTTTGACAAGGCATGGTGGCACAGACCTATAATCCTTTTTCTTGGAAGGTGAAGGGAAATAGAAGAATAGGAGTTCAACGTCATCTTGACTATTTGGTAGGTTCATGGCCAGCCTGGGCTACATGAAAGACCATGTCTCCAAATGAAACAAAATCAGAAACCAAATATTTGGTAAGAAAACCATTCTCTTTTCCCAGGCTAAACCAAAACTCTTCTTCATAATGATTGCCAGAAAAACACATACTGTTACTGGGTGCCAACTAGTTAACATTGAAGGAAGCCTGACCCTGAAATCGGAGGACCATCCCCCACTTGCAGTCTGAACTTTTAATCAATGCAGTCTAATCAAAATGAATGTTACTCATATCACATGTGTTATGTTAATATGTGCTGTTAACAAGCACCTGCATCTGGTCCGTCTCACCTGGTCTGTCTCCCCGTGAACTTTGTTTTTCTCAGGACAGATTCTCTCAGTAACTGGGATGCATCACTGCGTAGTAGTGCTTTCAGTTGCTCCATCACATCCACAATAGAGTTAAACTCCTTGGTGACATGCTCAAGGTCCTCTCGGTCTGACCCCACCCACTTTTTTTCTGGCCTTCATCTCTCCCTGCGCTCCTTTCAGATGCACAGCACTCTGCTCGTCTCCTTGGGGATGTGGTCCACTTGTCTGTGCATTGTGAGGCCTTCATCCTGAGTCCTTCACCTAACTTCTGTCTGATCATCCCGCCCATCCATCTTCATTTAGACTGGCTAATTAGCTCCAGATACTGCCTATCAGAAGCTTTCCAGAGCCATAGCACCCATGGGTCCCACTGTTTCCCCACTTAAGTGGATAGAAATGTTATTTTCTCCTACACAAGGGAGCTATCTGGAAGCAAGGGTTCTATAATAGTTCTCTGTGAGCCACATAGAGGACATCTGCTAAATCAGGAGGGTTTTCTCTTTTGTAAGGAAATGGAGAGAAAAACATTTATGGACCGATTATTGTATTTAATTTTCCCTCTATCTTCGAAAGAATTATGCTGAGTAGCACCTCTAACCTTATTAAGTTATTTACGAAATGCTTAACTTCCCACTGAAAAGATCATGGGTGCTCAAATGTATTATAATTTTTAAGAAATGCTGTCTTCGTTGGTTTAAAACCTTCCATGAAGAATGCAAATTGACCCATCCTTATCTCCTTGCACTAAGCTCAATTCTAAGTGGATCAAAGATCTCCACATAAAACCAGACACACTGAAACTAATAGAAGGGAAACTAGGGAAGAACCTTGAACATATGGGCACAGGGGAGAATTTCCTGAACAGAACTCCAATAGCTTATACTCTAAGATCAAGAATAGACAAATGGGACCTCATTAAATTACAAAGTTTTTGCAAGGCAAAAGACACCGTCAAAAAGACAAAGCGGCAACCAACTAACTGGGAAATGATCTTTACCAACCTTACATCCGACAGAGGGCTAATATCCAAGATATACAAAGAACTCAAGAAGTTAAACTCCAGAGAGGCAAGTAACCCTATTAAAAAATGGGGTACAGAGCTCCACAAAGAGTTCTCACCTGAAGAATATCTAATGGCTGAGAAGCACCTAAAGAGATGTTCATCATCCTTAGTCATTAGGGAAATGCAAATCAAAACAACCCTGAGATTCCATCTCACACCAGTCAGGATGGCTAAGATCAAAAACACAGGAGACAGCAGTTGTTGGCGAGGATGTGGAGAAAGAGGAACACTCCTCCACTGCTGGTGGAATTGCAGGCTGGTACAACCACTCTGGAAAGCAGTCTGGCGGCTCCTCAGAAAACTGGGCATGACACTTCCGGAGGATCCGGCTATACCACTCCTGGGCATATACCCAGAGACTTTACCTGCATGCAATAAGGACACATGCTCCACTATATTCATAGCAGCCTTATTTATAATAGCCAGAAGCTGGAAAGAACCCAGATGTCCCTCAACGGAGGAATGGATTCAGAAGATGTGGTATATTTACACAATGGAATACTACTCTGCAATTAAAAACAATGAATTCACGAAATTCCTAGGCAAATGGTCAGAACTTGAAAATATCATCCTTAGTGAGGTAACCCAATCACAAAAGATCACACATGGTATGAAGTCACTGATAAGGGGATATTGACCCAGAATCTCAGAATACCCTAGACACAATCAGCATATCAATAGATTTCTAAAAAGATGGAAGGAGAGACCCCTGGTCCTGGAAAGACTGGATGTAGGGGAACGCCAGGACAGAGTAATGAGAGGGGGTTGAACGGAGAAAAGAGGGAGGGAAGGGGGCTTATGGGACCTTCGGGGAGGGAGGAAACGGGAAAGGGGAAGTGATTTGGAATGTAAATTAAAAAAATAAAATAAAATTAAATTAAAAAAAAAAAAAAAAAAAAACCTTCCATAATGGGCCGGCAAGATCTCTGAGTGAGTACTGTTACTTTCCACCAAGCTTGACAGCCTGAGTTCTACCCCAGGCCCCACATGGTAAACAGACACCTCTGACCTCCACGCACACACATTATGACACACTCATGCCTCACCACACACACATCAGACACACAAAGTTTAAAAAAAAATGCCTGTGGAGAAAGGAGTGCACCAGGAGAGGGTAGTGAAGTGGAAGCTTTTAGTGTGTCATGTGATGCAGACTCACATGTTTTGCTGAGGCAAGACCCCTGGGAGGACATGTGATGTTTGGAGAGAGTAGAAATAGGACTCAAAGGACAGGGACTGAGCTCCTGCATAGCTGGCTGTCTCTAGTCTTCGCTATCTTCACTTGGTTGAGAGAGGCACAGCAGAGAACTCCTGGCATTTTAGCTGGTCCTGGTCAATCCCACTGATTCATGCCAACTCAGTGTAAGGCATGGCAGTTTCTGCTGGATCTTGCCACCATTGCTGATTCGTGTTGGGTAACACTTTTGAACTGGACTGTTGATATCCTGACACTACTGAATCAGTTCACTGGACTGCTGATATCCTGACAACGGAGATTGGAATCATTCCAAAGAGCTACTTGTAAACAGGTCCACATACCTCCTTGTCCTATTTACCATCTGTTCTCTCCTACCCTTGGGCTAGAAGGGGAGTCAAAGTGTTTGAGAACCCTTATTAAAGTAGGTTTTGAAAAATCTAAGCCTACAGGTGGGGAGGAGCAATTGGGATGTAAAATGAATAAATTAATGGAAAAATGCCTCCCATATAGGTACCCAATTTTATTATATTGGGTAGCTCTACATTAATAAATTGGTTAATAGCCAATAAACTGGTATGATTATGACATTTTTCATTTTAGATTGGGTCTGGAAATTTGGCCTTCTTTTAATACCAGAGAAATTCAGTGTCTTAGTATTTCTGAACTGTGAGCATATGATTGTTTTTCTCACACACATACCCCAGACTCCCTTAATTTACCCCCGACTGACTGTTATGATTGCGAACAGTGGCAGGAGCCACTTTGAAGGTTTGATTAAAGCAGATGAAGGTGCCTGAAGAGATCTGTTTGCTGAAAATATCTGGTAACAAACAGGAACATATGTGAGTAAATAAAGTGTGCTATTCTGAATTTTAAAAATAAATGCTTTTAAATGACTGATTGAAGTAGTGGTTATTTTCAGTCCTGGTATGGTTTCAAGATAACCATAAAGATTTAGAAGGTTGTTTTTGTTTTGGTTTGGCTGTTGTTGTTGTTGTTGTTGTTGTTTTACTTTAACTGTTAATTGTGGAAATTGAAACTGACTTATTTTGGGGTTTGGGGTACTTAATACTAGCCAAAGAGATAGTTGTATTTTCTAGCTATCTATTATTTTATGCATATTCTCATTTCACCCAATTATTCTGTGCACAAGCTCACTGGCAGAGGAATGGCCTTCAACTGCTGAATGAGAACATCTTTGTCACCATACCTACTTTGATTCCTGCACTCCTGGATGGCTTCCTTTCACCCCATCCACTGCAGGGTTGTTAGCTTCTGGTCACCTTCTCCTCGTTTTGTTCCTTTCACTGCAAAGGAATATGGTTTCTGTGACTTCTTCACTGAACCTGGAAATCTCATGCCTGTATTAGGCACCACGTAAGTCTGGATTTCGCCCATTCACAGGCATCTCTATGCATTTGAAAGTCGGATATAGGGGCCATCCTATGCCATCCTAACATCTTTGCATGGCCTCAGTAGCCACTGCCACATTCACAGGTTCAAATGGTGATCTCAACACAGTTTCCTCCCTCTGTAGCCATCTCCCTGCCTCACATCCTCACTCACCTCTCTATTGCTATTATTCTGTCAATCTAACAATACTATATGATAGTTGTACAGTGTGTAGTATTTGGAGTTTTAGTTCCAATTTCTTAGCTGAAAGGTCTTAGATGGAGATTTAAAAGGGATATTTGTGACTAGGCATGACAGTGCGAATCTATGTTGTATTCTTGCTGAGGCCGTTTCAGGTCTTGTGAGACCCTGAGGTTAAGGTGCCCCAGTTAACTTGGCTTCTGTTAAACTGCTTGCTTGTGCAAATCATCCCCTGCAGCTGCTGAGTAAGACACCTATGGTTTTTTACTTTAAAAGCCCCTTGATCTAAATGCTCAGGGCTAGTATACTTTGATCCCAAATGCCTGGATATAGTCTCAGCTGGATGGAATAAAGATTTCCAACTGGTCGTGAACAGTATCTGAGTGATCATCTCTGGTGGGCTCCCTGTAAGGCAGTGGTTCTCATTCTCAACCTTTAATGCAGTTCCTCGTGTTGTAGTGATCACCTGTTGAGGCCTGCCCCCCTAGCATAGCAGTAGCCATTTTGTTCCGTGCCCACCAACTATTTCATAGTGTTACTGTAATATTCCTGCCAGTCATTGACTCAGAAAAATAACTTGACTCAGAGCAGGGTCATGCTGACCACATACCCTATTATGTTCTGTATTTGTTAATCTTAAGAAATTCCACAACTATATAATTCACATAGGACCCATCAAATTAAAGGTTAATGTGAACTGTTATATCTAAAATGGCTTGAGTCAGGAACAACCACTGGACAGCACTCCCAGCAGCTGCTTGTTTGGTTAGTTGGTTTGATTTTGGTTTTAGCCTTTGTAAGCTGGCCCTGAGAAATGTCCAGTGTGCAGCTTTTAGCTCTCAAGGCTGAGCTGTTGCCCTGGTTGATCAGTCTTTAGGTGTGTGTTCAATAAACCATCCTGCTTAACTGAGATTGGTGTCCCTTTGGTTTGTGGGGCGACTCTTGAACCAACTATAAAATTATTTCATTGCCACTTCAGAACTGTAATTTTGCTACTGTTATGAACTGTAATGTAAATATATGATACACAGAATATCTGAAATGTGACCCCCCCCAAAGGGGTCATAACCTACAAGTTGAGAACCACTGCTGTCAAGGGTTATGATGGATCCTTGGGGAGTAGGGGTTTATTATGAGACTTGGTTAACATCATGGGCACACAGACAAACAGATATCAGCATAGTGGGACTCTGATGAAGAATTCAGACTCCAGTGGTAGAGACAGACAGCATGGTGGGGTATCTCAAGAGGAATCAGAGTCTACATGACAGAAACAGAGATCTCGTCTAATACTTTCTGATGCTGGGCCTGGCTCACAATACACGCCTACAGCCAGGCACTGATTAGCAGGCAGGATGCAGGGAAGGGGACAGAGAACAGGATATGTGGCCACCAATAACTCCTTTGATGACAGCTCACTTCACAACTAAGAGATCTTGGCCTGTGGAAATTAGAGATTCAAAGACAAAGCCCTCAGGGGTCTGTCCATTGGTATCTGAAAAAGAAAGGCTGCCTCAGAAGAGCCTTCTAAGCCTTTATACCTAACAGGTCATTTCTTTTCCTTTTTGTTGCTGAGTTTGCCTCATACAACATGAAGACAGCAGTTTTTGTTTAATCGTGTGTCTATTGAAAGCTATTTGTGTTATTTATAGTGTGGGGTTATTAGGAACATAGCAACTATAAATCTTAGCATGAGGATTGCTGCATGAACAGGTTTTCACTGTTCTAAGATAATACCTAGGGTAGGTGATAAAGGGAGCACACGTTTAGTTTTTACATTTCAGCCATACTGTTCCCATCAGAACTGCGAGTTTCTCCATGTTCCTGTCACTATTGACACCACCATCGTATTAAATTATAAAAAGAAAACCAGGTCACATTTATGTATACATGTTGAGTATATGTGTGCATACCACAGTACCACAGACAATTTGTGGGAGTTGGCTCTAATTTTTCACTATATGGGTCCTCAGGATTGAACTCAGGCAGCCAGACTTAGCAATCTCCTTTTCCTAAAAAGCCTTCTCACTTTCTTGCTAGTACCTACCCTAATTTTTAGGGTAGACATTACCACCCTGTCTAAGGATCGTGACTGATCTTGATCTCTATCAGTTTAAAAAAAAAGAAAGCAGATAATCCTTAGCACAATGGGATGCAGGAGGCATGGAAACCTCAGACAAGGCAAACAGCATCAACCAGGAAAGAAAGGATTTTATTACAGCTAAGGAAACACACATATTAAAGTACAAAATGAGGACACTCTGCAAGTCAGAGGTGGGGACTCAGAAGCAGGAGCCCTGGCTCCCCTGGAGAGCTGGGAGTTTTAAGGGTCTCTGAGGGGGTCTTCCTCAAGCACTTTAGTGTTGGGCATAGGTGAGCTTAGCCCAATGCCCCCAGCTGAGCTGTTCGCACAGGTTTCCCTGCCTGGTGTGGTACGGGCTTCCCAGGTGTGTGACCTATGATTGTTTTTTTCCTGTTGTTTTTCACCCGGCCTCTAGTATATATTGCTGGTCCCTCAGTAAAGCTTTGGCATTCTCTGCGCCAGAATGACCCGAGTCTGTGTTTTCTGATAATCCCCCAGGCCTATGCCCACCCGATACTGTCACTTTTAGTTCATTTGAACAAAGACAAGGAGGCTTGATGAGTCTACAAGTTTAGGGTAAACCAGTCTGGGTATGGCCTTGAACTTGTCTATAGGCTGGAACATCCTACTGGGAAGAAAAAGTCTGTGGGGCCTTTGTTTTAAGCTGCCAGACCTTTGTCTTGCCAGGAGGGTGAGGAAGAAGCCAGCCATCTTGGAATCTCATCATCTTTATTGTGTAGTCATGTCCCCTCTGCCTATGTGGGAATCTAACGCCTCGTCCCTCAGCTGTTACCACTGGTGTGATGTAGCACTCTGGGGTTGTTTTCCCCAGCAGCTAATGAGACTGAAAACATTGTCATGTTCTTTGCCAGCTGTAGATCTTCTTTGGTAAAATACCACTCTGAAATGGTTCTAGATTGCTTTCCTGTTGCTGTGCCAAACACCATGGCCAAAAGCAGCTCGAGGAGAGGGGTTATTTGGCCTAGACATTCAGGGAAGTCTGGGTAGGAATGTCAGCAGGATCCTGGAGGCAGGAGCCATGGATGAACAGAACTTGCTGCCTCCCTCTCTGACTTGTTGTCTGACTCAAACTCAGCTTTCTTTCACCTACTGGACACAGTGGATGGGGCCCTCCTGTTGGGTGTTGCTGTGGTGCTGCTATGTATTCGAATGCTAACTACTAGCCCCCAAGATCTGGTTGTCCCTAAGAGGAAATCCTCCTGTACCCCAAGCGATGCTCTATAAACTCTGCTCCCCAGTTAAACAAAGTTAAGAGAGACACATGGCTGGGCTGTAAATTAGAATAACTCAAAACCTGCCCAATCTAGGATTACAGTTTGTAGGTAAAATATGAGAGTTGTGTGTCTTTTATCTGGGCTAGTTAGAATATATAATTCGTTTTATACCCTCCACCCCCAATTGACCTCCAAGGCTAGGTGACTGAGGTTTCCTCAGATGTAAGCTGTGTCAAGTTGGCCACTGAGCTAATTAGACAATGGTTTTTGCCCATTTTCACATCTGATTTATTGATTATTTGGTTGGTTTATTTTATTTTGGAAGGGGTGATTGAGACAGGGCCTCTGTACATAGTTCTTGCTATCCTAAAAGTCACTATGTAGAGCAGGCTTGAACTTGGAGATCTGCCTGCCTCTCCCTCCTGAGTAATAGAATCAAAGGCTTGTACTGTCGTGCCCTGCCCTGCTTCACATTGAATTCTTTATTCTTGAGTTTTGAAAGTTACTTTATGTGTCGTCGATATAAATCTGAACATGTCATAGATATAAGGCTGAACATGTCATTTGTAGAATTTGTCTCAGAACATGTAGCTTGTGGTTCTCATTCTCATAACAATGTTTTCTTGCTTGGTTTATTTCTTAAATATGAACTGAGCTGCAATCTAAGCATGGTTTCGGGCTGAAGAGACAGCTCAGCAGTTAAAAGCGCCGGCTGTTTTTGCAGAGGATCCAGGTTTGATTCCCAGCACCTACATTGTGGTTCCAACTGTCTGTAACTCAAGTTCCAAGGGATCTGACATCCTCCTCTGACCTTCACAGGCACCAAGCACACATGTGGTGCACAGATAAACATGTAGGCAAAACACTCTCACATAAAATAAAATATATAAATCTAATAAAAATTTAAAAACATAGTTTATTCATAGACTAGACTCTGTATCATGTTTGCCTTAGGGTTCTTTATGTAGATGAATCTGAGCACAGAGAAAGGTATCATTTGATGTTTTCCCAATTTGGGGGCTTTAAAATAACTCAAAATACATTATTAAAACTCTTTTCAGATATTTCCTGTCTCATCCCTAGCTTTCTCCCTATCCCTTTAGTTCTTAAATATAGGATTAAAATGAAAATATCCCCTACTTTACTGAAGGCATAGCCCTCTCAGGACTAATAGGGAGGGGAGTTTATACTTCTTAGTACAATTGAAAATATTTTCCATGATAAAGAACAGGAGATAACTTAGTTGGAGCTGAATCATCATAGTGTCCAACTTTAAAAAAAAAAATCCACTTCTCTTTCCTACAGCAGAATAAGATTGGAAAAAAAATGTGAAACTACCAACTCCAGGGACAGATGAAAGAGAACACTGAAATACTTAGCAGGATGTCAGCGCTTATTGACCATTCCCTGACATTTCAGGATTCAGATCTTTAAGGGACCTGGCAGAAATGGAGATATTCTAAAAATACACATGTATCTCTCAATTTAGAAACAATGAACCCCCCCCCCAAATGGGAATTTCCCCAGGAATTCCAAGCTAGGAGTAGGAAAGGGCCCCAACCAGGGGCAGGGGGAGGAAGCAACCTGTCTCCTTTACAAGATTCCGCATAGCTTTAAGGACTTACCAGCCACCTTGCTGGGTGAGATGAAGCCCAGTCTGTGTCAGGCTGGACACCTTGGCCAGGACTGCTGAGAGGCGCATCTTGGCCCTTTATTCTGCTGTGCTTTGTGTTTTGGACACTAGGTCTCACACTGGAGCTCTGGCTGCCCTGAAACTCACTGTGTAGACCAGGCAGGCCTCAAATTAACAAAGAACTGCCTGCCTCTACTTCCCAAGTGCTGGGATTAAAGGCATACACCACTACACCACTATTTAAACTCTAATCTCACTTCAGGACCCCAAAGATAAGACACACTTGGGAGATTCACTGGATTTCTCTCTGTTTCCCAATGTGGCCACAGTCCCTTTTCTGCTTTCCACTATTAATTTGACTCTTATAATTGTCTTACTGAGGGAAGGTGACTGAATCTGGCTTAGAGCACAGGCATTGACTCCCAAGTCCAATATCTTAGGCACAGACAGTTGCAAGAGGTAGGTTAAATAGAAATAAAGGCCTTGGGTATAGCTCTATGGTGGGGCAAATGTAAGACCATAGGTTAAATTTCCAGTACCTATGAGTAAATAACTCATTGGATCTATAAGTTTCTGGTATATAATATTTGCTTGGATTACACACACACACACACACACACACACACACACACACACAGACACGTATGCTTGTACCTGAAGAATTGAAATCTCTGTAACTCCATGAGACGATCAAACCTTAGGGTAAAATCTCCAACTTCATTCTAGATTTACTCTCTTCCTTAAATGTTTGCTGAATGTTTGCATTCCAGCGCTGTATGAGGCACCAAGAACAGAAAAATAAATAAGAGTTCCTACTTTGATGAAGATCACACTGTGATAGTAAGGGAAATAGCCAACAATCTCAAGATACCATGGACCGAATAGTGTGATGGGCAAAGACAATACAGAGGGTCCTCCAGTTTGTATTCTTGTGGAAGCCATTTCAAGTTGAACTAGAATTTGATCTCCTTGATGGAGAATCCCTAGGAAATTTATCTAACTCTATACTAGGAATCCAAGGTCTTAGCTAACTTTATCTTAGCTTCTGTCAAACTGCTTGCTTGCAAGAAGTCACTCTCCATCCCTTAAAGTGAGATGCCAGAATTTCTGCCTTCCAAAAAACCCTATGCTCTAGACAGTTCAAGCTACACTTAGATCTGGAATACCTGACCATCATCCCAGCTAGCTGGAATAAAGACTTTCCATTGACCATAAACTGTGTCTGAGTGGCCATTTCTAGTGGGCTCCCTGTACCATTAGCACCGTGTAAAAGGCAGAATAACAGAGTCACCAAGAAGAGACATTCTTGCTAAATACTTTTAAAAAAATTTTTTTACTCATGTGTATGAGTGTTTTTCCTGCATGTGTGTGTGCTCAGTGTGCTTGCCTAATGGCTTCAAAAGCCAGAAGGTGGCACCAGATTCCTTGGAGTTGGATTTACAGATAATTGTAAGTAACCATGTGGGCACTGAGGACTGAGCCGAAGTCCTCTAATCCAACTTTTAAGATCCAAGATTTGTGTGTGTGTGTGTGTGTGTGTGTGTGTGTGAGTGTGTGTGTGTGTGTGTGTGTGTGTGTGTGTGTGTTTTCATGGAGTCCAGAAGAGGGCATAGTATTATCTAGAGCTGGAGTTATATGCAGTTGTGAGCTACCCATGGTGATAGGATTGGAAACTCTATCCTCTGCAAGGGCAGTAGATCCTCTTAACCTCTGAGCCATCTCTCTTGACCCTTGCTAAGTATTTTAATCCAATGTTTGCTTTTCTTCCATAATGAAAAAAAAAATAGGAAATGGAAATGAACTTTTCAAGGATAAGCTCATCGTGGAAAAGTGAACGCTTTGGAAAATCAAATGTGTTCATTCAATAGCTACTGTGCATTTCATTTCCTCCACCCCATGTGGGCTAGTGGGAAATCAGGTAATAAATTGCAACACAATGTGGAAAGAAACCATGCAGGGAGATTTACAAGTGAGGGTAGCTTCTAATCTGGAACACCAGTGCAATTTAGCTAGGCCAGGGGCACAATTAAGTGCTGTCTCCTGTTCTTGTATTCTAAAACCTGCAGTGAGATGAGATGTATAAGCAAACTGGAAAGTTCTCTGGGGATGCACACAACTTTGCGAATGCACAAAAAATCTAAAGTATCTATTAGGCACACCTCAAATTATATCATTGTTTTTCATACCGTTTCGACTCCCTTGGCTGAGATTTCTAGGATTTCCTTGGTAATTTAGGAGATTTGATATAAAACACCGCAAGAGTTTGCAGAAATAACTCAGTCCTCTTGGCTTTGGGACTGGGGGTTATGTGTGCTGCGGGGTGAATCTACTTATGTGCTCACTTTGAATCCATAGAGTATCTTCAAAGTTGGGTGCCTGAGCCGGATGTAGCTAGGCAACCAGGGAAAGAGGGAAGAAAGCCACACCAGACAAAGTGCTGATAAGAAACCAGAGACCTCAGACTTTATATTAAGCGCCTAAAGGGATCTGTCATTCAGACATGAAACAGGGCCATAGATTACAGAGGCTCTGGCAACCTGCTCCAGGTCTCCGATGCACCAAGTTGGGGAAAAAAATATTCATCCAGGGCCCTGCAAAGCGCAAGCGCACTGCTGGGCCTGATCTTAGCCTTAATAGAGCCATGAAAGTTCCAGCCTCAACGTCCAGGAAGGCACCGTTGGCGCCTGCATTTTTTTCCCTTCCCAGTTTCTCTTCGAGAACTCTAATGGCTGGTAACGTGCTTGGCGCTCAGTGCTCTATCCACTGCGAGAAAATCGAAACGGAGGGGGCGTCCAGATCCTGCGCGCCTACTGGATCTCTGTCAGACCGTGCCACTGAGCGCCCCGTAGTCAAAAGCATCCTTTGAAGAAGCAGTACACACCTTAACCCTGTCCACCCCCTCTCCCAGGCTTGCTGGCAGTCCCCAGGTGTCCCCTGTGCCAGGAAGCCACCCCTCCGGTCTCCTTGAGACCCCCCGCGCCGGGAAAGCAGGCAGCCGCGCGCCACCCGAGCCTGCGAGGCACCGTGGGCGGTTGGCCGGCCGCCGGCTGCTACCAGTCACGAGTCCCCGAGGCCCTGCGCCGGGCGCCTGGCCGAAGGGTCGCCTCTCCGGGCGTCCTTCCCCTTGCCTCAGTGCCCCGGACCTGGCTCGGTGGGACCGTCTCCGGACGCTCGGAGCAGCTCTCGACCGGCCGCAGCCATGAGTTCGACTTCGGGACTGCCTACTCCGGGGACCTCCCTGGCCCTGCGGGTGTCCTTCGTGGACGTGCATCCCGAGGTGATCCCGGTGCAGCTGTGGGGACTGGTGGGTCAGCGGCGGGAGGAGTACGTGAGGCTCAGCCGGGAGATCCAGGAGGCGGCAGCCACGCGCGGTCCCTGGGCACTGGGTGGGGCGTCGGCCTCGCCGGGGGAGCTGTGCCTGGTGCAGATGGGGCTCATGTGGCACCGCTGCCGCGTGGTCAGTCGCCAGGCGCAAGACAGCCGCGTCTTCCTGCTGGATGAGGGCCGCACCATCACGGCGGGCGCGGGCTCGCTGGCACCAGGGCGCAGCGAGTTCTTCCACTTGCCCTCCGAGGTGCTGGGCTGTGTGCTAGCCGGCCTGGTGCCCGCGGGAGGCGGTGGCACCGGCGGTGGGGAACCTCAGCACTGGTCCTCCAGCGCCGTGGACTTCCTTAGCAACCTGCAGGGCAAGGAGGTGCACGGACGGGTCCTGGATGTGCTGCTCCTCCATCGCCTGGTGCTGCTGGAGGTGCCCGTTGTGTCTCAGCAGATGGAGGAGCTGGGTCTGGCCCGGCAGGTGCCGGACAGCCTCTTCTGTTCGCTGCTCAAACGCTACCTGAGTGCAGCCGGGAGGGGCAGCTCCGGAGCTCCAGTTCTCCCGCGAGCCGCGCCCAAACAAGAGCATCCTGGGTTGGATTACTTTTATCCCCAGCTACAGCTGGGAGTGACGGAACCGGTGGTGGTAACCCAAGTATGCCATCCCCACCGAATTCACTGCCAACTCCGGAGCCTCTCCCAGGAGATCCACCGGCTTTCTGAGAGCATGGCCCAGGTATATCGGGCGCCTACGGGGACAGAGGATAAGGACTCTGGCAGTGCCACCTGGGAGGAGAGGGAGGAGAGCCCTGACAAACCGGGCTCTCCATGTGCTTCCTGTGGCTTGGACGGACAGTGGTACCGGGCTCTCTTGCTTGAGACCTTCCGGCCTCAGCGCTGTGCCCAGGTGCTGCACGTCGATTATGGAAGGAAAGAACTAGTAAGCTGCAGCAGCCTTCGCTATTTGCTGCCAGAGTATTTTCGAATGCCCGTGGTGACCTACCCATGTGCGTTGTATGGACTCTGGGACTGCGGGAGAGGCTGGTCCCGGTCACAAGTAGGTGATCTGAAAGCTCTGATCCTGGGCCAGGCGGTGAATGCGAAGATTGAATTTTACTGTTCCTTTGAGCATATGTATTATGTCACCCTGTACGGGGAAGATGGAATTAATCTCAACAGTGCGTTCGGAGTCCAATCCTGTTGCCTGGCTGACCGGTTTCTTCAGAGCCAGGGGATAGAGGAGGAAGAGGATGAGGATGAGGACGAAGTGGAGGCGGCGTTTCAGTCTCAGTCCCCCGCTGAGGAAATGGAGGAGGAAGTTTCCCTCCCATCCTTGAGATCCATCAGGTTGAAGATGAATACCTTCTATGACGCCCAGGTGGAGTTCGTGAAGAGCCCTTCGGAGTTCTGGATTCGCCTTCGAAAGCACAAGAACACCTTCAGCAAGCTGACGAAGAGAATGTGCAGTTTCTATTCTTCTGCCAGTAAGCTGGATGGGGTTATTTTGAAACCGGAACCGGATGACCTTTGCTGTGTAAAATGGAAAGAAAATGGCTATTACCGGGCCATGGTCACCCGATTAGACAGCAAGAGTTTGGATGTGTTCCTGGTGGACCGGGGCAACTCTGAGAATGTGGACTGGTGTGACGTGAGGATGTTGCTGCCTCAGTTTAGGCAGCTACCGATATTGGCTCTGAAGTGCACCCTGGCTGACATCTGGCCTCTGGGGAAAACTTGGAGCCAGGAAGCAATTTCATTTTTTAAAAAGACAGTACTCCACAAAGAATTGGTGGTCCACATTCTTGATAAGCAAGATCGCCAATATGTCATAGAGATCCTGGATGAATCCAGAACAGGGGAGGAAAACATCAGTAAGGTCATCGCTCAAGCTGGATATGCCAAGTTCCAGGAACTTGAAACCAAAGAAAACATCAGACCCAGTGCCCACTCCCCAGGGCATGGTTCGGGTCGTTTTATTTCGGAGCCTAGCAAAATACCTTCTGCCAAGAAGGTCGAAGGAGACCAGAAAGCCAAGAAAGAGAATAAAACCCTCTCTGTTTTGGAAGCTTTGGCCAACACGGCAAGCCTTTCCAACGTTTCCACTGGACAGACTGCACAGGACAAAGAGAAGGTGACATCTGACCAGTCTCTCCTCATGCTAAATCTCTTGAAAATGAAACCAGATCTCTGTGGTAAAGGGGAATTGGAGGTGGGCAGCACCGTTGAAGTCAAGGTGTCTCACATCGAAAACCCTGGCTCCTTCTGGTGTCAGCTGATGAGGAACGCGCAAGGCTTCAGAACCCTGATGTGTGACATTGAGGACTATTGCAAAAGCGAGCCATCTCCCTATGAGGGGGACATGTGCACTTGCCTGGCAAAGCGAACAGCAAACGGGAGATGGTCCAGAGCTCTGATAAGTGAGGCACAGTCCTTAGAGCATGTCAGAGTGGTGTTTGTGGATTACGGAGACAAGGACGTGGTATCTATGAAGGACATACTCTCTGTCAGTGATGTGTTCTTCAAGGTTAGGGCTCAGGCCTTCCGGTGCAGTCTTTATAATTTAATTCAACCGACTGGTGAAAATCCCTTTGTCTGGGATGAAAAGGCAGTACAGGCCTTTAGTGGTTTCATCGATAACGCTCGACAGAATAACTTAGAATTAAAATGTACAATCTTCGCTTTGGCATCAAGGCACGAAGAAGAGTGGTTCAATGTTGTGGACTTGCTAACACCCTTTCAGAGTGCCTGCCATTTTTTGGTAGAAAAGAGACTTGCTAGGCCTGTAAAACTTCAGAAGCTCCTGGAACCTTCTGTTCAGCTACATTCTTACTACTATTCCACCCATGACCTAAAAATTGGAAGTGAAGAATTGGTGTACATAACGCACGCTGATGACCCCTGGACATTTTATTGTCAACTCGCAAGAAACACAAACATTTTAGAACAATTATCGTACAACATCATACAGCTGAGTAAAGCCTTACGGAATTTAAAAGCATCCACCTTGGTCCCTGGAACCTTGTGCCTTGCCAAATATACTGATGGAAACTGGTATAGAGGAATAATAATAGAAAAAGAACCAAGTAAGGTCTTCTTTGTTGATTTCGGGAACACGTACGTAGCAAGCGATCATCTGCTTCCCATCCCCCGAGACGCCTATGATGTTTTGCTTTTACCCATGCAAGCCGTGAAATGCTCGTTATCCGACATCCCTCATCATATCCCAGAAGAAGTCACGGCATGGTTTCAGGAGACGGTTTTAGATAAATCGTTGAAGGCTTTAGTCGTAGCCAAAAACCCAGATGGGGGACTGATTATAGAGCTGTACAATGAGAGTGTCCAGATCAATGCCAGTATCAATGAGAAGCTCGGGCTCCTTGGTTACAAAAACAGAACACGAAAAAAAGAGAAAGAAAATGAAATAATACTCCACGAGACCGAAGCTCTTGAAGATAAAAAAGAGAGTGTGAAGCTGTCACCCACTGACTATTTGGGTAAATCGGGAGAGAGCAGAATACACAGTGTAGAGATTATGGGTGAATCGGGCAAACCCAAGAGCAGCCCAGCATGTAAGGAGCTCAAATATTTACAAGGCTCAGCAAAGGCCAACCTAGTCACACTGTATCAGGACTCAATGGGAAACAAAAATGATGGAGGGTTTCCATTAACAAGGGAGAAGAAAGAAGACATGTTTACTAGCTCACCCATGAGTACCACCAAACTAGACAACCCTCTTCCTGAGAGACGAATGGGAGATGCCAGCGGCAGAGACCTGCCTCCCAAATTTTGCGAATTCCCACAAAAGACAATAGCGCCTGGCTTTAAGACCTCTGTGTATGTTTCACATATTAACGACCTTTCGGATTTTTACATCCAGCTGATAGAAGATGAAGCTGAGATCAATCACCTTTCAGAGAGACTGAATGACATCAGAACTCGACCCCAGTACCACACAGGTCCACCATGGCAAAGCGGAGACGTGATATGCGCAGTTTTCCCAGAGGATAACTTATGGTACCGAGCAGTTGTCATGGAACAGCAAGCCAATGACCTTCTCTCTGTACAGTTTATCGATTACGGCAACATGTCTGTGGTTCACACTAACAGAACCGGTCGACTTAGCCCCATTGATGCGGTGTTACCTATACTGTGCCTCCATTGCTCCCTAAGGGGGCTTTCTGTACCTGACATCGTAAGCTATAAGGAAATGGTGAGCTACTTTTCCCAAAGGACAGACGAGGCTCAGATAAGATGTGAATTTGTTAAATTCCAAGGCATCTGGGAAGTGATTCTCTCGGATGAACATGGAATCATAGCTGAAGATTTGATTAGCAGGTTTCCATTCAATGAAAAGTCTCAAGTGGGGCTTACCACCCCAGCCATGAAAGGGGACTGTTCGAAGATGGCTAACAACCCCAACACTGACACTTCAGTGTTTCTTAACTGGTATAACCCCAACGCAAAACTGATAAAAGCCTACGCCACCGTGATAGACGGGCCTGAGTACTTTTGGTGTCAGTTTGCCGATTCCGAGAAGTTGCAGTACCTAGAAACAGAGGTTCAGAGTGCTGCCAAGCAGCTCACAGACAGAAAAAGCTATACCCTGTGTCCGAAAATTGGAGACCCGTGTATCGTGAGGTACAGAGAAGACGGGCATTACTATAGAGCCCTCATCACTAATATCTCTGATGATCACCTTGCGTCGATCAGGCTTGTGGACTTTGGGAACATGGAAGACGGTGTGGACACCAAAGCACTTTGGAGCATCCCTTGTGAGCTCCTGCTTGTCCCCATGCAAGCGTTCCCATGCTGCCTTTCTGGATTCTCCGTCTCTGGCGGTGTGTGCCCTCAAGAGGGAAATGATTATTTTTATGACATAGTCACAGAGGACGTGTTGGAAATAACAATCTTGGAGATTAAAAGAGATGTTTGTGACATCCCCTTAGCCATCGTGGAGCTAAGGAGCAAAGGCGAGAACATTAACGAGAAGATGAAGAAGTATGCTAAAATGGGCATGCCCAAGAGTAACCTGTACTCTGAGAAGCCTGGCTCAGATAGAAAGGGGAACCTTACCAGTCCTGACCTTGACTTCAAGAGGCCAAGTCATAAAATAGCACAAGATAAGACGTTCTATGTGGAAGCCCAGGCAAATGAGCTCTCAGAGAGACTTGAAAAAAATTTAAATGTTGAAACCAAGCCAAGTAAATTCTATGAACGCAGCACCCGTAATATCTTCAATGCTTTCGAGAACTCATGCAAAGGTAAAATGGGTTCTGAGAGGCTAGAAGGTAGCACAGATTACCATTTCATGGACAGAGCCAAGTTTGATGATAACTACCTCATTATGGGATTTAACCCGATATTGGCCCACGCTAGTGAGCCAAGGGAGTTATTGGAACTGAATTCACTAGAGGTACCACTCTCCCCTGATGACGACGACAACGACAAATGCAAAGAATTCTTAGAACTGGAATCGATTGAGTTACAGCACTCCCCTGTCGAGGAGGAAGAGAAAGAGGAGCTAGGCCTGGGGTCTCCAATGGCACCACTGTCCCCAGGTTGCCAGGCAGGAGCCACCCTGGAACCATTCATGACGCAGCTTCCCCTAGACTGTGAGGCAGAGGAGCAGCTGGAATTGGAGCTCCCCACACCCCAGCTGTCTTTGGATGACAGTATGAGCCCTTTATCCGCAACTGTCAGTCAGAGCATCCAGGAATCCATGTGTGCTGAGGATGAGGGGAAGTCCAGCTGCACGGGCTCTTCTGAAGACGACCACAGCACATCTCCACTCCCCCACCACGGCAAGGGCGGCGACTCCCCGGCACACGATGAGACGAGTCTGTCTGAAGATGAGTTTCCACAATTTGAAAACAGAGACATCACTGTCTTATTGGCACCCTTGTTCTCTGAGGAAGAAGTCAGAGAAGGAAGAAAGTGCAGGGGTGTGATACCAGGTATGGTGATCTCTTTCTCCTTTTAGTCGCTCAGTGGTTCTTGTTTTCCCGAAAGGTAGAGAGCTATTGTAGTTACTTACATTTTTTTTTTAAAAAAAAGAAAAATTAAACACAAAGAAGTTAGCTCAGATTTGAATTTTTCGAGGGGCATTTGATTTCTGCTTGTTTTGGTTTGAGAAGGAAAACCTCTGTCTCTACAGCATACTTTTCTTAAAGCTGAGCCTCCTTCTGGCTCAGTCTGATTAGTGGGGTAGAGAGAGATTGGCTCATCAGTTAATAGCACACACTCCTCTTGCAGAAGACCCATGAATTCCCAACAGCCACACCAAGCATCTTACAACCACCAATAACTCCAGGTCAGGAGATCCAGTGCCCTCTTCTGGCTTCTGTGGGCACCCACACATGTGCACATCTGCACACACAGACACAAATAGAAATGAAAATCTAGCCTTTTAAAATGTGTTCGGAACGGGTGAGAAGCTTTGCCAGCTACATTTCATATAGATGGCAAACATCTGAAATACGCAAAGATCTTTAAAAATTAGCCATTAAAAAAAAAAGTACCCACAAAGTTTTCTCATCAACAACCTGGCCAATTAGCTGAATAGACAATTTTCAAAAGGAGACATACAACATTTTTAACACATGTAACATCCTTGGCCATCAGGGAAATGCAAATGGAAAGTGCTTTAGTTCCTTATCCCAGTAAGATGGCTGTCTTCAAAGAAAACAAATGGAAACAAGAAAGTAAAGTTTGGCTAACCTGAGACCAAGGGCAAGCCTGTACTCATGTCCAGTAGGAGTATAACATGGTATGGTCACTATGGAGAGTGGTATAGAGAGTTCTCAAAAAGTTAAAAATAGAACTGTCATGATCTAACCATCCCTGATTATATACCCAAGGGGAGTTCCTAAGTCCCCCTACACAGACTTGTTGTCTTGGGTAGAGTGTCATGATAAAACACTGTGACCAAAAGCAGCCTGGAGGAACTGCCTCCAGGCAGGAGCTAATACGGAGCCTATGGAGGGAGGAGTGCTGCCTACTAGCTTGCACCCCAGGCTTACCCAGGCCATTTTCTCACAGAACCTGGGACCACCAGCTCAGGGATGGCAGCACACGCAATGGGCTGGGCCCTCCCACAGCATCAATCAAGAAAATGCAACGCAGGCTTGCCCACATGCAGATCTCACCAAGGCATTTTCTCAACTGACAGTCCTTCTTTCCAGATTACTCTAGCATGTGTCAAGTAGACATAAAACTAGGCAGCACACTTGCCTATCCATGTTTATTGCTGAATTATTCACAAATATCTATGAACAAATCAACCTAGATGCCCATTAGATGAACCAACCACAGAAATGTGGCAAATATACTCAGTGGAGTTTTATTTAATCACAAAGAAAAATGGAAAATTTCAGGAAACTCGATGGAACTGGAAAACATTTTGTTGTTCTAAATATCCCAGACTCAGGAAGAAAAATCCCTTGTACCTTCTTACTCACAAGCAAACCCAATACATCAGTTTTCATCTATGTATGGATGGTAGGGTATGGACCATGAAACCCGAACACACTCACTGATAGTGACAGTACAAACTTTTAGTAGTAATTTTCAATGTTAGAGGTCAAATTTAATGGTGGTTTTTAGTTTTGTCATTTTGGGGAAGTGCTAGGATTATATAAAGTCAGAGCATACAGATTTGTGTGTATATAAATGTAAAATATATTTTTATATATAGTAAGATTAAGAAAATAGTTAGAAAACATACTGACATCCGATTAAACAAGCAGAGTAAGTGGACTCTGACTAGGAAAGTGCTCCTCTTCTGTGTCTCATGCTAAGGCACCAGGCTGTGCACATTGAGTCTCCCTGTGTTCAATTCAGCAGTTCAGCTACAGGACACCTACACTCTGAAAGGCTTCTCTGTTGGATCGAAGTGCGTCGTGTGGTCGAGCCTGAGAAACACGTGGTCTAAGTGTGAGATTCTGGAGCTAGCAGAAGAAGGAACAAGGGTAAGGGGAAAGTGAAGGACTTTATTCCAAGCTGGACTTGCTTATAAGAGCCTTACTAAGAGTTTCCAGACTGTCAAAGATTCCAGGTAGCTATTGATTTATCTCTCTTCATTTCTCCTGGCACCTCGATGAAGTTTGTGAGACACAAACCTACCTCTCTTTTTAATGTGAACACTGGTGGGGACTTACAGTGTATCGTGGTATTATTTTGTTTTGTATTCTGTAATCTGGAAAACCAGATACACTAGCATTTGTTGGCCTATTCATTAAATTCTATATTCTTGGACCTTGGCCTGACTTACCAATACTGAATTTCTTGAGGTGGATTCAGGAATATACATTATTACATCATTAATGCTAGACAGCCTGGGCTGGAGAGATGGCTCAGTAACTAAGAGCACCTATGCTCTTGTAGAGGAACCCATTTTGGTTCCCAGCACTCCTATCAGGTAGCTCACAACCACCTCTAACTCCAGCTCCAATGCAGCAGGCACCTTCTTCTGGCCTGCATTGGCCCCTTCATGCTATGGACAGCAGGCACACACCTATACAAATAAGTAAGCAAGTCTTAAGATGGGAGAGTTACTGTGTAGAATGTAAATTAATATAATTGGCATTCATATGCAGGCCACATTCAGCTGAATGTCTGTACACTCCAGCCTTAGGCATCATTTCTTAATATTTTGTACTATATTTTAGACATCAAACTGCTTAAGCAAACTGTTTGCATATGTATATGCATATGTATATGTACATGTCTATGTATATGATGTGTATGTATATGTATATGCATATGTATATGATGTGTATGCGTATGTATATGCTTTTGCTTTGGTGTATGTTACATTTCACCCATGTTACATCCCATCTACCACAGGGTTTTTGTTTCGCTGTTGTTTGTTTTTTGAGACAGGGTTTTTCTGTATAGCCCCGTCTGGCTTTGAACTGGGGGATCTACCTGCCTCTCCCTCCCAGTGCTGGGATTAAAGGCATGCCCTGGCTTATCACATAATCAATTCCAAATTATCGTTAGTGATTTCCTTTAGCCATTTCTTCTTCTGAGAAACACTGTCTAATATTCCTGTGTAGATTTTCCCTATAGCTACAAGCTCTACCCCCAAGAAAGAGCTGTATACCTGCAATCTGCCCGAATGTTTGAACACATAGAAGCAGACCTTTCAGGGAAGCAGTACACACACCACACTCTACATACACTCTATTGTACTCTGATTATAGGCCTTTTTCCCATTACATTTGGAATTTTAATCATTTCTGATCCCTTAGCATATATACTCAGCATGTTTGTAGTACTGAGTTTAAAATACAGGGTAAAATTTAATATAACTTTTTTTCTTTTGAGATGATGTCCCATTGTAGCTCAGGCTGGCCTCAAAACTCTACATTTAACCCAAAGTTTCCTCGAACATTTGAGCCTCCTGTTTCCATCTCCCATGTGCTGGGATGACTGGCACGCATCACCATACTTGGGGGTTGAGCCTAGGGTTGTGAATGCTACACGAACACTAGACCAGCTGAGCCCAGTGCATCCCGAGCCTCTGATGCAATCGTTTTTACTGTGTTATTGTAAAGATTCCAGTGACACATCAGTCACCCGCAGTTTGTAAATCTTGCCTTGTTTTGTTTGTGTTTTGTTTTCTTTTGTTTTTACCAGGTGTTCTCTTTCCTCTTGTAGGTTTTGAACCTTTCAAATGGTGTGGAGGAGACAGTAAGCCCCGAGAATGTATGGAATGGTATTCCCAAGGTAGATAAGAGACCCTCTGAGGTACGACTGAGTAAGCATTGAGTAATGAAAGTGCTGCTCTTTGTTTTCCAAGACATTTGGACACGCACTTTTCAAAGCACTTGTCTTGGGAAGAACACACGGGGAAAAGAACCTGTATCAACAAAGTTGACTACATCAGTGACAAAATCAGCGTTTCTGGGATTGGAGGCCAAGTCTCACTTTGGGCAAACTAGTCATTCACGATTGATTCCCTTGTCTGATCCCCTTTGGTAGAGCTGCTAATGCTTCTTTCTTTGACTTTCTCTTTTCGATCCTGCAGTTCTCTGTGACTGAGCTTGCTGGTGGGGTGAAGTGGGTGGGGGAAGGGCATAAGTTTAGCCTTGTTCAGCTAACTTGAAGGGCTGAGACAGGCTCCTCCCACAGTTTAGGTGCCTACACACCCACGTTACACAGTGCAAGACCAGAAGAAAATAGCACAGTGGAATTTCCTGTCTTCCACTATTCCACTGCATTTCAGTCTCTTTCAAGAGACAGAGCCCTTTTACGATATTGCTGTCTATCGCCATGAACAGTTTATCAGTGCAAAAGTATACAGGTGTGTGAGTGCATGCGTGCGTGTGTGTGTGTGTGTGTGTGTGTGTGTGTGTGTGTGTGCATGCATGTGTGTGTGTTTGTGTGTGTGATTAGTGTCTAGGTGTCTGATTTTCAAACTCTATTATCTGAATGATTTAACTTTGCCACAAGAGTGTCTCACTAATAAGTTCCACTTGCACATAATGCTATGAGTTATTACAGGGACAGTAGTCATCAATAACTCATCAGAGTCTTACCATAAAATGATAGGTTTAAAGAACGGCTATTTAAAGAGCCGTGGCCCATTTTCTTCTTTTTCCTCCCCAAAGCCTGGCTTGGTTTTGTTGTTGTTTGTTTTAATTTATTGAGAGTTTCATGCCATGTGTTTTGGTCCCATATACTCCCTTTCTCCAGCTCTTCCCAGATCCACTCCCCCTCTCTACCCACCCAGCTTTGTATCCTTTGGGTTTTACAACCTTCAAGATCAATTTGTGCTATCCAGGTATTCTTGGATGTGTGGTTTTTCCGCTGGGGCATCACTGACCTTGTAACGGCTAGGATCTAGAGAAAACTGTCTCTTCTCCCAGTCATCAATGTCTCCATGGCTGTGGGTGGGGTTTCGGTCTCAACACCCGTCCCCATGCCGGGCTTTGGTCTGACTTGGGTTTGCACAGGTTATTCACTGCCTCTGACTCTTTACACTCTCTCTTCCCCTCTTCTGCAATGATCCCCAAGCTTTGGGAGGAGGGGTACAGTCTATATGTCCCCTTCAGGGCCAACTATATTGCATAATATATAGTAGATAATGATCCTGAATTTCTGCTCCTTCTGTCTCCTCCCAAGTGCTGGGATTTTAGGTACATACCAGCACACCCATTTGTACAACCTTCCTTCACCAAGCAAAGCTATAAGGGTTGGGAGAGCATACATACAGGGACACAGCACTTCCCTGCCTGTGTGGAATGCTCCAGCCAAGATGTAGCAAGCAGGGAGAACTTGATAAACCTAAGGCATGCTTCTGCTTCTGATCGCTGGCTCTGAAAGCAAACCATGACAATTCACCGGAATCCATTTTACCATTTATCCCCATCTGTGGTGAGGTTCTGATTTCTGTGCTTACAACTCTAATGATGATGATGATGATAATAACTCCAAGGTTCCATTTGTTAGGCTGTATTCCAAACAGTGGGAAAGGACCTTCCCTTCATGCCCTCGGATGACACCACCATCAAAGGTAACCCGTGCGCTTAAAACCACAATGTCCTTGTCACCCAGAATTTCCAAGTCTTAAAGATGGCATTTCCTTAATCTCTCAAATGGAATGGGTTGGCAGCTTCTGTGGATATTAGCAGAGCTGGGGGGTGGAGGGGATGGGAGTAACATGCTTAAATGTGGTCAATTGGGATGAGTAAGAGGAAGACCTGCTGAAATGTCAGAGGGAGCCTGTTGGTGAACTGAGCAAATCTTAGAAGTTAACTTCTGAACTTGACAGATTACTATTTTAGAAGGCATAAAATGGCTTTCTTGGGGCAAACAAGATTTGAGTGGGTTAAGGTACCTACTGCGACACCTGTCAAACCTAGGGACCCACATCCTCCCCTGGTGGAAGGGGAGAAGTGACGTCTTCCAATTGTCCTCTCACCTCCACATACACCTGCCCATCCTCCCTCATCCCACAAAATAATGAATAAAAATTAGGTCCATTATGGGAACTAATTTACTTGCATACTCAATATATCTGTCTGTCAGTCTTCTGGAATTCCCTTCTGGACATTTAGTTCACCTCCATGACAAGTCTCAGTTTCAGTTTGCTGGGAACTCCCAGAATTTCACGAGGCCTTTTCAATAAACAGTACCTTGGTGGGTGACCATATTGCTCAGTGGGTATAGAGACCTGCTGCCAAGCCTCGCCTCTCTGACCAGCGTTCCATCCCTGGATCCCACCTGACCTGTTCCAGTTTGTTTTCAATTGCCCATGATAAACACCACGACTAAAAGCAATTCAGGAGGAGAGTTTATTTAGGACAGTCCAGTCACAGTCAATGAGGAAATCCAGGGCAAGAACTCGAGCAGCAACAAGATCATGGATCTATGGTCATATGCAGCTACCATTTTCATACCTGCCAAGACCACCTACCCAGGGTGGACACCACCCACCGTAGGCAGGGTTATCTCCACATGGATTATTTATAAAGAAAATGGCATACAGACTTGCCCAAAGAATAGTCTGAGGCATTTTCTCAATCGAATTATTTCTCCATGGATGACCCTAACTTGTGCCATGTTGAAAACAAACACCTGACCAGTACACGGTGTAAGGAGGAACTGGCTCTTACTAGTTGTCTCTGCTTCTACACATCCCTGTATATGTGATCATTCACTGATTCACTGCCACGCACGCGCGCGCGCACACACACACACACACACACACACACACACACGCACACACACATGCAGGAATGGTTCTGGGCACTTCTTGGAGGCATCCATCCTCAACCCCACCCTGTTGTTACTCTGCTTTCTCTCCCTCAGGTTTTTCTTCTGTTCCAGAGGAGGAGTGTGAAGGTGACACAGATTCAGCTCTGAACACGGCCAAGCTGAGCGTCTAGTCACAGCTCATCAGAAGCTGTCTTTAACAAGCCACGTGCTACCCAGACCCAACGTGCTGGCGGAAATGTAAAGCAGATGACCCCTGGAAGTTGTCCTTTGGGGGGACAGATTGATGTGTGGTGGAAGCGATAGGTCTCAGGTTGACAAAACAGCCTGTTTATTGCTATTTAGAGGCATCTGGACTTGTTCCTCAGTCTATAGCCTTCTCATGTTTCTTCTCAGCCAGGATAATTTATTTTGCTAAACAATTTGCTAACGTATTGCTATATTCCTAAAAGTGTTACCTTTTCAATAGATGGTTTATATTAAAATTGAGATTTCTAGGTTCCCGCTGAGCATGATGGGATGATGCCAAGTGTCACGGCTCTGTTAGCAAGATTGTGAGAAGCCTTGTTTGTCTTTTGAAGCTTTGCCTTGTGTGTCTACTGAAATAGGTGACTGCTGCTCTGTTTGAACCTGGCGTGCAACAAATGCAGCCCAAGATTTGAATAAAGTTTATCCTTAAAGCTGTGGTGGCCTCATCTCTACTGTAACTAGGAAGTGGGGAGCCTTGGTGCTAGGAAAACTTGGTCTGAGCCTGCACGGTGGCCCATACCTTTAATCCCAGCGCTCAGGAAGGAGACAGAAGCAGGAGGATCTCTTGAGTTTGAGGGCAGCTTGATCTATATGGTAAGTCCCAGGACAGCCAGAGCTACATAATGGGACCCCATCAAAATAAAATGAAATTAAAATAGCTTTTACCTATGAGTCACTCAGCCGGTACTTTTAACATTACATTTCATTTGGGGTGTGTGTGTGTGTGTGTGTGTGTGTGTGTGTGTGTGTGTGTGTGCGCGCGCGCGCGCCAAAACACATGTGAAGACCAATGAACAACTTTGCAAGAGCTGACTTTCCATACACTACCTGAGTCTGGGAGATGGGTCATCAGGTTACAACATAAAAAGCACTTGAAACATCCGAGCGCTTTTTTCTCTTCCTGTGAGAAATGTCCAGTATGCTAGTTTATTTGCTAAACTGTAGCTGACTAGATGTTTTTCATCATTTTTCTCCTTTGAGAATCTGCATAAACCACAGTGTAAAAAAAAAGTATTCTTAAAACATTTTAGCCACAACACTTAACCATTTCTTTTTTTTTTATTATTAAAAGATATGCCCAGTGTGAATAGGGTGAGATATGTGGATAAAAAAAAAACATCAGCCCCTGCAGTCATGGGAACAGTGAGAATTAGGCATTAAAAACTAGGTGTTGCTGGGCATGGTAAATGTCTTTACATCCAGCACTCATTAGGCAGAGGCAGGCAGATCTCAGAGTTCAAAGCCAGTATGATCTACACGGTGAGTTCCAGGCTAACCAGGGTTACACAATGAAACCTTGTCTTAAAAACATAACAAAATGTGGGTACCATTTCAGTACATGGAAAATGAAGAAGTTGCTCTACAAAACAGGGAAGATGCTGGAGAGATCTCTCAGCAGTTGAGAGTGCCTACCGCCCTTGAAATGGACCGGAGTCCAGTTCCCAGCACCCATACAGGACAGCTCACAACCGTCTGTAACTCTAGTTCCAGGAAACACAACGTCCTCTTCTGGTTCCCACGTGCATGTGCGCAAGAAGTGGCAGGTACACTCACCAGAATTCCTGCATGCACACGCACGTGCACACACACACACACACACACACACACACACACACACACACCGACACATACACACTCTTACATTCACAGACACAGAGACACACGATGACACAGAGACACATGTGCAGACACACAGATACACACAGACACAGACACAGACACAGGCACAACAGAGACAGAGAATTCTTACAAAGTAATCGAAAAACCTTGGTTGTCTTTCGGATAAATGCAATAGATAATTTGGCTGGTGTAGCAAAGTGTTATAAATTACTAAGAGGAAAAGAAGCTGCATTATGGCCAGAATAGAAAAGCCTTCCGTTTTTTGTGATGGAGTTTTACCCATTTAAAGGATGTAAATAGCAAATGGGGAGGAGATGTCCAGTTTGTGGGTTTGAGTGACTGAACCCTAAGTGGTGGCAAATCAGAACACAGTTACCTACCAACTGAATGAGAGAAGGACCAACCCTCAAAGTTGACAGCCCTTGTTCACACTGGCCAAGTCCAGCCATACTCTTTTGACTCTGGAGACAACAGGACAGTTACACCAGACTATGTACTTAACCAATGGACAGCCTACATTCTTGCAGCCCTCAGCAAACAAACTCAGTTTCTATCCAGTTCTCAGATGTATACATATGTATGTGCCTTTGAAGGGCTGGGGGGATGAATCAATATGAGCAGCATTGCTAAGTAAGGGTAGTGTGTGAATTTGAATCTCTGCTTCCCAGGTAAATCAGGGGCAGGGGGACTTGTCTATAATACCAGTGCTCCTCGATGGGACAGGTTGCAGAGACAGGAGAATCCTTGGTAGTTTGAGGGCTAGTTAACCTGGTATATGCAGTGGAGAAGAACAAAGACAACCTGACTCTAGGTGGAAGGATGTCATCTAACCTCCACATGCGTGCAATAGCATGTGCACCCACATGAACATGCACACATGATTACACACAAGCAACTCCCCATGTGTGCACACATAGTACACACAAAATGTTATAAGACCTCCTTTAGACTTCCACTTAGCTGTTAATCTTGCAATGTCATCTCATATAGTCTCTTTTTTTCTCAAGACAGGGTTTCTCTGTATAACCGTGGTTGTCTTGGAACTCACTCTGTAGACCAGGCTAGCCTTGAACTCAGAGATCAGCCTATCTTTGCCTCTTGAGTGCTGGGATAAAGGTGTGCACCACCGGACCTGGCTAGGTCATATAAATATCCAAAGCTGGCTGAGAATTTTGAACATTTCCTTTGTGTCCTTCAAAGTCTTTGGGTAAATACCTAATGTGTCTGAGTGGGGGTCCCTGGCCTGCCTACTCACGGCACCTCCATTTAGTAAACAGAACACACCAAAGATTAAAAACCTAAAGTACCAACATTGACTCTATTGCCCTTGTACCAGATATTCTATAAAACCTTGCCCACATCCCCTTTCTTCATCAACTGAAACAGGACAGCATCACCAATCCTGCATTAGGACGATGGCTTCATGATCAGATCAATGGACGCTTCTAACCTCAGTCAAAGGTCATAGAGAAACACGACCAGACTCCACACGCGCTTTCTTGCTGCTCAGACTTAACTCTGCGGCTCAGTACAGACAGTCAAAAATGGGGTAATCTCTTTCATTGTTTAGTCTGGGGATGTTTTCTCTGGCATTGTTCCTGACAAGAGACTTTAATGTAAATGTAATATGAAAGTAGTTTTTCATTCGACACTTAAAGGAGACTTAAAGCTTTGTAAAATTACAATTTAGACAGTCAATAATTCTTGTATTCTCTATTTTATGTTTGTTACATTTACAGGGGGAAAGAATCTTAGGCCAGGCATTCATCACTATAGTACAGTGTACATTTAAAAATGCTTATTTGGGTAAATACATTTCTCTTTCTCTCTCTTTCTCTCTTTCTCTCTCTCTCTCTCTCTCTCTCTCTCTCTCTCTCTCTCTCTCTCTCCCTCTCTCTCTCTCTCTCTCTCTCTCTCTCTCTCTCTCTCTCTCTCTCTCTCTCTCTCTCTTTCTCTCTCTCTCTCTCAATGCCACTCTCATTTTAAAAGGCAACTGTGTAACAAGTTCTTCTAATTCTGGGTGTATCATGGAGAGTGCTGCAGAGCCGGGGACTGGGTGACTGCGTCAAAGGGTGACCCAGGGATCAGGTTCTCATTATCTCCTTCCACCAGAGAGTCCCACTGATCAAAGTCTTTATGAAGTCCTATTAAAAAACAACAAACAAAACCGGTCAAGATTATTAAACAGTTGAGTGCCGCTCGGTGGCAGCAGAGAGCCACAAATTACAGAATCATTACAGTGATAACAGAATTCCTAGGGGCCAGGTTGCATTAGAAAATACAAGCAAGATGCTGTCAGTACCTCCAACATGTAAGTTCACTCTAAGATCCATAGAAGGACTGTTAGCTTCACCGAGTACATATATATGAATGCAAGGCAACATAATTCGCTTTTTGAAATGTTTTTCATATTGTAAGCCAAATGGAAACAGCTACAATAAGACTATGCTCGCTTGCATAGAAAATAATTCTGTCCTGAGAAGCAAGCAGCCCGAGTCACAGAGGAATGTGCCATTTCTTACCTAGATGCTTTTGTAAGAAAGCCAACGAGGCTTTGTTGGTGAGGTCGATGGCTACTCTGGAGTCTATTTCTCCTTTCAATGTCAGCTTGTTTCCAATAATTTTTCCAGTTACAAAAGTAAAGTCGGCAAAATTCTGGTGCACTGAGCCCCTAAGAGAGAAAGATATTTATAAATCATGTTGTGTGAATACACACACACACACACACACACACACACACACACACACACACACGTACAAAAAAGATCCTGGTTCCATTAGACAATTCTCTGCAAAATAGGGAAACAAAATGTGCAATCTGATCATTTTATTGCATCTGAGGGTCAAAAGTCATTCATTTAAGGATCCTAAAATATTTGTTCCCTGGTTTATGTTTCTTGTTATGATAAACACCACAACCAAAAGCAATGTGGGGAGGAAAGGGTTGATTTCAGCTCCGGATTGACCTGGACTGGACCTTCGCTGAGGAAAGGCAGGGTGAGATCAAGACAGGAGCCAGGAGGCAGCAACTGAAAGCAGGGACTGATTGTGAGGAGGAGCGGTTTACTGGCTTATTCTCCACGACTTGCTAGTCAGTGCTCTTAACCACTGAGCACAGAGTTCTTTTATTTTATTCTCACCAAAACAAGAAAAGTAATCAAAACTATATGTTAAAGAAAAAAAGAGTGACAAGAGAAAAGGAGAAAAGTGTGGAAGCAGTTTTTTTCTCTTTTCCCCACTAGTTTGCTGAACTGTATTTAATCTTGAATATTGTAATATGATAGTTGTTGTGATGACTGTCATGACATTGGGTGACTATCAGGTGGTCTACACAGAGAATCTGTGTGACTGGGTGAAGGAATAGTCTCCATCAAAGCAGGACGGTGCAAGGTTTTGTTATTTTGTAGAGAATGGCTCACACTTAACAAAATGAATCATTTATTTTTAGAATTTTTTTCCAGTAAATGTCTCCTGATCACAACCGGCCATAAATAACTAAAACTATGGAAAAAGAAGTTAGAAAGCCAAACTATGGGTAAAGGGGGACTGTTCTAAGTGCATCCTTTTTGCCTCCCCCCCCAAAATTAACCAGGTTTTAAAGAGTAGAAAGATGAGTTCTATTTTTGCTTGAGAGTCTTTTAAATACTTTTTTAGTTTGTGTGTGCATGCATGAGTGTGCATTTGCTGGCAAAGACCAGAAAAGTTCATTGAGTCCTCTGGAGCTGGAGATGCAGGCCTTTGTAAGCATCCTGACACGGGAGATGGGATCCAAAATCCAGTCCTCTGCAAGAGCTCTTAACTGCTGGGCATCTCTCTCCCTCCATTTTGAACAATCTTGTTGTGAGTTTAAAGCCACGAAAGGATACAAGCACATACATGGCTGCTATTCAGGGCATCCATTCACAGCGTTGTGGGATTTATAAACTCATATAGTGTTCCAACAGGTAAACATGTGAATACTCTCACTTTTTCTTTAAAGACTTCACATGGCCAACAGATGAACTGCTGTCCCTCAGGAGCGTATGCATTGATGTTCCGATCAAAGTAGTCAATACCTACTTTAAACTTCCAATATAAGCACTGGGTAATCAACAGCACTGAAAGTGTTTTCATTTAAGTCTGGGGCTGGAGAGGTGGCTCTGTGTTTAAGATCACTTGCTGTCCTTACAGAGGACCTAGATTTAATTCTCAGCTCACAACCATCCATAACTCCATTTCCAGGGGATCTGACAACCTCTTCTGGCATCTGCAGACACTGTGCACTCTTGGTGCACAGAGAGACAAGCAGGCGAAACAGGCATATGTGTCACATCAATAAAGAAAAAGGGCATGGGTGGGCAGGGCAGAAGGCATCCCAGAGGCCTCTGGGGCGGCATCACTATGATGAGCAGATATGTGCTGGAGATATGGGAGAAAGGAAAATGGAATGTTCTGTGCACGGTGAAGGTGGTGGCAGATCTGGGGACTCGAAGGTGATAAGGAACAGCCTGGTGTGAGGGGCCTACGCTGGGACCATGGTCCTGCAACAGCAGGGTCTGTGTTGATGTCCACGGCCCATGTTGACACCAAAGGCCATGTAGCCATTCCTGGTCTAGGCTGCCACCTGGGGACTATGTTAATGTCTTGAGGACTGTGCAAAGCTGCCCCCACACCAGCTTTGGCACGCAGGAGAGCTGTCCTCACCCCTCACCTGGGCAAGATGGTAGAGCAAGGTCACACAGGACAGTTGGAGGGCTGACTAACTCAGCTACCACTCAGGACCAGATCCAGGGCTTTGAGTTGCCCCACCCCAACGTCCACCTCATCTGTGAACCGCTGACTGCATGAAGGAGTAGGTCCTGCAGAACCAAAGCTGCAGGATCTCCATGACACAGGGCAACAATGGATATCCGGGAGGCATCCTCGTGAGAGTCCAGTACTGATAGTATACCAGGTGCCAGAGGCCTTGAACCAGACCAGTGACTCACAAGTAAACATTCACAAGTAAAACCGTTTGGACAGAAGGGTATACTGTGTGACACGCCGCGACACCCTGCAGTTTCCACAGTGAGAATTTTTTTCTTATTTTTTGGGGACAGGGAGGTAGGGGAGGTTGCAAGGGCAGAGGCAGATATGGAGGCTTGGGGAGATGAGTGGGATTGGGGTGCATGATCAATAACATCAATAAAAGTTTAAAAATCAAGACTATCAATCATGTTTTGGTAAGCTTCTCTTGACCAGCATGGTTCTTGCATAGGACCAAGAAATCAATAGCCAACATTCGTAACATCAGTAATTTACTTACTAATTTACTTACTTTCGCCTGAAAGTTTTTGCTGCTTTAGATTAGCAAACAGTTTTTAATTTCTTTTTAATTCTGATATTAATAAAAATTTCTTATTGAAAGTAGGGTAGGTACTATTTAAAAATCCAAGCTTTTACATTGCATCCAGGGATCTATATACCTCTTTACTTCAGAGAAGACACGACACAGGAATACATCAGACATGCAAAGTTATAAATGTATGTAGGGGGTTGGTTTAGTACTGCTATGCAGTCCAATGCTAAATACTGGTCCCCAAGATCTGGTTGCCCCCGACCTCATGAACACCAAATGATGCTGTGTAAACCAGGCCTCCCAAGTTATCCCTGATTGGTTAATAAGGATGCCTACAGCCTGGGCTGGGCCGAAGAGAGGGGCGGAGCAAAGGTTCTGTGGGCTGGAGTCTCAGTCAGGAACCACAAGGGAGGAAGAGAGGAGGAAGAAGTCACTATGGGGTAGGTGGCATGAGTGACCATGAGGGCTGGCCTGAGGAGCAGGAGCAACACAGATGGAACACGTGGCAAAGAATATCTTGGGAATTTTAACAGGAAGTAGATAAAGTAGCATAGAAGGTCGTTATCTCCTCAGCTCTAGAGCTTTTACGGCTTATTATAAATCTAAAAGGTCCCTGTGTCTTTTATTTGGGAACTAAATAGTCTGAAATGGGGTAGAAACCCTAGTAGTTAAAGGCAACAAGGGGGTGTAGCATTCCCCCAGACTAACAATTACCACAACAAATGTAGTTCATTATACTGTTGAGGTTACTTTTTTTAATGTAACATTGTATGACAGCCTAAAATATTTACTTGTAACTTTGTTTTAAATAAAGTTTCTCATTTTACAAGAAAAAAAAAAAAGAAAGCCTAAGAGTATTGAAGACAGACTACATTCTATGTATTTTTTTTTTTTAAATCTAAGAACCGGCACAGCCACTCTGCAATGGCTCCCAGCTGTTACAGATGTTCAGATCACCCTCCAGGCCATGAGCACTTACTTGATCGTAATCATTTTCCTTTCCTTGCCAGGCTGGTAGAAGTTTTTCATTTTTGTGATGTCCTTTGGAGTCTGGAACTGGGCAGAGTTGATAAAGAAGAGAGGCTGGGGGACTCTGGAGTACAGCTCCTCACTCACTGGGTACATCCATGGATCAAGGGCAACCCCACATCTGCAGACATCATTGACAAAGACAGAGAATGACAATGACGGGTTACAGGCTAGCCAGCAGAGGCTGTCCCATCACACCACCTTAATATAAGGATGCCAGTGGGGTGGGGGGGAGGGGCTACAATCAGCTTTGTAACACAGCTGAACTGGAATCACATGATTACGTTCCTTAGGAATCATAACATAAAGAAAGCTACATCCTTAAAGTTTTTCATGTTCATTTTGTCACATGGCTTTCAAAAATGCATTTAAATAAGTTGTGATTTCCTCAAAACTTATAAATAACAAGTTTGCCCTATTTCTTCGGCTTCAAGACTCGGGCGGGGAGGTGGAGAGCGAGAAGTATGTGCAGATTCCCAGAAAGGCCAGCAGAGGGCGCCGGATCTCTTGGAGCTGGAGTTAAAGGTAGTTATGAGATGCCTGCCACGGTTTTGGAAACTGAATAACAGTAAGTGCTCTTAACAGCTGATTAATCTCTTCAACCTGTTCCCAGAGTCTTGGGTGCCTCACAGTGTGTGTTACACCTACTTCAGAGTAACATGATACCCCAGACACGTAGGATTATATTTACAGAGCACAACACATGAAGCATACCATGTGAAAACGTAATTTTGGAGACTAGAGCAATGGCTCAGTAGTTGAGCCTTTACTGTTCTTCCAGAAGACCATACTAGGTGGCTCACAACTACCTGTAACCCTGTCTCTGGGGGAATCTGACACCTTAATCCTTGGGCATCTGCATTCACATGTACACACACACACACACACACACACACACACAGGAGAGAGAGACAGAGACAGAGACACACATTCACACGATTAAAAATAATGAATTCAGATGATTAAAAATTTTTTAAATTAAAAATCAAATTTTCTTCTTCCCCCTAAGTCTGGCCCTGTGCTCCCTAGACCTTTTGAAAATCCATCCATATGCAAAGAGGATGCCTGCTGAGAATGCCCTTATTGAGTGGAAACATCTCCAATAGTCCAGTGCACTCCCTAGATAGACCATTCTATGAGTCTAGGAATGTTTCTATGCGTTAGAAAACCTGGGGTCTTGTCTGACTTTTGCCCAAGTAAATCTATGATTTTGGATCTAGTCTCACCTGAAAGATGAAAGAAAAGAAAAGCTAATGATAAAATAAAAACCCAAATGTCTTTAGGGAAGATTGTAAAAAAGGGTGGCTATATTATCACACACACACACACACACACACACACACACGCCACAGAAAAGACATAAAGATGAAATTCTGAGTGAAAAGGTTAAATCCTTTACAGATCAATAAGGACAATGGGGGGAGGGCAAGAATGGGTGGGAAAACTGCTTTTAAAATTAAAGGGCTCTACCAGGCTCCCCACATCTCGCCCTCAGAATCTCTGCTTCACTTCTCATGAGAGACCCTTTCTAGGTAAGAATGGACCAAAATGTGCCACACCAAGAGTTGTTGAAAGGAAAACAAATGGTTAATAAGTACTTTTAAAGGCGTTCAACATCTTTAGCCATCATGGAAATGTAGATTAGAATTATGTTCGGAGGCCATTTCATCCCAGTGAGAATCAACAGAGGCCAGCAGGGGCTGGGGAGAGGGGCAGCCTTATTCACTGTTGGTAAGGATGTGCAGTGCTGCAGGCACTGGAAATCAATATGAAGGCTTCTCAAAAAGCTGAACATATTGCTACCACGTGACTCAGCTTTGCTAGCCCAGGGCATACACCCAAAGGATTCCATGTCCTACTGCAGAGATGCCTGAGCATCCGTGTATATTGCTGCTCTGTTAGCATGGCAAGGGAAAGGTTTGCCTAGCAGGGCAAATACATGGTTTCTGCCTAGGAAAATTTATAAACTTGATGCAGCAAAGAACGATAGTGAGGCATGAGCTGGAGAGATAGCTTGGTGGTTTAGAACTATTGTTTCTCTGGGCGAGGCTATGGGTTGAATTCCCAGCATCCACTCTCTGTAACTATAGTGCCAGGGCATCTAATGCTCTCTTCTGATCTCTCTCAGCACAGAGCATGCACACGGTGCGTATGCATGTAATCAGGAAGAGCATTCATACATGTAAAATGAAACCAGCAAATATAAAAAGCAAAGATTTATAAACCCCAAAAGGTCCCTTAATCACTGGAATTTCAGAAAACCCTTTAGCTGTCATGTGTTGCATGTGCCCTCTCTCCCCGTCATCTTCAGCTGTTTTGCTTTGTCTTATTCTCTTACCTGAATCTCTGGTCTTCACTAAGGGCTTGAATGACTGTTGCTCCTCCAAAAGAATGTCCGATCACAGCTATTTTACTCTCATCGATAGCATCCTGGGTGAAAAAGCAGGGCAGTGAGTTACCATCTCACCTGGCATTAGAAGAGTACATTAAATAATTCTGTCTATCTTATAACCACTATTTACTTCACAGGTCTGGATAAATACCTTGATGACTTATAACACAGAATGCGTGCGCGTGCGCGCACGCACACACACACACACACACACACACACACACACTCAGAGATAAACTTATTGGTCTTTATCACCTATACCTACACTCTGATACTGAGCCCCCTTGCTGAGTTCTGTCTCACCTTATCCCATGATTATCAGCTTATTCATCCTAAGCATATTTCTTGAATATCTGCCACATCAGACACTGTAGTCTCATTTTTAGTGAGCTCACAATTTATCATGGAAGAAAATGACAGCGATTTTTGATACTATGCAATGAACGCAGCATAACACCCTAAGACCAAGGAGCACTATGGGAATATGATAGCCAATACAGGCTCTGTGTTGATGTCTGACTTGAGTGTTGAAGACTAAACAGGAGTTAGTGAAAAGGAAGTACTTGTGTCAGGCCAAGGGAGTGTATAGAGAAGCATGAAGACAGAAAAAGGTAGATTGTTGAGCATCACTTCTTGGTTGTATCTAGAGAAGAAGCCATCATCTTATCCTCAAATCAAACGACTTCTAGTTCCCTCTGCACTGTTCTTTCTAACCTCCAACTCATGCCGTTCACACTTACAGACACACTTACACTCCCCACAAATGTCATTCAAAGCATTTGGCCAACCCTTTCAAGATCAAGATTAAAATGATGTCATCATTATTCAACAAATTATACCTCCCTTGGATGTATGAAGTTGAACCATATGGAACTGCAGTTTCCCTCTCAAACTGGCCATTTTTATTTACATGCAATTCAGCCTGGTGCAGGTTTCACTGCTGCCTGCTTTGCGTGATTGTGAGCGTGTGTGTGTGTGTGTGTGTGTGTGCACATGCCCATTCTAGTTCAGTTTTATTTCTCTTGCTGCGATAAAATATACTGGAAAAAAAGTCAAGGTAAATGAGAGAGAGTTTATTTTAGCTCACAAATCCATGTTTTTAGTCAATGATGGAGGTCAAGATGGCAGGATATTAAAACAGCTAGCCATATTGTATTAACAATTAAGGGTGGAGAGAAATTAATGTATGCACGATTTACCTGCCTGCTAACTTGTTTGGCTTGTGCTCAGATCTTCAGGACCTTCTGTCTAAGGATTAGTGCTGCCCACAGTGGGCTGGGTCTTCACCCATCAATTAACTTAAGACAATCCCCTACAAACCATACCCACAGACCAACCAAATGTAGAAAATTGAGTCTCTCTTCCTAGATGATTCTAGATTGTGTCAAGTTGACAAAGCCATCTATCACACAGCCTCTTATCATGTGCCTTGCAATACAGGAGAAAAGAAGCAAAACAAACAAACAAACAAAAAAGTACAGAGACACAGTCCAAAGAATAAAGGGATCTGTTAAAAACTCACCTTCAGCTGTTTCACGTCAAAAGCTGAACCTAGTACATTCTCTTTTGGATTTCCATGTTCAAGGTCAAGAATTGCACTGAGAGCCTGGGAACATTCTTTTGCTCTTTGCCTAACCTAATACAATAATTAGAAGGAAAAATCATGCACGATATTGTAACACATTAATGTTTGTGTAGAGTTGCCTGTGGGAGAAATGGTTAGTTACACACTGCAAAAACCTCATCAAAAAACAAAGGGAATACAAGCTAGTGCTGTGACTAGGGTTCCAGTTTGGGTACCAGCTGCCGCTAGGCTCAGCTCACCCCTGGCTTAACCACTGTGTGAATTCTCTGGGTTTATATTGTCTGGTGATGGTGGGGAGAATATGAACAAAGTCTATCCATCCCGGAGGGGATGCCAACAGACCAAATATTTTATTAGGGTCGTGTGTGTGTGTGTGTGTGTGTGTGTGTGTGTGTGTGTGTGTGTGTGTGTGTTGACTCAAAAGCTATATCCCTTAAACTGTAGAACAGTCGTCAGAGCAATAGATCCTTCCTGCCTATGTAACCTCAGGGAGGGACCTTGTGAATCTTGTAACTTTCTAAGCTTCTCTGGATCTACATTCCTTCTGGAAAGGAAGATTTCCTAGTGGCACAGTGAAATGTGTGTGGGTCTAACTACCATGCCACATCTAACATGCCCAAGATAAAGAAGTAACCAGCATACTTTATCTCAAGTAATCATTCCAATGACGACAAGAGAGAGATACTGTTATTAACTATTGTGTAACACATCAAACCACAAGATTTGCTTGGCCAGGATCTTCCTACTACCAAGTGATGGAGCCAACATCCACAGACAAGTGGATTTTAAGGCCTATAACATTTGTTTTTGAGAGGGAGGAGCAACAATCTCATTAAGCAGTTCTGGATTTCCTGCAACTCACTATGTAGACCAAGATGGTCTCACACTCAGAATCCTGCCTGATTCTGCTTCCTGAGTTCTGGGATCAAAGGTGTATACCACCACACCTTGGTAGGACCTGTACATTAAAGACCATTGTATGTTATCTCTCTGAAATTCCTTTAATAAAGGCTCTAGGGTTGAAAATCTATTCATCCTGTACATAGCCCAATCGTCATCAGAGAGACTTCCTCTGGCAGCTGATGGGAGCAGATGCAGAGACTCACAGCCAAACACTAGGAGGAGAGAAAGTTCAAATTGGAGATTTCCATCAGTTCTTTCCCTTTGGAACTCAGGAAACCCTGAAGAAGATTATATGTATATATGTATAGGTGTATATATGTAAATGTGTATGTATTATGTGTATATGTATGTATTACATATATATGTGTGTATGTGTGTATATGTATATATATATCAAGCAAACACTTTATGTATATATACATATATATGTATATATATCATCAAGCTAACAACCATAACATACATATAGACGTATATATACACACATATGTAACCATAACATACATACACACATATACATATGTATGTATATTATGGTTGTTAGTGTGATGTTTTTGTGGGAGTAGGCATGTCTCTGACTACTTTGCCTGCTCTAGAGACCCTTTTCCTCCCACTGGGTTGCCTTGTCTTTACCATGTTAAGGTAAATGACTTGAGGGTTTGCGCCTAGTCGTCTTATTTTAACGTGTTTTCATGGTGTTTATTTGATGTTCCTGGGAGGCCTGACCTTTTCTGAAGGGAATGGAGGAGGAGTGGATCTCCAGAGAGGGGAGGTGGTAAGAGGGACTATGGGGAGCGGAGAGAGGGAAAACTGTGGTTGGGACATGATATATGAAAGAAGACTAAATTAAAGAAAAAAAAAAGGAAAGCATCTGCATCTATTTTCTATTGGCTTTGAGATCCAAAAACCTAGACACTTTAGCAGAAGAGAATTCTGAATACCACTGTCATTTCCAAGAGTAATTTTGTTTTTGTTTTTGTTTTTTCTGTGAAACAGACCTCTCAATAAAAGGAATTTTCAGCAGTCAGAGAGTCTTCTGACAGATCTTTATGGATAAGCAGAAGAGCTCATAGCGTTAACAGAGGCTATGTGCCTGAAGGCCACGTGCCCCTTCTTTCACTGAAATATACCTGCTCTTTCCGAACTCTTTCCGACTCCTCTTGTTTTATCTTTTTCAGGTAAAACCAAGACCTGTTTTCCACTTTTGCAGCAGCCTGGTCTTCAAAATAGTAAGTTGCCGATGCAGATCTGTCTCTACAACACACACAGATTTAATTACATCCCATTCCTCGTAGGATGGTCTTCCCCAGCTCCATCCTTGATTCTATTTTCCTTTCATCTGTTGACTTCCCTTTCCTCTTCCACTCTGCTTCCCCCCACAAATAAAAGAGGACCCTAAGGAAGGTACATGGAAAACATCTAACTGTCCACTGTCGATTGACATGCAAAAAAAAATCCCCTCCATTTAACCCAGTCCTAGAAGGCATCGTTGGGACTGTGTTCAGAAGCCATTCTCATGAGCTGGGGACCCAGCTCAATGGTAAAGTGTTTGCCTAATATGTACAATGTTGTTTCCAATTCCATGTGCCATGAAAATAACACAAAACAGAATGGAACAAAACAAAACAGCACTCTAAAATAAAATTTCTTCATTGCCACATAATAGCTGTCTGACTTTGGGCAAATTATCATTGTATCTTCATTTCTATCTTCTGTGAAATGAATATAATAACTATCTCATAGGATTGTTACAAAGTCTAAAATGTAGGGCACTTGGACCATGCCACCAGAGGAACTGACATGGAACGGCCAAGGTTGAGAATGTCCAAACCCTGGAAATCTCAACATTTGATATTAAAATTTCATCCTGAGACTGGCAGGATTACCCCCCCCCCGTTTCTGTGCCTGCCTCAGAGCACCGAATCAGGAGACCCCTTCCAGGTGGTCACAAATTCAGTCACATAGCAGAGCACCCGGGAGGCCTGTCCATGCTGGGGAGGCATCTCCGTACCTTAGCTTTCAGTCAATGACCTGGATATTCACATCCCCCAAACTATAGAACACTTGGTTCACCCCTGAATAAAGGGTATGCGTTCAAACCCATCTCCAGTAAAGAAATTCCAACAAGCTAAGATCCTCAGAGAAGGCCTTCTCTCTCCCCAACCTCTCACACTTCCTTCACCCTCCATGGCCTGAACCTAGTATAAGTGGGACCCCAGAGGGAAGAGGTAGACCTCGGACCCCACCTATTCCAGTCTTCCTGACCTCTCCACGCTGATATGCCAGCAGCGCTTAGGCACCCCAAGAGGAGAGACGGAACTGGAACCCCACTAAAGGACTGAGATAGTGTGTCTGAAAACCTGTAGCCCTTCATAGGTCTCAGAACATGAACTGTTTTAAAGGTCTTGACAATATAGTTCGTGGTCTTTTTGTTCCCATCATGTAAAATTCCACCCATGGTTTTTGTGAGCTTACAGGACAGTTACAAGTTTAGCTAAGGATGTTAACATGGTTTTCTTTTTGTTTGTTGGTTTATACTTGATATACGCAGAAACATACCTGTGTTCGACAGTGGCCACTATAAACCCATTAGATGCTAAGCCAATGCCAATAGCAGAATAAATCGTCCTGTAAATCAAAAAGCAGGAAACATAATTACCAACCATGATTATAAACCTAAGTCCTGTAAGACAATGGGGAACATGGAGCCCATTACACCCTGAGCACTAGAAAGCTCTCATCTCCAGAGCTTACTCCTTAGGAGGCATCTGGCACCGGGGGGAAAAGGAGGCTCCTGACATCTAGAGAGTACAGAGGATACTGCTAAGCGTCCTACTGTACACAGGTGAGGGCCTCTAAAGCAAGCAATGATTCAGTCTAATCTGTCAAGAATCCTAGGTTAATGAAATAGTGAATATGAATAAAGAAAATTGAGTTAATGCTATAGTGATTACAAATAGTGATTTTTGAGAGTTAATACAGATCCATCTATGCACACACACACACACAGATTTTACTCTCCTCCATTGCTCACCTGATCATCTTCCTCAGCTCCATTCTTGACTCAACTTCTCTCTGATATATTGACTACCCTTTCTCTTCCATCTACTTTTTTTTTAATTATAGAGGACTATAATGAAGTGCCAAGAAAGTATCTGATTGTTCATTGTCTAATGATGTGGAAAAATCCCTTCAATTATCCTAATCCCAGAAGGCAATGTGGGGACCATATCAAAAAGCTTTTTTCATGAACTGGGAACCCAACTTAGTGGCAAAGTGATTCGAACTTCAGTTTGGGTTTTGGTTTTTTTTTTAATCTTTGTCACTTCTTAGCTATATGGTTTTTAGGTAGTCATTCAATTTTGTTGACTCCTATAAAACAGAGCTAAGAGCAAAGGCTTACACTTAGGACAGAGGAGGCTAGGTTTTCTTTATGATTTTATTTTTTTTTTATTTCTGTGTATATGTGTATGTGCATGTGTGTGTACGTACCTGCCAAGTCCAGTAGAGGGCACTGTAGCCCATGGAGGTGGAGTCACAGGTAGTTGAGAGCTACCTGACTTGGCTGCTGGAATATGAGCTTAGGTTCTCAGAGCAGTGACTGCTTCTATAATCACTGAGCCATTTCCACAGCTCCAGATACAAAGTTTTGACAAGGTAATGCATGTAGAGAGGCAGTATATAGGAAGGTAGGCCAAGCTTCCTAGCTGCTTGTCCTGTGTCAAGCCCTTGTGTCTTCTCAGCTGTGGCTCTTTATCTATGAAAAGTGGTCTTCACTGACAGAAGGTGAATGAGTGCATTCATCTTCAGTGCCTTGAACCTATTTATATCAGTGTGACTACTTACATGTGCTTTGTGTTATATAAATGATCAAACTGTGAGCAGAAGCTAAATGACTGTGTGCCGAAGATCCTGTCCACATTCACTCCACATCGACATTCCCTACCTCTTCCTCCCATCATGTACTCCATGGTCAATGTAGGAATACAAAAGGGTTGCCTAGGAACTGACACCTACTGCCACAGGCACAGGAAGGGAGGTGGTCTACTGTGGAGCCTCAAAGACCTACCTGCCTCAGCTTTGTGAGAAAGACAATTCAACTCGACTCTTACAGTCATTGACAATGTTGAAGCTGACTGGGTGGGGCTGCGCTCCACAAAAGCTTTTATAGATGGCTGGCTACATCTGGTTCTTGAATTCCCATTTGCCAACCACCAGTGCAGCAGAAATCAAATAATTTTCCAGACTAAGGTTACAGTGTTAAAGACAGGGATTTTCAGTGTAGACACTCCCCAAATTCCCAGCAGTCCCACGGTCAGTTCTAGGGAACCCCAAGTGTCCAACGTGGGCCAACACTACATTTGAGAAACTGATTTTTTGTTTTTAAAGAAATGGATCTAGTCAGGGACAGCTTGGGACAAACACAGTCTAGTCTCCCAAGTATTACCTGAAGGCTCCGAAACCATGAGAAAAGACAATTAGTGGATATTTTTCTCCTGTCCTCAAAGGAGAATTCCAGCTTGCAGGAGTTGTCAGAGAACCTAGGCAATAGTGGAAGGGAAGTCATGTTTCCTATAGCATGAATGCTGCTAGTTAATTTAATTTACATCTCCTGGCCACAGATCCCCAAACTGTAGAGTTTTAACTATGATTTTACAAATTAGTACACTCATTTTAAAAGCCAGATACTAGATGCTCACCAACCAGGGACTTCCATTGATTATTGCCCATAAGTTCATCAATTACCAGTCCTCACTGCCACTGAACTTACCGGGGAGAGATTTTTCCTACTTATAGGTATATTCTGGGAGGACACTAATTACCACTATTTTGAAGATTTTGAAATAACGTTAAACATTTCATTCTAAAACTAACCATCCAGTAAGCTTAGACCATGGTACTGAGAACCAGAGACTCGTCTCATGATGCGTCGTGGTCCAGCAAAAGATGGAGGGACCAGGACTCAATACACCAGAGGGAACTTTTCACGAGACTTGCCACTGGGTAGTTATTAGCCTTGGGCATGGTCCTCAGACTCTTCCAGTTTCAGAATGATTCCTCCTCTATAAAAGGGAGGCAGTGATTATGATCTTGGATAGTTTCAATGAAACTCGTATCTAGATAGGCGTCATACAGAAAGCGCTCACCCAGTTGCATAGGAAACAGCTCGAAGCTGGAAACCTCCGCCTCCCTTTGTTCCCCATTAAGTTGTTTTCATTATTGTTACGATCATTTATGCGCCATTTTGTCATTGCAAACAAAAACATGGTCATAAAGACTGACCATGATGGATGCTATGGAAGCGACTTACAAGTTGCTCTATACCACAGAGTACCATTTTCTACTTTAGGATATTTTCCCATGTTAAAGCAATTTTCTGTGAAAACCCTAAGATAAGTTTAAAAAGAATTCCTGAAGCTAACAATGTCGAAGGATAAATTTGAAGGTGTAATTAGCATAGGCTCAAATTCACACCTGATCTGGCAGATGTTAGGAATGGAAAGTCTCCCTTGGTAATAATACAAACATAGTAAATGATGACTGCTGAAGACTGGAGGAGAAGAAAGGATCCTTTGGGATGGAGCAAGGGCACGAGGTAAGGCCTCTTCTTGCAATGAGGGAAAGATAGCTTCCGGGCTTGGTAACTATTTTCTATTTTCCTCTGACACAATATGTATGGGGCAATCAATGGCCCCACAGGATAATTTGCCACTCTGACCACTGTAGCGGAATTCTGCCCTAATTAATTGGATAATAAAGACAACAAGAAGACAATCACTGGACAAGGAGGAGGAGGTGGGCCTTCTGGGTCTGAGAGAGGAAGAGGGAATGCAGGAGGAGGACACTTCCTTTTGGATGGAGGGGAGCACATTGTGACTTCCACCACAGGGCCAAAAAAGGGAAACGGAGGGTCAGACATAAGATGTTAAGGCAAGTCTGACATCCCCATCCCATCCCATTAAAATCTAAATGTGTAATGATAAAGTACCTTTGCTTCTCGCAGTGTTGCCCAATTCCTTAAGAAATCCTGTCTTTCTGGCTAGGGACATCACTCAACTTGGAAAGTGTTCCCTTGCATGTGGTGGTATAAAAACACCAGGCACACGCCTGTGAGCCCAGTGCTGAGGAGTGTGAGTCAGGAGGCTCCCTGCGGCTTGCTGGTGAGCCCCAGGCTACTGACAGACCCTGCTGCATAGGAGGTGGGTGGACTATGTTTCTGAGAAAGAACACCTCAGGTTGTCCTCTGGATTCCACACAAATGTACACTAGTGTGCATAAGAAAACGCCCATACACAGTTTAAAAGAAAGAAAGAAAGAAAGAAAGAAAGAAAGAAAGAAAGAAAGAAAGAAAGAAAGAAAGAAAGGAAGGAAGGAAGGAAGGAAGGAAGGAAGGAAGGAAGAAAGAAAGAAAAGAAATCCCATCCTTACCATCTTAGAAAATCTACCTCAGTCTTACTACTTGCAACTCTTGTTTCTAACAGATCTACACATGCAAATAGACATATGCAAATACAGAGAGAGGTGCATATAACTTCACACCAGGACCAAGAGAAATCTTACCATATAAGAGGTGCAAAATATTGCCTACAATACTGGGTGTTCCAAGAAATATACTAAGACCCCCAAAATATTCTTTGTTTGGGATCCAAATGGTGTCAAGGCGACCTTGTTCCTGAGCTGGGTAGTACAAACGCAAGAAGATGCTCTGTTGGGAAAAGAAATGAACAGAAGCTCAGTCAATCACAGTCCAGTAAGTGCAGTGCTTTCGGTATTTTATTACCAGGGCCCAGATTCCTGTCTTTCCCTAAAAGGTCTAGGGAAGTGTCAAAGCTGCTGGGTGACTGGATATAACCACAAAAGAGAAGATGGGATAATGATGATGAGTAGAAGAAAAATCTGAGAAAAAATAAAATTCACTGGTAAATTAATCAGGAGACAATAGACAGCTGAGGAATGGCACGGTAGCGAAAGCTGTTGCAACAGGGATGGCCAGTTAGTCATCCTCAGGAGACTGCAGGGTCACGCTGTCACCTGTGCTAGAAAGCGAGGGCAAGCCCTGAAGGAGAAGGAGAAGTAGGGCCTTACCTCATTCCCATAACCGAACATCAGGTCCGTACAACCGACGGGGTAAGATCCATTTCCTTTGGGGATTTTACTATGGCCAGGGTTGGCAGCAGACATCACCGATTGGAGCTTATGAAACATTACTGAAAAATAGGTTCATGTAATTTCATGTAAAGGCATGGCAGTAACCCATTACCTAAGACTAGGTGCTGGGAATTCCAAGGCAATGAAGTTCTGCTCATAGTTTCTGACCTCGTGTGTGTGTGTGTGTGTGTGTGTGTGTGTGTGTGAGAGAGAGAGAGAGAGAGAGAGAGAGAGAGAGAGAGAGAGAGAGAGAGAGAGAGAGAGAGAGTTCCCATTTCTGCATGTGACTGTGGAGGCAAAGGTCTCAAAGATCTAGTCTATGTTTTTTGTCTTCTTCATTTGCTCTCCACCTCATTTTTTGGTGACAGAATCTCACTGAGCCTGGAGTTCACTGATAGGTGACAAGCCAATGAGCTCCATGGGTTCAACTCTTTTTGCCTCCCCAGCACGGCGGTTATTGACAGACACCCAGATTATGTGAGTGCTGTCTGTCTGAACTCTCATCTTCATACTTGTGTGACAAACACATTACTGATGGAGCTAATTCCACAGTACCCTCTCATTTCTCAGCCTACTCAAGGGCCTGCTTTGTATAAAGCATATATGGGTGTCTTTAAATAAATAAAATAAAAATAAAAATATGGAGGTAGGCATACATCTTCAGCAAGGGTTTGAGTCTTGGCAACAATCTTATTCACATCCTCCACTGATGACTCATATGTGAAGTACCAGCCTGTGACAGAGGCTTTCAATACATAAGACCTCCTACATGAAGCTGATCCTCGGGCCAGCATCATGGTTATCACCTAGGGATTTAGAAATGCAAACTCCTGGTCCTAATTCGATGGAATCAAAAAGATTCAAAGTAGGGTGATTCAAGGTGAAGAAATGCTGTGTCACAGCCCAAATCTCTCGGCTTGCCACATGGACAAAGCAGTGATAGGAGGCAGATTCAAGAAAGACAGAAGGAGAAACAGAGTGGAGCCCCGCATTGGATGCAGGTGATTCTGTTTCAGATACGGACCTATGGTGGTCTGACCTAAGCAGTTTAACTCTTCTCTCTGGTGCCCACTGGTGAAGTGGGACATAAAGCCCTTAACCAGCCTGCAGGACAGCTGTGTGGATAACGACAGATGAAGTGAGGGTATCCATTGTGTGCTTAACTCCAACTGTAGTATGTCACTGGCAGTCAACTGCAGTGACTTCCTTCCTTCTCCAGAGCATGAAGTCTTGCTACCCTGGGGCTGGGGAGTCCTTAGGAAGGTTTAGCAGATCTACACCACAGCTTCCCCACTTCTCCAAGGACCATTCAAAATTCAGAGCATTTCCTCAAAGGTGTTTTGTTTGTTTCATTTGGGTTTTTTGTTTGTTTGTTTGCCTCCTATTGGTAAACATTCCAGACCTTCTTTAGAATTATAAAAGGTTCTTCCACTCTCATTTCAGGTTATCTGTGGAGTCTAGTTTGGTGTAACTGGGAGGTGACTTGTCTAGAGAGTAATAAGTAGGCCACACCTTCTGCCTTTCCTTCTGTAATTGGCAGCCAGTGAGCAGCTGTGGACCCACACATAGGCAGGGCTAGACCAGGGGGAGACCGATGGCTCTCACAGATCAGTGAGGAGCCCCAGAGACCTCTTAGCTAACTTGGAGACTCTAACCCATCATCAGAGTTCCAGAGCACACAAATGGATCTCCCCTCTTACGAGATTGTAATTCCACTGAAACCAAGGGAAGCTCTTCTAATAATCTGAGGTCCTCCAAAACCTTCTCTACTTTAGGAACCTGTTCACCTAGAATTTAGGAGTCACAGGTCTCACATTGGGTATCGAAAAGGAAGAGCATCTTGCAATCTGCACATCCCAGGAATCTGCATGGAGATCTATCCACTTATGCAGAACTATCATAAGGAAAAAGAAAGACCTGTCAGACCAACTATAGCTTGGTCTGTGCTATAGTTTGGGCTCAGAATTTATCTTTTCCTAATCCTCTTCAACTTTATTTGAATAGGAACTTTGGTCCCTGTAGGATGCTGCTCTGTATATATTTTTGATAGTCAAATATTCCTGAGTCTTGAGATGTACACATTCTAGAAAATAAAAAAACACATTTGTTTTAAATCCTTTTATGGTCCTTCCTCAGCATGTGAAGTATTTCTAGCTCATACTTGTAAGCCTTTCCAGGCCCAACAGCACATGCCTGTAATACCAGTGCTTGTGAATAGGAGACAACAGGATAAATAATTCAAGGTCAACCTTTGCTACGTAGTGAGTTAGAGGTCAGCTAGGGCTACAGAAGGCTGTCTCAGACAACCAAAAGAAGGCTATGGGGAGAGGGTTTGATGGGTAAGAATGTTTTTTGCATGAACATGGAGAACTGAGTTTAAATCTGCTGCACCACATAAAGACTTAGGCATGGCTGCATAGAGTAGAAACCCCGGTTCTGTCATGGGTAGACAGAAGGGTTCTCAGGCTTGCTGGCTGTCAGCCTAATTTCAGGTTCAGTGAGAGATCCTGTCTCAAGGGAATACGGTAGAAAGTAAAAGAACAGTACACTGGACACTTTCTTCTGGCTTCCACCTGTGTATACAAGCATGGACACATGTGCACTTATAACACAAACCCACACATTCACAAATTAAATAAATTATAACCTGAATAGCTATATTTCTATTATTCATTTAAATGATTCATTTCTATTATTCATTTCTAATGTTCATTTCTATTATTAATAAATTGTAAATAATAATTATATATTGTTTAAACTATTAATTATAACTTTTAAAATATTCACGTATCCACTTCTGAACAGCTAGACTAAGTATAGCATTGGCTTAGCACAAGACCAAGGGAGATGTTCTCAGATTTCCAGTGATGTTTAAAATTTCATCCTGTACCAATAAGAGTCAATAATATAAAATGTACCCTGGATAATAATTGACCCATTGTGTGACCTGTTTCCAACCCCGACAATACAGTTTAGAAAGATGAACTTCATTTTAAGTAGGTCACAGGTTCTCTTACTACAAGCTCCAGCACCTTAGTCACCACCGTATCCATGGGACTTTCCCTTCCTGGGAAGTGTTAAGGGATGAATGGACCTCTGAAATATTATTCAATTACCTGTGTAAATATCAACCTAAGGCCCAGCCCCTTTCCTATTGATTCGTCCATTTCCTCAAATATAAAGTAGGGGAAAGGTTATGTTGATGACACTGAGTTATGCAAGCCCTTTTGTAGATGCTATAGTCAAGAGTCACTCAACAAACCCAGCAACTAGACCTGGAGTGAGTACATCTATCCACGTGTGCAGATCTGTGGATGTAGTTGGTATAAGACCATTCTCAAGCCACTGACTGTGCTCTCCACAGGACAGACTGAGAACCATGTGTATCACAGTTCTTTAAGATGAACAGGTATTCATAGTGCTCCAGAAGCAACATCCTTGCAACATAGGCCCTTCTTGGTGGCAGGAGATGTACCTGCCCCACACTGGCTACTCATCCTTGTATTGTCTAAGTTATCATCCTCTTGTATTCTCCTCTTAACACAACTGAAGAAAGTAGCCATGGCCATTCTCTTCTGGAGGTCCAGGCATTATCTTGCCTCTGCTTCTCCTCATTCTCAGGTAGAAACAGTCATGACCCTTGGGACCTCAGGAGTCCAGACTGTCATCTTGCCAGCCTCTCCACCTCCGCAGGACTAGGTTTGCTTGTCAAGACACAAGACCAATCCTACCTTCGTGGGGCAGCGTTGAAGAACTGCCTTGTAAACTCCAAGGCAAGTATAATCCTGTACCTGGCAGGAGTTAAATTAGGGTTGTGAAGGAGGGGAAAAGAAGGAGGTGTTGAAGGCATTTTGCCATGGTCACAGCAAGTTGACAGCCCACGTGTTACAATGCCCATGGTGCAGGCATGATATTGAAGAAAAAAAACCCCACCTTCCTGTTTTGGAGTTGTAAATACTGAAGGGTGAAGCTCCTTCCTATCCCTTGAATATATATGCTCCTGTGTGTGTGTGCAAGTGAGTGAGAGTGTGTGTATGTGTTTGTGTGCATGTGCAAGTGTGTGTGTGTGTGTGTTTAAATACTTGTTAGTGTGGGCATGCACATTCAGTTGCACATGCATATGTGTGAGCATGATCATAGAAGCCAGAGGTCAATGACTCTTTGATCTTTGATCATCCCCCATCTTTGCTTTTTGGAGGCAGGATCTCTTACCAAAGCTGAATCACATGAAGTCATCTACGATGATTTTCCAATAAGCTTCGGGGATCCTCCTGTTTCTGCCTTCCCCATAACAAAGAAATCCTCTCACATCAGTGACCGGGGATCCAAACTCAGGACCCCATGCTTGCACAGTGGATACTTTATTGCCTGGCCCATCCCCCACCCCCACCCCCAGTCCCTGAATGAACACTTCTTAAAAGGGTTTTCTCACATATCAAAATATGCCACATCTTGAAGTCACTCGGAACTTGATGCCTCTTACCTGATGGCCTGAAGTCAAAAGAAGATGGCTCTTGCCAGTGAAAAGGATGCACCCGTGGGAGGCAGCAGAGAAGGCAGAAAAGCGAGTGCAGTTTGAGTGGTACCATCTTGGGGGCTGAGCAGTGGCTTCAGTTTGGTGCTCTTCGGAGCAGATAATTAAAAGAAAAGAAAAAAATGCAATGAATGTACGGAAGAGGACCTAAGCATCTGCCAATCAGTGAGCCTGAGGTTCCAATAATGTTTGTTAACAGTGAAACATGCATTGGTTTGTTCAGAGATGGCTTGCAGATAGGTACTGAATTGGCAGAATCCTTGATGTTGATGGATGGCAGAACACAGGAATGACATTTTGAGATAGCTAAATATGACTTTCTCTATCTTTATAGGTGTTGTTTGGTTATAAAGAAAACATCGAGTCATGATAATTATAAAAAATGAGTCCTTGTTGTCATCATTGTACCCAAAGGCATGTCTTGCACAGATAGCTAACAGCAGTTAGTGGGTGCTGGATAATGTTTCTATAACCATTTCTCTTCCTGTAAGTGGTGCTACTGGGTATTGCGTGTGTGTCCTACCCTGTGGAGTTTCTGAAAAGCACAGCACAGGTCTAAACAGTTGGCCTGTGGAGGCATCTGTTCCTGGAGAAATAGTTCCTAAATCAATGGATTGCTGAGACAATAGGGTATCAGAACTGAGATAATAAGAAATGGCATTGCAGTTAGAGCCATGTGCAAGCTTCTTCTTAACAAAAGGTACTCATGTTTGTGCATGGATTTCCCCCCTTCAGTGTGAGTCTCTCCGTGCAAGGGACACAGCTCCCTTGGTAGAGTGTTTGGTTACCATTCTTGAAACCCTGGGTTCAATCCCCAGAACTGCATAAATTAGACTTGCTGGCACATGCCAGAGAGCCTAGTATGTGGGTGTTAGAAGCAGGAGAAGTTCAAGGTCATCCTCTGCTACATATCATGTTCGACATCAGCCTGGATGGCATGAGACTTCGTCTCAAAAAACATTTAAATAAATAGAAACAAAACGTTTCCCTTAGACTTTGGGAGGAGTTGATGGAAATGGCCCAAGCCACCATTGCCTCTCATTTGAATTTTGGCAATAACTGTCTCTCTGTTTTTGCCCTAGCCCCAAAATCTAAGTCCAATAAAATTACAGTTGGCAGTATTACTCCTCAGTCCCCAAACCTCATCTACTGTCGCAAGGCAAAGTAGCATGCATACAAGGCTGTCACTGATCTGTACTCAACGGGCTTGAAACCTTACCTCTGTCCCCTCTAATTGCATGCCTGCTGTCTCCACCCTGGTCTCCCCACCACCTGGCAAACATACCAGGTATCCTGACCTCCCCACCCCACCCCACCCCACTCTGAAGTCTGTGCATACTCCATCCCACAGCAAGGCTCTTTGCCTTGACACCAGAATGACTCTCATCTCCAGGTTTTAGCCCCATGTCACCTCTACAGTGAGTTGTTTTGATTTCTCCATTTAAAACGGGACTCTAAGCTGCTTCCCCACACCAGTACAGGTCCAAGACCCCATGTACACTTCTCCAATATCTGTTAGCAATTGATATACTCGATGCGTTATTAGTTTATTATCTTGCTGTAGAAATGCAGCCTGGAAATGTGAAAACCCTGACTCTCTCCCCCTACTGTCTTCCAAGGGCCTAAAATAGTACCTGGTATACAGTCAGCACTAAATAAATGTCTGCTTAAAAAAAATATGAATCCTAGCTATTTCTAACACACACTGAAACAAATGTCGCAATCCACATGAGTGATTTGACTGACCTTAAGGAGATACTAACTAGACAGCTAACTAACTAGATAACTAACCCATAGGGATAGTATACAGATGTAGCATGGATAACCATCACTCCTGCATGTCCCTACGCACCCTGTACAGCCTGCTCCCTTTCATGGCTGAAATACAGTCTTGACATTTATTCTTGATTGACAGAAATCTCAAAAGAAGTGGCTTCAGACACTTGAGACAGTCTTCGCCAACTCTTCCCTTTTCCAACACAAAACTCAAAAGCCAGGTGACGGCAGTGGGTCTCCAGACTGAGAAATCTAGATCCCTGGTCACTAGGCAGAAAAGAGCCTTTCCAACGTGCACAGCCTTACAGGAATAAGATACATTTTTTTTTTTGCTTTTGTTACATTAAAGTATGAACATTTCCAGGATGTTATTGTCTCTTTGCAGCATTGAATGGCTTTATTTTAATATCAGAACCCAGCTCTTTAATTCAAGGGCATTTATCAAGTACATACTATATATGCTTTCCATAATGGGAGCAATTGGGAATCCTGAAGAATTTGATACAATCATTGACCTAAAGCTTATAAATGGAATTCAAAAGCAAGACAAGCATATACAATATAGGAAGGAAACAACTCAGAGATATTAAAAAAAAATCTTAAATGACATGGAACTAATTCAGAGAGCAAAAGGAATTCAGAAAGATTCCAGAGGACACAGGCTGTAGTAAGAGTGGATCTGGCTATCAAAAGCTAAAAACATAGAGATGCCAATCAGCTTGGAAATTGTCACTGGAGTATCTTACAGAAGGATGCATTTGTCTATTCAACTGGTTTCTTCCCGGTCAGGAAAAGGGAGGAAAAGGAGGAAAATATATCATGCTGAGATCAGTGTGGGGGAAGGGTATTCTAGGCAAAGGTTAGCCTCACATAGTACCTCGGTCTTCATTATAGCTTCCCACCAACAACCAGAAGAAGCATTATTAGAAATGATAGCAAATGCCGCTCTGTATTTCTCAGCTCCTCAGGGGAGGTGGGGGTGTTCTGCCCTCCAGGGCCTTAGCTGCTCACAATGGAGTGGAAGAGAAGAAAGACACAAAGCCACAGAGGTTCTTGGGAGCCCTTCCTGGGCACTCTGTCCTCCAGAAGCTTCCTTGTCTTCTAACTCGGCCAACCCACTGACCCAGTGTTGGGAAATTGTTGCAAATGGACAATAATATCATTAGTTTATTACCGAGTTTCTCCCTTCCCCCAACCCAAGGGCTCTCTAATTTTATCCTCCAGGCACAAATTCTCTCAATCAAGAATGGCTAACTTACTCATATTTTCTAGATACATTTCCTCTCGTGTTCGATTACCTCCTTTGGAGGGGAGAAATTTTCCAACTAGCAATAATCGCACCTTGGATAAACCTAATTGGTTACAATATTGCCATCATGTGAAGAAGCTTCCTTTACTCAGTTTGTTAAGAATGCCTCTGTGTCAAGGCTGGGGAGGTTCAGTTGGCAGGTTAAGTGCCTACACCCCCACCCCCCCACACCCCACCCCCCACTCTCCCCACCCCCTTACCCAGCAAGCGTGAGGTCCTGAGTTTGGAGCCTAAGACCCTGTCAAAAAGCATGGTGATTGGTTGTCTTTTGGTTTGTTTTTCCTTTATCAACTTGACACACACCTAGAGGCAGCTGGGAAAAGGGACTCTTAATTGAGAAAATGCCTGGTAACACTGACCTGGAGTGCAGCTTTAATTAACAGTGTCGGGGTGGGGGTGGGGTCCAGCCTATTGTGAGTGGTGGCACCCAGGAGCAAGATGTGTAAGAACAGCTGTAGAAGCCATGAGAAGGAAGCCAGTCAGCAGCCCCAGCTCCACGGCTTCTGCTTCAGTTCAGTCTTAAGCTCCTGCCTTGGCTTCCCCTGATGGGCTGTGAACTGGGGTGTGTAAGCCTGGTAAACACTTTCCTACCCAGGGTGCTTTGATCGTGTCAAAGAAATAAAACCCTAACTAAGACAGTCATGAACCCTGTGACTGTTGCGCTGGGGAGATGGGGCAAAGACAGGAAGTAGATTCCAGTCAGCCAATCAGTGAATGCTGGCCTTGTAGAAAGCTGCTTCACGTTAAAAAAAAAATAGGTTGGCAAAGGTAGTGGTACACACCTGAGGTCTATTTCTGACTTCTACACACATGTGCACGAACACCTACACCTACAAACATGTATGCACACACACACAAACATACACCACACACACACACACACACACATACACACACAGACACACACACAGAGACACACTTTAATTTTAGCCTAGACACTTGGAGGTATTACACTAATGCCTCCAGAAGTTTTCTCCTAAGGAAAGAATCTCCTGCCAGTGGGGAGAGATGTTTTAGAGAAAGCAAATTTAGTTTTTGAGACTATGCCACAGGGACTGGTCTTGTTCTCCTCCTACCTTAGTCTCCTGAGTTCTAGGTTTGCAGGATTGTGAACGGCAAAGAGAAATTTAATGTCCCATGAATCAGATCCTACACAGTAATCGAATTCTGGCTGTCCCAGACCCGAGTGAGGGGCAGCTGTCCACTCTCGACACTGTCCCTGAGAGCTCAGTCATTTCTTTGATTCCCCTGCTGCGGCCGACTGCAGAGCAGGCAGGTCTGTCCTTGGCAGGCTGTCCTTGTCACAGTTGAAAGGAACAAGAGAGGACTGTTCTACTGCAAAGCACAGGATTCCCTGATGAGGACACATGGGGTGAAAGTGAGGCAGCCCCCCAGTCCTGTTGGGGCTAAACCTCAGCTGCTTTCTAAAACTGGCCTGCGCTCTTGAGTCAAAGGGCTAAAGAAATGAGAATGTCTTGACACTGTCTTTACTTCTGCCCCTTTTCTGGGGGGTGAGGAGGGGATAAAGAAGAGTCTCATGTAGCCCAGGCTGACCTGGAAGTCTACTGTGTGACAAAACATAACCTTGGACTCCTGACTTCACCTTCTGATTGCTAGGATTACATGGGTCACAGACACCCCGAAGAAAGGGCTCAGGAAATGGCTCAAAGGGCAAAGTCCTGCTGTGCAAGTGTGGGGATCTGAGTTCAGATCCCTAGAACCTACATAAGGCTGGACCCGCTAGTGTGAGTATAACCTCAGCCCTCCTACAGCCTGACTGGAGGAGACAGGGAAGCCCCTGGAAGCTTGAAGGCCAGTCAGCCTAGCAAAGAAAGGCAGGGGTGAACAAAAGGCCCCTTCTCAACCCAAATGGAAGGTGAGGCGCCACACCCAAGATTGCCCTCCGACCTCCACACACTCACAGCCAAATAAGCACGCATATAAAAGAATACACACACACACACACACACACACACACACACACACACACACACACACACCTCACACGATTTAAAAACAAGACAAAACTTCAACAAGAGCCCTGTAGATCAGGAAGAGACGTGATGAAGCCTGTTGCGTGCCTCTGGAAAGATAAACAAGTGCTCTGATTAACGCAGCACAGGCGTCTGAGGAGACGCACACGGGACTTTCTGGCATCTCAACCTGTCGGTTCAGGTTTTGTCATGTTTTCCTATTAGAGCAGAGCTCCACCGGCAACAAAGGAAGTATTTTGCCTTCCATTTAGACTTCTGACATCGCAAATTTGAGTGGTTATGAAAGTTAAAATTGTAATATGAGCTATAAATGACTCTCCTCTCCTCAGTACCCACTGTGCACAGCGTTGTCTGGCTTTGGGAGTCATGTGGTCTCTGTTTCTTACATCACGGGGTCACTGGTACTGATGCCATCTGCCTGGGTCATATGAATGGCAGGCTTCAGAGCCAGAGAAATAAGCCTACAACTCTGATTCAAATTAAAAATAAAATATTTATGTGGCATGGTCTTGTTTCTACTTAAAATACATAGTTTCTACATAAATAGGGGGGAAACAAACCAGATAAACAGAATCCCAGATTGTCTTCAATTATCTCTTCTGAGGGATAGGATAACGGCTGGTTTTCTTTTTGTTTTAACTTGTATTTTGTATTCTGTGCCTGCTGGCAAGTCATAGCAGCAAAGGAGAACACAGGGAAGCACAACAGGCAACATCAGGAACAAAACCAAGACCAACAGACAATGGTATCAAGCTGACATGGGAAAGAAGATGAAAATACACAGTGGGAAAAGAAAAGGACTGAAAACTGTCAGGAAAACAACAAGCTGAGCACATGCAGCCTCAGGAGGCTGAGGCAGGAGGACTGCCACAAGTTCAAGCCTGCTTAGTGAGTTCCAAACTAGTCTACACTACAGAGTGAGATCCTACAGAAAAACGACAAAGACAACCAATGACGTGCCGGCATAGCGGCACATACCTGACATTCCATCATTTGGGAGGTAGCTGCAGAAAGATTGGAAATTCAAGATTATCCTCAGCTGTAGAGGAAGTTCCCAAGAGCAGCCTGTGCTACACGAAAGGCAGTCTTAACAACCCAACGACAACATACAAACTCCGGGGAAGTGAGAGGAAAGGTAAACCATAAGTCCTTTTGCTAAGCACACACACGATTTTAGCTGACGTTCTAAGGAAGATTTTGTTTTGGTTTTAGGTTTACCAAGACGCACGACTTCATCAATGAAGCATCCACCATGTAATGTGTGAACTCATCACACTTCCTTCCAACATACTACCCAGTCAGTGAGGTTGGTGCTTTTCCTCCAAGATCCTCTTTCTAGCTTCTCTAGTCAGAGCCCCTGCCTCACTGCCCACAGTGCCCACTGGAGCATGTCCTCTGCCGATTCCTCTCTTATGGCGTGCACGTCTCTTCAATATGGAGCACATCACCCATCTCACGAACTCAGCACCCTTGACCTGCAATGCTCTGAGTGCTAACTATAGGGCTGGCTTCTACAGGAACGCTAAACCCCACAGAAGGAAACAAAACGGCAAGAAACTGCTGGATTTTTGCCCTGAACTTAGTGGTGTTTCCAGCATACTTGGTAGCGAGGGAGGGCTCTTCGACTACCGGGTGTAGCACACATATCTGCTCGGCTATCACAGAAATGACTTCTGCCCCGCAGAATCCTGTCTGTGTCTTTAGTCCATCAGTGTGTGCACACTCACCGGCCTTAGGGGATGTGGGATGGAGAGTGGAGCGGTAGTCATCTCAGCCTCTGCTCCGGGGCACACCTTGCTGCAGGCTCCATCTGTGTGGCAGGGAGCTCAAGGCAGCCTTCCACACTCACTAGCTCAGTTCTACCCGTCTAATGATGCTCGCCCTTCTTTCCACATGACTTCCCATCCCTTACAAATGAAAACATTATCCTCTAAGGAACAGGGGATATCAGAGCCATAGTCCTCCTGTGACCCTCCCTCTGAGTCCTCTCCCGGTAGGAATCATAGCTCCTCTCTCACCATCCCTGTGCCCGAAGTCTGGGGATCTTGAGCTGCCTGTCACTAACTGCAACTTCTCCAGGGCCTCTGCAGCCCCTCCAAGCTAGTCTCAGTTCATGCTTTCACTTTGCATCCATTTCGGCTGCTTCAGCACACTTAAAGCAAGTGGAGGCTACTGCTCCGTGGGAAAGTACTCGGCTGTGTGTCTGCACGGCTCTGGCCTTCAGCCCCGCTACCATAAAGAAATCTTTTCTGGTCCACTCTCCGGCTTGAATCTAATACGCTTCATATTGTTAAAATCTCGTGATGCTCTATGTACCTCGGGGGCGATGGGGGAGGGGGACAACACATTCCTCTGGCTCCTGAATCTAATACGCTTCGTATTGTTAAAATCTCGTGATGCTCTATGTACCTCGGGGGCGATGGGGAAGGGAGACAAGACATTCCTCTGGCTCCTGATTCATTTGCCTGTCTTGTTTTGTCTGATAGCTGCTTTCTTGTTCAAGAGACTTTTTAGCCTAAGGAGCTGCCCAATCCTTTTGAAAAGATTACACATTTTAGATAAACATGACCCCATTTTTCCCAGGTTACACAGATGAAACAGAACTTCCTGCTTTTCTGAACAAAGCACTGTTACAAACATCCAGATGTCCTTGACTTCCCTGGGCTGCTTCTAAGGGTCACTAAACTGTGTGGGAGACAGCCTCAGCCCCTAAGGCTTTTTTAAGAAGGGGGAACACAGTAGAACCCTTCCTAGGAGACTGTAACACTCGAAGTTTCTTCAACCTCTGCCTGCCGATAAGATTGGCTAAAAATAAGTTTATACTTCAGGTGGTCACTTTAGACATTATCTTAGAACAAGAGAATACAAAAAGGTCTATTTTCATTTTGCTTAGCAGTGTAGGAATGGAACTGGGGCCTCTTGCATGCAAAGTGATCACATAGCAGTCTTCAAAATCATGACATAAAGAAGTCCTTTTCTGGGTCACTGCCACTGGACACAAAGATATGACCTGTTCTTTGAGAAAGATGAAACTAAGCACATAGCAGCAACCAGTAACTCAAAGCCAGGAACACAGCATCTCCTTAGGCTTCGAAATAGGAAAATTTGCAAAATAAAGCCAGCCATGCTAGTAAGCTTATGTAGTAAATTTTTAAAAAGCAATTCTGGGGGGCTGTTGATATGACTCAGTGGATAAGAGTGCATACACACACATATACATATACACAAACACATGCACACACAAACATAAACACATACACATATACCACATAAGCACACATACACATCACACACACACATAAACACATACTGCACATATACACACACACCACACACACACATATACACATACACACACACACACACATATACACATATACAACATACACATACACACACACCTTCCTATCTTTCTCTCTTGCATTTCCTCCTCCTCTCCTTTCCTCCCTCTCTTCTCTTCCCCCCTCCATCCCAACACTAACAAAAATGTCAAATTTCAAGCCTTAAGGTGTTCCTTTCTTCCATTGGCCTTTAATCCTACAAATTAAATTTGTAGGATTAGTGTAACATCTCATAAATGGGAGGGGAACTTTGAATCTATAATTCAAGCTGAGTGTGGGGACTTACACAAGCCCAGCACTGGAGAGGCTGAGGGAGAAAAGTTTTTAGTTCAAAGTTTGCTTGCAGTATAAAACAACACAAAAGTTCAACTAACCAAATAAACAAAGATCTCAGTACAGTACAATGTATGTTCAATCCTACAAAAGTCAGCATACATGGGAACATACACACACCCACAACCAGGCCTTACTATGAACGGGATTTTACTTAACACATCTTAAAGATAGTTCTTAGATACTGTCATGTAATAGGTCAATTTCAATTGAAAACTATAAGACTGTCATGTAAAAGTTAATATTGAGAACGCAGTACAAGGGCTGGCTCTCTCTTGAAAAGACAGCACTTTGTCTTGAAGGTTCCTGCTCCATATCTGACTTCCTCTACCTTTCTCTTAATGCCCACACTTAAATCTCTATTAAAGTGATTCCTTAATAGCGGGGTACCAGCATTAAGGAGGCAGAGCCCTCTGTGAGTGAGGCAAGCCTGGTCTACAGAGGAAGTTATAGAATAGCCAGGGCTACATAAAGTAACCCTGATTTGAAAACCAAGCCAAACAAACAAGAAACAAATAAAAACAAACAAGCAAAAATCCATTTCCTTTATAAATAATGGTTTTATCAATTCTTTTTTAAAGAATTTCATTCCATGTGTTCCGATCATATTCATTCCCCTCCCCCACTTCACTATCATCCATTTCTCCCTCTCCTTCTCCCTCTCCCTCCCTCTCTCTCTCCCTTTCCCTCTCCCACTCCCACTCCCTCTCCCACTTCTTCTTCCTCTCTCTCCCTCCTCTCTCTCTTTCTCTCTCTCTCTCTCTCACAAACACACACACACACACACACACACACACACACATCAACATCAAGTCCATAAATCTGTTTCTCAATGAACTCCAACTTTGTTTTAAAAACTGAAAAAGGATAATGAACTCATCTGTGTTTTTCCAGTTATGTATCATTTTTATGATAAAATATGTTGCTTTGATCACAAGAATTAATTTTAAAAGGATACTAATTATTTGACCAGAGTGTTTATATTTAATTCAAAGTAAAATATCAGTAGAGAATTAAGAGACAAATCTCTGATTTCTGACAAAATGATGTACACAGAAATAGAAGAAAAGGAGGAGGAAGAAACGGAGGAATAGGAGGAGGAAAAGGAGGAGGAAGAAAAGAAGGAGGAGGAAAAGGAGGAGGAGGAGGAGGAGGGGGAGAAGAAGGAAAAGGAGGAGGAGAAGGAGGAGGATGCTTCTACTATGGTGGACCAGGAAGTCAGACATGAGACAAAAAGCAGAAGGTGAGTACAAGCTTCGAAAGCCCACCCCTAATGATCCACTCCTCGAAGCTAGGCTCTGCCCCCTAAATGTCTCAGGGCCTTCCAAAATGGCAGCATCGACTGGGGAAGAAGCTTCAAAAGATGAATGTATGGAGGATATTTCACATCCAACCAGAATGTACCCTGAACCACTAAATGGCAAAGTTTTATGGCAGCCACAGAAAACTAATGTGGACCTTGTAAAGTTGCCGGACTTGTTGTATGAACAGGTAATAGCCAGACTTAGTTTGGATCAAAGCCTAATAAGATGATTTAAACATCTCAAAAATTGATCCACTACTGGGCTGAACAGTCAAGGAAGGTAAAAGTCTTCTCCTTTGGATGTGATGAAATAAACAGCTTATGTGGCAACCACCAGGCTCATTTTGTTTCCCCCAAAGAAATAGCAAGAAATGTCTTTTATCATCCTGTTAGGGAAGTTCTACCAACATGGAATGAGCAGAGGCCCAGCATACTGTTAAATATCTTCAATACACAGACTGCCCCCCCTCTAGATAGCGATACCCCCAAACATTAGTGATACTGAGGTTAGGAAATCTGAAACAACTGCATTCTTGCTCAGTGAGGAAAACTTAGTGACTGCAGAGATGACTCGGCTGGTAGGGTACTTGTCTTACAAGCACAAGGACTGGAGTTTGATCTCTGAAAATCATGTAAGAAAAGGTGGGGAGGGTTCCCTGGCATCCATTTGGAATCCCAAACCACAGAGGGAAGAGACAAGAAGATGCTCCAGGATCCACAACCACCCAGCTGAGCCTATATCAATGAGCGCCAAGCTAATGTGAGACCCGTCTCAACACACAAGATGTATGGCTCCTAGAGAATGGCACCTGAGGTTGCCATCTGCTCTCTACAGATGGGTCAATGTTCCTCATGTTGGCATTTAGTCTAGGCTCCGCCCCACAGTTACCTGGCAACAGCCAGGTGTGCCTGGCTCACTATCAAAGGGGCTGCTTGCCTCCTCCTCTTGCTCTCTTCTCTTTTCCTCTTGCTCTTGCTCCCGTTCTCTCTTTCCCCTCTTTCCCCTCCACACCTCTCTCTTCATGCTCATTCATGGCTGGCCTCTACTCCTCTACTCTCCCTCTCCCCCTCTCCCTCCCCTCCCCTTCCCTTCCCTCCCCCTCTCCCTTCCCTCTCCCCTCTCTCCCTGCCCCTCCTCCCCTCTCTCTTTCTCTGTCTCTACTCCCTCAACTCCCCTCCCTATGCCCTAAATAAACTCTATTCTATACTATACTCTGGCTGGTACCTCAGGAGGAAGCGATGCCTCAGCATGAACCAGCAAAAGCATCCTCTTCCCCCGCACCATACTTCTACCAAACATATCCCTGGCTCTTCTCTTCTCTTTTTATAAAACACAACCTCACACCTGCGCACACACACATTAGGTACACATACACACAACAGGAAGAAGTGAGACATTCCATACTGTCCAGGTACATGGACAAGAAAAGGAAAACCTGTGTTTGGTTCATTTATAATGTCTACTCAATTGCCATTTGGAGTTGAACAGTGTTAAGTGGTCTCCTTCTAGGAATCCTAATACAAGGATAGTCTGAGGATGGGATTGGACTTTCTTGTCCAGCCTTTATCAAACACTTTGTGGGTCTTTTTTTTTTAAACTGCCAAACAATTCCTACTCAACATTTGCTGTTATCAAAACTAAGCAGTGTTCAATGCCAAATGACATTTGAGGTAGCTTGTGAACTCTGAACTTAATGTCACATTACCTTAGAGGTGTAAGAATCAAGAAACTTCTGCAAAAATGGCTAAGTACGCTTTGGGGACAGTTCATATGATTCTTGTGTAATCGTTTCACAACTTCAGAACAGAAGTGGGGTCAAGAAGAGGAAGCTAAAATGCAGTTCTACTTGTGGGAAAACCTGCATCCAGGAGCTAGGGATGGCTTAGCAGTTAAGGGCACTTCCAGAGGACCCAGGTCAATTCCAGCATCCATGTGGCAGCTCAGGACTGTGTGTACCTCCATTCCTCAGTGACCTGATATAATCTTCAAAATTTCAAGGCACCAGGCATGCATGTGGTGCATAGACATACATGCAAGCAAAGACCCCATACACAGAAAATAAAATTATAGATTTAAAAAAATACCCTGCATTTAGTGTACAACTGTCCAGGGTTTTTTTTTTTTTTTTTTTTTTACACCTCCACAGGAAAATCACAGAACAACATAGTACCAACGTTCATTTGTCCTTCCATGTTTAACATTCTGGTTCCCACTGGGGGCAATCATAAGTAGCATCAGGGTTCCTTAAACACATGACAGTTGATCTGATAACCAAGAATGCTCCTAAGTGATTAACAAGTGGGTAGCATATATGGTGTGGATACACTGAATGTGAGGCAGTTCGTATTATGAGCAGGCTGCGATATCGTGGTATTTCTTTATGCTACTCAGACAATGAAATTCATGAATTGTTCATTTGGAGAATCATCCACTTAATACTTCCTGGCTATGGGTCTGGGAGCAGTAAGGTTAATAATGGAGGTCATAAAGGGAAGGCAGTTCTGAAATCTCTTAACAGAGCCTTAAAATACTCAAATGCACTGATGCATGCCTGCCAGATGAAGTTAAAAAATTAAATGATAACTCTCAGGGCTTAGCAACACATTCTTCTGGTGACTTAGAAATGAAGCTAAGTGACTAGAGACAGGAAAACGGCAGGAATGGTAATTGACAGTATATGCAGCATCCTCTAAGTATTTTATACAAGTGACCTTATCTGGTTTGTAGAACTCAATAGAAGAAAACAGAGCCATGTCGGGGGTGGCTGGGAGGGGGTTAAGTGGCATGTCCAAGGTCACAGAGATAGGAAACTGCTAAGCCAACACCTGAAGTTAGGCCCTGACTCTGAAACAGGACTTCTTAACCTTATCATGCCTAGCACTCCTGGGTGCAGGGGTGGCCTGGCCTCACAGGATGCTTGTAGCAGCACCTCTGGCCTCTACCAACTAGATGTCAAAAGCATATCCCACTGTGGCAGCCAGGTGTGTGTTATACATTGTCAAATATCCCAAAGGGAAGCAAGAATCATTGTCAGTTGGAAGCTAATATATACTGCTTAGTTCTGCTAAGGACTCAGGAACAATCTAACTGGAAAATAAGCCCTAAAAATGAGACAAAAAAAATTATAAGGAATTGGCAGAAGTGAACCAATCCAATATAACCTAAAGACATTCCAGGCTGCATAATAATAACATCTTAGAGAGAGGAAAGTCACTGTCAAATTGTACCCTGTACCTGCTGGATCAAATTGCACTACACTGGGGACACTTTAAGGATGTTCACCAATGAAAGTTGATGCAAAGATGCAGTAACCCAAGAGCAATTTGAATGATGCGGGGTCAGGAGAGCGAGTCAACGGAGACGCTGCAGAAGGACTATGGAAAACCCAGATGGCTCACGACAGATAGAGTTCTGCACAGAAGGTCTTAGCCATTAGCTAGGTGGACCCAGAGTACATCAATCCATTAATGGAGCCTTTTAATAGCTAGCAAAGCACAGGGCTGTGCTCTACCAATGGGGAAATGTTGCACTAAATGAGGCAAACTAGAGTGGACATCCTTGACCTGAGGTCAAAATCAGAAGTCCACGGGTGACTTACAGGAGGAAAACAGACCACAGGAGATTGCTCCTGTGTAGGAATGAGAGCTGAATGTCACTACACCTTTTGAATGTTTTCGAGAAAAACTAGAGGATTACTGATTTTTGAAAGATAACTAAGAAATTGAACAGTTTGTATGAGTCAATACATCAATGTATCATCTGAGTTTACCAAAATAGATCTGTAGCCCTTAGGGCTGAGATGATGGCTCAGAGATAAAGTTCATGCAGTGCAGGTATAAGGACCCAAGTACAGAACAGGATGTGACATCTGAACGCTGGAAGGTGGGAGCGGGAGGGTTTGGGAGACTGCCCAGCCAGTCAATCTAGCTAAATAAGGGAGTGGCGAGTTGAATGGGAGACCCTAGTCCTCCCAAAAATAAGGTGGGCACAACAGGAGAACACAGACAGTATTGACTTCTGACTTCCACATGTGTACGTACATGAGATGTATACTACACACAAATAAAAAATAATAATGAACACAAGAGTTGTGGGCAAAGGAGAGACTGTAATCTTTCCTTTAAAGATGCCTCATGAGCTTCCAATCCTAGGGAAATATGGTAGATATGTCCCAGTATCACTGTCATATCTACTCATCAATTTGAATCAGCAGACTGGCTGGTTCAGAATAAAGTAGACACTGACTCATATCTAACGGCATCTAGCATCTAGCTGTATCCCACAGGCTGTCATGAGAGCTGGAAGTTCCATAGCACGCAATGCAAATAAGGAAGGGGCCCCCTCTTCTTCTGAACTAGGATATCTCATTCTCCTAAGTTGCACCTCAAAGTAAATGAGGAAGGAGAAGCAGGGGTGGGGGTGGGGGTTGCTTCACGTGGCAGTGAGTTGTCCTGTAAACAACTTCAAAGCCCTCATCTCCAACTTAGTCAGCAATCAGCCAGGGAAGTTGCAGAGCCTCCTGTGACAGCTAATGCTTTTCACTAAGGGAAAGCTATTCAGTGCTTGTCAGGGCCCTCCCCTGGAATTCTGCTGCTCCATGGAGATTTCCATTCAACAGATCTGTATGCTCTTGGAATCCGCAAGAGCCCTATCCAGGACAAAGACCAGCCTGTGTCTGAAAAGTTTTCCAACATTTCTTTCCAAGTCCCAGTTTCAAATATTACATTTTCGTATTTGACTTGAGCACATTCAGCTCTTAAGGTTAAATTTGCTCTTGTTTTAACCTTCGTATCGTTACATTTTATTGTGGTTCTCCTACTGTTTTCCGATGTTCTAGAGAGGGTAAAATGTATTTTGTTGTATTGTGTTGTGTTGTGATGTGTGTGGGGGATGTGTGTCTGTGTTTACAAATGTATACATACATTTTTACATATTTAGGTAGAGGCCAGAAGACAACTTCTGGCATTGTTTCTCTTGTGCTGACCCCCTGTTATGGTGGGGTGGTAGCTTTATCTTTTTTGTTTTTCAAACAGGGTTCTCACTGAGACCTGGAACTCACCACACAGGCCAGACCAGAGAGCCGGTGAGCTCACAGATCTGCCTTTCCAGCATTGGGGTTATAAATAAGGAGCCACCACACCCAGACCTTTCATGTGGGTTCTGAGGCTAGAACTCAAGTTCTCACCCTCACAAGGCAAGTTCTTTACCAACCCCCAAAATATTTTAGTGTCAGAATTAAATTCATTGAACAGAATGAATTTATTGGTTTATTAGATCAAAATCAAGCACATAGAATTAAAATTACACAGTACTAGTAAATAATATTAGTAGTAAGATCTTACATACCCTCAGGAGAACATTTATAATATATTTTAAAAGCACAATCCTTAGCTTGGTTTTACTTTGCTTTGTTTGTACGGCAGGCCAGAGGTAGCAGTGGTAGATCCATTTTGTAGGTGGGAAATTTGAGACGGAGAAACATTAAGTAACTTTTCACTCTACCTTTAAAAACTACCCTGTGCCTATCTGCCACTTACACAGTCTAGACAAGACTAGCACAGCCTATCGGGAGCTGCATCCTCTCCTGCTTCCCCCATCATATCCATTCTCCACACTACACCCAGAGCAATGTCTCACTCATCAGAAGTCTATGATGTCACAGCTCTGCCTAGAATACATCCAGCTTCTGGCTTTCTACATTATTTGATTTGGCCAATGAGACTCTGGGTGACCTGATCCCTGCCCCCTTTCTCATTCTTTATTGCACCCAGCCCTCACTCACCTTAGACTCTCTGGCCTTCCATTGTTCCTTCTACACACCGCACTTGACCGCCCCCCCCCACACACACACCTGGCTTCTCTGTATTTTTATGTTTCAGTGGTCTCATCTCAAGAACTATTTTTTTCCCCCTTCAGAAAACTTTCTCCTCAAAACTGAGTCCAAAGGGTTGGAGAGATGGCTCCACAGTTAGGAGCCCTCACTCTTTCTGTAGAGGATCAGGGTTCAATTTCCAGCATCCACTAAGTAGCTCACACCAATCACTAAGTCTGGTTCTAAGGAACCTTCAAGAGTACCAGACACACACAAGATGCACATACATGCATGCACATATTCATGCACAGTAGAAATAAATCTAAAATGGAGGACTAAGTTTAAGAGTTGGGCCCCTGTTATCTGCCCGAGATGTGTCTACACATTTAAGCCCATTTCCATGGCAATACATCTCAGCTTTTGGCTTGTCTCCAAAACTTTTATTACTGTCTGACTCATCCTGATCAGTTCTTGTTTTTGTTGTTTGTTTGTTTGTTGTTGTTGTTGTTGGTTTTTTTTTGCTTATCTCTTGACTGCAGAATTCTTTGACATTAGAAAGTATATTTAACTTACTGCTCCCTATTCATGCCCTGGTACACAGCATCTATCTATCTATCTATCTATCTATCTATCTATCTATCTATCTATCTATCTATCTATCTATCTATCTATCTATGCTATCTACCTATTTTCTGTTTCAGAGTTCAGGATCGAACCAGACTTGTTTTGCACATACTACTCCAGTTCTCTACCACTGAGCTATACCCCAGTCCTCCGTTATTTTTATTGAGACATGACCTTTTTGTATAATTCAAGTTGGCCTTGAACATGTGAGATTCCCCCTTTTTCAGTTTCCCCAGCACTGCAGATACAGGACTGAACCACTACATCTGGCAACAAAGGTTTTGACATGGATGAATGAAGGAATGAATGAACACAGCTTTTGCTAGGAATCAGCTACAAATTAATTCAATGAGTATTCTTATAGTAAATTCTCTCCTTCTCACTACTAATTTCACTTAAAAACAAAAGCTCTATAAGTCTATGTGAGTATGTTCTGTTACTACAAGTCACTATATAATGTATAATGTAATACATAATATACAAAATACATAATATGGTAGATGATATGTAATATAATATGTAATGTATAACATATAACATATAATAAATGATGTATGATAATGATGTCTGATATATAATGTAATAACATATACTACATTTGTATTTACTAGTTATTATTATATTATATTTAATTATATTTATTAGTATAATTAATTATATTTAGTTATATTTAATATAATTATTATATCATATATAATATATTATTCCATTTTTATTTATATATAATATATTCCATTTTTATTTATATATAATATATTCCATTTTTATTTATATATAATATATTATCAATAATATGTCATATTAATAATAATATATTATGTGCTACATATTCTATATTGTATTGTGTATACACAATAAGAATATAATACATATTATAATTATATAATATCATATCATATAGTATATAATTAATATAATATAATATGATATGATGAGTTATTATATATTATATAAGATATTATGATGCTATATATATGTATATCTATGCTTTCATAAAGTTTATCACAGTAATGGGGATTGCAAGCCACAGGTGCCTGACACTTGATTGAGAAAAAGAAGTAGGAACCTTCCTCCTTTCCATGCCAGCAGACCACAGAGCTTCCTCAAAATTCTGGAGCAACATAATTTAGAACCAAATGTTCCCTCATTCAACTTCTTTTTATCCAATACTTCCTCATCCAGGCTTTTCTTGATAGAATGAATGGCTCTGTACTTTTTAGGGTCAGTGGATCAGTCAGGCTCGGCTCCTAACCATGAGTCATGAAAAGCTGGCAGGCTTGAGATACAGTGCTGGGGTTGGGGGCTGCCTGAGAATGGCTCTATGATTAAGAGCACTGGATGCTCTTCTAGAGGACCTTGGCTCAATTCCCAGCACCCACATGACAGCTCACAGCCATCTGTAACTTCAGTTCCAGGGATCTGAAGTCATATATACGTGAATGAATAGGGATGTATCTTAGTTTGTAGACTGTTGGCTAGCACACCAGGGTTCATCCCTGGTGCCTCATAGAGCCGGTAGGTTGCCTCAGACCTGGGATCCCATGATCCAGGAGATAAAGAAACCAAAGCCAGCAGTTCACGCATGACAAATCCCAGCCTGGGCTGCAGGTGACTTTCCTCAGAAGAACAAAGAAATAAGAACAAAAGGTCTCCCTTGAAGGAGTCCTTCCCAAGGACTCCCATTCCCAGCACCCCTTTGCTTAATGCTGTATGCTGAGGCCTTCTCAAAGAGGATGCCAAATTGTTTGTTTGCAAACAGAATGGGAGGGGGGTTAGTTAGATTCCCTAGGAGTTCTTTATGACTAGTGAGTTTTTTATGACTGGTGAGAGGAAATGAAAGGCTGGCTGCCTGGCTGTGAGGGAATCCTGGACCAGCCCTTCACACCTCAATTGCTTAATGAGTACCTGAGACTCATTAAAGTCCCTCCACACAAGCTCTCCGAGGCTCAGAATGTTGAGCCTTCAGTCTCAGGGTCACTGAGGTGAGCGCCAGCCTGGAAAGACAGTTCATAATACCAGTTCAAGGATGGTATCAGTACCTGGTGAGGTGAGGGACAGGTTCTGTGTACAAGTGCCTGGAGTAGGAAAATAAGCCTCAACTCCTCATGGCAAGGAGATGAAACTGGCATTATTAGGACTCTAAATCAGTAAGCTGTCTCTTCTGTAAGATTGCTAGGGTCCCCTCAGTAGGGAAAACCTGCCTGGGGGCTAGCACTTCTCCAGGATCCTCCAGACCTTCTCTTTGTTTTGACTCCTGACCCAGGAGTTCAACATGACTCCAATGCACACACACACACACACACACACAAACACATGCTCCTGCTCATACACCGGTCTCCCAGCTCAGCAATCTTATCTGGGTCAAATGTAATTTGTACATGTGTAATTTGGTATCATGTGCCGCCCAAATCAGATTGCATGCCTTTTAGAAGTGACAGCTCCGTGAGAGCAAGAGCCTCCCTTCCTCCCTCCCTTCCTCCCTCCCTCCCTTCCTTCCTTCCTTCCTTCCTTCCTTCCTTCCTTCCTTCCCTCCCTCCCTCCCTCGCTCCCTCCCTCCCTCCCTCCCTCCCTCCCTCCCTCCCTCCCTCCCTCCTTCCTTCCTTCCTTCCTTCCTTCCTTCCTTCCTTCCTTCCTTCCCATGACCTGGCAGTGAATCCCATGGGATAGAATGGAAACCTTAAGAGGACCATGTTCCGGTTTTTTGGTTTGCTTAGCTTTGTAAAAGTCATTTCATCTGGCCAGCAGCCGGATGACCCAAGAAAGAGAGGCAGCATTGCTTTATTTTTATAATTCTGTTTGCAAACTTCTTAGATCTGGGATATTCCTCTTAAGGAAGTGTGTGCGTGTGCGTGCATCCCAGGATGAGATCTAAGAACAACACAAGTCCCTGCTGCACAGGGTTCTCCTGCTGCCACCTCAATACTGAATTCTTAGGGTTGCTCTTTCCGAAGCAACCTGTCACCTCCGGGCAACAAATCTTGAGCCGTTTTGGGGAGCTCCGAGGTGAGTCCTGAACCAAACAGGAGAATGTTGCGGTTCCAGCACACCCTCCCTGCGGACCACGTTCCCAGGTCCCCGCAGTAACACAGTGACAGCACCACAAGACCACAGCTCAAGCCCTTCCCTGTCCTGGGGCTCCTTACCTGGTCACTGCGCTGACTCCCGGAGTCCTGGGCGCAGCAATGCCACCAGTGAGAATCAGATCGTAGGCTTCCTGACAGTCGTTTCCCTCCTGGGGAGAGAGTAACTCAGAGAAGAATTGAGCATACGGTCTCTTAAAATCTACCTTTAGGCTCGACCCTCCCCTGCCTGGGTTGCTGTGAGGGAGAGGGGAGGAGCTTGTGACCCAGCCTCCTGACAGCTTCTTGCTGCTGCGACTCAGGCTCACACAGCTAGTGCTCCTGGACCAGCCACCGCTTGGACCTCCTCAAGCACCCACGCGTGGATCGTGACTGTGCCTGGGGCGGTGATGGGCTCCTAGCTTTCTCTGACACCTGATTCTCACCAGGTTCGGGACGAGCTGTGTCCACCCCTAAGCCTATCTTTCTAGTCCCATCCTGTTCTCTAAACCCGCAGTTCACGGAATCCCTGAACGCTGGTCGAGAATTGCAAAAGGTTCTGCGCAGTTCGTATTTTGATTCTTTGTGCCCAGAATCTCGCCTCACTCCTTGAGAAGACTATACTCCAGATTAGAAGGCCTGTCCCTACCCGGCTTTCTTGCTTTGATGATTTTGAGGGACATAGTAATTGACGAGTCCGTCTCATAGCTCAGTCTGACTAGGTTATTAATGCTTATTGTAAAGGCATTTCCATGCAAATACAAACATTCCCTCCAAGGGCGTGGAGGTGGGGGTGGAGGTTTAATAGAGGAGCAGAAATTTGGAAGATTCTTGAGGGCTCCTTATCAGAGGTATAAAAAGTGTAAACAACGTGGCAGCGCGGCGCAGGGGCGGGGGGGGGGGAGAGGGGATTGGAGACTCTAAGGACTGAAGAACAGAGGAGAGATTTGGCTTGCCTAGGATGCATGAAAATGTGTGGAGAGCTCCAGGGTTGCGGCTTTAATGAGTCATCGCTCTCACCCACAGTGTTGTGCTGTTGTGTGGCAGTTGCTCTTTCCAGCTCCTATGAGTAACCTTCACCTAGACTTCTATTAGGAGCCCCAGTACGAGCTCACTGGTTCACCAAGTTAGACATTGGTGAAATTGTTCTACGGGTCAGTCTGGGTTCCATTTCTGGGGTGCATTAACATGTGTGTTGTATCTCCCCTCAAAGAGGTTTTCTTCTCAAATCCATCTTCCAATAAGTTTTAAACATCTTCATCTAAAGCTATTTAGAAACTTTAGGGAAATTAGGTTGAAATTTATATGTTGTATTACAGTATTATACTTTTGATTATTTTTGGTTAGGTTAAGTTCTCAGTCTCTATGAGCTTTTAAACAGGAGGGTGGAGAAATAGTTGAGTACAGAGTAGTCATGAAGGCACGGAAAGGACCTCAAAGTTGTAACAAAACACCACAGGACCAAATTCTCAGCCCAGAGGAGATTCATTTGCCCTAGAGTGAGACATATAAATGTGTGTACATATATACATATATATATATACATATAAATATGTACACACAAACACAAACATACACACACACACACACACACATCTGAGACAGAGGACAAGGAAGAAGGGATGAGAAATAAGGGAGAAGAGAGAAAAGGGAGAAAAGGGAGAGTAGGAAGGGGTAATTGTCCTAGAGGGACAAAGAACTGCCTCTAGATATAGAAGAGACAGATGTGGCTCATAGGAAAATGGTAGTTTATAAAGGGAAAAGAGAAATCCCCATGTTAGGATGAGGTGTTTCATTTTAATTGGGCATATTAATTAGGTGAGCCAATAGGAGGCTTTCCATTGCTGGACTTCAATACTTTGGTAGCTGAACCTTGATAGTCAGCCTCAGGAGGAAGAAGTAGCCAAAGAAGGAAACAGACCTTGGTTGTTTAGCTTTAGAAATGTAACCTAGCAGTTTAGCAAGGCAGAGGGAATGGAGAAGAAGGGCAGGGTCTGCCAGAGCCATGTTTGCCATGCTCAGGTCTACTAGAGCCCCTCCAGATACAAACATAATAACTGAGAACTACTTGTAGAATATTTATGGACACCTGCAGATACCGGTCAATGGTAGGGCACTTGTCTAGTATGCATGATGTCCTAAAGAACCAGCCTGCTTCCATTTTAGTAAAGACAATCTAGGTTCATTCCTGTTTAGGATTAAACCTCTGTTTCTTGAAGATTGGGCTATGCTCCACCTGTAACTGTGCAATCAAAACAGGAGCCACATCGTTATACATTGTTAATAAGTCTCCGTTCCCTATAGGAAGTGTCTGTTTCCTATGTCTAGTGTATCCTACAAACCATGTTTTTCTGTCTACACTGAACTTGTAACCCCATGATATACATTCACTCCTTTGCTTTGCTAAACTCCTGAACCTGTGACGTATCACTGTCCACTTGCCTTATGAAAATATGCCTTTCCAGATACTCTGAATGATACTTCCACATGGTATATTCTTGTACTTCTTTTTATTGACTTCTTTATCATGGCAGCTATTTTCTATCACACTTTACCTGCAGAAAACCTTGAGCCATGAGTCCCCTGCTCTTCTGTCTAGGTACTAATAGCTATTTATCCCCATAATAGGGGCCTCAAAAGCTGGTGCGGGTCTGCTCTCTGAAATACTGATTTTGGGAGAGGCAGCTGACTGGCCAATCTAAATCAAGTTTGTTTAATCAGAACATCATGGAAATGCTCCCTACCCCACCCATCCTCATCAGGTCTAGCATAACTTTAACTACAGATGGTTCTGTAATGCCTGCTCCAGAAATGAACCATGCCTTTGGTTCAAAAAGTTGTTTATAACCATCTTGCATCTCTACTTATGTTTCAAAAGATTATATGACCACCTACGACAACTTTGTTATAACTGTCTGTTAATATGACTAATAGGTTTCTCCACCAACTCAATATGCCAGTTCAAGGTGAATCAATACTATAAAGGCAGGTTTATTGAGAGATAGCTCCCAGGCTAGTTCTCAGATCTCACAGGGAGTTCAGTGGAGTTGAAAACCTGGGTTAAAGCAAGAGGGTTTCATAGAACTTAGGCGAGGCGTGAGGATGTGTCAGCTAGGAGCTGGGATTGTGCCATACATGGTCAAACCTGAACCCCTGGATGGTCACTATTGTCTGGGTTGCCAGCAATGGTAGATGACGGAAGGTGATGTGTTAGCCAGTTTTCTCCATGAAGGAGGAGATCGGGGTAGGTGTGCAGACAGGGTTTCCTGGCTTGTGGGGGACAGGGAGGTGGAGGGGGTAGGGGTGGTAAGCAGGGGTTCACCTAACAATGACTGCCTTGTTATGTCTACCTTGCAACTATGTCTTTGTTTCAGGAGGGACTAACTTGTTACGCTTATGTTCTAGTCCTGTAACCTAGCCTGTTTGGAAACTCCTTACCTCTGAGCTTTAAAAGCCTTGTCTTCTTCACTTCCAAGACTGACCTCTGGAATCCCACCTTAGGAGGAGGCAGCACCTGTACACTAATGATGATGATGATAATAATAATAATAATAATAATAATAATAATAATAATAATAATAATGCTTTAATTAATTTGACCATGATGATGTGGGCCCTTGATTTTTCTCCTCCCATCTTTGGGATTAACAGTCCTAGGTTTAGCCATCAGTATCACAAAATAACATTTGTGGAGTTTAAACAAAACCCAAACTCAAAGAAACAAACAAGGTTAAAATATGACTGTACCTCAAATGGGAGCAAATGAGGAAGGTAAGAACCCGGAAGTAATATGGAATCTTCCTGGATATGTGGGATGTTTTCTGAGTCCCACATTGATCTGGTGATAGTTAAACTCCCTTCATAGCGGTGGAGTCCAGCCACGGGGTGATGTACCTTTCCTAGTGGCATCTCCAATGCAGGAATGAAAACAGAGAGGAAGGTCACCTGTGCTTAGACCATAAGAGGGAGACGAAGAAGACCCAGTGGTTTCTTTGGAGACTCAGTTGTGTCCTGATGCTTTTCTGGAAACTGTCTTAAGAAAGGAAATTTTTTGCTGAAGCAGAAATGTTTTGCTGAGAACAGACATGGTGTTTTTCTGGAAGCAGCCTGGAAAAAGGATATGTGATGTTCAGCTAGAGTGGATGCTTGAGAGAACACATGATGTTTGGAAAAGGCATAAATATAACCCAACAGACAGTGGACAACCCTGTGTGGTATTGGTTCACCTTGCCACTCTTTGCTGGTCATCATTTGTTGTGACTTCACAGACAGAATGCACCAAAAAAATTCTGGTGGTATTCTGATGGTTTCTTGCTGCTTTTGCTGACTTGTGACAGAGCCAGTCAGTTCCTTCTGGTTCAACCTGCCATTGCTGATTCACAAATGGTGTTTGTGAATGGATCAAGCTGCTACTGCTGATTCATGTGAACTCAACTGCTGATAACCTGACAATGTAGATTAAAATTACTCCAAAGAACTATTTCTACACATCCTTCTCTGCTCTCTTAACTTTTCCTTTCCACTACTTCTGGACCTGCTAGAGCTAGAGTCGAAGTTAGGGCTGCTTTTAAAGCCTCAGATGTCTTTGGTTTAGTCTCAGTCCACGTTAGGGCTCAGTGCCCAGTTCGTGTTAGTGTGTAGAGGCCTTACTATTTCTTGCAAACTCTGGTCCAGAGGTAGCAATACCTAACTGCACCTAGGAACTCATGAGTCTGTCTCTTAGTTTTTGGAGTTGCCATCTGAAGTCTGATGGCCACAATCCTACATGGAGACAGGCTCCTTTTTGCCTCCCCTCAGCTGGGAGCCAAGGTGGCCTCTGATGTACAATGCTGGGCTTTCTTAGCTGACATTTTGTAGCCCAAGGTCTATAACTCTGGTAAAGTCCCTTAGTGGCCCTTTTATAACATATTTTCTAGGAAAGCCTATCACAGAAGAGAAGGATATCAGCATTAGTATCTCATCAAATAGGACTGGAGAATTTTTAAATCTTTGGGGCAAGCTGGTCCGTGTCAGTTGGCTGCTGTAAGCTCTCTCAGAGCTTGCCCATTTCAAAGCAAAGATGGGTTGGCTCACCTCTGCCAATGGGAGGTTGAAGAACACATCTTTCAGGTTCAAGACAGCATATGCCTGTTTCTCTGGAAGAATTGGATTTATGGAAATCAGAAGTCCTAGGTTTCTTCACAGGCAGGATAGGTGTATTTCAAGGTAGCTGGCAGGGCACCAGGATGCCTGTCTCTCCAAGCCAGGCAATATGGATCACAATTTCCCCCTTTTGTTTCCAGGGTTACTGGGTATAATTTAATCTGGTTGGGAGTAGCTTAACTGGTTAATAGGAACTTGAGGTTGGGCCAGTCCTGGGGGCTGGGGAGTTGATTACTACCTGTACCCCCAGGATTCATTGTCGTCAGTCTGAGAGATAGCCCCGCTATATCTTTGATTGGAGACAGAACTTTCATCTAAGCTATAGTCTTCTGACAGAGGGTAAGACACTAACATTTTGCTGGGTATCTGTAAGTCTCACTGTGTTTGATCATCAAAAAATGTGACAGTGTTTTTGAGTTTATGCAAAAGGTCTCAAAAGGTCTTGTCTTTCAATCAATTTTCTATTGTTAAACACCTTTTGATCTATCTCCAACAACTGCAATCTACTTATGCCTTTAACTTATTCTGACATTTTATAACTTTTTCCTAATATCTGGGGTCAACTGGGTGATGAAGGAAATTGTTTTAGCAGTTGTCTTTAATTCTACTAAAAAGGACCTAGCAAAAAATTGGCCAGTAGAACCAAGGAGAGAGAGAGAGAGAGAGAGAGAGAGAGAGAGAGAGAGAGAGAGAGAGAGAACGAGAACAAGGGGTAGCTTCCACACCTCATACACCTGCACATACAGGGAGAATCCAGTGATCTTTCACATATTTAGTGCTTTTAGAGGTTTTCCCAGAACTATGGTCTTTGATGACTTAGGTCTTTGTTTCTGTGTTGACTGGTGGTGATGTCTACACGCTGATTTTACAGCTTGAATAGTACTCCATCATGCAATCAGCTATGCTCTGGGGCTCTTTTACAAGCCCAATTTCATCAGACAAATATTTAACCATTTGGTACAATATACAGATACTTTTCCAGATAAATGTAGTTTTTTAAAGCACAGCGCAGCTGAGTGGTGGTGGCATAAACCTTTAATACCAGCACTCAGGAGGCAGAGACAGGAGGATATCTGTAAGTCCTAGACCAGCCTGCTCTACACAGCTAGTTTCAGGACAGCCAGGGCTACACAGAGAAACCCTATCTTGAAAACAAACAAACAAGCAATCACACAGACCAGACAAACGTGGACTAGCATTCAGCTCAAGGAATTTCCTCCAAGGCCTTGGGCAAGTCAGACAGTCCTTAAATGCTCCAGTCACCTAATCTACAAGCTGAAAATAATAGCAGCTGCATGAAATGGTTTCCTTGATTAATTAAAAGGGGCAATCCAGCCAAGGGTGAATGTGTACAATCAATCCCAGCAGTTGGACTATGGATATAGAAGGATCAAGGGTTGGATCCAAGTTGGAGGCCAACTTTGGATACAAGGCAAGGCCAGTCTGGGTCAAGTGAATGTGAGACTCTTTTTTGTTTGTTTGTTTGTTTGTTTGTTTCAACAATGAGTAAATGAGACTCTTATCTCAGTAAACAAATAACATAATACACAGATAAACAAATAAATACACAGATAAATAGAATGTTGTATATAAATGATTTGAATAATATTTGGCAAGCAAAGTGAGCACTTCATGGATGTTAGCTACTTAGACATGTGTAAGGAATGCATATTCATAAAGTATATAAGGGAGCAATGCCAGGCAATGGTGGTGCATGCCTTTAATCCCAGCACTTGGGAGGCAGAGGCAGGCGGATTTCTGAGTTCGAGGCCAGCCTGGTCTACAGAGTGAGTTCCAGGACAGTCAGGGCCACACAGAGAAACCCTGTCTCGAAAAACCAAAAAAAAAAAAAAGAGCTAATTCATAGAAAAGTGAATAAGAGATTCTGATGCTGTCGGTGGGTTAGAACATTCACTGGGGCACAATGACAGGAACACCTAATAGAATAACATGTAAGCAAATGCAACCTACGTCCAGGTGTTGAAAGGTGAAGCGATTCCAGGGGCTGAGAAATCCAGAACGGTAACTCCTCTGGGTTTCTAAAATAACAATGAGGAATCTCCTAGTCAACATTTTAGCCAGATCCAGGGTTGGTTTTCCAGAACCAGCATTGGCTTTTGTATCTTACAAACACACCACCTTTTGTGAATTTCATTTTCTCCATTCACTTGGAGGGTGGGGGGATCCAGAACTAGGAGTGTCAAAACCCTATTTATATGCTTTCTGTAGGGGGCTGTGTGCATAGACTGCAGAATTGTTCTCTGGGGTATAACCTTGAGAACACCCCTGCTGATTCAATGCAGATTTTTCCTGTCGGGTACCCTGTTAGGTCCAAGGCTCCTGGGCGTCTCAGTGTTATTGTGACTGAGTCACCTAGCTCTTTCACCTAGTGGTGAGGTATCTGATTATCTACGTGAGTCATTTGATTGTCTAATTGTGACTTATTTGATTCTACATTTAGGATATCATTCATTGACTCCATCATGCTAATTAAGAGCTCAAAAGCTACACCCTTGATAGTCTCAAAATACTTGTTGGTAAGAGTTGTACAGGCTCATGGGAAAATGGTATTTATTGCCAAGTCAATGTACAGTAAGATTTTTCTCCTTACTCTATTCATGTAAATGAGTATTATTATAAACATTGAAGTTGTTTATTGTGTTTATAGTGTACTGTTTTCATTTAGCAGTATGATACTGTTGCCCTTCCAAGCCAGTGTAACCACATCTACAATATCAGTTTTAAAAGGTATAGATTTCTCCCTTGTTAGTGAAAACTTGGGTGGTTTACTGTGTTTACACTTTTGAAATAGCTCTTCAGTGATCATCCTTGCAACAGAACCTTCGTGCATATTTATAGTTCTTTCTTCATTGTGAGTACCTAGGAAAGAATTTTACGAGACAGAATGTGTAGGTTATTTTCTTCTATTTCTCTCTCACACACGGGTGTCCTGATTGAACCCAGAATAGACTTTGTTACTATGGGAAAGTTACTTCTCGGAAAAACAAAAAGTGTACTGAGAGCTCTACAGAGATTCCACTTCCTCATTCTGAAACCCTCAATGTTTCCCACTGCACACTGGGAGAGAAATACAGTCTAGTCATGCTGATGCAGCAGGCATGTCCTTGCAGCATCTGGCCTCATTCACCTTCCCCTGGCAGTCTCCCATAGTCAGCTCAGTTTACATTCAGCACTTCTGGATTTCAGGCCACTGGGCATCTCCTTTGCTGGTAGGAGTTGGCTTTTTTGTTGCTTGTTATTCAGGCCCTGGCTGGAAGCCACATGGATTAGCTGATGAGTGTTAATAAAGGGGCTGTTGATAAAAGGATAAACAGAACTCGGGGAGCACAACCCCCAGAGCATGGTACATTGCTCCTCACCAAGCAGCGCTGACAGTCCTGGTCAGCCACGCTGTGCCTAAAGGAGCAAGTGCAGAAAGCAATGGCTGGGACTTGGCCAGCATTGCTCTACAGAGAAAACCACCTGACAGGGCTGTGACCTTCACAGCCAGGCTGGCTGGCCTCCCAAGGGAGTCAGTTTTCTAACCCCATTCTCCATCTCCCCTCCCAATCCAGCTGGAAGTCGCTGGTGTAAGAGTCCATCATGGATGGTATCCAGTTAGGTCGGCCTTTATGGGACAGAATGATGGGGGGGCGGTGTGTGGCTATAGTGAGGCAAATGAGACAACTGCTTCCAAAATGCTGGGTCTCAAAGCACTTTGTGTGATTCTCAGGCCATTTGACACAGTCAGAATTACACTTATTTTTTTTTTTGCAATGTCTCACTTCCTCAAATATATTAATACCCCCATCAGGAGAGATCTGACTTTCTTCATATGCATTATGCGTGAATTTCTCTTGATTGTTCAGTTGGTAAAGTGCTTGTGTTATAAGCACTAGACTCAGAGTAGAGTTCAATCCTCTACGACCCACATAACAACAAATAATAATTTAAAAAAAAACAATAAAAACAAATAGAACATGGTGATGAGAGAGGATTCCTGCTCTGGGGAGGCAGAGACAGGGGGATCTCTAGGACTTGCTGCTGAGCCAGCTCAACCTGGTCTGTAGCTCTGGGCCAGTGAGAGACCCTGTCTTCAAAACACAAGGTCAGAGCTATCCGAAGAACCACAGCTGAAGTAGACACACACACTCACACACACACACACACACACACACACACACACGTGCACGCGCATGCATGTATGCACACGCACAGACTAAGGCCGACCATTGATTTAGAGAACGTGCTAGAAAAGATAGCCACCTCAATACAGGCAAGTAGAAGTCTGAGATAACCAAGACAGTTATCCATAACCGTCTGTAAGTAAGCTGTGCATATCCCACTCAGGTTACACCACATCCAGTTTAGGTCAAGGGAGAACCATGATTTTATCTCTCTAGATGGTCCCTCCTAGAAAGTAGTCTTAATGTAAGAAATGAGACCCTATGGATCTCCTAACTTGCCTGAGCAAGGCGTCAGAGCATCCAGATCCCTCTTTACCTGACTGGCAGAAAGTTGAAATCCTAGCTCTGGCATAGGCCCTTCTCAAGTCTAAGGGAACCAAGGTCCTACTACCCAGAAGGCTTTGCAAAGGCTGAAGGATAGATACAGACGGGAACAAAAGTTTTAGGGACTGCAAAGGGAAGATGAGCTTCAGCTTGCTAGCTCAAGATGTGAGAACCATGGAGGCTTCTCGCGAGATCAGGGCTCTGACAGTGATGTTGCCAAGCTCTGAGTGTGATCAGTTGTCTGACTACTGTGAAGAGGACATGGAGAGAGAGGTGACCTGAATGTGCCTAAGCCCTCTGGGCCTCAGAGTCTTTGTGTGTAAACTTCCTATATTGCAGGTTTGGGACCAGGGATAATGAAGCAATCTTTAGGGAAAAAAAAAAGATGTCTAATGCATAAAGGCATTCATTGAATAATGGAGTCCCCACGCACACATTCCATTCCCTTTGTACAGCTCTAAGGGCAGCCTGTCTCACTGATTTGTACATCCTACTATGCAAATCACTTTTACAAGAGGCAAATTGGTTTGAAACCATAACTTCATCATTTTCTAGGCAGAAAGTCTCAACTTCAATAACTGTAAGTGATTTGAAAATCACTGAAGGAAGACCCCAGACTCAGATAATATGCAAAAACAAAGAGCATTTATTGTGCAGAAACAGTCAGCATGGGTGGGGGGTGGGGGGGTCAACCATTTTTTGAAATGGTGACCCCAGACAAAGGCATGCAGGACTTTTTATAGGGAAGCGAGAGAACTCTCTAGTAGAATTAGGTAATCTAAAATTTCATTGGTGGGTACAAGGGGCAGGGTCATAGGTGGTCAGTGGTCTGCATTCCTATGTCATGAATGTTTAACCATAGGATGAGATAGGGCTGCCCAGCACAAATAGTCCATTCTGAGATAAGCTATTTCCCCATTTTTGTAGTTATCACTAGGCTGTTCTTTGGGAGGGGGTTTTATGATCTTGTTCTGGATGCTATGGTCTGTTCCTGGAGCTGGTGCTTATGACATAGTTTCTGGGATTTATGGTCCATTCCTGGGACTGGGGCCTTTGGCCTTCATTTTGAAATCAGGCCTAGTCCTTAAGTGGAGACAAATGGGGTTTATGTTGTCCTTTCATAACTTTTCCATGTGAATCTGTAGAGAGAATCTCTGTATGGAAGCATCATCTATCAATAAAAAGCTGATTGGCCAATGAGCTGAGGCAGGAAGTAGGAGATGGGAGTTCCGGTAGAGAGAGAGAGAACTCTGGGATAGAGATTCACTCCATACTCTGAGGAGACAGACACATGAAACCGAGAAGAGGAAAACACCCATGTGGCCCTCATAGAATAGAATAAATCGGTTAGTTACATTATGAGCTAGTTGGGGAAGAGGCCCAAGCTTATGGTCCAGGCATTTATTCATATATAACTAAGTCTCAGAGTCATTGCTTCAGGAACTAGGGTGCAGGTGGAAAGGCCCGCACTTATATGACTTTAATTTAGCCCTTCAGGAGGTAATGCGTGATTACAGAGAAAAGCATGGATACCACAACCAAAATCACTAGAGCTTTCTCAATACCACCAAGCCTTCTTATTCTGTGCCTCAAATAATCAACTTTATTGCAGAATTTTTCTTAGGAGCAAAAGCAGTAAGTTCAGTCAACATCTAAATCTCTATTCTCTAAGTTCAGCAGGTGCCCCCTTTACATTTCCCCCTGCAAGCTCTCAGCCTTTGTGGCCAGAGGTGCCAGACACTGAGTCCTGAGAAACAAATCTAGAAGAGCAATTTTTATACCTCAAGGGGCAGTGTACGTACCATGTAGCATAACACGAATTGAGCTGTTACCTAATTGTGTTCCTATGTGCCTAGGTCTTACAATGGGCCTGTTCTTCTCATACACCCCCCCCCAAAGGCAAGGTCCTGAGAGCTTACTCTTTTTCCAATATGCCGTACCATCCTAATTCCTTCAATGTATGTGTTCCAGTGTATGGCAGAGAGAGATCAAGCCAGTCTAACTCCTTAACAGAACCTGCTTCTCATAGGGCATACTGGATTTTGCTATTAATCTTGTAAGTCACGTACCCAGGGAATCAACCATGGGCACTATTCTATACTTATTAACTGAATTCCTGCCCTCAATTGCCAAGGCCTCAGACTCGGGATCTGGGCTGATTTGTTTCTCTAGGTCATGTGTTTTCATTCTTGGGACCAGGTGTAAGTGCCTAAGAGTTTCTGGAACCACAAACTTTTAACTTCTCTATTTCTGATGCAAAAGGGTGTGCACAATGAAGCTTCTTGTGTAGGAGCAGGCAGAATGATCAACCTATATGGCTCCACTGGGTCAGACATTTCTTTCCAAAGGATTATTTTATTCAGAGAGACTGCCATTGCATACATTCACATTTTCTACCAAATTTCCCAAAGGAAAGAACATCAGGGAACTCCCATAATACACAGTGAAAAGTCATCAAGGATGGAAGTTAAAGGATGCTGGAGAATTGTGATCTGTGATGTCGATGTGATAGAATTTTGTGGAGCAGCAGTGGTCACCATGTGGTCTACATCATCTCTCTTTTCTTTCTTCCTTTTGTTTTTTGAGACAAGGTTTTCTGCATCCCATACCTTAAACTGATAATGTAGCCAAAGATGATCCTGCTCCTCTTGCTTCTATCCCCTAGGAACTAGGATTAGAGGAAAACACTGTCACTCTGATTTTTGTGCCATGCTGTAAATGGAGCCCAGAGCTACAAGCACACTGGTAAGCAATCTTATCAGCTGAGTCATATCCCCATCTCCAGAATATAGATTTTTGGCATTCATGTACCTGATCACTGGAAAATGTTCATCACGGAATCCTTTTATCCTCAGCATATTCTGCTACTTGTAATAAATATTTTATGTTGTCATGATTGTTTTTATTTTATTTGTATGTGGCCTTGTGCATTATTTATGTCAATTTTTTCAACTTGTTATTTCAATGTATGACAGTATGTTGAAGCTTTTGGGGGTCAGTTTTTTTTTAATGTGGTGTAAGAAGCTCACTATTGAAAGAAATCCTGGGGCCTCCCCCTTTTGTTGACCTTGTTGTCTGGCCAGCTGATGACTGGGGAGAGGCTTGACATTAGATATGTGTTTATCAGGGGAAATAAACACATAGGAGGTGCTAGGGCCCCTGGATGGCTGCAGTTTGCTGATGGAAGCCCTTACGTGTTCCTTCCACTGCTGAGCTCTTATCCTAGTTCCTCTGTACCTTATCAGAAGGACCTCTGCCCTTGAACCCTGTGACTGCAGAATGGCTCTCAGTAAGAGCTCGTTCAGAGGAGTCAGGCTGAGCCAGAGCCATATGAAGCTTGAGAAGAACAGTAGGACCAGAGCAGCGGAGGGTTGAAATCAGCCTCTAAGACACACTATTTCCAGCTTGTGATAGACACCCATTAAACACTGCTGTCTTTGACATAGCAGATCCTATTCCTTCCAACTACACTCTTCTCCCTTGGTTTTTGTGAAGTTATATCCTCCCTGGAAGTAGTCTATCTATCTTGATAATTCTTTCTCTGCCACCAGAGTTCTAAGAAGGGAGAGCCTCCCCTGTTCAATGATCAGTCTTAGTTTATCTTATGTATTCTTTATATCTTTACATATTATCCACACGTTTGTGATTTCAACTATGTAACTTAGTCCCCAGAGTTGAAGGACTTTTGCTCCTCTATATTGACTGCTGAACAAGGCTCCTCAAACTTAAATCAAAACCTAGCACTTCGTCCAGACTCTTCGTTCATCCCAAGCTGGCCCTGCTGTAGTCGTCTCCAGACCACAAGGTCATCGCATACGCAAGAGGAGTCTGCCTTGATTCTCCCTTCCCCTGACTACTCATGTCTGAGCCATTGACAGCTGACACTATATTCATTCTAAATATGTCTAGTTTCAGTACTTCATCTTTCCCCATGACCCCTGTGACCCTCGTTCACCAGACCACCATCCTTTCACGTCTAGACTTCTGCAGCGGATGTCTCCAGTGTCTGTGCTTGCTGTCTCCTCTCCCTTGCCTCCATTCTCCAGTTAGCAGCCAAAGTCATCTTTGAAGGGAAGACAGTTGTGCCATCTCATCTCATCCAGCATGTGAAAACCTTTCAGCAGCTACTCTTTGTATTAGGGATAATTCCAGATTCCTGACAAGGTCCCAGAACACATCTCCTCTGCTCACTCCATGCTCCACAAACAGCCATATCCTATTCCTCTTTATTTTTCACACAAGCCAAGCCATGTCCTTCTCAGGGTGGACCACTTTCCCCAGGTCCTCAGCCACTTTTGTTCTTCATGTTTGTCACGTCTCACGTGTCTACTAGTCAAGGCTCTTTCAAGGATCAGAATCGAGGCAGGGCAGAAGAAGCGATTCGTCGGCCGACTCCTATGGTCAGGGGCAGAGTATTTCTGCAGAGACTGCTTGTCAGCTGCAGAGTTAGGGACATCACTAAGTCCAAGATCCTGGAAGCTTCTGGAGGAGAGGGACAATGTAGTTCTGATTGGAGGATGAAGGCATGGAAATCCTCTGGAGAGTCATGGGTGTGTGTCTGTCTTCAAATGCTGATGAATATGGAGATTGATGCCCTGGAGTTATGGGAGATACAAAACAATGTATGTGCTCACAGAGAGGCCAATAAATGTGTGACTAGACATAGGTGTGACAAGTGTAAGCTTCCCTCCTGCTTTTCCATCCTTCCAAGACTTTAGCCTATTTGATAACTCCATACTCGGTGATCAATAGTCTTAGCCTTTCTTTTGGCTCACTCACCCACATGCTCTCTGGAGTTGCTCTCAGCGAAAGAGCAGAGGTGGTTTGTATCAGTCAGGTGTTCATCACTGCCACAAAATGCTCGAGGAAAGCAACTTAAAGGAGGAAATGTCTGTTTTGGCTCAAATGCAAAGGTTTCAGCCATGGTCAGCAGCATCGTTGGTAAAGCCTAACATTGTGATAAGAGCCTGGGGCAGAAAGTGTGGTTGGAGCAAAGTTCCTTACCTTTTGCCTGTCTGGCAGCAGAGAGAACAAGAGAAGATGTTGGGGTCAAGAAAGGTACATTTCGTTCCTCATGATGTTCTTTACCCAAGAGGTCTATACTTACTCCTTTCTGCCATCTCCCAATACTGCTATCAAAGCCTGAATCCAGGGCCTAGATCGGTAAAATAGGTGCTCAACAAGGGGGAGAGATTTGGTTTGATCCCTGGTACTCGTGCATGCTTGGCATGGCAGAAACAGAGTTTCTGGAGGCTGCCAGGCTGCCTGAATTGGCAAGGTTCAGATTCAGTAAGAGACTTTGCCTCAAACGGATAAGGCAGAGACAAGAGGAACATGAACACACACACACACACACACACACACACACACACACTATGAATCCATCAATGAATACATCTACTGATTCTGTAACAGCCATCATAATCCAGCCATTTTCTTTTTTTTATTTTTTATATTTTTATTTACATTCAAAATCATTTCCCCTTTCCCGTTTCCTCCCTCCCCGAAAGTCCCATAAGCCACCTTCCCTCCCTCTTTTCTCCATTCAACCCCCTCTCGCTTCTCTGTCTCAGCATTCCCCTACATCCAGTCTTTCCAGGACCAGGGTTCTCTCTTTCCATCTTCTTGGAAATCTATTGATATGCGAATTGTGTCTAGGGTATTCCGAGATTCTGGGTTAATATCCCCTTATCAGTGACTGCATACCATGTGTGTTCTTTTGTGATTGGGTTACCTCACTAAAGATGATATTTTCAAGTTCTGACCATTTGCCTAGGAATTTCATGAATTCATTGTTTTTAATTGCAGAGTAGTATTCCATTGTGTAAATATACCACATCTTCTGAATCCATTTCTCCGTTGAGGGACATCTGGGTTCTTTCCAGCTTCTGGCTATTATAAATAAGGCTGCTATGAACATAGTGGAGCATGTGTCCTTATTGCATGCAGGTAAAGCCTCTGACAAAGGAGCTAAAACCATCCAGTGGAAAAAAGATAGCCTTTTCAACAAATGGTGCTGGCTCAACTGGAGGTCAACATGCAGAAGAATGCAAATTGATCCATTCTTATCTCCTTGCACTAAGTTCAATTCCAAGTGGATCAAGGACCTCCACATAAAACCAGACACACTGAAACTAATAGAAAGGAAACTAGGGAAGAATCTTGAACATATGGGCACAGGGGAGAATTTCCTGAATAGAACTCCAATAGCTTATGCTCTAAGATCAAGAATTGACAAATGGCACCTCATTAAATTACAAAGTTTTTGCAAGGCAAAAGACACTGTCAAAAAGACAAAGCAGCAACCAACTAACTGGGAAATGATCTTTACCAACCCTACATCTGACAGAGGGCTAATATCCAATATATACAAAGAACTCAAGAAACTCCAGAGAGGCAAGTAACCCTATTAAAAATGGGGTACAGAGCTAAACAAAGAGTTCTCACCTGAAGAATATCTAATGGCTGAGAAGCACCTAAAGAGATGTTCATCATCCTTAGTCATTAGGGAAATGCAAATCAGAACAACCCTGAGATTTCATCTCACACCAGTCAGAATGGCTAAGATCAAAAACACAGGAGACAGCAGTTGTTGACGAGGATGTGGAGAAAGAGGAACAGCCATTTTCTAAGATCTTAATTAATTAGTTAATTAATGAATTATTTTGCATCGCAAAGGCTGACCCCTCCTTTTATGCTCCCTCCCCCTCACCTCTGAGAGGATAGCTCCTCCCCACTAAGGTATCCTCCCACCCTGTCCCATCAAGCCTCTACAGGATCAGGCACATCCTCTCCCACTGAGGCAGGACAAGGCAGTCCTTGCTACATATGTGGTAGGGGCCTTCATCCAGTCTGTGTATACTCTTTGGTTCGTGGCTCAGTCTCTGAGAGCTCCCAGGTTAGTTGGTACTGTTGGTCTTCCTGTGGGGGTTCTCATCCCCTTCAGGGCCTTCAATCCCTTCTCCCAACTCTTCCATAAGGGACCCTGACCTCTGTCTAATGTTTGGCTGTGCAAGGAAGGGAAGAGAGAGGAAAAGTGGAAGGAAGAGGAAAAGAGAGGAGAGAAAAGGAGAGGGAAGACAGCAGAAGGGAGGGACAGAGGGATTCGAGATAAGCAACTCTGTAGACATGGTAGATGTTTGTTTAGAACAGAGGATGGGCAGGGAAGGAAGGCCAGGAGGAAGCATCTGGGAGATGTTATTATTTAAATGTCTCTCTCACATCAAATGTTTTATAAATCACATCAGTTAATTGTATTTAATAGCCAGAGGGACAAGGTTAAAAATGTTTCCTTTGAGTGGTGAGATAAAAGAAATGTTGAAACTAAGGATTTTGCTCAGGATCTCATTCACAGATGGTTCTGAATGTCGAGGCTCAGGCTGCTCCGACTACTCCATGACAGGAAGACATTACTCAAGTCCTAGTCGGCTACTAAACAGCTGGCTTGCTTTACATTATCTTGTGCTTGCCAGCAATCAGCTTCTTTTCCATTTCAATTTATTTATCAAACGCTCTTAAGAACCTTGTGAGGACCAGCACAGTTAAACTAAAGCAGAAGAAGGAGTTCCTGAAGAGTTTGGATGGGAAGCAGCAAGGCAAGCCTGCCTCACCAGACTCCCAGGGACTGGAAAGCTGAGGCAGATTCTCTGCTTTCCTGGGGAGGAGGAGGGGTCAGTTTCCATGGTGCAAACACACTAACACTCCAACCAGCTAAGGTGACCTGCAGCACAGAGCTCCTTGGAAGACAGTAAGTGTTTTAATCTTAGCACTTTTTTTTAAAAAAAAATCAGATAAATCATTTGTAATTCAATCATGTACTAATAGCTACTTTTAAAATCAAGGCTTATCTCCCTGAAATATTAGAGTTCAGATACACTTGATCAAATTCACAAAGATTCATGCAAAGGGAAGCTTGCTAAATTTCAGTGATTGATAGGCTAGTGAATTCCGGTCAGTTCACATAGCGTAAACTTGATATGTTTAACGTGTCCAACTCAGTGGGTTGTAGAATTTTAGAGTTAGGAAATCCTTGCTACCACAGTTGAGTGTAAGAGTCATCACTTTTTGCCCCACATCCAACCCCAACCAATCCTAGGCAACATTTGACACCACAAGTTTGCCTGCGCTGTGTATGTCACATACATGGAATGGAAGCATGTGGCCTTCCATGTCTGACTTTGTTCACATAGCATGTTTCATGATCCATCCATAAAACAACCATTACTCTTCATTTATTTTTGTGTATGTTCATAGGGATATGTATGTGTACATGCATGTGCATGTGCGTGTGTGTGTGTGTGTGTGTGTGTGTAGGAAAAAAAGAAAACAAGTCTACTTTGTTTGATGGAAGAGAAAGTTTATTATAGACACATGAGAAGGCATAGCCAGAGCCAGAGACCTCTGGGAGAGTTCAGCGTGTACATGACCCCAAGTTAGGCCATGTGGGAGAGCGGGAGGGAAAGGAAGAGAGGAGAGAGGGGAACCAAGTGCAGCAGCCAGAAGACCAAGGGTACAAAGAACAGGTAACCAGGATGGCTGGGTTATCAGGGAAAAGCAGCCCAGCCCCCTGAGCTGGAGAATCAGGATGGGAGCAGGGTATGCCCGCCATACCCTATAACAGGTTGGGGCTGAGGGATACAGGGAGAACCTGGGGACTAGTCTGCTTTGATATATTGAGTAGGCACCTCAGCCATTTGTTAGGTTTGAAACCTAACAGTGTCATTTGTCAACGTGTGTGTGTGTGTGTGTGTGTGTGTGTGTGAGAGAGAGAGAGAGAGAGAGAGAGAGAGAGAGAGAGAGAGAGAGAGAGAGAGAGAGAAAGAGAGAGAGAGAGAAAGAGAGAGAGAGAGAAACCTTGTGTCTTTGCCTCAGGATCCACACACCCTGCTTTCTGAGACAGAGTATCTCACTGGCCTGTAGCTCACCAAGTAGTCTAGCCTGACTGACCAGTGAACCACAGAGAACTGTCTGTCTCCCAGTCCCCAGGCAGAATTAGAAATTAGAAATTACTACCTTGTCATATATACTGGGCATTGGACTGAGGTCTTCACACTTAGATGGCAAACACTTTACCAACTGAGCTATCTTTCCAGTCCTACTTAATTCTTTTCTAGTGCCAAATACTATTCTACTACCTGGATATTATATTTTTGTTTTGTTATCTGTTGGCTAAAATCTAGGATATTCACATTTTTTGTCTGTTTTATCTAATGTTCTATGAAGATTTATGTCCAAATCTTTTTGTTGTTGTTGTTTTTTTCAAGACATGGTTACTCTGTGTATTCCTTGCTGTCCTGCAAGACCAGTCCCTCTGTAGACCAGGCTGGCCTTGAACTCACAGAGATCCTCCTACTTCTGCCTCCAGAGTGCTGGGATTAAAGGTGTGTGTCACCACTGCTCGGCTCATGTCCAAATTTTAAGATACAGTTTTTTCTTCTTTTTGGTTGATACTATGTTTAAGGACTCACCATGAAAGTATAGCAATCAAGTTCACGGGAATACTAACACAAGAGGAGACTAGGCGAGAAAACCTAGAAATAAAGCCATACGCCAATGTTCATTGTTTTACACCGTTGTTTATATGAGACTATATAATGTAAAGATAAACAAATGTATAAGTTCATAGTGGATCAGAGATACAAATGCAAGATCAGAACTTTAAAACAGAATAAGAAAAATTACCTATGAGTATTTATCTGTTCCAGACTCCCCGTGCACCACTGGATTGCCTGATGTGGGTACTGAAGTCAGGAAGTCGGTGAACTCTCGTCCTGTTTAAGATCGTTTTGCTTATTCTGACGTAGTTGGTTTTTGTTTATTTGATTTTGTTTTTGTTTGCCCTCTGCTCCCTGCTTTCCGTTCAGAGAGAAGCTGCTAGCCAGTTTGTGTGACGAAGACTGTTGTGGGAACTCATTACAAATGCAGAATCCTGGGCCTTATCTAATACCTGATGAGCCAGATGCACAATTAAACAGTTTCCCTAAGTGATCTGTGCAGACAGAGGTTGTCAATTTGTGATCACTAGGTCAAATCCCAAACCCGTTTGAAGGCTTGTAGCTACCCTAAGATGTCGGGCCTTCCTAGGTTGGTTCTAGGAGACTTTGAGGGTAAGCTTTCGTACCTCCATACTCCCATGTTAATCTTTTGACCTCCATCGCCTGCTTGCCCAGCCCCCTCTATGTCTGGTCTCTACTTCAGGCCCTGCTCTTCACAGTGGTGAAAGTTCCTAAATGTATGGGAAGGGTGCAGCAAAGAAACCAGTCACTCCATGATAGGGGAGAAGGCTTTTATTGGGGGTAGCAGAGAGAAAACATTGAGAGGCATCTTGGAGAGTCCTGAGCGGAGGGAAAAGGAAGCAGGCCGGGCTAGGCCAGGACTAAGGAAGCAGGAATAGTGGAGAATAGCAAGAGAGAGAGAAAAGCAAGATTTTCTAGGTAGGGTGAAAACCCTTGGCATTAGAAAGAGAGTATTCATGTGTGTATACCTGTACATGTGTGTCTATGTCTATGTCTGTGTCTGTGTCTGTGTCTGTGTCTGTGTCTGTGTCTGTGTCTGTGTCTGTGTCTGTGTCTGTATCTGTGTCTAGGCCTGTGTCAATGTCTGGAACAGCCTTGGGGCAGAGGTGAGAAAGTCAAGAAAGCTAGCTGGACTTTGAGATATATAACGGATGGGTGTGTATGGATTCCAAAGGAGCCTGAAGGCCAGCATAGACATTGTTATACCACTACTCATATATGTCAAAGGAGAGTTGTATGTCTCTTCTGCCGAAGGCAAAGGTTCTCCTTTTACCAGACGGGAAATAATTTCACAAGCTCTTAAGAAATGCTGCCTTTTATCTAACCACCAGAAATTCTTCTATAGTCCAGCATGGGCTGAGTCTAGACTCTGTTTTGGATCAAGTCAGAGGACTGTCCCTTTTGGGGGAGGGGATGGAGTACCTTTTGAACCTGTTACTAAACTCTGCCATAGCCTTAAAGGTCTTAGATGGAGGTTTAAGAGGAACCTTGAGTTGGATTGTTGAGGAGTAATTTCATTAGAAGGGAATTATTACTGCCATGGATGACAGGCAGGTAGTAAATAGTGTGGCAGGATTCTGAGATCAGGCCCCAACACGAGACAGACAGCGTGGTGGGCTCTCTGAAGAAGAATCAGAGCCATGTGGCAGAAGTAGAGGCCTTTTCTTGTATGGTTCCGAGGATAGAGGTTTCAGATCACAAGTCAGTAACCTGCTCTCTCTGATTCATAGGCGGGAGACAGAGAAGGGCAAGGAAGGCAGGGTGTGTGTCTACCTTTGACATAAACACACTGTCCCAGCTAAGAGATCCAGACATCTGAAAATCTGTTAGCTAAGAACTTGCAGACAGCGTCTGAGTAGGGAGCCTGGAGGGATCTGGAAAAGGGAAGGAGTTTCTGCTGTATTGTGGCCTGAGCGGCAGCAGCTGAATTTTAATGTTACAACCTTACATAGGCCAACAGTGGACACCGCAAAGTGTAAGTAGCTCAACAATGGTCAGCTGTTAAGTGGGGATTGCTGAACTCTGGGAGGAGTGAGGTCTCCTGAGGTCTTCTCCCAGCATGGGACTGAGAGGAACCCTTCGCTCTCAATGACCACTGTGCTTCCTGCTCAGGCTTTTCTTGTTTGTCTCAAGAATGCTTGTCTCTGGTAGGTGCTGGATACCAAATAGATAGCACATCCACTCCAGGCAAATGGAGAAATAGGTGGGAGCAGAATCCCCCCTCTTGTTGTATAAGTTGCTTTTAAGTGCCCGTGAAATTGCCTTCACTTGGTCCCTCAGCCTACGAGTGTGTTGCTGTGTGATGCTTTGCAGAAAAAAAAAAGTGGTCAGACCCTGGTCTACACATTTGTGTAGAAAACTCTTACACTTCACAGTGTGTGACTCCCAGTCATCAGACCAGTCACTGTCTGTCACCAAGATGACCCTTACTCATCTCTTTAGGATCAAGCCCAGGGTTCTGACAGGACAGCTCCTTTTACTTCCCAGTCTTACTGACTGGCTCTTTCTTCCTGTCCCCTGGGCATTGGGTTTTCATTCTGTTTAATTCTCTGATTCACTGGCTCTAGGGCTGCTCTCATATTTGATTATGCAGCAGATACCATGTCAGCCATGCTTGGTCCCTGTCCCAGAGTTTCAGGTTCAGTAGGTGGATATTGAGCCCAATAATTTGCATTTCTAATGAACCTCTCTTGCTGCTGGCAATGACAGTCTGTAAGGCAGGTTCTGGCACCTTCTCCAGTTCTCAGGCTGAATCTTGAGATCTAAGGCATCTCTAGTGGGTACAGTTCAGGCAACTGCCTCCTCCAGTTTCCTACCTCGTCTCCTCATGTGTCCTATCTGCATTTCTTAAGATTTTAGATCTCAGGATGGTTTACACTCTTAAGCATCAACCAAAGAGCTTTTGTTTATTTGGATTAGGTCCATTGATAACTACCACCATGCAAAGTTAAAGGTATATTTTCCATTTTAAAAGATTTCTTTTATTTTTAATCCTTTGGAGGGGTCTGTGGGTTATAGCCAAATGTTGGAGACGTTTGATATCCTGGAGATGAAATCATATGTGGCTCTGAGCTGACTGACGCAAGTTCTGGGAATAGAACTCTGGTCCCCTGGAAGGATAGCATGTGCTTTTAACCACTCACCCATTCCCTCAGCCCTCAAACAGTTCCTCAATTGAGGTTCCTTCCTTTTGTGCCTTGTCGACAGAAATGATATATTTAAAAATGTATTAAAGATGTTTCATGAATTGAATTTCTCATAGGATTAAATAAAACTAAGAGCACAATATGAAATAGTTTAATGAAAAGTAATTGTGTTCTCCACAACAACAAAGAATGTGAAAAGTGGTTGGCTTGCTCTGTCTATTCTCGGTTATTCTCCCTTTGATAGTTAACTTAGTTGGAGTCAGCTGGATCCTCATGGCATCCTTGGAGTTCACTGTCATGTTCTGATGGAAGTATGTAAAGAAATGGTTAGTTCAGACCTTTGTACAGTTGGGTATGGAGAAGTATTTATGGCCTTTCTGAATCATTGTGAGTTTTTCTTCTCTGGATCTACATCAGAACTACCCACTATATGGTGGTATCTCAAAGATTTGTCATGAAGTAGCATCTGAAATGATATCCATATACCGGCAACACTCCATTTGAACCAACTGGTCTACCTCCTGGGCTCTCTTTACTTATGCTCCATCTTGCAACATCCCATGCTTGTCATATGGAGAGATGGGTCCATGAGTGATGGAGATTTCCTCATGTTGGCATGATTTTATTATACAGGCAAGTTTACTAAGCTGCATATTCAAGGGTATAGAACTCAATAAAAGTACTCTTTATTGTAACATGAAGTGTGTTCCCATGAGGCTGTGCTCTCCTGTGTGTGAATAGCAGTTTCCTGACAGAATCATTCTTATGTCCAGCCACCAGTGGCTTTCTCTCCCCTTGCCTTTAAACCACAAGGTAAATGAGAACAAAAAGAACAAGGTCTGTGGTATTTTAATTCTACAATGAAAACACTTTTCACTTCATAAATCCCTCAAATAAAAAATCAGGGATCCCTAAAGGTTTGTAGATTACAGTATAAGAGCTGGCTGCTCATGGCATAGGATTTTGTTCTGTGTGCATATACATGTGTGGGGGCATGCAGGAGAAGGACTCTGTGTGTGTTTAGGTGTGTGTGCGTGTGTGTGTATGTGTGTGTGTGTATGTACAGTTCAGATGACAACTTTAGGAGCTGGCTCATTCCCAGAGCCTCCCATCCTTTGTTTGAGATAGGATGTCTCACTGACCTGGAACATCAGACTAGCCAGTCAGGGAACCTCAGGAATCATTTGTTTCTATTTCCCCATACTGAGGTTACAACCGTGAACCACCACACCCAGCTTTTTATGTGGGTTCTGGGGATCTGAACTTAGGTTCTCATGCTTGAGGGGGAAAAAGCACTTTACTGTCAGGCCATCTCCCCAGACCCCTCATGACATGCCTTTAGTAACAATACCCAGCAGTTTTATTTGGGTGGTGACAAGCTGTGCCCCTCATGAGGTATGGCAATAACTTTTTGTTTCCATGGAGCAGTGATGCTGGATCTAGTCATCCAGTCCAAACTGAATGTGCAAGTTGCTGCTGTCCCCACGGTATCTCTGAATGCTTCCACACATTAGAAAGACAAGATGCAGAATTCCACAGTCAAATTAAAGTAGCATAAAACTAAGAGAACTCTGAAGGAGGAGTAGAAAGTTACACCGAAAGATGGTTGGAGGACACACTGTGAAGTGCCAGTCTTTGTCTTTAGAGATAATTCTGGGTAAAGTGGGGGCCATTAGTAGTTTTGGAGTTGGAGAACGGTGAGTGATATCTACACTTGCTGAAAGCTAGGGGACCCACACAGCAGAACACACACACACACACACACACACACACACACACACACACACACACACATACACTTTGCACATTAGATGCAAATCCACAAGACAGGAAAGCAAGTCACTGATGCAGAAACCTAGGGAGCATTTGCTAGGGGTGAAGGGTGATATGGATTTTCCTAAGTGGCCTGTATCCCCTCCGGCAGATTCTGTCATGGAGGTGTCAAAAATATCAGACATGACCAAGCTCCACCAGGCTGTGGCAGCAGGGGACTGCAATTCAGTGAAGAAGCTTTTGAAGAAAGGTCTCTGTGACCCAAACTACAAGGATGGAGACTGGAATGACAGGACCCCGCTTCACTGGGCTGCAATCAGAGGTGAGTGGACAATGTCTTTATGGACCCATGCCTACTCCACTTTCCTGAGGCCATCAGCCAGTGTCAGAGAGTGGGATGGATGCTTTTCTAGCACTACATGGAACATTCAACCCTGGCATTGACTCTTACTAGTGGTAGCACCTGGACCACGTAATTTAATGCTTTGGGCCCCTCTTTAATTCTTCTATAGAATGAGAGCAGTAATGCCACACTGGAGTTCTTTGAAGGGGAGTTAGATAATGTGTACAAAGATGAGACTATAAACGTGTTCCTTGAAGTCCTCAGCCATCATGACTTCATAAACAGAGATGAAGATGAATCCTCACCCTCTCCCAGCATGTCCCAGTTATACAACAGGAAGTTAGTAACAAAAGTCTTTGGATATTGGGGCTGAAGAGATGGTTCAGCAGTTAGGAGTGATGGCTGCTCCTATAATGACCAAAGTTTGGTTCCCAGCACCCACATCCACCTATAACTCCAGCTGCAGGAGAATCAACATCGTCTGCCTCGGGGGCATCTCCACACATGTCCATTATGAATGTGCAGGGCATCTGTACACATGTGCATTGTGCTTGTGCATGAGCACTGTAGTGGTTTGTACATGCTTGGCCCAGGGAGTGGCACTATTAGGAGGTGTGGCCTTGTTGGAGTAGGTGTGTCACTGTGGGCATGGGCTTTAAGACCCTCAACCTAGCTGCCTGGAAATCAGTATTCTACTAGCAGCCTTCAGATGAAGATGTAGAACTCTCAGCTCCTCCTGCATCATGCCTGCCTGGATGCTGCCATGTTCCCACCTTGATGATACTGGACTGAACCTCTGAACCTGTCAGCCAATCCTAATTAAATGTTGTCCTTTATAAGACTTGCGTTGGTCATGGTGTCTGCTCACAGCAGTAAAACCCTAACTAAGACAAGCACCTACACACACACACACACACACACACAAACACACACACACAAATTTAAAAAGTCTTTAATAATAATATCACCTGAAGCCCATTAATTGAAGCAGTATTATAATCAACTTTGCTCTCCATATTTGTCGTCTGTCTTGTGGGGAGAAGGACGAGGCAGAAAGTAAGACCAGCTGCAAAAGACTTAGGTTGGGACATTTTTGCAGAAATCTAAATAGGGAACATTGGTAGCTATACCAGATGACATCTTAAGAAACATGCACTGTATTTTGAGCATGGTGCTGGGTGCTTCCTGTCTGGGTATTCATCCATACTCCTCATGGATTCAGTGAGAGCAGTGGTAGCAACCCTAGTTTACACATGAGAAATGAGGACATTGTGCATAAGACATCTGTTTTCCGTCCTTCCTTTCCTCCTCCTCCTCCTCCTCCTCCTCCTCCTCCTCCTCTTCCTCCTCTTCTCTTCCTCCTCCTCTTCTTTTTCAAGACAGGATTTCTCTGTGTAGCCCTGGCTGTCTAGGCATTTGCTCCATAGATCAAACTAGCCACAAACTCAGGGATCCGCTTGCCTGTATCCCCTGAATGCTGGGACCAAGGTTATACACCACCAGCACCTGCCCAGGCATTTGTTTCTTATCCACAGTAACATTTATTGATGATTGGTGCTGTGAGGATGGGACCCCATGTGTCTGATTAGAACGCCTGTACTCTTAAACAGTCAGCTGGATCCACAGAATACTCAGATAGCTGATTGTAATTATTTTCATCGGGGTGTGTATGCATACGATGTGTGTGTGTGTGTGTGTGTGTGTGTGTGTGTGTGTGTGTGTGTGTGTGCGTGCCATGGTGCACATATGAAAGTCAGAGGGCAATGTTCAGGGTTTAGTTCTCTTCTACTTTGTGTAGGTTCTGGCTCTAGTCACCTGGCTTACATAATGAGCTATCTCATCAACCCATGTTTTAATATATATATATATATTTTTTAGTTAAAATTACTTATTTTAATGTTTTGTTATACTTTTATTATTTAAAACACTTTTAAATTTAAAGCATTTTGATTGTATTCTCTCCCTCTCAAGTAGTTCCACAGCCTCTCCTCCCCTACCAGCCAACTTCAAGCTCTTTCTCAAAAAAAGTCATTGCAATAACAACCATCCCCCCAAATCAAGAAACCATATAAAATCACACCTAAAAATAAAAAGAGAACTGTAGCCAAATAAGAGTGCACGCACACACACACACACACACACACACACACTCACACACACACAAAACAAAAACAAAAACCAAACCAAAGCAACAACAACCACAAACCCTACAGAGTTTGTTGGATCCACAGAATACTCAGATACAACAAACCCTTGTACGGTTGTTTAACTGCTTCTGAACACGAGGGCTGTCCTGGAGTGGTTGATATATACCCAGTGTCCTATTGAAGAAAACTGATTTTCCCTTCCCAGCAGGTAGACGTGACAGTTCAGTTGTTAACCTTTACCCTAGTAGCTAGGTTTTCATTCATTCATTCATTCATTTTTAAAAATAAAACAAAATAAAATATTATAAAACAGAACAATCACATTGAGGTTGGGACAAGACTAACGGGGGAAAGAGCCAAGAGGAAGCACAAGAGTCACATGTTTGCACACTTAGGAATCCCAGGAAAACACTAAGTTCAAAGCCATAGCATGCAGGCAGGGGACCTGCGGGCTTATGCATGCTGCTTTGGACTCTGTGAGTTCATATGAGCGTTGTTCATCCTGATGCAGAGAGCCATGTTTCCTGCATTCCCTCGGCTCTTACGCTCTTTCTGCCTCCTCTTCTGCAGGGTTTCCTGATCTATTAGGGAAGGGATTTGATGGTGACATCCCAGTGAGGGTTGAGTGTTCCAAGTTCTCTCTCAGTCTCTGAGTAATATCTGACTGTATCTGTTCCCATCTGCTCCAGGAGGAAGCGTCTCTGATGACGGCTGATCAAGACTCTCGTCTATGGGTATAGAAGAATAGCATTAGGAATCTTTATCAGCACAGTTTTCTTTCTTTTTTTAGACTAGCATCAATGGAATTTCCCCTAGGTCCATGGCTATCTAGTCTCATGTTCTTGGTTACTCAAGCAGTGTTGGGTGTGGGTTCCATCCCATGGAGTGGACCTGAAGTCAAATCAGTTGTTGGTTGGTCACTCTCACAAGCTTTGTGCCACCATTGCCCTCGCATGTCCTGCACATAGGACACTCTTGTATATCAAGGGTTTATGGCTGGCTTGGTGTGTGAAGAGTAACATCTTTGATAGTATGTCAAAGACACTGAGGCGTAGGGGTGCAGGCTCTGTGCAGGCACTGGTTCATCATCTTCATCCTCAAAGAGTTGTGTAGGAGTTGTCTTCAGCAATGGGGCTTTGCTGTCAGTTCATGGAGAACAGCCTAAATTATTGGCAACAGCCTGAGTTGTTTGGGGGATTTCCATGGGATCCCTTTGCCCAATAATTCAATTCAATTAACCTAATCCTGGTACTGGGAGTTTTATTTGAAAAGAGATAGCCAGTTGGGTCTCTGACTCCCCCACGATTTGGCAGTTTCATTTAAATTGTGTGTGTGTGTGTGTGTGTGTGTGTGTGTGTGTGTGTGTGTGTGTGTGCGCGCGCGCATTTTTACTGTATTAGGTTTCTATACTACTCCCCAAAATGCTCCTTAATTTTATCTGTCTCTCCCTGTATCCCTCTCACAACCCTCCTTCCTCACTCCCTACTTGGTCCTCCCAGTTCACCCCCCCCCACCCCCACACATTCATCCATAACTATCTATCCTATTTCCTAGTGAGGTCTGTCTGTACCCTCTAGTATATTATTTCATAGCTAATCCCTGAGGTTCTATAGATTATAGTTTGATTATCATTGATTTCACAGTTGATATCCACATATAAGTGAACACATACTATATTTGCCTTTGTGAGTCTGGGTTATCCCACTCAAGATGACTTTTCTAGTTCCATCCATTTGTCTGCAAATTTCATGATATCATTTTTAATGGCTGAGTAATATTCCCTGTGTTCTCTTCACCCATTTTTCTTTTGAGGGATATCTAGGTTGATTCCAACTTCTGGTTATTATGAATGGGGCAGAAACTTCAAGAACTGTTTAGGGTGCAGAATAACTTCAAAGTCAATCTTCAAAACTTAACTAGATCCTCTCTCAAAATAAAAAGTAATTCAATTAAAAAATATAAAGTATTAGAGACCATGCATAAGGCATGCAGGGGCCTAGCTTCAATCCCAAATTCTACAAAATAACTAAGACAAACAGCAAACAAACAAAGAATCCATTGCCGTTGCAGAAGCTGCGAGGATTGGAGGAACTTGAGCAAGAGCAGGGATGATGGACAGAATGGAGGTCGTTCTAGAAAGAATACAGGAAGTTCCCACAAGGCTTGGGTCTCCTTGGGACAAGGATGGGGTGCTGCCTCCCAGGAAGAAGACAGCGGCGCCTCAAAAGCTAGTTTTCTCCCGCTTCCTTGCTCCTTAGGCTGCTTCTGGTCTCAGGCCACTGAGGACATTTTAGCCTTGACTTTCTCTTCTTTCTCCATGGTATATTTAAGGGCAAATGGAGGTGATCCATCTCCTGATACAATCTGGAGCCAGACCCTGCCTGGTAACTGATGTGGGCTGGACGGCAGCTCACTTTGCAGCCGAGTCGGGCCATCTGAATGTACTCAAAGCTCTGCACGCGCTTCACGCCGCCATCGACGCTGCTGACTTCTTTGGAGACACGCCCAAGAGGATTGCACAGATCTATGGTCAGAAAGACTGTGTGGACTTCCTGGAGACGTAAGTACTGTGTTGTCCCAGCTACAGGAAGGAGTCTGCAACCAGGGCTTTCTTTTGTCAATTGACCAATCTCAGGTAAATAAAAGTGAAACAAAAAGATCTAACCCAACCCGGTGGTTTCCAACCTTCCTAACATTGTGTAAAAGATTTATTTATTTTATGTATATGAGTACACTGTCGCTGTCTTCAGAAACACCAGAAGAGGGCATCAGATTCCATTACAGATGGTCATGAGCCACCATATGGTTACTGGGACTTGAACTCTAGACCTCTGGAAGAGCAGTCAGTGTTCTTAACCACTGAATCATCTCTCCAACCCAATGTGTAGTTCAAGCTGGCCTTGAACTTGTGATCCTCCTGCCTCTGCCTCCTTCACCAAATCCTACCAGCATGTGCCACTACAACTGGCACTGAGGCCCTTCAATAATAACGTTTCTCGTGCTGTTGTGAACCCCCAATCATTATTCCATTGCTACTTCATGACTATAAGTTTGCTATTGTTTTGAGTCATAATGCCAATATCTGATATTCAGGATATCTGATATGCACCCGTGTAAAATAGCCAAGGTACCCATATCCGTAGCTCCAGTTTGAGAGTTCAGAGACAAAGATCCCAGGGGCTTGCTGGGCAGCCAATCCAGACAAAACTGCAAGCTGTAAGTTCAGTGGGATATCCTATCCCCTAATATAAAGAGGAAGATACACTACACTAACCTCTGACCTCCGTATGTACATGTTCATGTGAGCACAGAAGCACATGCAGGTAACACACACACACACACACACACACACACGTATACACAAGCACACATACATAACATGAGGCAGATGAGTTAGACTTCTGTGCTTTTGTTTGTTTATTTTTTGAAGGTTTAGTTTTTAATTCTTTTTTATTTTCTTTTTTCTATTAATTTATTCACTTTACAATCCAATCGCAGCCCCTCTCTCCTCCCAGTACTCCCTTATTTAGTCCCTCCTCCCCTTCCCCCACTCCCCTTCTCCTTTGGGAAGTGGAGATGCCCCTGGGTACCAACACACCCCGGCACACCATAGACTTCTGTTCTTTAAGACTCGTCTGCATTTACCTATGACTCCTCTAGCCCAACTAGAACTTGTCAAATATTCATTCATTTATTACCTAATTCACAGTTGAATATAATTAAATACAAATTCTGTTCTCTGTAGTTATAGCCTTGCGAGGAATGGAAATAAAATTTATGAATCCATAATTTGGTTGGGTCAACAAGTGATTCATACAAGAAAAAGTTGAATAGCCTGGTCTGAATTTTGTTGCTTGGAAAGGAAGATGAGACAGACAGAAAACCTTGAATCAATTCCAGCTTATGGTAGAGGACAGAGACAGTGGGCTGCCTTGTATGAACTTCAAAATGCAATTATCGACAGAATGTTCAATTCACCCAGGATTGTGGCTTAGGCCTACAATATCAGCTGCTTAAGAGGCTGACCCAGATAGATTGTAAATGCAAGGCCAGGCCTGTTTAGGCTACAGAGTGAGTTTGAGGCCAGCCTGGGCAAATGAGTGAGACTGTCTCAAAGAAAGAGTAAAATGAAACTGGGCAGACAGGGGTGGCACACACCTTTAATCCCAGCACTTGGGAGGCAGAGACAGGCAGATCTCTGAGTTTGAGTTCAGCCTGGTCTACAGAGTGAATTCCAGGATGGCCAGGAATACACAGAGAAACCCTGTCTCAAACAAACAAACAAATAACAAACAAAACAACCAAAAAATGAGATGGGAGAGAATGTGACTGAGGGGTGGAATACACGCTTAGCCCCTGAGGCCCTGGGTTCAATCTTTGGAATTGCCATCCCCCAAAAAAGTTAAACTAGTAAAACTATTGCCTAGGATGTGATCGGCTATCTGTAGAAATAACTGGAAACCCTCTTTTAGAAATGGTATCGTGACTGCTCCAAGGTATGGCTGAGGAGATTAAGCATAGCTAGGAGAATGGACTGGACCATGAGAGGAGAGGAAGAGAAGAGAGAGAGCAAAGAAGAAAGAGGGCCAGGAGGTCAAAGAGCCAAGCATGAGTCTAGAGAGTACATGGTCAAAATGGCAGGGTTTTATGGGGATGAGCTAGGGGAAAGGGCACCCATGAGCAGGGGAAGTTAGGGTACGGGGCGGGATGAGAAGAGGTGGAACGAGCCAGGGTGCCAGCATGGACCCTGTAACATGTTTGCAGTGCTGAGAGAGCCTGGGGCCAGCATGTGCTTTGGTATGTGAATAGGCACCACAGTCTGCCATCTGTCCCGAGTTTCTTTTGGACCTGGCGTTTCTACGCTCTGTATTCCTAGGCTTCGTGGGCTAAAGAAAACTCCAGAAATAAGCAGATGAGTAGTCTCAGAACAAGCGATGTCTGCTTCTAGCTAAGCCCTCAGAGTGGCTTAGTCCTGTACCTGAAGTCAGGAAGGGACGGACACACTTCTCAACCCCCATACTTCCAGGTCCTACCAATCGCCACATCAGTTCACCTTCACCTTCCCTTACTTTCTGTGTCATGGTGTTCTACCATCTAGGATCTTCACATTGCCCACAAGAAAGGCACCCTTGGGATCTTGCTTAGGCTTCGCTTCCCCCTGTCTTATTGTTTCTGTTCTCTTCTTCCCACTCCCTTTTTGGTCTGTGAACATGTTCAAATAGATTTTATTAAAGAAATGAACAAAGAGCTAGACAATGCATGCATGTGCATGTCCGACACACACACACACAAGCACACAAGCACTCATGCACCCACACACCTCTCTTCTCCCCCAGGCTATTCAGGAGATGATCTACAGAATTGTTTCTCCTTCCTCATCTCTGGCTCACTTTTGGAAAGTCTTCTCCTTCTTTCCCTTCCTTCTCCCTCCCTCCTTTCTTCCTTCCCCCAGCCATCCCTCCTTCCTTCCCTTCCTTCTTTCCTTCCTGTGGTGTCTGTGTGTCTGTCTCAGTCTGTGTGTGTGTGTGTGTTTCATTATATAACCCAGCTTAGCCTTCAATTCATGATCCCCCCTGCCTCAGTTTCCCAAGTGCTAGGATTACAGGCAGTTACCCCATGCTTAGTTCCTCAGTATTTATCCTTTTGAGCCTTTCAAATGCTGGAATTCCAGTCTTGCCCTTGGCTTTCTATTGATCTCCACCCCACACACCCCCGCCCCAACCCCTGCCCCTGATGCCCAGCAATCTTAGTCCCTCTGTATGAGGCAGATGACATTTGGTCTGAGCATAACTAAAATGGAGTGGGTACTGTCAGGGAAAGTGGACAGGCAATGCTAAGCAGACCAAAACTTTAGTCAGCTGCATCCCATGTGAATTCATATCTACTTATCACTTCCCACCATGAACTTACTTCCCTTCTGATAGTAGAGAATTCGGAGGGATGGATTACAGATGAAGGTGTAATTAGTGTGGTTGTGCAAAGACAATGAAGACCAGGCAGAAGGAAGAGAGAGAAAAACCTGTTGAAGTGGGTATAGCTACCACGTTGGAAATGTGCATAGGTCGGGTGTTCGAGCGAAAAGGTGGAGGGAGCATGGAACCATGAAGGCCCCGGCCAATCAGGGGACCACAGCCAGGAGACTTGTAGGCTAAAGCAGGTAGGTGGGGAGCATAGTAGGGAAGAAGACAACGCTGAACTCATCATAGGATGGATGAACCGAAACAGCAGGCTAGTAAAGTCGCTCACAGGATACAGGATGAGGCCGTGGGTGTCCTGGTGTGGGGTTAGAGGTTTTGTGACTCTAGGCAAGGAGACCAGAGGCTATCTTCACAGTTTACATTGTAAGGAGGTGAGCTTCTAGGCTATTCCTAATTTATTTATACACACAATGTATAAATATTTAAATTATTCAGCACTTTAAATTCACTTGAGCCATTGATTGATTGAGACAGGGTTTCACTCTGCAGCCCAGGCTGGCTGGAACTCACTACACACTCACTACTAGCCTTGAACTTGTAACAAACCTCCTGCTTCACTCTCCTGGGTGCTGGAATTGCACACATGCCTGGCTATACTTTAGAGTGTTAAACAATGAACATGTGTCGCCTTTATAATCAGGAGAATAGAAGGAAATGAAACAGCTTCCGGATAACATGAAGATTGTTCTGGAAATTTGAGCACTTTAAGAATGAGCACCATCGTAGAAGCAGGGGGAGAAGGGATGGCGGGGAAACAAGGAAAGGGGATAACATTTGAAATGTAAATAAATAAAATATCCAGTAGTAAGAAAAGAAGGAGCAGCCCCTCCTTCCAACTGTCAGAGTCTGAGATTCGTTACACCCAGGCCACGTACCAGGCCACGTACCTGTCTTCAGGTAGTTTCTCTGGTATCTGAGGCTTAAACTTTAGAAGGTTTAGAATCTAAAGAGTGCTCTTGGACATGTGTGAACTTGGCCTCCTTCTTTTTCAATTAAACCGTTAATGGCCCGTGCCTTGTGTAGCCCTTAGGAAGAGAGGTCCGGGTCAATGCTGGCCAGGCTCCTCCTTCCACCCTCACTCTCTTTGCAGGGCAGAACAGGAATGCAGGGACCGCCGCCAGAGAGGGCTGTTGCTTGATGAGCGGGATCCAGACTGGGACCTCAAGAAAAGGCAGCTAGAGCTGTCCCTTCCAGCTCCGGATCAAAAAGCCAACAAAAAGAAGAAGAGAATCCGAGGCTCCACCAGGCTTAACCATTCCAACCCCTGGAGGATATGAGAAGGCGGAGCCCCAGGGCTCAGACTGGAGCCTGCCGGGAAGGAATACTCCAACGTCTTCACAGGATTTGACTCAGCCAACCTTCCCCGAGGAGGAGGCTTCTACAGAAAGTTCCAGCCAGTCATTCAGTTGCAACGTCTTGCCAGCGTGTTCTCTATAGGAGCTGATGTCTCTTTGATAAAAACCCGATGCCCAGGGGAGCAGGACAGCAGACAACTGCTTGCATTTTGTTTCCCAAGGCTTGCAGTATCAGCATGCCACGCCCCTCACCCCACCAACACACTCAGTTACAGAACTTTCAAGATCAAAGTAAGAGCTCTTCTAATTAAGTTGATTCGACTGGGGAAAAAATGAAATAAGAAGCTAAACAAAAACAAAAATCTAAAAACTTCCCAACCTGGCTGATTCAATCTATAAATAAAACTCTTTTTTTTTCTCTTGAGGGAGCCCACAGTTCCAGCATTTGAGGATTTTACCCATGATCACATCCAGCTAGGAGCAATGGTCTGGGCAATGCTGCCACTCGATGAGAGGCAACAAAAGAAAAGCCTGGCTGGAAGGGAATCTGCCCCACCTATCGATGAGTATCAGCAGAAAATAGTGAACTGTGGCTTGTCACTCTAGTTTTTCAATGGCAGATTTTACAAAAGTGAGATGAGATGTTCCAAGAAAAAGTATAGCATCCAAATTGAGACATCTGGGCACTGGGAATCAAACTCGGTGGCCAGGCTTGCTGGTGAGGGTCCTCACCCACTGAATCATCTCACCGGCTCTATTTTACTTTTAAAAGTTTATGTCTGCCAGAATGTTTAAGAGTGCCTAGGCAGCTTACATCTAATTGCTGTTGACTCTGCTATAGAATTCTGACATTTGAAGCCTCCAGTGGGAGATGATGCTCGGATATTTTACACTAATGGCCTGCTCCACAATCTTTTCGATCAATTAGTTTCTCTGCTTGAATCAATATCCTTAGCTACTGGATAGCTTTACTGCACACTAACAATTATCTGTTAATTTGGGCTATGTTTGGTTTGAAATTTTCAAACTTAAGAAAGTTTCAGTCCTTTACAGGGAAGTGATATAGTTATAGAAAACTTTCCTAGTGTTTCCATCTCTGAAGAAAAACACCCCCTTTATCCCTGCACCATTAATTGGTGCATTTGTGATGGAACATTGACTGGCTTGATCTTGGACCAGTCTTGAACAGATAACCATAGTTGCTATGGATTCGTAGTTTAATGACCAGCATATCCTGCAGGCAGAACTTCAATGGTACTTCTGTTCTTACATCCTCTGTTCTTATATCCCTCTTCCATGATGTTCCCTGAGTGTGGTATGTGTGTTTTGATAAACTTCTCTTTCAGGGCTAAACACTTAACAGTCGTATCTTTTCACCACCTTGGCCCATTGTGAGTTTCTACTTCAATGGCTGTCCACTGAGTGCTTCTCTAATAAGTTGAGAATAGCATGTCCATTTAGTCAATCAACAGTAGCAGGTCACCCCCTAGGGCCTATGACCTGCTTAGCTATGGGCTTTTGAGCAGGTTTTTAGTACCAGGTAAGAATTCTTTCCTTTGGAGCAAGTCTCAAATCAAATCAGAAAGCAGTTGGTTCTTCCTATAATAATCACACCACTATTGCACCAGAGTCTGACATGCAGGGTCTACCGCTAGGTAAGTCCACTGATGACTTTCCCCCCTCAGCAGTTAATATAACTCCTGCTGGCTCTGTTAAAGGTTGCCAATAGGGAGAAAGTTCCAAGTTAGTTCCAGCCTGATTTCTATACATCTTGAGTCTTCAGCAATGGGGTCTTACCATCTTCAGCAATGGGGTCTTACCATCTAGCTATGATGGACAACTGAGAGGAAAGACAACTATGTTGTGTCAGGGGCCTGTAGACCTTCCTGATCTAAACCACAAAGGAAAGTAGTCTATGTCTGGCAATGAATCTTTCAGTTAATAACCCCTATCTTCTGGGGGAGGCATTCAGAGAAGCTCTATTCAATATTTTCTCCTTTTTGTTTGGTCTAGAACCACAATCTATGGAATCTTCCCACACACATTCAGAGTGAGCCTCCCTAAGTTAAACATCTCCAGAAGCACCCTCACAGACACACATAAAGGTGTATCTCTTTTGTGATTCTAAATCCCATCAAGTTGACAATGAAGAATAATCATCAAGTAACTCTCAGAAGTGGCAGTGATACCATGAACTTGGACCTCTGAAACTATGAAAAAAGTATTTGGCTTCAGTGTTGTGGTAGTTTGAATGTGAATATCCATCATTATCTCAGGCATTTGAATACTCAGTCCTCACTTAACAGCACTCTTTGGCAAGGCATGGGAGGTGTAGCCTTGTTAGAGGAAGTACATTACTGAGGCTGGGCTTTGAGAGTTAGAAAGCTTGCACTATTCCCAGTGTACTTGCTCTGTTTCCTGCTTATGATTGGAGATCTGAGGTTTCAGCTTTATGCTCCTACCACCATGCCTTTATCCATAGTATTAAGAGACTAGTACAGGCACTGGAGAGATGCCTCAGTGTTCAAGAGTACTGGCTGCTCTTCTATAGGACCTGGACTCAATTCCCAGGATCTACAAAGTGACTCACAACCATACGTAATGCCAGTTCCAGGGGCCATAATTTTCACTTTTGGTATCTGAAGGTGTAGGACATTTGGTACACACACATTTACATGCAGGTAATAACACCCACATGTACCATATTTAAAAATTAAAAAAAAAGAATGCAACAAATATCTCTACCTAAAGTTTGATAACCTGTAGGGAATATAAAAATTAATTGAAAGATAAATAGCATTTGTCAAAGTTCACCTAGAAAAAAAACAAGTAATTCTATATTTACCTTTAAATGTTGAATTGGGACTCAGTTGGTACCACAAGAGGATCACTAGAGCCTAGGAGCAAGGCTGATGGTGGTATAGCATGGTCTCAACTCAAAGAATAAAGAGAGAAAGAAGTTGCATTTGTAGTTAGAGTCATTCAAGAAAGAAATTGTCAGGAACAAATGGATCTATTGGCATGTTCTCTCACCAGTTTAAGAATTAAAATACAGTTTCTAGATAAAGTCATCCAGGAAATAAAAACACTTCGTTATGTTTCTTGGAATGTCAGCATTTTATAGATGAATTCAGTAGAAAGTATTATAGGAAAAACTCAGCTGGGCCTGAAAACCATAGTCCCAGAATGTGGGAAGAAAAGGCAGGGCAAGCAAATTGCAGGCCAATGTAGTTTGTACCAGCTGACTGAAAGACATACCTGCAGTCCCAGAATGTGGACAGAGAAGCAGGGTAAGTGAATTACAGGCCAGCCTAGTTCATAGAGCAAGACATTGGCTCAAAACAAATCAAACAAAACATACAGACCAATACTGTTCATTAATAGTGATAAAACTGTTTAACAGCTGGGCATGGTGGCTCATACCTTTAGTCCCAGTACCTGGGAAGCAGAGGCATGTAGATTTTTATGTTTTCATGCTGGTCTACCTGGTGAGTTTTAGGACAGACAAGGCTACATAGTGAGAGCTAACATAACAAAACACTATGACTTAAACATAAAACGATAATACATCAGAGCTATGAGGTTTAGTTTCTATGGTAAATCTGACTTACTTGAATTAATTTATGCCTAGTAAATATGGTAAGACACACTTTTGTGCATGTCTATGAGGGTATTTCTAGAGATAATTGCCATACAGATTAGCAAGTGAGAAGAACCCGTGGAGAAGATGGTTGGCATTATCCAATAGACTGAGTCCCTCACTGAATAAAATTCAGAAGCAGAGGCGTTCACAAACCCTAAACTCAACTCCTTTTTTGATATCCTGTTGGGAGCCATGTGAGATTAACATCAAAGCAGTTTTAGAACTTGTCAAGAGCCTTCTAGGAAAGGCTAAAGTCATACAAGTAAGTTTTCTGGGAGATGGCCCACCGCTTTGTAAGGCTGCGATGGGTAAGCTCTGAATCAGAGGTTCCTTAGAAACTTCATCCCAGGATTGCTTCTTCCTGCTGATATGCTTTTCCTGTCACTATTACATAGTCTAATGATTCCTGCCCACTCTATTGGGCAGACTTTCTGCAGATCAACATAAAGATAAACTTCATGAATTAATAATGACTAGATGAATTGATGGTTATATAGAATTCCTTATTTGATTCAGATAATTTTAGGAAGAAAGTTTTTAAGAGATGGGTATGGTTGTTTTTCCAGAAAGTTATAATAACATTAGAATCAAGAATAGATGTGGCCACTTCTCTTCACTCCTCATGGGATAGTAAATAAAGGTTGTATAATGAGGAATACAATGAGCTTGCACGGTTACACTAAAAAGTGAAATAGGCTTGGGACAAATTTGTGATCAAGGAAAATCATTCATTCTAGGTCAGGTCCAAGGATGAAGCCACAAGTATGCACTATGATAAAGTGAGACCACGTGAAACTGTGGCTTTGAACTTATAATGAGCCTATAGAATAAAGTACTGCTTTGAACTTACCATAGACATCCTTCTGCAACTCCCCTTTTGTGTAACATTTTATCTCTGAGGTAATTTTTTTAAAGAAGGTATAAGAAGGCCAGAGAGTAGGAATAAGTGGTAGCTTTGGGGGGCTCTGCCCCATCCACCAAATGTATATATGTTTATGTCTGTTTGTCTATATATATGTGTGTAGGTATTTGTGTATGTATGTAAGTATGCATAAACACTTGTGGAGTTGATGAGGCAGGTGACAGTTGATGAGTCAGGCTCAACCTGCGTGTGTGTGTGTGTGTGTGTGTGTGTGTGTGTGTGTGTGTGTGTGTGTGAGTGTGTGAGTGTATGTGTGTCTGGGTGCCTATGTGTGTGCCTGAATTCTCCCTTTCTTCCTTTTTTTTCTCTCTGGTTCACAAAAAAAAAATGTTAATAAGTAGGCGCATACCCTGAGGATTTAAAGTAGAAATGACTGATTGTTTTATATATAAAAGATTAAATTTGTGGTCCTTTTAAATTTTTATAAGATTACTTGTTAAGATAAATAATAAAATGATTGATCCTTTCTTTGTAACTACAAATTGAAGCCTGGTAGTAAAATAAACTGGCTGAGAACAATACCTTGCTTGATTACACTTTGTTAATGTATAACAAGTTTTTTAGACATGAATGTATGTGGTTCTTGGGAATAATTTGTTTTTTATCTGTAAAACTTTTAGTCATGTAAAGGTATTGGGAAATATGCTGTTTAATTATCTGAGGCCTATTCTCTCTGTGACCAGTGAGAAACTCTGAACTCTTTAACTCTGTGGGGAAAATTCACACACTTGCACACACAGACTTAGTGGATGAAGCAAGGTGAGTTTCAACAAGTTCTAACAACTTCACACATACACATGCATATATACATACATACATACATACATACATACATACATACATACATGCATACATACATACAGGCCAGCAGGCAGAGAGATAAACAGACATAAACACATTCACACATTGAGTAGATGGAGAAAAGTTCCAACAAGCAGACTCCAACCATTTTACACACACACACACACACACACACACACACACACACACACACACACACACATATATATATACATATACAATACTTTGGTGGATAGAGCAAAGTTCTAGTGAGCAAGTTCTAACCATTTTACACATATACATATATACACACATACTCATATACATATTCACACACATACACAAATATGCATATACATATGTGCATATGCACATATATGCATATATATACACATATACATATATACACTATACACTGTTGGTGGATAGAGCAAAACTCTAACGAGCAAGCTCTAACAATTCTATTTTTTCTCTTAACATTTTTATATTTCCTCAGACAAAATTCTCTATGTAAGAAGAACTACTTCATTCAAAAACAGATAAAATTGCTACACAAGAGGAAGTTACAGAAGGATTATTGATTACATGATGTTCTATTAAAACTTGTACCTAACTAGACATTTTTTATCTATCTTTTATTCTACAGGCTCACTATAAGTTCAAAGCAGTAGTTTTATCTACCTTTTATTTGATATTTTCATTATAAGTTCAAAGCAATGGTTTTTATGTCATAGGTTAATAATGTTTTCATCAAGAAATAAGTTATCTATTATACATCTTAGTTTCAAAGTCTAGCTAATCATCTATTTTTTTTGTTCTTACACTCATAATAATTACTCACTCCTTGTTCTTGACTTTATTTATCATGGTGTACATGATATTATTAGGTCCAGATGAGACCTGGACTTAACCTAGAATGAATGTTTTCCTTGATCATTAATTCATTCCAAGCCTATTTTCCTTCCTAAGAAAGGAAGTGTGTTTATAACACATGAAAGTTCACTGTATTCCTCTTCCAACATATGTAGCCTTGCTATTCTATGAGGCTTGACACATTGTATTCTTGAGTCTAACTTTATTATATCTTTTGGACAAAACAACTTAAACAATTTCCTTAATCTTTCTATAAATTACTCTAACTTCTCAAAACTATTTAAATCAAATCAAGAATTCTGTAAAATCATTAATTCATCTAAACAATATTATTTTCTAAGATTTAATCTTCATGTGGATCTGAAGGAAGTGGACGATTACTAAGGAATCTATCATAACAAACTATAGGCAGAAAGGGTCTTTCTTTGTCCCGTCACAGCATGTCATACAACAATGACAATCATGAAAAGGCACAGCATCAACAAGAAGCAATCCTGTGATGAAGCCCTGGGGTCATGCCTCTCTAGGGTTCATCCATTACAGCCATGCAAAACAGTGGGCAGTCTCCAGGAAGCTCACTTTCCTACTGCAGCTCTTTATATATGGTATTTGTGGCATGCCTCTGTGTGTGTGTGTGTGTGTGTGTGTGTGTGTGTGTGTGTGTGTTTCCCTCTTTTTTCCTGGCCTCAGAGAACTAAGTTTTGCAACCTTACCCCTTTTGCTGGCCCCAGAGAATTAAGTTTTGCTCCCTTATGGAAAAGTCTGCTAGGTGATTAACTCCACACATTCCCCTCGGTACATGTTAAACTGGCCTTCCACAACATTCATATTCACTGCCCACCAACATTGAGTTTCAGGGTATTCAGCCTTTCAATGTAGACTCACAGGCATTAGGGCTAATATGACTTGGGTCTGAAGAGCCACCTTGAGCTTTTACCCATAATTCCATATCACTCAAAGATCACTCACCCTAAGGGAGTTTTCTTCCTGTTGGAGACTGGCTCTAATGCTTTGATTCAATAGGGAATTTGCATGTCCAAATGCTAAAGTTCCTTGTCCCCAGTTGGTTTTTGATTGATCAATAAAGACGGCAGCAGCTACTAGCTGGGCAAAGGGAGCTTGGGATGGACCTTTAGAGTTGCACAGGCAAGGACACAGGGGGAGGAGATGGAGATCACCATGAAGCTGTGGAAGATGGATGGATGCAAGAGCTGTAGGAGAGAAAACCAACCAGCTATGTAAGAATTCAGGTAAATGGCTACTGGCCACTTCCCACATTGGGCCTGGGGTAGCTGGGGAAGGTTTAGGAGTGCCCACCCATTGAGGTAGCCAAGGCATTTTAAAATTAGCCTGTGTGTGTGTGTGTGTGTGTGTGTGTGTGTGTGTGTGTGTGTGTGTGTTCCATTCTCAAACCCAAAGAGTTCCTGGGAAGATGGCTGGAATCGCATGACCCACCAGGAGCAAATAGCAGCATAGTCGGAACTCAATACTACACTTATCCCTATCAGTTCAATACAAGACACACACAACAAACCACAGAAGAAACTTGAGGTTATCAACTTGGATCAAAGGCACTGGTTTCTAAAACAAGTTGTTATTACAAACTACACACAAATACATAACACATGCACAAAACAAGGCTGATGTAGGGGAAGAAACCCAATTAATTTAATCTCTGAAGTTTATCTTACAACTCTCAGGCCACACCCCATCACTGAGAAAGTCAGAGCAGGAGTCTGGAGGCAGAAACTGAAGGAGAGACCATGGAGGAGTAGTGTTTACTGGCTTTCTCCTCAGGGCTTGCTCAGACTGCTTTCTTATAGAACCCAGAACCATGAGCTTAAGGACACCACCCACAGTGATCTAGGCTTTCCCACATCAATGATTAATCAAGAAAATTCCCAACAGAGTTATCCACAGGCCAATATGATAGAGGCATTTTCTCAATTGAGATTCTTCTCTCACAACTCTAACTTGCCTCAGGCTAACAGGAACAACATCAACATCATCAACATCATCATCAGCATCAACATCATCAACATCATCATCATCAACATCATCAACATCATCATCATCAACATCATCATCATCATCATCAACAACAACAACAACAACATAACTCGGAAAATCTCTTTTCAGACACCATACTTACAATTCTCACCTTAGTGGAATGAATAAGCATTGAGTTAACTTCTGGGCCATCTCTTCAGCCCCTACCTTAGTTTGTTTGTTTGTTTGTTTGACTTTTTCACTACCTTGGGGCTTGCTAACTCAGTTAGGATGGGTCGACAGTTTTGAGATCTAGCTATCTCTGCCTCCCCAGATTTTTTTACTTGGGTTCTAAGGTTTGAACTTGGGTCCTCACGCTTGCCGAGCAAGTACTTCAATGACTGAACTCTCTCTCCAACTCAGTTATAGCTATAACCATTCTTACTACTAGATTAAGAGGATCTTAAAACTCGAATCCAAATCTCCTAGTTTTATGGATGGGCCATCAAATGCTTAGAGAGGAAAGAGGATTTCTCCAGGGGACACAGCTGACTGAGGAAGGGTGATTTGTACTCAGGTATACTGTGTTTCAGATGAGGAATCTCTCTTCCATTCTGTTCATCTTCCAGAGGACTATTTCTTACATCCTACAAAAGGTCATCTCTTAAGATGACCTCTAAAGTACTAAGGTTTCACCAATAATTTCTTTGCAAAAAGGACAAAGAGCCCTAAAGTAAGATGGTAGAGATATTTCCCCTGCTGGCTCTGCTGCTCTTTGGAACAAGATGAGTTGCCCAGGATCCATAAAACACTGCTAGCTATGTTCTGTTTGGTGACTAAGAGATGGTGAGTATGAACTTCACAGGTATGACAGCATCCCAGCAAGCCATTTCCTCCCCATCTCATTTAACAAGAACAGGACAAAAAAAGTTCCCTTCTAGGGACATGATTAAAAGCACCAGTGTGCTCTTAAACATGTTCCCACAGTGGAGCTGAGAGAGTACCCACTCATGCCAAATTTGCAAAAAAGAAATCAGAAGCCACTCACCCACTGGGAATCATGTGGCTGTTGGGCAACATTGTACTGTAACTTTGAAATTTGAGACAATACCTTCTGTTGACTACATTGGGTTTTCATGCCTGGCTGGTGATATTGCGACACTTCTCTGATCCTATCAAACTTGTATGCACATTGAGCCACAGACTTTTTTCTTGTGTTTAATACTTAGTATGGGGAAATCACAGTCATGGGACCTTTAAATCAGTTGCCACTGAAGAACCTGACCTGGCAAATTACCTTCCGCAGAGAAGTCAAGTTGCACGTGAAGCAGTGAGCTTTGTGGTCTCTAGTGATGTTAGAAGTTAAGCTCTGTAGGATTTGGGGCTCTTCCTTGACATCAGAAAACTCTCTGGGCCTGGATGGCAAGGAGCCAGAGACTTATTTTTTGTTAAGTTTGATGACTTCATTGAAGTCTATCTGACATGCCATAAAATGGTCTCATTGTATATAATAAATTTAGTAAATATACATAATAGTGCAAATGTTATGTATTCTAGTTTTAGATCATTTTCTATCATTCCAGAGATGCCATCTTTTTGTTAGTAGTCACTCCCCATTCCTGGGTGCTTTCTGTTTCTATGGAACTGCCATTTCTGCTCATTTCATGCAAATGAGTAGATGAAGGAATAATATTATCTCCATGGTCCTTGGATTCACTAAGCCACTTTGCAATATACACTCAGCCGGTGTTATGTGCCAGGCACAAATTGGTGCTAGAGACGAGTCCCAAAGTGAGCAATGCAGTCTCACTCCACAGGGAAGGCGAGATGTTATACAGTCAATACAATAAGAAGGAACCAGGTGAGGAGCTAGACTCCTGTAAGCCTAACCCTTGGGAGCTGAAGTCAGGGGCATCAGGGACTCGAGAGCATCATCGGCTACATAGCAAGTCCAACGGCAGTCTAGAATACAGGAGACCATGTCAGAAGAAAGAGAAAAGGAGAGAGAGGGAGGGGTGAAGCAGAGGGAGAGGGAGCTGGTGAGGGTGAAGGAGAAGAGGGAAGGGAAGGGAACAGTAGGGAAGGGAAGGGGAGGGAGAGGAAGGGAAGGGAAGGCCACAAGTTTTGCAGAACTTTACTCTAAAGAAGTCATAGGACAAGAAGGCTAGACACCCCAGTATAGGGAAATGCCAGGTCAGAGAAGAAGGAGTGGGTGGATTGGTGAGCAGGGTGAGGGGGGATGGGTTAGGGGATTTTTTGGGGCTGGAACCAGGAAAGGGGACAACATTTGAAATGTAAATAAAGAATATATCTAATTAAAAATTGGATAAAGAAAAGAAAAAGAAGTCACAGGACCCAGGAGGCCTCTTGAAGGAAGAACATACTTCAAGCCAGAGAACTGCTAAGAGACATCTAGACCTAAAACTGAGCTGAGTCTGGGAGACCAGAGCTGCTATGGCAATCAATGGCACAGTATGATGCTTGTGAGGTGGTTTAAGAATGCCAGAGGAGGTGACAAACCAGGGGTGAGTCAAGGCAGGTCACAAACGCCCCTGATGTGATGCCTAGAATGTTTCTGACAGGCTTTAGGGAAAATTGCTTGTGACATGGGGACATTACAAACATACTGGGACAAGGCAAACATGCTAACAGGGGGGACAATTAAGGATATTGCTGAAGTAACTGGAGTATGGGATCAACTAGGAGGTGGCCCAGCTGTCAGCCCTTGGAATCCCCAGATCATAAGATCAGCTCTAAGAGATGTCTAGTCTTAGGAAAAATCATTCAGTTTCTCTAAATTGCTTTTCTGTGAGTTCTTCTGTTTGTGAATTAAGAAGGATGGCAGTACTTCCCTCTAGGGCACTGATTCTCAGTCTGTGGGTCATCCCCCTTTTGGAGTCACCTAAGACCAGGAGAAAACACTGATATTTACACTACGATTCATAAGAGTAGCAAAATCTCAGTTATGAAGTAGCAACGAAAATAATTTTATGGTCGGGGGGGAGGTCACCACAACATGAGGGACTGTATTAAAGGGTCACAGCATCAGGAAGGTTGAGAACCACTGTTCTAGGGGCTTGTGTGTATATGGTGTAAATATGCATGCAGTGCACATATATGTGCAGATGCCCATGTATGTATGCACGTAAAAACCAGAAGTCAGCCTCAGGTGATGTCCTTCGTCACTATCTACCCTGTTTAATGAGGCAGGATTGCTCACTGAGCCCCAAAGGTGTTAATTCAGCCAGGCTAGCTCTGAAGCAAGCCCTGGAACCCACCTGCCTCTGCCTCCTTGGCACTGAGATTGTAAGTTTGTGTTACCACCCCTGCCTCTTTTAGTCAGCCTCTGGGAGTCAAATTCAAGTCCTCATGTTTGCATGGTAAGCACTTGGCCAACAGAGCCACCTCCCCAATCCTCTCTGGGGTTTTGACTGTGAGACTGAAGTGTAGACGCACCTACGTAATTTCATACCATACTAGCCACAGGCTGGTTCCTAAAACTGTGAGAGATATCGGGTAGTTGGAACCTCTTCTTGTCCTGCTCTTCACAGTACCCTTTAGTGAGTTCCCAGGAGTTAAGTGCTATGACTGAAGGTGGAGATATTATTCCTACCTTTGGGTCATCCAAAGCCTTTTGTGTACGTGTGTGTGTATGTTTGTGTTTATGTGTGTGTATGTGTGTGCATGGCATGGATTCCCCAGATCAGCCCTGACTTGGGGCTACCATCTACCTTGTGTTTTTGTTTTTCTTGTTGTTTATTCTCATTTTGAGATGGTCTTTCATTGGCCAGAAGCTCACCAGGCAGATTAGGCTGGTCAGTGAGCCTCAAAAATTCTCCTGCTTTGAAATGACAAGCATATCTTACCATGCTGGCTTCTTTTTCTGGGTGCTGGGGATTGAACTCAATTCTCATATTTGGGTGACAAGTACTTTTCCAGCTGGGCAACCACCATAATCCTTTTGTATTATTGTTTCACGGGTCTCTTTGGCTGTGGTGAAACTATGCAAGACTCATGAGTGTACTTTAGGGGGAAATGTGTTAATTCTTCCTGAGGAAATATAAATCAGAGTCTATACATCATTTAAAGGATATGTGTGACAGACCAAAGGACTGGTTCCATGCAAGCCTACCTCAGGGAAACAAGCATTTAAGTAGAATTAGCTATCAAAGTAGAGATGAACAAAAGATTACTTTTAGGAACACGGGCAACCTCTCTTTCATCAACTTTAACTGTATGCATTCTCCATGATAGAAAGTTAATGGTCACAATCTGATGGTGTTGTCCTTCTGCCAATCACAGCTACTCAAAGCTATGTATATTCATGCATATATAATTATGCATGTATGTATAAACATACACATAGCTCAACAGGACAATGGTCATGCCAGGCCTGGAGAAGAGCATCCCACAAAAGGAGACAGAGGGCCCAGCTATAGGATGAGTAGACAGATGTTCAGGACGTGTCATGTCAGCCCATTCACGGCCCACGACTGTGTTTGATGACAAGTCAGTTTTGTAAAAGGAAGCCTTTGTCTCTGGTGGCCCTGGCCAGTCTGTGACTTTTCTGAATAGCTATGACATTCCTACTCTTCTGGAAAGTTGTTCTTGCTTTGCCCACCATCTGTTGATCCTGTCTGTTTGCTAGTGAAACCATCTTTTTGCATGCTGCCCTGAACTATATCTTAGTAGCCTGCCTTCAATTTGTAAGGCCTCTGTGTAGATGTTTAAACATCATGGGCTCATTTGTTTTGCTTTTCCAGATAACCGGACTGTTATTGGGTTCTACTTGACATGTATGTATAATATACACAACGCATAAGTGAAGGATTCACCATTTGATGGATGGATATCTGGGTTGCTTTCCATTTGAGACCATTGCAGCCAAAACTAGAATGGCTGCTAGTTACCCTTCTATATGAGTCTTCCTTTCTTTCTGGTAAACACATTGGGAATAGACCAGCTTGGTCACTGGACACACACATGCTAAGCTTTACAAAAGTTGTGTTTTAAATTCCTCTCTTCTCTCTCTTTCTTTCTCTTGTTCTTTCTTTCTTTCTTTCTTTTTTTCTTTCTCTTTCTTTCTTCCTTCTTTCCTTCCTTCCTTCCTTCCTTTCTTTTTTCCGTAATATACACAGAATTTAATTCTATTCTATTAACTATTCTATATTGTGGAATGACTGACTGCATTCTTAGGTAAGTGGTTCCCAGACTTAACTTTTGAACCACAGTACGAACTCCTAGAGGAGTTGAGAAAGTCCACAGAGTGGCAAAACTCTTCATTTTGCCAACAATAACAATAGCAAAGGGCTACCATCTCCAAGAGGAAGGGATATTTCAACATCAATAAAAAGGGAAGTTCCTAATTTCAAAGCAAAAGAGAGCTAGTGTCCCAAAATCTGTTTAACTACAGAGAGTTCAAAACAATGTCATTATGGTTCCATACAAATACAGAAATATTTGCAACATCAAATTGTATTTAATAACACAGTATGTATAAGCATCTCCTTAATTTTACAGTACAAGTGTGCATTTGACACTGGTCTTTTTTTTTTTTTTTTGAACTTACATGGATCTAAAGTGCAGCTTGCTCTGATGTTTCATTGCTATCACTGACACTGTCTCAGGGTCTGGGAAGATGTCTCAGGAGAGAGGCCCCTGCTGTGCAGCATCTGGACCTGATTCCTGAACATGAAAGAAAAGACTGGGGGAGAATCCACGGGGGATTAAAAGTAACAGAGGGGTGGGAGTGGGGGAGGGCAAATGTACGAAAACACACTTCATTTGAAAATACCACAATGATATCTAATGGTCTGTATACTAGTTTAAAAAAAAAGCTGCATGTGGTGTCAATATACCTTTAAACTCAGCTCCCCAGAGTCAGAAGCAGGGTTAAAGACCCAGCCTGGTCTACATAGAGAATTCCATTCCGGCTAAGGCTACCTCATGAGGCTATCTCTCAAAGAACAAGGAAATAAGTAAATAAGGCCTGTGGGTTGTGAATTGCACACTTGACTTTGGGTGATATTTCAAAGTGTCTTTTATAATGTTTGTGGACCACACGGATGGAATAAGGAAGCACCACTATTAAGTAAGATGTTGGTAAATTAAGGAACTAGGAGCTTGCTACAGTGCTAATGGAACCTCAAAGTCAGTTCCATATTTTATCATTTCGGTACTGTGAGCAAAATCACAAGCTCATCCACTTACAGAGATAAACTTTTTTTTAAAAAAAAAATTGAAATCACTTGTAGTAAAAATTATCTTTTTTTTTTCAAAGAGATGTTTATTTTTTTATAATCTGTGCCCATAGTCATACCTTTTTTTGTTGTTGTTGTGGTAAACAGCCTGGACCAAAACTACTTAAGGAAAGAGAAGTTCATTTAGCTGAGAGTTCAGGTACAGAACATCACGTCAAACAAATCAAGGCAGCAGATGCTTCAAGTAACTGGTCACAAGGCATCTGCAGGAGGCGAGAGGAATGAACTGTGGAGTGCCCAGCTCGCTCCTCCCACTCTGCATAGCCCAGCATCTCCATCCAGGGAACAGTCATGCTTACAGCTAAGCTGGATTTTTCCACATCAGCTAACCTAGTCAAAATAATCCCCCAAAGGCATGGAGAAAGCTTGTCCTCAAAGTGACTCCAGGTTCCATCATGCTGACAGCACTAACCGTGGTAGTAGTCATGGTACTGGTTTTCCCGAAGTCTGAGAAAATGTCTGTGAAAAAGCAGAGTAGTGTTTAATTTGCTAGGATGTGCGCGCCCCCTGGTGGAGAATATGCAAAACCGAAGACGAGCCTTTCTTACTAGAAGTCCCAGTCTTGCCACCCTCATTAAGTATAGAAGACAAAATACTAGTAGATACATTTTTTTTTTTCAGCAGAAAAACGAAGACTCTGAAAGTAACATAGTGAATGTGTTACGGCATTTCACAGTTAAGGAAACCAAAGCTTTCGAAAGTTGACCGTTCATGTGGTGTTTGACTCGGAACGGAATCCGTTCTCGAAGCCAGAATTGGTATGCCAAGCGCCAGATACATTAAGAGAAACACATACACATCTAGTGCTGCTGTTATGAAAACTACAATACCTTTCTTCTGACATCTTGATGATTCTTCCCGCTGATTAGGAGCCAGCAGAATAGACGGACGACACTCAAGGCAGTGAGGTAGGGGCTACGGGAGGGTGTGAAGCAGACACTTGAAGCTACAGCCCAGGGTAGTAGCTAGGGACGTGGCCCAACACAAACTCATAGACTCACCTGAAACCGGATGAGGTTTATTTTGGGAACTCGATTGTGCAGTTTGAAAGTGTGAACTTTGTAAATGAGGATGTCAAATTGCAATATCAAAAATGTCAGACCAGCCTGAGACCTTAGAGAATCGCATTAGGTATAAGGCTGAAGCTCTGGAGCAGAGAGAAAAATGGCTCCTACGTTTCTGGTTTGGGACAATTTAGTGAGCAGTTGAGGTAGGAGATAGGAAAGAGGGGCAGGCTTGAATCAATAAATGATGAGATGTTGAAATAGTAGCTTTATTATATTTTTGTCTGTTTTAAAATTTTTTATAATAAAATGTTCATGGGCTAAAGAGATGTCTCAGTGGGGATAGGTGTTTGTCAGCAAACTTGACTCCCTGAGTTCAATCCCCAGAACCCACAGAGTGGAAGGAGAGAACTGACTCCCACAGGCTCTCTGTCCTCTGGCTTCCATACTTATGCCGTGGCACACACAGTCACACTCATGCACTCATGTAAACATACAAAGAAACAAACACATGAATGCATAAAGAAACACATGAAAACTTTTGTAATAGCCAGTAATAGAATCATGAGAGAATATGATAATTCTACTTGATTTCAATTTTGATCAACCATGGATTTCGGCTTCCTTGCCTGACTGTTGTCTATCATACAACTCTCCTGAAGAACAACTGGGTAAGCCTGGTCTGTTCCCTTATGTGGTCTGCCTTATATGAAAGCATACGGTTCCAAAAAACCTAGGTGAATTGTACCTAGGGTGAGGGCGTGGAGTTGTGCCCTTAATCCTCTTAGTACCTGTCTTAGTTAGGGTCTTAGTGCTGTGAACAGACACCATGACCAAGGCAACTCTTAGGAAGAACAACATTTAACTGGGGTTAGAAGAAGCACAAGCAAAGATGTGCCTGGCAAGAAATCACTAAGGATGAAGATGCTTTTTGGGTCCTGGTGGTGTGTACCCGGCTCCAACCACCTCCCTGGCCCACCAGTGGATCCTGGGAGAAGAACAGGAACGGAACGGGCTATGCAGGCTTACAGAGCCCCGAAGAAGCTGCATCAGCAGGAAGTGACACCTGCGTAGGCACCAGGAAGCTCTTCCCAGAGGAAGCTCCAGGCTTGTCTATGATGCAGAGACCCAGGGGTCTGATCCCCTAGAAACTGGTCCCGGAGCTGCTAGACCTGGGTAAGGGAGAGGGAGTAGATGTTTGTTCCTGCATAGGGTTCTGAGAGTAAGTTTTCAGTTTGGAAGGGTACTTTTCCTCCCTCTGAAGATTGTCCTTATAAGAGTGACCACCGCTGTATCCCATCTCATACAGGGCAAGTTTCCCCAACACTTGCCTGAGACACAGCTGGGAGGGCTGGTGTTTTCCCTGAGCCTAGCTTCATTCTAAAACTAGTCTCCAGCTGAGACAAGCTAGGACCACTGTAGAATGGACTCAATCCCTTAATCCAGCTAATTACTGAAGCTGCAGGTGTAGGTCAGCTTACTGTTTTAAGAAACTCCCATAGGCTCACTGCAACCTTTGGAAGGCAGGGACAAAGCTAAGCAGGTTAGAGGGCTAGTGGAAGAGCAGATCTGCCAAGGGCAAGGCCGGGGCTGGCACTCAGCACCTTTTTTTTTGCCTGCAGGGGTCTGTAAAAATGATGAGAACTCCTAGCCCACGTTTGGTTTGAATAGAGATGGGGTTTCAGTACTGACTAAGTGCCTTGAGGTATACACATGAAAACCAGGTTTCAGTGGATGACAGAGAAGAGTGTTTATACCAAGAGGGTAGAGGCAAAACGAATTAGGAGTTCAAAGCCACTCTTGAAGCAAATGTGAGGCCTGCCTGAACAGGTTAGGAGAGTGTCTCAAAAAACTTTACCTAGACTTCAAAAGAGCTAAGCCTAGCCTGGACCCTGCTGGGGAAGCCCACAGCCCTCTAGCAGATCTAGGAGCTTCCCTCCAGCAAAGTTGGTTCTGGAGCCCAAGTGGAGGGCTTTTAGTCCCTCCTCCAAATGTGCATTTTTCCAGAGTGAAGTTTATTAAAGTTTTTCTCTCTTTGAAGTCTGGGCCATTGCTCTCCGACACGCTTATTCACAGCCCCAGTCAGCGTGTATCATTGTGACAGGATGAGCAAGTCTGCACACATACACCCAACAGTTGCAAGGGCCAGAGGAGAAGAGAGTGCGTCTGCCACTTGATTTCCCACTGTGCATCAGGACTAGGGCCACCATCACCAGAGGGTGTATGCTTTTGAGTTCTTTAGAAGCAATGTAACCATCCATCTAAAGCACAACTGGTCAACTGTGAGCTTCATTGAAGGACTCTGGGTAATTATCCCTTAAAAAGTCCATGTCCATATGTGCCTGACTCACCTCACTTTCTGTGTTTATTAAAGAAGCCCATACCCATGAAAAAACAAACAAACAAACAAATCTAAATGCAAGGTTCTGTGTCCATGGGGGCCATTGCCTATAATAAACAAGATCACAAGGAAATAACCTGTATATGCCTAGCATAGCCTCAGTTAGATAAGTTCTGAAAATGCATTTAGGAAACTTATTACTAACCACGGCAAAGCATAATGCCTAAGAACATCAATATGGGAGAACATTTGCAAGCCAGGCTATAGGTCTAATACAATGCAGACTTTTTTTTTCTTAAGTAAACAGAGAGGAAAAATTCTCTTTGCCGTGCACATGGATTCTAGCTGTGGGAATTTGAATACAGTGAGCAGTTTCTCGCTTTGTTTTCCAGTTTTCTGCAGGCAGCATCTTGGAATTGTGAAAATAGAGAAAGTTACGCATTCATTTTCTGCTTGTCTGTTTTGTTTCAGTTTGGTTTGGTTTTTGAAGTTGGGACATTCAAGGACAGCATCTTGATGTCCAGGGTTTGTTGATCAGAGTTGAACACTGATGCGTTCTTACAAAAGGGCTCATTTAGGAAAACTGATGAGACCTCATCTCTGCAACTCCCCAAGCCCTGCACACAAGATCAAATTTGAATTGACTTATATTACCATAAAATATGCATGAAAGATTGTTTAAAACTGGATCCATCGTCAATGGCATCCTAGCTTTTCCGGACTAAGATTTTTGTTTACTCTATGAAAATGTCATACATGCATATGATACACATCATGTATGTATGACATTTACACCCTTCGCATTACACTTCAATTCCCCCAACACATCACCTTCACAACTTCATTCCTGGTTATTTTTATTTTTTTAAACTTTCTGGGTCCAGTTAGAGTTGTCCATACATACATGAGTATTATCCACTGGAACATGGGCAACCATCAGTGACAACTCCTGACACAGAAAAGTAACATTCCCCCTCCCCCCCAGCAGACCATCAGTGTATGATCACTGGCTGGAGAGCAATTTTATTCTAGCAACATGGCTGCTTTGGAAAGAGATCACATCCAAAGATGCTCTAGATCTGTGTGAGTCAGCTGGAATGACACATTTTAATCCCTCTGGCTGGAATACAGACACACCCTTAGTACATATCTTTAATCCCAAACAATAAAGGTAAAGTTAGTTTAAAGAAGGAAGCAGTCATGTTTGAAAGTGGTGTATAATTGAGTGGCAGACAACGTGATGATCAGAAAGATTTGATGAAAGAGTCAGAGATGAGATATGCTCATCTCTCACAGGAACAGACAGGAAAGAGAGGTTGCTTAAGGGCAAACAGTGAGGCAGTGGAGTGCAGTGGAGTCGAGTTTGTGCAGTTCAGGAGAGGGCAGCAGAGGCAGTTGAAACCAGAGAATAAGAAGGAGCCAGAAGAATAAAACAAATTGCCAGAGTTAGTTTGAGGCCAAGCAGAGCAATTCAGTGAGAACCTGAGAAAAGCTGGATTGAAGCAGTCAGCTTGGAAAGGAGTTCGGGCCAGAACAGCTGACTTGAATGGGCCAGCCAAAGTTTAAAAAGAGCTTCAAAGGGTGAATGCAATAAGCCTCCAAGGTAACAATTACATCTGATGAATAAAAGTTACATTTCCAACTGACCATATTGTCTCAGTGGGTGAAGGGAAACTTTCTGGCTATGTCATGTAAAATTTTGCTGAAGCCAACTCATGTGATGGTTTACTGAAGCAGACCTACGAGAGGACACATGATGTTTGAAAGCGTATAAGTAGGACCCAACAGACAGTGATGGTGCGCTTGCATTTCTAGCTGTGCAACGCTTCATTGGTCTTGCATCTTCACTGATTTTCACTTTGTTTTGTTTTGTTTTTTTATTATTATTTTTTTATTTTCTAAGTTATTTTATTTACATTCCAAATGACTTCCCCTTTCCTGTTTCCTCCCTCCCGGAAAGTCCTATAAGTCCCCTTCCCTCCCCCTGTTCCCCATTCAACCCCCTCTCGCTTCTCTGTCCTGGCATTCCCCTACATCCAGTCTTTCCAGGACCAGGGGGTCTCTCCTTCCATCTTCTTGGAAATCTATTGATATGCGGATTGTGTCTTGGGTATTCTGAGATTCTGGGTTAATATCCCCTTATCAGTGACTGCATACCATGTGTGTTCTTTTGTGATTGGGTTACCTCACTAAGGATGATATTTTCAAGTTCTGACCATTTGCCTAAGAATTTCATGAATTCGTTGTTTTTAATTGCAGAGTAGTATTCCATTGTGTAAATATACCACATCTTCTGAATCCATTCCTCCGTTGAGGGACATCTGGATTCTTTCCAGCTTCTGGCTATTATAAATAAGGCTGTTATGAACATAGTGGAGCATGTGTCCTTACTGCATGCAGGGGAAACCTCTGGGTATATGCCCAGGAGTGGTATAGCAGGATCCTCCGGGAGTGTCATGCCCAGTTTTCTGAGGAACTGCCAAACTGCTTTCCAGAGTGGTTGTACCAGCTTGCAATCCCACCAGCAGTGGAGGAGTGTTCCTCTTTCTCCACATCCTCACCAACAACTGCTGTTTCCTGTCTATCCAGTGGAAAAAAGATAGCCTTTTCAACAATGGTGCTGGTTCAACTGGAGATCAACATGCAGAAGAATGCAAATTGATCCATTCTTATCTCCTTGCACTAAGCTCAATTCCAAGTGGATCAAGGACCTCCACATAAAACCATACACAATGAAACTAATAGAAAGGAAACTAGGGAAGAACCTTGAACATATGGGCACAGGGGAGAATTTCCTGAACAGAACACCAATAGCTTATGCTCTAAGATCAAGAATTGACAAATGGGACCTCATAAAATTACAAAGTTTCTGTAAGGCAAAGGACACTGTCAAAAGGACAAAGCAGCCACCAACAAACTGGGAAATGATCTTTACCAACCCTACATCCGACAGAGGGCTAATATCCAATATATACAAAGAACTCAAGAAGTTAAACTCCAGAGAGGCAAGTAACCCTATTAAAAATGGGGTACAGAGCTAAACAAAGAATTCTCACCTGAAGAATATCTAATGGCTGAGAAGCACATAAAGAGATGTTCAACATCCTTAGTCATTAGGGATATGCAAATCAAAACAACCCTGAGATTCCATCTCACACCAGTCAGGATGGCTAAGATCAAAAACACAGGAGATTTTCCCTTTGTTAACAGAGGCATGGCAGAAAACTTCTTCTGGCATTCTGACTGGTTCTAGTCACTCCTGCTGACTCCTGCTGATTTGGTGGAGGCCTAGCTGTTTCTTCTGGATTGTGCAGCTGCTGCTGATTTGTGTTTGGTGACACTTTTGAACTGGATTGCTGGTATTCTGACAATAAAAATTGGAATCACTTCAAAGAAATACTCCTGAACAGGTCCACATTCTCTTGTCCTATTTATCATCTTTTCTTCCCTTCGTTTGGATTGTGAACTAGAAGGGGGGTTGAAGTGTTTGAGAATTCTTATTAAAGTAGGTTTTTTAAAAAATCTAAGCCTACAGTAGGAGGTGGAGTCTTTTTGGTGGCTTCTCACTTCTCCATGCTTGTCTTTTAACTGGCTAGATCTTATGCAGAGAACCACAGGACATCATGAGCTCTGTGTGCAATAGCCATGTCATGTCCTGAAGACAGCATTTCACAGCACTCCAACCCATCCCTGGCTCTTAAAGTCTTTCTAACCGCTTCCCCCGCCCTTTGAAGATGTTCCTAGAGCCTTGGCAATAGGGCAGATAGGACAGACATACTATCTCTATGGCTGAGCATTCTCAGTCACTTAATCTTAACATTTGAGTAGTTAAGAGCCTCTGCATTGACCACTATCCACTGTCGTAACTTAAAAAATATTTTAAACTTTTGTAAAATTGAAAATATTTCATAATGAACATTATGTTAGATACAAATTTTCCTTCCCCAGTAAAAAGAAAGAAGCTGAATTATCGGGGAGGGGGGATAAACAGATATGAAGGTTTTGAGAAAAAGAATGTGCAGCAATCTTCTTGGTTTACCCCTCAGTGGGACCATATTAAATACTGATTGTGGTTATTGTGGCAAGAGGGATTATGTGCAACTGCATGTTCCTTCTTAGTGTAGATGGGTTAAAATTAGTGGTGAATTGAACTCTAGGTCAAATAGAATCAAATGAAAAGAAAAACAATCATGAATAAGCATTGTGTTGAGAATGAAGAAGTCACATTTTTGCTTCTTGGGGGGAAACAGACATCACAGAGAACCTAAGTTGCTGGAAGACAACCAAGCAGCTTTTTCTAAACACAGTCCTAGCTGCTGTCAATAGCTCGTTTTGTTCCATGACTACTTTGTGACTTACCCTCAGTGCCCAGCCACAGAGAGGACAAGGGCTTAATAATTATTTAGGGATGTGTGGTCACTGGCAAAACCCTTCAAAAGGCATTATTTCCATCTGCTCAGCTAGTTGATGGTTCAAATTTGGAGCGGATGGGTGAATTTTCCCTAAAGCATGCTGACCTGAGACCCAAGGCCTGGCTCAGATTCAGAAGCTACTCTTTTTAGAAGAAAATTAACAACAAAATGTTATGAAACCCATAGAATTAAATTCACTCAAGCCTCTGAGAACCAGGATGAGGAGATCTTTGGGGAAGGAATGACCAAGTTGTATATCTACATGTCACCCAGAACATGACAATATGAGTATTTAAAATACTTCACTTCCTAAGAATGTCAGACCACATCTCACTGAACCCATAGTGTCTCGTGCGTCAGTGCTCTATTGTGCTTGCAACCACAATATTGTAGAGAGAATCTCTTGTGTACTGTATGGAAGCATAACCTGTCAATAAAAAGCTCATGGCCTATTAGCTGAGGTGGGAAATAGGAGGTTGGAGTTCCAGTAGGGAGAGAGGAACTCTGGGATAGAGTTAGACGTGGGAGATTTGCCCCAAACTCTGAAGAGACAGTACGTTAAACTGAGAAGAGGTAGCCAGACACATGCCATTCATAAACTAGAATAAACAGGTTAGTTAAGTCATGAGCTAGTCAGGGAACAAGCTGAAACTTATGGCCTAGGCATTTATTCATAGGTAAGTCTCAGGGTCGTTACTTCAAGAACTGGGACATAAATGGGAAAGCCCATGGTTACACAGTACATCACAATTTACTATTCTATTTATTACCTGTTGGTTCACTTTTATACTAATCTGTGCTGTCTAGTACTCTAGATATTCACCACCGTCTGAACGTTTATTTTTTTTTCTGACACAGAGGAGTTATGTGATGGCATGTTTTTGTGGATGAATGCAGGAATGAACAAAGAATAGGTTTGAGGAGTTCAAGGGCCCAACTAGTTCAACTGATAGAAAGAAAAACCCATCATTAAATAATTTCTCTGATTAGGGGCAGGGTGCATGCTTATCATAGACAAGAGCCTGAGGTCATCATTAGCAGTGAATAAACCAAGGAGGGAAGCACACTCCCATCATCTTAGCATTTGGGAAATAGAGACTGAAGGTCCAGAAGGTCAATGTCTTCCTTGACAATTTATGAAGTTCGAGGCCAGCCTGGGCTATATGAGACCCACGTCTGTCTGTTAAATACTTACCTTTCTTTATTTAAATTTTTTTTTAGGTGCTGAGCATTATGCTGTTGAATCATGGGGCTTTCATCAAAGGGGAGAAACAACTCTTGCTTTATGTGACTGTTAAGAAGATCAAGCAAGACTATCCATATGAAGTGATTGCTAGGATTCCATCATATGATGTTGGTTGTGAGGTACGTGCCTTTCACTTGGGAGGCAGAGGCAGGTGGAGCTCTGTGAGTTTGAGGCCAGCCTGGTCTACATAATGAGTTTCCGGCTAGCTAAAGCAGCACAGTTAAGCTCTGTCTATAATAAAAATAAATGTGAAAAAGACAGGAAGAAAGAAAGAAGAAGAGAAAGAGCCTTCTGAGTCACCAACAAGAAGAAATTCAACGTGAGCAGCTTTACAAGTGACTAGCAATCAGATATTCCCAGAAACTCAACTAAAAAACCAAGGCGTGACTACTTTTCTTCCTTGCTTTGTTTGTAAAGCCATTCAGCCTATCCATTCACACATGGGCGTTAGTGGCTGACACTTTTACATGATTGCACAAAGCTTGTCCTCATTAGCATGGAATGTGCTAGTGTCTTAGAAAGCAGCTAGCCCTACTGTCCTCCACCCTAGATCCTTAGATGATGGGCTAAACTGAACACTTGCACTGAGCCTGGGGCTATCACTCAGGATGTCTGTTTTGTTCATTTGTTAGCTGGAACCAATTACCCGGATAGAATTTCCAACACTGTCCCTGCCTAGGGCCTCCCATTACCTTCTCCTTATTACTTGAACTTGTATTGCTGCCAGTGGTGCAGATGGTGGGGTTATTGGGAATGGAGCCCTTGTCCACTTTCACAAGCTGTCCCCAAACCAGCTTTGTGCCCCCCCCCAGCTGAGGGGAATGGGACTCCCAATCCCCTTTGTTTCCTGAGAGGGCTCACCCTCTTGTTCTCTGGATCTAGTTATGTTTGTGACTTAGCTGTCATCTTTCTTTCATTTAAGACTTCAAAGCTGAATAACATTTCCTAGGACACAGAAAAACCTCTCTGAACCATACCCCACCCAATCTTTGTCCAACACCATCTTCCTCAGAGGGATTTCATCAGTGTTTGGGCCTTGAGACCACTTCTTTATGACTAATACTGGCTTCCTCCCTCCTTAAAATGCTCCATAATCCAAGACTCCGTGGATGACCAGGAATGGACTTTATACAGAGTAATTAAGTGTCCCTTTTGCAACTGAGCTTGTTTCCTGTATCCTCACTTCTGAGGCAAAAGAAAAACAGGATCTTCTCTCCCTAAGAACCACATTTCTGAGAAAAGCCCGGTCCACTGTGTCTTTGCTTTCTTCACCCATCTCCATGTGTTTAGACACTTCTTCCCAGATAACCCAGTCCAGTTGGGCTCCCTGGCCCAGTCTTTATGACTGTGCAGATCAAAGCAGAATAACTTAAATTTAAATACTCCACAAACTCCGAAACTAACTCAAGCCTTTAGGACAAAATTTAATACGGTGGTCATACCAACAGGTTAGACTCAGCCCACATCTGTTTAACAACCAATTTAAATCATATTTGGGGGGATAAAGAAGCCTTTTATTGGACTTAAAAGAGGAATTATAGAGAGAACATCTGTGTATTGTATGGATGTATGACCTGTCAATTAAAAACTAATGGCCCACAGGAAAGGGTAGAATAGAAGGTGGGTCATCATCCAGGAGACAGAGAGAATTCTGAGATAGGACCAGGCAGGAAATTCATCTGGGAAGATGTGAGGAACAGATACATGGTACCCGAGTACAAGTGACCAGCTATGTGGCAGATTGTAGGTTAAAATAAATGTGTTTTTTAAAATTATGATCTAGCTAGAGAAGAACCTAGCTATGTGGTCAAGGTATTTGTAAATACATTTTGAGTCTGAGTCTTATTTCTGGGGGGGGGGGGCATGGGCCTAGGAGAAAGAACCTGGACCTAACTTGTACATCCATCTCAATATGGTAATTAAAATAATCAAGTAAAGGGGTCAGAAAGATGGCTCAGTGTGTGTGTTGGGGGGGGGGATGTCTGTCCTAGGTGATGCTCTCCTTGAATTCAGTGAGTGCAGGGTTAGAGCAATGACATAGCTCTGAAACTTTAGCCTTGAAATGATGAGAGAGGTTAGGTAGGCAAGCACTCTCTGAATAGTAACATACTGACTTGCAAAAAGAAGCAGGTGACCCAAAGTAAAGGAGATAGATCTAGCCTAAAGGCAGACATGCCAGGCCAAGAAAGCTACCTTTCAGGTGACATTTAAGATGGGCCTAGATCTGTGTGAGCTTCGTTAAGTGTCTCATTTTTTCTTTGGTTTCAGTTTTTTAACCTGTAAAATGGAGACTATAGTTGTACCAACTTGATGAGATTGCTGTAACAACTAAATGAGTAAATACTACGTATCAGATCTTTGGAGCAGTGCCTCCTCACCTGTAGTAGATTGGATGTACATGTCTGTTGTTACTTTTGCTTCTGGACTATGGGGTAGGGTGAGTTCTTGCTCAATATCCTTTTATAAAATTGTCATTATATAGCATAATACCATATGTTATAAACATTCCCATTGGAAAGAAATTTAATTTAAAAAATTGTTACCATCTTTTCAGTCTCTACTCCCAAGGGTCAGTTGTCTAAAGTACTGTAAGGATACTATAGCCCTTTGTCTGCTTTTGTAAATAAAGTTTTATTGAAACACAGTCATGGTCACATGTTTCCATGATTGTCTATGGCTGTGCCTATGTGACAAGAGAGTTAAATAGTTCCCACAGGGATCCTATGACCTCCTGTAACTTGAAATATTCTCTGACTTTTCATAGAAAAGATCTAGGGAGTTACTGAAATGGCCCAGTGATTAAGAGTGTTTGCTGCTTGTGATGGGTAATCTGGGCTGCCAACTTGACTACATCTGAAACCCGTTCAAACCCAAGCATCTGGACATACCTGTGAAAGGGTATTTTAATTGGATCATTTGGGGTTAGAAGGCCCACGCTAAGTCTGGGCCACAATTTCTAATGGCATCCCACATAAAGACATGGAAGAAGGAAATCTTTGCCTGCTCGTCTTCTCAATAGCACATTCTACTGCAAGACACCACTTTACTTACTTAGTAATAGAGACTCACTTCTTCCAGATTTCAGTGTAGACTGAAGAGCTACTGAGATATCCAGCTTCATGGACTGAGTAGTCACTGAATTATTGTCCTTTCCATTAGGAGGCAGCTATTCTTGGATTAGCAAGATCACGGCCCATAAGTCATTCTAAATTTCCCCTTCAATGAATTTCTCTCCCTCCCTCCCTTCTCTTTCTATCTTTATCTATATCATCTATCTATCTATCTATCTATCTATCTATCTATCTATCTATCTATCTATCTATCTATCTATCATCTATCTATCTATCTATCTATCTATCATCTATCTATCTATCTATCTATCTATCTATCTATCTATCTATCTATCTATCTATCTATCTAACTATCTATCTATCATCTCCATCTCTAAGAGAGTGGACCCACCCCAGGTATCCCCCAACCCTGGAATATCAAGTCTCTGCAGGGCTAAGTACTTCTTCTCCCACTGAGACCAGACAAGGCAGAAGAGTTAGGGGAATGGATTCCACAGACAGGAAACAGCTTTAGGGATTCCTCCTGTCCCACTGCTCTTGTTCAGGACCCACATGAAGACCAAGCTGCATATCTACTACGTGTGTGTGTGTGTGTGTGTGTGTGTGTGTGTGTGTGTGTGTGCGCGTGTGTGTGTAGGGGCTTAGGTCTAGCCTGTGTATGCTCTTTGGTTGGTGGTTCAGTCTCTGAGAGCCCCCAAGGATCTAGGTTAGTTGACTCTGTTGATCTTACTATGGAGTTCCTATCCCCTTTGGGACTTGAATCCTTCCCCTAATTCTTCCATAAGAGTCCCCAAGTTCCATCCACTGTTTGACTGTGGGTGTCTGCTTCTGTCTGAGTCAGCTGCTGGCTTGAGCCTCTCAGAGGACAGCCATACTAGGCTCCTGTCTTCTAGCAAAACAGAGTATCATTAATAGTGTCAGGGATTGGTGCTTGCGCATGGGATGGGTCTCTCCAGTTGTGCCAGATATTGCTTGGTCATTCCCTCAGTCTCTGTTCCATCCCCTATCCCTGCATTTCTTGTAGGTAGGACAAATTTGGGGTTGAAAGTTTTGTGGGCAGGTTGGTGTCCCTATAGCTCCATTGGGCTTCCTGCCTGACTACAGGAAGTGGCATCTTCAGGTTCCATATCTCCACAGCTGTGAGTCACCCCCATTGATTCTTGAGAATCTCCCCTATCCCAGGTTTCTGGTGCATGTACTAGAGATGCCCCCTACCTCCATCCCCACCTCCATCCCCACCTCCACCAGCTGCAGATGCCCATCTGGCCATCTCCCCATCTCTCCCCACACCTGATCCTGACCCTCCCATTCCCCTGCCCATCCCCTCTCCCACCCAGTTCAAGCATCCTCACTTGGGCCTTCTTGTTTAGCTTCTTTGGGTCTGTGGAGTGTAATATGGTATCTATATTTTATGGCTAATATCCACTTATAAATGAGTATGCATGTCCTTTTGGGACTGGGTTATCTCACTCAGGATGATATTCTCAAGTTCCATCCATTTGCCTACAAAATTCATAATATCTTTGTTTTTAGATTCCCCACTATAGGCCCCTGCACTCACATGCTCACATATGGAGATGTAAATGTTTGTTTTGTAAAGTTGTTGAATTTTGCTCTGCATATGTTTGAGCCCGCGTTACCGCACAGATTCCGATAGGAATAGCTACCAGAACTACAGCGCTCGAATTTGAAAGCAGAAGATGAGGCACGCCAGGAGCAAGTGGAGGGAGAGGGCTTACAAGTCTCCCAGTTATAGCCTGTGGTGGAGTCTGGCTCTGACTTTGATGGGATAGGAAAGTGCCAACCTATAGTAGGGAATCACTCATCATCTCTCGCCTGTTTTTTTCTTCATCCACTCCTCACCCCCCTCACCAGCATTGATGGGAGTCAATCTGTCCAACCACATTAGAGAAAACCATAATTTGATCTTTTTATGTGTAACAAAATAACTCATTGTTTACAGTAAGTCAGTTACTAGGGCACACGGAATGAAGAAGACCTTTGACCTCAGAGTCTGCATTTTACTGCAAAACCATAAATCCCTTCTAAGCAAGGACCTATGACTCCATACAACATTCTCTAGACACAGAAGAGAGTGGGGAATGCCCGGCATGGCACATAACTGGTAACTAATTAACAGCTGCAATCGGGCTCATAAAAGACAGTGTCAAAATTCTGCACCTTTCCTGAATCCTTCTTTTTATTCCGTTATAGGCAGTATAAATATCTTTTCCATCTGTGGCTTTTCCTCTAATTATGTTAGATATTTGCCCCCAGAATCAACTTTTTAGGAAGAGTATCTACCATCAGGATTGAAAATAACAATTAACACATTGACAAGACTGGGCTGGGTGTGATGGTGAGAGTTTATTATCTTGGTACTCCTTGGAGTCTAAATCAGGAGGACAGGGAGTTCAAAGTCATCCTTGGCTACATAGCAAGCCAACCTGGGCTACAAGAGGAGGAGGAAGAGGAGGAGAAGGGGCAGGTTAAATTTTGATCTATCTAAATTAACTTTTCATTATAATTTCAAAGCTTTCCCTTATTTAAGAAACTTTACCAACCTCAAGCTCTGAGATTTGTGAATCTCTACCTTTATCTTGAGCACTGGTTCTCAACCTGTGGGTCAAGTCCCCTTTAGGTACCCTGAATGACCCTGTCATAGGGGTTGCATATCAGATATCCTGTATATCAGATATGTGCATTATGTTCTGTAACAATAGCAAGATTGCGGTTATGACAGAGCAATGAAGGAGTTTTACCGTTGGGTGTCACCAGGAGATGAGGAGATAAAGGATCTCAGCATTGGGGAGGGTGAGAGCCGTTGCTCTAGAGTTTCTATTTTTTGAACACAATTGTTAACCTTATTAAAGAGAGCGTTTCCCTATTAGCACTTTTGACACACCCCCACACTGTAACAAAGGCCCCCCCCCACGAGTTTCTTTTGACATTCTATTCCATTTCAATCCCTGAGATCTTTGTTTTGGCCATGAGATATTCCCCAATTATTTAAGAAGGTTCTTGGTATTTCTGTTATAATGGTTCCTGGTTTTTGCTTTTTGTAACTTTCTTTTAGTCGGTTTCTTATTTATTCTTGCAAATTTATGCCTGTGTGTGTAAATTTTAAAAATAGTCTGTAAAGCTCCACTGGAAAACATTGGTAGGATCTGTACTGAAATGGCATTGAATGTATAGACGAATACTGTGGTGGTTATGAACATTTTATTTTTGTGTATGAGAAAATATGGAGAAAGAAATAGAGAAAGAAGACAGGCAGAGAGAAAGGGTGTGAGCCATGCATTGGTGCCTTGCCATAATTATAATCTAACAATTCATAAAATTCTAGTTCATCTTTGACTGGCAATGTATAATATTATCCTTCCTTAATGACCATCATATTTCTGTCCTGAGTGGCATGGTAGATAACTTGTAATCATATGTCCATTTCACTGTGAATATTTTCAAACTTTCTCCCAATCTCTGGGCCATGAACTTTTAGAGCAGGTTTCTTTGTACACGCCCACGAAAGTGTCATTCATTTTTGTAGACTACATGTCCTAGGTGGTACAGTCCCCACAGCAGGGTCAAAGTTTCCACTGTGACAATGAGAGCAAGGTCCAAGAGGTTTTATGGCAAGGCGGTTTCACCAAATCCAGTTCATTTGCAACAATGCTTCGGATGCAACCTGTGTGTCTTTTCTCACTGATTTTTTTTGCCCACATAGCAGCTGTATCGGTAAGTAGATACCACCTGCTTCCTTAGATATTTAAGAGCATTCGTTGTAGCCTGTTACCCATTTTGTGTACACTTGTTTCCTTCCAGATTAATCATCTTTTGAATGGACATGGTAAGAGGCATTCCCTATGCAGTTTTTCTGAGTTGTCTTCAATAAGATTCAAGTTTTCCTCCAACAACACTGTTTTCGTTATTTTTCTTTTAGCGGACCACGATACAGATGTTGGTGAACTGAAGGATATTTCAGAAATCAACTTAGGTGAGCTCAGTGTCTGGACTGTTGAGGCCTTGAGATCATGTGCTTACTATTTAACTCATCTGATGGATTAGCCAATGAGACAACGTCTCTCTGTGGAGTCCTGGGTGGCTTGGAAACTGTTAAAGCAAAGCCTGAGTGGACTCAAGTTGGGGTTCACCCTTCCGCTTCTACCTCAAGATTTCCAGGACCATGGAGAGATAGTTCCATGCCTAACATGAAAGGATTTAAAGCACTGTGATAGGACTACCTTTTGGAGAGACAAGTTTGTTGGTGCTTACTGGCATTAGAAGTTTCTAGAAAATGATGGTGTCTGAGAGAAAAAGGCTTACATTACAGTGTATGTGTTCATGTCAGCATAGATGCAAGTATGTGTGAGGAGGCCAGCGGTCTGTTTCCATTATGTATCTTAAGGATCTGTCCATCTTGTTTTTGAGACAGGATCTCTCTCTGATCTGTGTCTTGCCAAGCAGGTGACACAGACTGATCAGTGAGGCCCAGGGATCTACCTGCTTCTGCCTCTTTGTCTTTGGTATCAAGTTACTCCTGGGTTTTTACTTGGGTTCTGAGGCCCAACATTTTTACCAACTGAATCACCACCCCAGGGCCAAGGTTAGCTTTTTCTAAGGAAGCTAATGAGCCCTCGCTGGATCTACGATCATGTAACAAGTTTTCTGTTTATGAAAAATTCATAGTTTCTAGTTTGAAGGGGAAGAATAGTTAATTATTCTACTAGCTAAATAAACTATAAAGAATAAGATGGTAGCTTTATTTTGTAGCAGAAAGATACCAAGCCTGGACAGGCCCATCATATATACTGGTGGCTAGTTGATGAGGTATAAAGGAATAGATAAATATATTTCTATTTGGATAGCTTATTCAGAGATGTACTTATTGAGGAACCCATGTTATCATCCAATATCAAGAGGAAAGACATCAAGGTGTTGCCTGTCTTGTCTCTGGGTTCTATTTCTGGGGTTTCAGAGAAGCCTTTGCATAATGACATCTTTGGATGGGACTGGTGTCAGTGGAGGAACATTTCGTCACAATCACCTTAGAGTTTGCAAAGACATCCATGTCTAATGACATCTGCGTCTTGTAATGGGGGAAATTCTGGCATCCTTATGCCGGAAGACAGAGGAAACCTCCCATAGTTAGAGACTCACTGAGGATTGCAGGTGCAGCAGTGAACCCCGTCCAAGTCTTTAGATCTAAACTGTAGTAGGTGAGTGCCGTTTGAAGATGACAGACCTCTCAAAAAGGTGTGGTGGCAAACACCTGTAACTGCAGTGCCAGGGAAACAGAGGCAGGCAGTTCTGAGTTCAAGGCCACCCTTGGCTACAAAGAGAGCTCACAATAGACCTGAACTACATGAGACCATATTTAAAAAGAAGCAGATGGGACAAAATGCTGGTACTCTAGTTACTTAGGGGGAAGAGTGTGGTATGTTGTAATTGTTAACATTTAGCAATCATTTGGCATTCCTTCCCATTGATGATGATGATGATGATGATGATGATTTTGTTGCTGCTGCTGCTCCTGCTGTTTTGAGACAGGATTCCTCTCTGTATCCCTGGCTGTTCTGAAACTTGCTTTGTAGAACAGGTTGAACTCAAGCTCAGATATTTGCCTTCCTCCACCCCAGGAGTCCTGGGATCAAAGGTGGGCACCACCATGCCTGAGTGATGATTAGCTATTTCTATTTGGAGCACATTCTAAAGCGCCTTTCTTTATGGGTAGTATTGTGTTTGAAGTATCATGGATACTCATATAGTTAAGGAAACATGATAATAATTAATCAAAGCCAAGACATGAACCCAGACAGGCCTATTCTGTGCATTTTTAATTAGGGTAAAGTTAAAAAGTAATGAATTGATTAAATGTTACTTTTAAAAGACAGATGGAGTTCATTCCATGGTTGGGAAGTTTTCCCGTGATCTTTCTCTTTAAGAGTCTTAGTTTTAGAAGTTCTTTGAGGTCATGGATAAGCAAATCAAGCAGTGTGTATGTGTGTTCATTCTGAAAAGCATCTGAAAAACAGGCCCTTGAAGACATGCATAGCCTTGAATGGATCCACAGGTAGGTTCCAGGTATTCATTACTGCAAGGGCATTGTCCCTGGCTTAGGTTCGGAAGCTGCCTTCTTCCTCTTGGGAGGAAGTCCACTTAGTGCATTTACCTAGGTGAAGGGGAGGGACCCTGAAAGGGCTGGGATGGGACACCAGTTGAAAACTCACCTGGACCATGACCTCCTAGTTCATGACCTTTCTGAGCTCTTTTTTTTCTTTAAAGAAGCAAAGCTTTAGAGTTCATGAACAACATAATCTCTTCTAATTCATCTTAGTTATAAGGTTATTTTTAAAATATCATTATTTTCTATGAATAGATGTTTCGGCTGCATGCATGTCTGTATACCACATGAATGGCTGGTACCTGTAAAGATCAGAAAAGGGCATTGGTCCCCTGGAATTGTGTTACAGATGGTTGTGGACTGCCAATGAGGTGCTGAGAACCGAATTCAGGTCCACTATAAGAATAACCACTGTCCTTAACCACTGAACCATCTCTCTAGGCCATTTCTAAGGTTCTTGAAGAAGGACTTTTATTCCAAAATCAAAAAGAGGGCACATCAATATGTAATACTTACTAACTGTTCAAATCTACGTAGGTAGAAGGAAAGATTTGCAGTTTTGAAAAGAGATAGATGACTGTATGAAATGAAAGATATGCAATGGCAAATATTAATTGTACCATGACCTGTCTTTTATTAATGTTGACTTCAAATATCCTTTTGTTTTTAAATCCACTCCAGCTGCAGGCCTGAACCTCTTTCAAGGAGACATCCTTCTGCCCGTGAGTACTGACAATGACATATATTCTGTGCCTTGGGAATTGTGGACCCTCTAGAGGCTCAACCTGTGCTCCAGGGCTAGCTTCATGTTGAACACTATGGAGGGGAAGCAAAGATGCATGTATAATCTATAGTGTATAAGAATATCCCTATAGTTGATAGTAATAAAACCCCCAGAGCACAGAAAAGTATACAAATATCAAATTGTTTATTTGTCTAGTTTTTTCCCAATAAGCAAGTGTTTTCAGGTGCTGTCCCCCAGTTGACAGTTAACTGGCCCCTTCATTTTGCTCTTATTAATGCCTCTGAATCTCCAAAGACTATCTCTAAGGAGTTCCCATTGTTTTTATATTAAGAAGATAAATTCCCTAAATTAGTTGGGTTCCTTTAGGAGTGAGTCAACTGATAGCTATGAAGGTGACCATGGTCTTCTCAGTTGTTTTCGATTCTTCAGGTATTTTTTTTCTTTTTTTTTTCTGCCATTTTGATATTATCACCTAATCTACACAGTATCTGGTTCCCTTAAGATATTTTTCATATGCCCTTACTTACCTTTGTCCTTCCTCATCTCCCCAATCCCCTTCTATGCTGACCCTTCCAGTCCCTGTACTCCCCCTTCCACTTAAAACCCTGGGGTTCTATCACCCGACTCACCCTGCTCCCTTTAGGCCTCCCTTTGTATTGTTACGAGTCCCTTTCCAGTTTCCTGACCCCTGTTCCTCTCTACTTCCACCTAAATACCAAGATATAGATATTGAAAACTAGAAACCAGGACCTACCTGCCCTTGTGGCACATGCATACAAGGGGATTTTATCCAGTTGCAAATAGAAATGAAACTGTCAGAGGGTAAAAAGGTGGAACTGGGCATCATGTTTGCTTTTGTCTTTCACAGAGAACCAGAAATGCCCTGAGGGACCCGACAAGCAGATGGAAGCTCCCCATTCCATACATCCTGGCTGACAATCTGGGTAATGGAGGTTGTTCTTAATTAGATGTGTGTACACTCTTCTCTCCTGCGTCTCCTGGTCGCTGGGTTCAGAACAATACATAAAGAGCCCCAAAGATTATTTCATGGGAAGGAAGTCAGGAAAGTGCTTGTTTTCCAAGCATAAAGACTTGAGTTCAATCCCCAGTATACATGTAAAAAAGTCTGGCAGGCTGCTTCATGCTTGTAATCCCAGTGTTTGCAAGGTAGAGACACGTGAGTCATGGGGACTTGAATCAGCCAGCCCAGCCCACTTGGTGAACTCCGAGATAATGAGAGACTCTGCCTGGAGACAGAGTGAATTACACCTGAGGAGCAACACCCCAAACTGACTTCTGACCCCACACTCAAACTTGCACATGTGTACCTATCTCAACACAAGCATGCACACATGCATGCAGGCATGCACTCACAGTCAGAAGTTACTGCACACACAAAAAAAATGGTAGCAAAATTAGGAAAAACATGAAGAACAAAATCGAATATTTTTGACTTTCTTCTTTCTTAGAAGAATAAGACCTTGATTTTAGTCCCTGATAGTAATATTAATTGGTAGAAAATGAATGACTAGTAGATGCCGAGAACAGGGACTTGGCTGATTCTCGAATAACTGCCTAATAACGACACAATGACTCCTTGCTTGCAGTTCTTGAGGGGATGATGGAGAAGCTGAGAGGGAAAGCCAGGACAAGGCTGCATTGTCTTGCTGGATATCTGGGCTCTCCCTGCTCTCAGCATATGTAGATTGTTTCCATATTCCCCAGTCACCATTATCAGTCTTGTTTCTAATACTTTTTCCTGTAATCAGCTCTGATCTCCCCAGTGGCAGCTGTACGATGTCCAAATGTTCTGCATTCTTGAATAAAAGATACACACACACACACACACACACACACACACACACACACACACACACACACACTCTTCTATTTTAAAATACTTTAAACAGGGTAATGACTGGGTCACTCCCAAACTTGCACATTGCTAACACCTCCCCTCTGATACCCCTGCATTATTACTTACTAAAATCTATATTTCACCTTTGCTACTTCAGACTCAACCTGGGAGGTGGGGGACATAGGGCCGCTCTTCCCCAGCTCTTACATGATTGTATGCTCTCTCTTCTACAGCTCTCAATCCTGCATCTTATTCCTTTCCTGGCAATGGTGATCCCATCCTTCTTCGGTCCCCTTGCCCATGAATCATAAAGTTCTGCCTCTGTCTCCCTGCTCAGCCATTGGCTACCAGCAACTTTTATTTACCAATTAGAACCAGCTGGGAGCAGGGATCCTCAGCATCTCACCTTTGGGATTCTCATGCAATTTGGGAACCCACAATGCAAGCATTAAACCAACTTCACAACATTTTCCAGTGAGCAAACAGACAAAAAAACCAAAACCAAAACAAACAAAAAAACCCCACTGTTGTTCTTAGCTATTTATTGGGAAATGAAGTCATATCCCCATGTGTTTTACCAGCATGCTTGTAAATTCAGAGTACCTACACTTCCTGGAGCTTAATTTAAGGAACCCTATGGAAGGAGTTTTTTCAGTTACTGTTTCTCTTCCTGGTTCGCTCATCTGCACAGCCAAGTACTGTGCCTTTATCTGATGTTTCTGGAGCTTTATCTCTGTGACGTAAACATAGAGTTTTCCAGCAGGCGCAGGACTCCTCTGTGCGCTGGGGGCCTAGCTCAGCTGGTTCTTGCCTAGCTATATGTGCTCCCTAGACTACATGAGGCTCTGGACTCCATCCCCAGAACCCCATAAAGCATCGTGGTGGGGAATACCCATAAACCCAGTACATGGTAGATGAAGGGATGGGAATCCGAAGTTCAAGGTCAAGAACATTTCATTGAATTTAACCTGTTATTCAAGCTTCTCAGATCTGCTCGATAAAGTTAAAATAACCAATCTTAGCTCATTATTGTCTCAAATATCCTTCTTGCCTCTCCCATACTTTGGGAGCTAACCGCAAATCCATTGGGCTTACTGATATTTTCCCACTAGTTATCGAGGCTCTGTTCATTTTTTTTATTAATATTGTCTCTGTGACTCTTTTACCGTCTGCGTTTTCTCTTCAAATCATTCAGTGAATTTTGAATATAACCCTGTGTTCAGCTACTTGGCTGTTTTGTTATAACTAAATACCTAGCAAATTGGCTGAAGGGGCAAGGGTGTGTACAGTTTGGAAGCTCTGTCACACAGGGGAAGGCATGGTGGCAGCAGCTTGAGGTCGCAGATCATATTACACACAGTCAGGAAGCAGAGAGGAATGGTGTTCAGTTCAGCTCACTTCATGTTTTATTCAGCCCAGGACCCCAGCCTGTTAGGTGGTACCACGTTCAGAGTGGGTGGTCCCCCTGTAGTTAAGCTTACTTGAAATACCTTCATAAACCCACCCAGAGCCATGCTTCCATGGTGCTTCTCCAAATTGATGATGAAGATCTGCCACAAATCCTGTTTGAATTTTCATTTGATTCTTTCATATAAATTGTAAACCTCTGCTGAGAGTCTCTGTTGGCTCTTCTTGTTCTTTAAATCCTTGAACAAATACACGATCGCACTTTAAACTCTGTTAACTCTAGCATTTGAGTCACCCTGCGCTCTGTAGATCATGTTTCCTGTTTTGTCACACACTGATGACTTTGGCTCGGGATTGGAGTGCTGTGGATATCACCCTCTAGAGAGGTGCTATGTGCTGTCGGGTTCCTTGTAATGCTGTTACAATTTGGATTACTGTGCCAAGAATTTGGCTGGCGTTTTGGAGGCTTGGGTTTGGTTTTGTTCTTATTTCAAAGCAGATCCCAGAATGCTAGGACATAGTCTTGACTCCTAGGCCTCCTGGGTGTCTCTGGGGTTTTAGTGGAATGCCCAAGGATTTTCCCAGCCCCTCCAGTTTCATACAGCTTTAACTCCTTGTGATCGTTTGTTTCTCTGTTGCTTTAAAAGGCAAAATGGAGGGTGAAAGCTCTTCATTCCTCTTGCATCCACAGCTCAGTTCATCTTTGAGCATGAAGTGGAGGCAGGGAGTGCAGCAGAGACCGTGGAGGGGTTCTGCTCACTGGCTTGGGCTCATGACTTTCTCAGTTTGCTTTTTTATACAATCAAGAACCTCCTGCTGAGGGGTGGCATTGCCCACAGTGGGCTGGGCATGTCCACTTCAGGGAGTAATCAAGAAAATCCTCCCATAGAGTTGCCTATGGGCCAATCTGATAGAGGCAGTTTCCTAACTGACACAGCTTCTTCCCAGGTGACTTTAGTTTGTGTCCTTAACAGAAACCCAACCAGCTCACTCCTGGTTCTTTTTCTACAATGGTGGGCAGCAAAGAGAGATGTTGCTCAAATGTTGTCCTATTTCCTTCTTTCATGAATAAATTTCCTCTACTTTCCATTTTAGTAAATTTTTTAAAACATCAACCTTTTTAGTTTGTAACTGTCATCTGTAGAGGGATTTGTTAGATTCAAACTCCTCTCCTACTTCTAGCTTCAGAAACCCTCTCAAAAGATGCCCCAGCTGAACCCAATGAGTTTTCCAGTCCACCGCCTGCTATACACAGTCACCAAGCATCTGATGTTAGCTCTTTTCATATAATTTCACCCACAACTAGCAGTTGACACAGCAAGGCAAAACTATATATAACTTACTATGTCAGCTCCTTCTGCTGGGAATGAAGGCAACAGCTCCCTTTACTGAAGAATCTAACCCATCCCACACTAGTGGAAATCAGTGTGGCTCTTCCAGTGAGTGGAGGGCCATGCAGAGTGACCCTCTTTCCTTTTTCCCTTCTTAGTGAGGTTAGGATAATTTTTCTAAAACCCTGTCAGAGTTTCTGGTTCTCTTTTTATAACCTGTTCAAGAGTGGAGAGGGAAAAAAAAGAGATTGACTTTTCATTTTCATTTCACTTCAGAAGTCCTTGAGTCAGTTTGATGTTAACAGAAAGAAAGCAAGGCAGGACAGTGTGTGATGGTCAAATCAACGTAGTTTTAGCATTTCCATCCCCCTTATACCGTGTGGTGGCAGGCAGACATGGCACGGGCTCAATAGCTAAGCCCTTATACCTTGATTCTCACAGGAGGCAGAAAAAGAGACACAGCCCAAAATGGGCTTTGGAAACTTCAAAGCATCCCCTACCCAGTGACACGCCTTTTCCAACAAGACCACACCTCCTAATAATTCCCCAATAGTTCCGCTAACTGGAAACCAAGCATTCTCAGGCATGTGTCTATAAGGGCCATTCTCATCCAAACCCTACATTCCACTTCCTCCTGGTCCTTGTAGATTTGGAGCCACACCACAATGCACAATGCATTCAGTCCCACACTGTTTTTTTAAAATTGATATTCTAGATATTAATGCTGTGTCAGTTGAATTGTTCAGCAGTTCTTAGACAGCTTATTCACTCAGTTGACTACACCCCTTGGTTGTGTGGGAGCTTCTTAGTTTGATAAACCTCACTTTGACATATTTTTTGCTTCTGATGATCTTGCTTTGGGTGGGATGGATCTCAGCCAAGATATACCATGGTCTGTGCAGATGTGTTGAATTGCTTCCTCTATGCTGTTTTCTGGTATCAATGTGGATATCCAGGTTCCCCAGTGTCATTTACTGAAAATCTGTCTCTTTTTCCGTGCATGTTTCTGGTGCAATGGAAAATAATATAGTGTCCATAAATAGAAATTTTATAGTAAACAAAGACAGTAAGGGCTCTCTCTCTCTCTTTCTCTCTCTCTCTCTCTCTCTCTCTCTCTCTCTCTCTCTGACTCTGTATCTGAGGCTGGCCTTGAACTTAAGTCAGTAATATATGTGAGCCTCCCTGCCCCAGCTAAGGACTATGTCCTTGATGATGTTGCTATGACCTTATGTCCTTAAACACTCCAACACGGTACTTTAATAAATGAAAACCATGATGTGATCACTTGGCAAGCTTTCAAGGCTTATAATTGTCTTTAGTTAATGCATAAAATAAAATGTACAGAAGCGATGGGTTGGATTCATTTTTAACTGAGCTTCCCACCTTCTGTGGGTTGATGGTGTGGGAAAAGAACGCACACAAAGGAGAATGTAATCGCAATTCTCTGGGGTATCGCTCCTTTTCAGTCCATCCTTGTCATGGGTAGACCTGTGCTATGTACAGTGCTGACTGAATGGCCTTGCCTACTTCCTATTGCTCTCATGTGGGAAGAAAGGTCACACCCCACACACTTCTTAAACTGTGATGTCCTTCATATAATGGGATTAAAAAAGAAGTAATGGGCCTTATTTAGCCTAGGTTAGCCTTAGAGTCCTGATCCTTCTGCCTCTGCCTCCCAAGTTTTAAGATTATAGGAATAACCCAGCATGCCTGGTTGATACAGTGCTGGAGATGAACTGAAGACCTCATGTATTCTAGGCAAGCACCCTGTCAATGGAGCTGCATGGCCAACCTTGGAGGTTATTATTTTAGTCTGGTGAAAGGACCACTATTTCTATAGCTTCTCTCCCAGGTACTTTACCCCTCCCTACATACAAGAGCTAGAGTGATTTGTCAGCCATTTCTCTTTTCTACTCTGCCATGTGACTCTTCTCAGGCAAAGCTCTGAATGAAGGAAAGAGGTAGGGGAGAAAAAAAGCAAGATGGTCTATGGTTAGCTTAGCTTTGTACACATGCATGAGCTACTTCCCCTAGAGTCACATTTGCATCAATCATCTAAATTATGAACCAGCATCATGCATGTGACTAACTTCAAATTTAGTTGCAAACAATTTGAGTTACCCTCCCCCGAGAAAGAAAAAAAAAGATCTACTACATGGAACCTCTGTGTATTTCATATCAATGGTACAGCTTTCTGTATACTATAAGCTATGTCTGTTATCCAAAATCTAAATAATGCCTGCCAATGTTTTACAGATCTGAATGCCAAAGGAGTCATCCTCAATGCCTTTGAGATGTTCCGCCTCAAGTCTTGTGTGGATTTCAAGCCCTATGAAGGGGAGAGCTCATACATCATCTTCCAGAAATTTGATGGGTTAGTATGAAATATGACAAAGCATGAGAAGTGTATATCCATGCGTTTCTAAAATGTCACACATCTATTTTGAAAGCTAAAAGAAACTATAAGGAAAAAAAAGCAAAATCAAATCTTAACTTTTGAACTATCTTTGCAGCCTCAACCTTTTTATTTATTTTAATTTTTATGTATGTATGTATATATGTATGTATATATGCATATTTATGTATATATAGATATGTATGTATATATGCACATATATATATGTAGCATTTGAATGAGCATCCAAAGATACAGGATGCTAACAAGTTAGGAAAATAGACAGGTAAGACAATGTGACTGTTACCAAGCAATTTCCAATCCCCGACAACAATGAAAACTACCAGCAAAGCCCTTCCTATTGGTCCAAATTTCACAGTGTTAAGCCGAAACGAGACTGTTTGTGGGAAATTCTAGTTTGCTAACACAAAAAGAAAATTGAATTTATGAGAAAAGAAAAAAAATTATTTTAAGAAAAAGAAGGTGAAGGACATCCCATGATAAACTGAAGATCCCCTAGTCTGCCCGTTTCTGAGGGAAGTTTGGGGTTCTTCTTGCCGAAGACCCGTCAGAAGGAAGCTAGGAAGTAGAGCAGTGACCCTTACTGCTCTGAGCAAGTTCCTAATATAAGCAATTTAAGGGAGGAAAGATTTACTCTGGCTTACAATGTGGGAAAGAATATAGTTTAATGTAAATGAATTATTTATTTTAGCTAGTCTGTATAAAAGACACAAAATCCTGTTATTTTATTTACAATCTGTAAGCCTAGATTGGGCATGCTGTGAGCTAGTGTAGCTTACATCCCAGCCCCTTGTTACTTGCTATTTGAGTCTCACTCTGGTTACTTCGGTCCTATCAGTCTGTGCTCAGGGTTCACTTCTGGCCACATGCTCATGATCCATTTGACTTCACTATGGCCTCCTCCTTTCTCTCTTCTTGTGTTATCTACTGTGCCCCCCCCCCAAGCCCAGTAACTGAAACCTTACCTATTCTCCCCAGTAACTGGCTGTTTTAAAGCCAATTCCTTTAAATTTGGGAGCAAGATTTACACAACAAAGACTGGTATATCATTGGAATTCACTTGTCTGGTCTGAGGGCAACCAGATCTTGGGGACCACCAGTATTTAGGATTTGTATATACAGCACCAGACCAACTCCCACTAGTTCATAGTGGTGAAGAGGCAGGGAAAGGTATCTGGGACATTGCATTCTTAGTGGAGGGAAAAATGTCCAAGCCCACATCTGGATTTGAAAACCTACCCAAACCTACCAGTCCCTGAGCATAAAACCCCACCAATCCCTGAGCGAAAACGCTTACCAATTCCTGAGCATGAAATCCCATCAATTCTTGGGTTTGGCTTGAAATCTCACCAAACTCCACCTTGGAAATCTCTACCCTGGAAAACTCTGTCCCCAAGAAACCCTATATAAACCTGTCTCCAGCTTAGTTCCCTGCTGTTTCTTGCCCAAGTAGAAGCAGCCACCATCTTGTGTCTTTCCCAATAAACCTCCTGTGAAGTGTGTTGTGTCATGTGACTTTGTGGTATTCCTTGGCTCCTGATGCCTAGATGCCTTTCTCCTCAGAGCTGTAATGTTTGCACTGGTGAAACCTCCCTACTCAGAACTGCAACACCCCCATTGGGAAAGCCTGTCCCCTCAGAGCTGTAACACAGCCAGGAAATGGCAAGCAGACAGGAAGATGGACTGTAAAACCTCAAGGCAGGTCCTGTGGGAGTGAAGCTCTTCTCCAGTAAGACTCCACCTCCTAAAGTTCCCATAGCTTCCAAAACAGCTGGGGACAAACACAGGGGCCTAAGAGGGACATTTCATGATCAACTGCCAACAGAAGACAGGAGGCCTTCCATGAGGGAGGAATTTAGGGAATCTGTCATAAGTTCCCTAGGCCGCTGGTCTCTTAGGAAAGTTTTGGGCTTACCTAGGATTCTTCAGTATGAGGTAGGCAGTCTCTACCATGCGGCCAAACTATATCCAAAGATGTGAACTTATGTATTTGTTAACTCGTTTTATTATGGATACTCTTCATAATCATGAACGTTACCTCTGCTCCTTATAGGAGATTTGGTAATTCCCTAAAGATAGCATTTAAATCAGTCACAGCCATCACGAAAATACTCTATCTTAATCTAAAAGCAATAGTGTTGTTCTTTGGAGTGCCCTGTGGGTTTATGAAAGAGAAGGAGAACATCAATTTTCTCTCCTTGATGCCTTGTTATGATCCGTTTGCCTGCAGGGAAGAGTGGCTTTTAAGATGGATCACCACTCTAAACTGGCCTAAGAGAGCACAGAGGTGGCTTGCTGAGACCCTCCCAAACTTAACTCTTTTCTTATCATCGAGCAATGAATATATGGAAATGTTTTCCTTTCTGGTTTTAAATCTCCCTTTAAACTTTTTGTTTTGAATTAATCCAAGCACCTGTGCACATCACACTTCCCACGCATATACATAGGATAATGAACACATCCTTAGGTACAAAGTTGTGGCTGGTTGAGAGGAATAAGTTTTGATGTTGTGATGCATAGTTAACTAACTAGAACTAACAATACTGTATTGGACATTTCCAAACAGATGGACGAGAGAGCTTTAAGTGAGTCTGTAGCCCCAGTCAGTACCTGGCCACTCTAGAGTATGGCTAGCTAGGCCGCTCTGGGAGCCTGTCTCTGCCTTCCAAGTTGCAGGGTTACAGGTGTCCCCTGCTGCTGGCTTTTAAATTGACACTGGAGATTTGAACTCTAGTCCTCATTCTTGCAGGGCAAGTGTTCCGCTAAGCAATCTCCCAGCCTCCAATTAAAAGCAAACAAGCAAACAAACAAAACCCAATAAAACAAAACAAGCTCAACTTTCTTCTTTTTGTCCTGGAATCATATAAATTTTAGCCATTTAAAATATACAAACTATATATAAATTATGACTCTATAAAAACATCTTCCTCTCCTTCCCTTTTAAAGGTGCTGGTCTATGGTTGGTGATCAACATGGGGGACAGAACATTTCTATTGGTGAGAGATGTGACTATAAGGCCACCATCGAGCATGAGATTCTGCACGCTCTAGGGTTCTACCATGAGCAGTCAAGGACTGACCGGGATGATTATGTGAACATCTGGTGGGATGAAATCATGACAAGTGCGTATGAACCAAGTATAGTGGGAAAGAGCCTGCTGCTGTCTTTATGGCTTTCTGAGAACATCTGCATCAGGCCTAGGCAGAATCTGGGAACAGGAGAGTCAGTCTCTGATGCAGGACTGGTCCCTGAATGGGAGGATGGCTGACTCACTGTGTGCGAGGTGGTGGTCACTTGAAAGTCAGAGTGTATGCTTTGTATCAGTATTTTGTTAAAGCTCCATCTAAAAGTCTTTTTCTTGTTGTGAGGAGTAAAGGGAATTGGATTTCAGAGGACATTAGGGCTGTTTTCTGCATGGCAGCTTCAGAAGGCTGGTGATGATGATGGCTACCAGACACACTCCAGGGGGATTTGTGCAACTGTGTGTGTACATGTGTGTTATGTGCATGTGTGTGTATTTGTGTGTGGGTATATCCATTTTATGCATGTGTGTGTGTGCTGGCAAATTTTTATGCCAACTTGATAAAAGAATTATGCATATACATTATATATTATATCTATAGATATCATTTACATAAATAATAAATATATAATATAGATATATAATGTATAGGTAATTATATATAATATATAATATACATCATTATATATATATTTTTAAAATGGCTACAATTTGTAAGATTCCAGGACAAAAAGAAGAAAGTTATGGGTTTTTGTTTTTGTTTTTGTTTTTTTTTGTTTTGTTTTGTTTTTTTCTTAATTGGAGATTGGGAGATATTTTTAGTGGAACACTTGCTATGCAAGAATGAGGACCAGAGTTCAAATCCCCAGTGTCAATTTAGGATCACTTGGGAACGAAGAACTTTAACAGAGAAAATGCTCCGATAGAATTGGATACTAAAGTCTGTAGTGTACTTTCTTGATTCTGATGATTGATGGGGAGGGCCCAGCCTTTTATGAGTAATGTCATATCTGGGCAGGTAGTCCTGGTGTGTATAAGAAACCAGGCTGAGAAAGTCTTGAAGAGCAATCCAGTTAGCACCCTTCCTCCATGGCTCCTGCTTCCATTCCTGCTTCCGGGTTCCTTCCCCAACTTCCTTTAGTCTGTGACGAGGAAGTCTAAGATGAAGTCAACCCTGGTTCTGAAGCTGCTTTTGGTCATAATCATTTATCACAGCAGTAGAAACCCACCTAAGACAATGTGTATGTTTATGTGTGTATGAGTGTGTGAGTACATGTGTGCTATATATATGCATGTGTGTATATATGCATTAATGTATATGTGTGTATATATATGTATGTACATGAGTATATGTATGTAAGTGTGTATGCCTGTGTGTATCCATATGTGTATATATGCATGGATGTTTTAGGTATAGGAATTAGTTCAGGATGTGGAAAAGTATTCTTTCAAGTCATAAGGAAATAATGAAACTTTACTATGGTAAAAATGACTTCATTCTTAGCACACATGCTAGTTTGAGTAAATGACTTTTCTGCACAGGAATTTCTATTTCTATTCCAGTTTCATGAATAGGTTCATACATGGCCATGTTCATGTGGGCATTTGACTTTTATGGGTTTATGAGAACTGATCCGGCTTTAAAATTAAATCTGAATCCAGTAAAGACTCCTGTCAGCACAGCTTACTTAGTGGTAAAATGGTCAGTGGTCCTTACAGGAGGGAGGGTAGAGTTTACTAATATCTGAATTCCCTATGTGGTTCCTCGATCTGTGTCCCTCCCAGCCCTTCATATTCCGATAATACAGTGAATATGGAATGATAGAAAAATAACAAGAAAGCGGCAGTTTGTAAAATCTTTGTCACTGGCATGCAACACACACACACACACACACACACACACACACACACCACACACCCCAATACATTTTACCACGTAAGCACTGGAGTCATGAGGTAGTCTTAGGTGGGGTGGTTTCCTGAAGTAAGTTCCCTGAAGTAAGTAATATCATCACCTCAGAGATGATATTTCAGATAAGACTCAATATGCTTGTCTCTCGGAGCTGATTGTACCATAACTGGGCGTGTAGGAGAAAGGGGAATGGACTCGAAGGCAAAAGTACTACATCAACTGACTATGAGCCTTAGAGCTCTCTGACTCTGCCTATATTTGCCTACAGGTCTGAGTTTCTTACCTTCCTACATGTAGAGTTGACTTTGCTGAAATTTTCATTAGCAGTAAAAAAAAAAATCCTATTTCTAAGACTTGAGGAAAGTAATACTCAGTGGCTTTTAAAGACAGTTTTAAGGCAAACGATGTCTATTTATCAGTGAACCCACACTGGCTGGCGCAGTCTGCAGATTTGCTCAGTGCTAGTTGAGCCAGGGTTGCTCAGCACATATCTCCCTCTTATCCCAATTTCCATCACATCCAATACTGTATTTCTATATTGCCTGCAATCACTGGATTACTGTGCTCCAAGGAGACAGAAACCCAATGAGATAAGCAAAGCCAGTATGACTCCCAGGGTCATTTGTGTGTTTTATTGTATGTCATCTCAGTCCAAGCAGCCCTGAGTGTATCCCAAGGCCAACACGCTGACTGATATGCTGTGATGCAGTTTCTGTCCCCATTCTCTGGAGCAGGGTTGTGTTTCTTCTTTTCCACTAAGGAAAAGGTTCAACTTCTAAGGTCGATCAGAGGTTGACAAGCTAGAGTCCCATGAGACGGAGCTGCTTTTATAATGAAAACAACCACACCCACTAATTTATGCTTTGTATATGTATAATTCTTCCCTTACAAGAAGGTGATTAAACACCTCTCAACTCTTCCTATCTGGGCGACTGAAACAGTAAGTTATTGGTGCCTGGTCGATTTTAGGACATCGATTGGGCTTTGTACCTCAACTCTTCATGTTCCAACATCTTATCTCCTTCCTACTAATGTTTACTGCAATACATTTCCTTTAATGGAAAAATAGGTTTTTTCTTCTTGTTTTCACTTGCATAAGTTCTTCCTAGACCGAGGATCATGAGATTTGATCAAGACAATTCTTTCTCCCCAGCTGCTTACCTTTCCCATTGACCCTCGAAGTTTATTTTCCCAATGCATGCATAAAAAGCTGGCCAGGTAGAAAGATGGATGGCCTGGTGATGGGTGTACTTGGTCATTAGGAGAGGCATCTTAACATACTCCTGAATATTTTCCTTAATTCAAAAATTTCTTCTCTTTTTGTTTATAATTCTTGCCTTACATTCGCTATTTTGCTTTATTTCTAAAAACCACACAACATACACACATTCTCTCATACAATTAAATGAAATACTTGTAATGCATAATAATATACAAGTATGTGCATTAATAGAACATGAATACTTTATGGTCATTCAAACAATATTATACATACTATTTTACAAATGTATTAAGACATCAATGGGTTAGAACTAAATATTCAGCAATGTAGAGTCTTTTATATATTCTAATTGTAAGATATTATATGTGTATATATGTATATTAACTGAAGATGCAGTGTTTCCATTTTTGATATATCTGAGGCAAAGAGGAAAGATTGGAGAGAATAGCATAGCTGAACAGTATCTGAGGGTTCTCTCCCCCAACAGACTATGAACATAATTTCAACACCTATGACGACAACACCATCACAGACCTCAACACACCCTATGATTATGAGTCTGTGATGCACTACGGGCCGTTTTCATTTAACAAGAATGGAAGCATCCCTACCATCACTACCAAGATCCCTGAGTTTAACGCCGTCATTGGACAGCGCCTGGATTTCAGTGCCATTGATTTAATGAGACTGAATCAGATGTACAACTGCAGTGAGTACCTCTGTGACTGAGGACTGGCTAAAGCAGCATGCCCTCAGCCTCCACTACTTCTCTTGAATGCTCTGGATAGCAGACAGACTACATACCCTTAAACATTCTCTCTTTAGAAAAAGACAATTCATAGGATAGCTATGTCGCATGTATATATGTATATGATGCATAAGTATATGCGTATCTGTATGTGCATATATATTATAAGGTAACTATTGGGCAAATATAAGGAGCTGTTATTGTCTATTTCCCCTGGCTTCCTTTCTATGGGTGAATAATTTTGTAAAGGTCAAGATAGGGAATGGGCTGGAAAATGTGTTATGCCCTGCAAACTCTTTCCTTGGGCTAATCTTCAAGTGCTCTAAAGTTTTGAGATGGGGGTATTTTCCAATTGTGCTCAAAAAGTATACAGAGGCCTAGTGAATACAAAGCCCAGTGTGCTAGCTGTCTCATCCTTGGCCTTGAGTTCACGTTGGCCTATTTAGCAAGGAATACTTGCAGTTAATTTCTGGTTTCTTGGGTTACACGTTTCTGTGTCTCTGTTCTAAGAGCTAACCCCTGGGAGTAAGGGCTGCATTTGGGAAGAGGTCAGGAAAGTGAATGACTGTGATTTTGTCTCATTTAAGCAATGGTGTTTTAGTGGCTTAAGATATTAACTATTTGGAATGAGATATCTTACATTTTAACCACATGACAAAAATATCGCATGCAGCCGCAACACATACCCTGTTGGACCACTGTGCCTTTGAAAAGACCAACATCTGTGGAATGATCCAGGGGACCAGAGATGATGCTGACTGGGTTCGAGGGGACAGCAGTCAGCCTGAGCAAGTGGATCACACCTTGGTGGGACAGTGTAAAGGTTGGTGATAGTCAAAGTTGGCACTCTGAGGTGGTGCATGGCTTCCAGTGGATTGTGCCTTTAGATTATTGTGTTAATTATCAAACCTGAAGACCCAAACAAGGACAAAAAATATTTCTCATACCTTAATCATTAACTTAGTAAAAAGTCTCCAGGCTGTGGAGAGGCAAGAGAATATTGAAATTACCCTCCACCTCTGCATGCAGGAAACCTTAATTAGACTCACTGGGTGACACAAAATAAATTACATGAAAATAGAAAGAGACTGTGTTGGGAAGACGGTCCACAGAATTAATCTTAGGGCAGTGGAGAATGCATATTATCAAAACACTTTGTATGCATGTGCAAAATTGCCAATAAATACATTCTAAAATATTTTAAATAAAAAGATATATGTTTGTCATGATAACAACCGTGGTATCATGGATAACATGATACCATGTTTACCATGATACTCATAGAGAGCTAAAAGGAAGCAGGCAAAAATCATTGTGATTCAAAGGTATTAGAATTATTATTTGTAACCAACCTGAAAATGGCTATATGTGATACTTTAAATTTTTTGTGGGAAGTATCTACATTATTGCTCCTTTTAAATTTTGTTTGGTTGGTTTTATTTCTGTTTCTGTTTTGTTTTTTTTTTGTTGTTGTTGTTGTTTAAGATAGGGTTTCTCCATGTATGTAGCCTTGGCTGTCTGTCCTGGGACTCACTTTGCAGGTGATTCACTTGGTTTTCCAGACTGGCCTTGAACTCAAGAGTTTGGCTTGCCACTGCATTTGAAATTAAAAGCAGGGGCCACTATGCCCAGCTTAACAGCACTTCTCAGTTTGTCTCACCTTGTCCTTGGTGGTCCCGAGTGTGTGATAATTGCTGTGTCGACAGTAGAGAACCAACTGATTTGTGTATTTGCTGTCTTTATTGAAAGTGCATAAGGTCAGACAGATCTCAGTTTGAAATGCAGCTCCCCCACTGACTATTGGTGATGATAGGAAATTGTTACTGTGTGCTTTTTCTTAAGATGTCTGGACATTTATAAGGCTCGTAAAACACAAACATACTAAACCTTTCTAGAGGGATGGAGGGAGACGAGGCTTACAAAGCCTCTAACTGGAGACTGTAGCTTTCCTCTCTCACTTTTCATCTTTTCAACTTCCCTTTCTCTGGTGAGGTTTTGAAAATTCTATTTATTTATTTATTTATTTATTTATTTATTTATTTATTTATTTATGAGTCACAGTCTTATGTGATTCAGGCTAGCTGCAAACTTGCTATGCCGAGGGCAGTGACCTTGAACATCTGTTCCTCCTGCTCCACTTTCAAAGTGCTGGCATTATGGGATGCACCACCACAAACAATTTATGTGGTACTGAGGTTTGCACTGGGATTTCAATTAAGCTACATCTCTAGGGCCTTTCTGATTTTATTTTAGTGTCTGTTTATCATGTGCCTGCCAAGGAAAAGTGTGTCAACCCTTTTTGAAAGCAAGTGGGGTTACACGCTATAATAGCCCTTTAAAGGCTAGGCTATTTATTGTAAAGTCTCTAGGCCCATGTCAGCCTGAGATTTGATTAGATATCCTTTCAGAAGAGTCAGCTAAATGCCAGGCCACCACGAAGAATGTAAGAGGTCATTTGCTACCACTGCACCCTTCTCCTGAGCCTGGCAGAAGATGAAAGTTTCTGTCACATAGGATGGATAAGGTCATCAATCCCCAAGTCATAAGTTGCCTTTGTCATCTCTGATTGGCCCTCCCCTGTGGGTTTACTACCAGGATAATATTCAGCTTCCAGAGAGACAAAGATGATTGCAGAAGAAGAGCCTTCTGGGAGAATGTTCTAATGTTCTAGATCCTAGTAAGAGAGGACTGCACCCCAGAAGGAATGTACATGTACAGCAAAAGTGTATATATATATATATATATATATGTGTGTGTGTGTGTGTGTGTGTGTGTGTGTGTGTGTGCGTGCGTACTATATAAAATATATTTTTAAAATATATAAAAATATATAACTATATATTTTATAATAAAAATTCAGGTGTAATTTTTAATCAGTTCTTTTTATATTTCATATGAACCAGTCTTCTGTGAAACAGTAGAGACAATTCTTTTCCACTGATTGGAGATCCAATCTGGTTAGAAACAGTAGTTTCAACCCATATTACTATAAACATTTGAAACCCAAATCACAACCCTGAGCTGTTTCTTACCAAATAAGAAGATCAACTCTTTGCTTTGTAGCGACTCTCTAATTTAAACTAGGAAGCTGGCAAGGAAAATAGACTTCATCTCACATATACCAAATTCCATCAAACTTTGAATCCTGTGTGCTGTAAGGCAGGGATTTACATTTCACAAACTTTTGGGAAAAGACAATCAGTGAAAACGTACAGGTTGGGATCAACTGTAATTTAAGACAGAAAGATCATGAGTTCAAAACTAGGCTGGCCTATGAAGAGAATCTTCTCTCCAAAAGTCAATAAATACAAATAAATAACATAGATATTATTTAGATATTTTATAAATATCTACATGTTGTAGATATGTAAAGCAGTGGTGTTAGCTAGATTGTAATTCACTCACTGAGAGATGTTTCTAGAAAAGTGGGCTTCGTTTTGGTTCCTCGGAGAAGTTCTTGCATGCCTGGGTGACGGCTAGTTTTCCCTACTTGAGTTTGTCTGGCTAGATGGTCACGGGAAGGCAGAGATGGTACGTTAGGCTGCTCTCTCCACAGGTGCCGGCTACTTCATGTCCTTCAATACCAGCTCGGGGGTGACAGGAGAGGGAGCCCTTCTGGAGTCTCGGATCCTTTACCCCAAGGGGAAGCAGCAGTGTTTGCAGTTTTTTTATAAGATGACAGGAAGCCCTGCAGACAGACTCGAAGTCTGGGTGAGAAGGGACGACAGCTCGGGCAAGGTGCGCCAGCTGGCCAAGATCCACACCTTTCAAGGTATCTAGAGCGGTTCAGAAGGACCGGCTTGTGAAACCCTGGGGCCATGGTCTTCTCTTTCCTATCATCCATTCTGCCCTCCTCCGGCTCTTTCCTCCTCCTTCTCAGCTTCCTCCAAATCTCTCTCGCACTCTTCTGACTTTTTATTAGAAACTTTTAAGCCCTGGAAAGTTAAGGGTTTAGGTGAGGCTCGAAGATACTTTTGGAAGAGGTCGGGTGAATACCCAAATCCAAGAAAAGTAGGTGATCCAGAGGAGGACATGAGAAAGTGGCCTGATGGATGCCAAGCCATTAGCTGTAACTGCTTTTGTTTCTAGTTCAGGAGAGCAAATGACATCATTATGTGAAATACCAAAGCACCTTAAGACCTTACAAGTGGGCTCTGGTTGCTTCAGCATTTTAAATAACGATGGGAACATAAGCTATTGAATGTATTGACTCCACCATGGCCATTTACACGCTGCGCTGTTCTATATGTTTCTGGGGGTCAGATGGAAAATCTTGGACTGCTCAGGTAGACAGTGAGGGTCTTCAGACCCAGCTCCTTAAAGCTAAATATTTCCATTTTTGTTGTTGTTGTGGTAGTTGTAGCAGCAAGTCTTTCTGAACAAAGGAAACAGGCCTTCACATTTTCCCTACCCAACAAAGACTTTCTCAAAGTGAGCCCTAGAAAGTAAATACTGTTTGCATTATATAAAACAGACTGCTACTCTTGAAAAAGAAAACTTTTTGAGATGCCCTTGGCAACCGTATGTGTCCAGTCACCTCTGCTACTCCAACATCAGCAGTCTGAAAAGTCCACATTTTTTTTCCTTTGAGGGCGTGGCTTGCTGTTCCAGGCTGTAATTAGTCAAAGCTAATTTGGTGGAAGGATGTCAGCAAAACACCTTTTGTTTTTCTTTAATAATTAAAGGTTTATTATAAAGAGCGTGTACACAAAAACCTTATACAGTGTGATTAACCAGACCCATATAGCATTTTTATTAAAGCATTTATTTTAAAAAAAACCTTGAAAAGTAAAGAATATTGAAAATGAAAATGTGTTGTAAACACAATGCAATCAATGGACTGATTGTCACCTCCCGCCCCCCAAGTCCAGCTCACTCTGAAAATCTTACCAGGAAGCATGAAACGAAACCATTCCAGGTGGAATTTAGTTCCTTAAATGATTTGACTTCCCATAGAGCATCTTTGTAAGTTCCTTAGACATAGTGTGTAAATGGATCTTGAGTTCCTTGCATTCTACGCTTGTCCTATCTGCGACTCTTCTCTAAAAGTTGAGTACAACTTGGCAAAAAATGGGATATTCAACATAAGCTAGTTACCATCATCTTGTAGTAGCCTGTAGCTTTTGTGAAATGCCCATTTTAATGTTCTAACCCAAATTTTATGCTTATATAAAAATGTGTCTGTTAATATACTTATCAATATGTGAAATATGACTATAAGATTTTTATATATAAGCTTAATTACAAAATGCTTACACACAAATATGAGTATAAACACTCTCACATATGTATACATACAAAGCTTATATTTATAGTGAGGCCAGGACCTCTAATAGATGACAATTCTAAACTACCACAGACAAAGTTTGGCTCAAACAATTGAGGTATCATTACCACCTGACTGATTCAGGGAAGCCTCTCACTTAGGCAAAAACTTGGAAATTTCATTTAAAAAGTTTGTGCTCATGTGGCCCAGTGTCTAGGGTCTGTCTACTACCACCCTGCTCCACATTCCAACCTCAAAACAAAATCAAAGCAGTTACTTAGAAGCAAGAAGTGAACTTTCGTTCTCTCATTGGCATTCCCATGATCTGGAATCTGCTGAGCACTTAGTTTACATCTGTGTTTTTGTCCCCGTCTCAGGCTTTAAGTTACCCGTTATATTTCCAGTTCATGTGTTCTCACACGAAAGTTGACAGCTACATAGATTCCCGTGTTACTGATGTGGTCCATGCACCTTCTCAGCCTTGTCTTATGTGTCTGAGCAACTGTGACCAGTTCCACCCAGGAGCTTGTCTCCATGGTCAACCTTAGAAGGACCAGAGGACAAGAAGGATGTCCAGGCTCTTTGTTCTGGGAAAAGCTTAGCTCTGGCTAGAAGATGCAGGAGAGGAAAGGGGACATCCCCAGGGTCCCCTCTCAACTTCTTTTCAGACTTTGTTTGCCTAGGTTTGGGGCATTCTGAGTGACTCTGTCCTAGCACTTCCTCTCCATATGACCTTGGTGTCTCTCTCTGACTGTTCAGCTCACACTTCCATACACTAGACTGGCCCCTCACTCCCTTACCTAAGGTTTTTGGTCAAACTTCACACTTCCAGTTCAGCCTCAGTAAAAGAACAAAGAGATCTAGTTTGTTCTTAAAACAGAGTCACTGGCATCTGGTAACCCTGGATTCTTTGGGTCCCCTCCATATTGGAATTTCCAGATGTACAGGGAAAAGTCTAGACAGGCAACGAGTCAAAGGATGAACCATGAAATGTATTCGTTGTTTGATCTTTGACTCCTAAAATGTCTACTTTATGGGGGTTTAGCTGAATGCATGGACATTTAACTCTCACCAAGAGCTGATAGTAGGCTGTGGCAGCAGCAAGGTCACTCAGGAGGAAACTGCAGCTTTAAAAATACTGCAAATCAAAAGTGACTAAGATTTGGATATCAATTATAAATAAAGTCTGAGTTAGGGAGAGAGGGAATGGAGAAGGAGGGGAGAAGAGTGAACTCAGTGATGTGCCTATGAAGCCCTTCGCTGCACATGCTAACTTTAAATATCACAACAAGTGACTGGGCAAAGCTGCTCAATGCATCTGCAATGACACCTCTGTTAGGAGTTGCCCTGAAGAGTGAAGAGGGAACAGGTATGTGTCCCTGGCTCGTCAACTGTTGGCGAAGACTGTCACCAACTTTCTTTTTCCTCAGGAGATTCTGATCACAACTGGAAAATTGCTCACGTGACACTCAATGAAGAAAAGAAATTTCGATATGTTTTCCTGGGTGCCAAAGGTGACCCTGGTAACTCAGATGGTGGTATTTACCTTGATGACATCACTTTGACAGAAACCCCCTGCCCTACAGGGGTTTGGACCATCCGGAATATCTCCCAGATCATTGAGAACACAGTGAAAGGGGAAAAGCTCCTGAGCCCTAGGTTCTACAGTTCTGAGGGTTATGGTTTTGGGGTGACCTTGTACCCCAATGGTAGAATCACCAGTAAACCTGGCTACCTGGGACTCGCTTTCCACTTGTACAGTGGGGATAACGATATGATTCTGGAGTGGCCAGTGGAAAACAGGCAGGCCATAATGACCATACTGGACCAGGAGCCTGATGTCAGGAACAGGATGTCCCTGAGCTTGATGTTCACTACCTCCAAGTACCAAACATCTCCAGGTAGGTGACTGGAGCACAAGAATAACTGCCCCTGACTCTAGGATGGCCAGAAGAGGTGTAAAAGATGATGTCATTCCTCTTAATTTCCCCCTGTGCACAGCAATGGCATAGTGATGTGAATGTAGAGTGATAGGTTTGTGTGTGTGTGTGTGTGTGTGTGTGTGTGTGTGTCTATCCATGTACGTGTGGAGGCCAGGTCAGAGGACAATCTGAGTATTGAGCCTTTTTCGGAACATTTATTCTTTTTATTATCATTTATTATGTTTTTATTTTTATTTTATTATTTATTATTTTATTATTTTTATTTATTTTTTATGAAGTATGTGTGTGTATGTGTGTGTGTTTGAGAGAGACAGAGAGACAGAAAGAGAGGGAGAGGGAAAGTTTTATCAAAGCCCTTCATGCTCCTTAAAGACAAATTGGAAGGTGTAGCTAATGAGACTGTATGCCTCTCATCCCTCTGCAGCTATAAATGACTCTGTCGTCTGGGACAGGCCATCCAAGGTGGGAGTCTATGATAAGGACTGTGATTGTTTTAGAAGCATTGACTGGGGCTGGGGCCAGGCCATCTCCCATCAGCTGCTGAAGAGAAGAAGTTTCCTTAAAGACGACACCCTCATCATCTTCATGGACTTTAAAGGTACTTTGTTAGACTTCCTGGGTCAATAATCCTAGGCTCTGACTGGTCTATTGATTGACATTGATTTTAAAACAAGTCAGGAAACTAAAAATCTTTTTATTTTTATTTTTTTAAGATAAGGTTTTTTTTAAAAAAAAAAGAAAAAGATCGGGTTATAATAGCCACATTTTACTTGTTTGGGCAAAAAATGTTTTGTATAACGTTTTAAATATATTGTTTGATTGATACATAAAAATCACACAGAGTCATGCAGAGTATATCATGTGATACATTAACACATCTGTCCATTGTGTGACCAGTAACCCAGGGCAAGTGTGTCTAACTCTTCAAAGGCCTATCGTTTCTTTGTAGTAAAAGCTATAATCTTTAACTGTCCCTGAGAGAAATCAAATTTTCATCTTTGAAGTGTTATCTTTGTGATAATTTATCAGCTATGACCATATGCTGACTTCAGTTTAGCCTCGGTCCATCTACCCTTGGCTAGTATGTCCTTCTTTTTTTGCAAATTGAGTAAGGAATAGTATGACAGGATTATTTTACAATGAGAGAGCTGGCATCCTGAGAAAAAGCCACTTCTCTATGTAATGTGGTATTTGTGAAAGAGAGAGGAGGCCCAGAGAAGTTCCAGAAGTGGGTGCCCATCAGAGTCAGTCATTAATCTTGAATTCTTTCACTGCTGTGGCCTGGGTCCTGAAGACCTCACCCACCTGAACCAGACTGAAGTCCCTACTTCAGGCAGAAGCGTGATGCCCCGAGGCCTCCTTCTGCAAGACCAGGAGCCTCTTGCCTTGGGAGAAAGGTCCAGAAAAGCCATGATGGAGGAATCCCTGCCAAGCAGCCTGGGCCAGAGACAGCCCAGCAGACAGAAGCGCTCAGTGGTGAATACAGGCCCCATGGAGGACCATGACTGGCCGCAGTACTTCAGAGACCCCTGTGACCCAAACCCTTGCCAGAATGAAGGCATCTGTGTGAACGTAAAGGGAATGGCCAGCTGCAGGTGGGTTCTAAGGCCAAGGGTGGCAGGTGGGGGGTGGGGTAGCATATCTGAGTCTAATTTGCTGCTGTTCAAAAAGTCACAGAGGTGGGGTTGAGGAGGAGGTGTTAGCTGGTAAAATGCTTGCTGCACAGTTTGAGGACTTGTGTTTGAGTCCCCAGCACCCACGTACAACATCAGAGCATAGTGACACATGTCTGTGACCTCAGCACTAGGCAAGTGGAGATAGGAATATCGGTGGAGCTCATTGGCCTGACAACCTATCTAAGTCAGCCAGCTTTGGGTTCCGAGGGAAACCCTGTCTCAAAGAATAAGGTGAAGAGCCAACCAAAGAAGATACCACTCAATGTCTGTCTCTGACAATGGACACATACCGCACATGTACACACACCCACACTCACACACACATGCACATGCACTCGATGACATACACACACCACATATACACGTAAAAGAACGTGGCAATGAGCACATTATATAAAATGCTGATTACCTTGACTATGCCACAAATGGCCGAAGGGCTTTGACCTAGGGGCTTTCTGCTCTGTGACCTGCTACAAAGAATCAAGATCAAACTTGAATTTTCATGGATGGCAGATGTCTTATTAATTATTTATTAGTAGTAGCAGTACTAGTTACAGAATTCATCTGTTCTGTTCCATTATTATGTTTTCAATAGCAGTAATGGGAATACTGGATTATCATTATCTGGGTATCACAAGTCCCTCTCGGCGTTATACAACGTGGTCTAATTTTAGCTTGTGACCCAGCTCTTCTTTCCTTCATCTGGTACATCAGGGAAGATGAATATACAAAGAGTAATTTGTCCCAAATTATCCAAATAATAAATGCCAGAGCTGAGACTTGCATAGTGCAATTTTCTGTGCCTGGTATGTCTTTTTCTCACGTTCACATAACAACCTTAAGAACACATCCTCAACAAGCCTGTGTAGAGAGGACCATCACTGCGGTAGGCAGGAGGAAAGCAGATGCAGACCAATAACAGATCAAAGACAGGCCTGCTAGGTTCTCAGACACCACATCCCAGTAGAGACTCCTACTAGCTGCAGTTGTCCCAGAAGGAAAGCCACGAGTTGCTGTCTATGCACTGTTGTGGGAAATATTAAAAAAGTTTGACCTGTCAACTCTCCTCAGGTTCGGACCACGCTCTCTCACTCCTGGAGCTGCCTCCACCAACTCTCTGGAGCTGCGGTCTCTAGGCCCAAAAACTCTCTGGCCATAGGGCCTCTGCTGGGCCATCTCACTCTGCCGTCCCTCTGTTAGCCTCCTCTATGGCGGGAGACCCCGAGTTTCTCTCACTACCACGCAACAACCCCACACATCCCACAGTCTACCAACTCACCATCCAATTACCTGGTAGAAGCATAACTCTTAAAGCTTGATTAGTTATCCAATTAGTTTTATGTATATTTAAAATCCCAATTACAAGATGCCAACACAGTAATTTCAGGTTATGATAAAAGCTTTAACCCAAATATTCTAACCTTTTGATAATACCACGTCAGACTCCACTTTGGTTCCTTCCTTCTCCCCTTGTGACCTCTGAGACCCTCTAACTCCTAGCTCGGGCTCTCCTTTCCTGTCTAATCATAGGCCTTCCACTGCCATAATATAATCGGACATGGAAAATCTTGCAACAATGTACCAAAGGGCTATTGATCTCCTACATCCCTAAAGCAGGGCCTTGTGGAATAAGCTTGCTGAAAGTAACCCAAGCTGGTAGGATTGGATCAGAAGGAAATTTTGTCTGATTGCTATTACTGATTTTTAAGAAGAAAACTCCCAAGCTAGAGAGGAATCCTTAAAAGGTAAAAGAAAGCCAGGTGTGGTGGCTTACTTTTATAATGCTGTCCCTTGAGAGGCTGATGCAGGAAGATCTTGGGTTTGAGGCTAACAGGAGTTACACAATGAATCCCAGGCTAGTCTGAGGTATCATAATGAAACCCTGTCTCAACCCCTACCCAAGAACTCTGAGGATAATAAAAGGACCCCTGACTCATGAACATCCCAGCCTGCTCTCTGTAGTTGACATGTTCAAAACAAAGGCAGAGATTATCATTATGGAAGGAATGGAGCCCTCCCCTCAATGATCTTTACGCAAAATAACAGTTCCTTTCAAGACAAAGTTTTCTCTTTGTAGCCCAAGCTCTCCTGGAGTTTGCTCTGTTTACCAGGCTGGCTTAAACTCAGAGATCCACTTGTCTCTACCTCCCTAGTGCAGGGGCCAAAGGTATGAACCACCGATGCTCACAGTCAAATAACATTAATTTAAAAAAGTTTCAGAGTTTAGCTAATGGGCCCCTGACTATGTGTCAGTAACTTTAAGTGGCACAGAAACTTAATTCTTTCATGTGAACTTTCAGAAACTTTGAGAGACCATTGCCAGTGTGGCATCTCACGGTAATACTCTCTTGGTGTGGTCTGTGGGTTTTAGTATTTGAGTGATACACTAACTCAGGTTTGTTCTGGGGAGCTTCCATCGCAGTGTAGCTGGGCCAGGGTCAAGTGGTCCAAGCCTTCCTCCTGAACGCAAAGTGGCCAAGGTCTCTCTCTTGAGGCTCAGCTTCAGTGTGAAATACCAGCCATGTGACTCTGACAGTTACTGATGCTTCTTTAACTTAAATAACAATCAGTGAGAATGGCTGGATGATAGCCCCCTACCTCAAAAAAGCTAAATGAATTGATACGTATAAAGCCCATGGCTGGGCTGGAAGTGGTCTGCAATCATTTGCTACTGTTAGTGCTATTGTTGGTGGGGTACATTGCTAGGAAGCACCCGAGGTCCAGGTGGTTTCCACTCTCTGTGTCCTGTTCCACAGGTGCGTCTCTGGGCACGCCTTTTTCTACACAGGAGAGCACTGTCAGGCCATGCATGTGCACGGCAGCTTGCTGGGCCTGCTCATTGGCTGCCTCGCTGGTTTGATCTTCTTGACCTTCGTCATGTTCTCCAACACTTACCAAAAGCTGAGGCAGTGAGCAGCTACCTGCTGATGTCCACCAGACTGCAGAAGGGCCTCCTTCGCCCAGACTTTCCTTCCTGTGGTCAGTATACTTGGGGATCATTTTCATCAGACATGTTTGAAAGAGCTTCCAAAACAAAGCCCCAAACCTCATGTGGGGCTCTTGCCACTCCATCCCTATACAGTTCTGCTATCCTGACTCCATTATGTCCTAAGATGATAGTCATCACATTTTATTATAAACGCTTTGCTCACTTGATCTTCTCCCCTTAAATCACAAAGTCTAGTTTGGTTGGGGCATGTTATCCTCAGCTACCACCTTGACCCCAGTGCTAGAAGCACGCCTGACTGCTGTATTGTGGGTATTTAGTAAGCACTAAATGAATGGACCAATAAGCAAGCGAATAGCTGTGGTATAATAAGTCTTTTGTTTCTACTTCGCATCATAAAGCATATGATTAAGTCTATATGCAGGTGTATTAGAACCGAATACTCAGTTTTCACCAGACACAGGAGTCTTATCCCTTATGTAGTATCTTATGAAATGATTTCACAGATTCCTCTGGTCATGTACTTTCTTCTTGCTATGGTTTTAAGGAAAAAGCTTAATAAAACCACTAAAAATGCAACAAGTGTACTCTATGTCCCCAGTGTGTGTGTGTGTGTGTGTGTGTGTGTGTCTGTGTGTGTGTGTGTGTGTGTGTCTGTGTTTGTGTGTGTAGGTGCCCAAAGACCTATTTTTCCAGTTCTAAAATTGTACAGTTTATTTGGAGCCTGGAGATGTATCTGAGCTTGTAGAATGTTTGCTTCACAAGCATAAAACCCAGGGGTGCTCCCCAGGTCTTTACAACTTGATAGCCCTTATCTATAATCCACTATTCTTGGCAGAGGTAGGAAGATAAGGAGTTCAAGGTCATCCACACATACAAGTTTCAACAAGGGCTACATGAGACCCTGCATGACAATGACGACGATGATGATGATGATGATGACGACGACGACGATGATGATGATAGCTTATTTTCTATGGTATCCAAGCATAGCTGTGTTATATTATTGTATTACATTAATAGGCAAAGGCGTCATGTAGAACTTTATCTTTTTTTAACTTTATTTTTAATTTTTTAAAATTACTTTTATTTTTTTTTACAATCCAGTCTTTACCCACCTCCTGGTCTGCCCTCCCACAGCTCCTCATCTCATTCTTCCTCCCCTCTATCTCCAAGAGGATGTCCCCCACCCCAGGCCTCTCCACTCCCTGGGGCCTCAAGTCTCTCAAGGGTTAGGAACGTCTAAGAAGTATTTTTAAACACTTTGTCTTTCTGTAGTTCCAAGCTGATCACATGCAGCTCAGACAGGAAAGTTCCAAGACAGACCCAATGAAAAGGAACGTTTTCCATTCCCCTCATCAGCTAGCAAAGAGTTGTCCTGTGATGTTTAATGACAGAAAAGATTCCCAGCAACCTAAGCGGTCCAGGATTTAGGTGACCAGATTTCTTAGGCACAGACTTTACTGCATCTCCACACAGCATGCACTAGAAACAAATGAGAGGGTAAAGGAAAAGTCCTTCTCATGCAAAGTTAGGAGACTAGCTTGTGGGCAGCCACAGACGGACTCAGAGGATGGGCACTCTCTAACCAGAGACTGCAAAGCACGCCAGAGCACCCGCCCCTCAGGAGCAGTTGATACCCATGGCATAACCCCATGCTGGGGTTTCCAATTTGGTGTGTCTGTAGTGGCCTGGTGATTTGTATTTCTAACAGGTTACCAGGTGCTGCTGGTGCTGCAGGCCTCCTCCACCTACCTTAGGAGATAAGGGTTGTTCTAGTGAATAGGAAGTAGTCAGCAAGTCAGGCATCCTGGATACAGGCTTGAACCAAATAGTCACCTAGCCATGCATTTTTTATTTTTGTAAGAAATTGCTCAAACTGTTCTTGAGCTTCACTGATCACTGATTCCATCCTGTTACTCAACTTTACCATCTCAAGGTTTATGTAGCAATCAGAAAAATCCACCCACAGTTCAACACCGGTGGTCTGGCTTGATCAGCCAGTGGAATCCTCTTCTGAGTGAGGGAGACCAGGGACCAAAGAGGCTCCTAGTTTAAGTTATTTACTCTGTTCTGGTAATTCAGCCTCTACAGTGGTTTGTATATGCTCAGTCCAGGGTGTGGCACTATTAGAAGGTGTAGCCTTGTTGGAGTAGATGTGTCATGTGAGTGTGGGCTTTAAGACCCTCATCCTAGTTTCCTGGAAGCCAGTAGTCTGTTAGCAGCCTTCAGATGAAGACATAGAACTCTCAGTTCCTCCTGTACCATGCCTGCCTGGACACTGCCATGCCTCTGCCTTGATAATAATGGACTGAACCTCTGAACCTGTAAGCCAGCCCTAATTAAATGTTGTCATAAGACTTGTCTTGGTCATGGTGTCTGTTCATAGCAGTCAAACCCTAAGACAGCCTTAGCCATACAAAGAGCATGTCTAGCATTCTTCACACCAGTAATAAGCACCACCTCAAGTTACTTGTTTAAAGTTATTTTCTTTCTCCCTCCCTCTTCCTCTTTTTCTTTCTTTCTTCAAGCAAGAGCTTGCTATGTAGACCAGACAAGCCTCAAATTCATGGTGATCCTCCTGTCTCAGCTTCTCGAGGGTTTGGATCACAGGTGAGGACCTCCATGCCCGCCTTCATATTTCTTAGACTATTTTTTGAGATTTAATGATATTTCATGGGCTTTTACCTACTGTGGTTATGTTTTAAAATTGAATGAAAATTTCAGAACTTGCAAATAGCGTGATTTGATCCTCAATCCCTTACTGTTAACTTCCCACCCTCTATGGAATCCTCTTCATGCCACTTGTGGGTAGGGGAGTAGAACTGTTCACTGAAGACAGACCTATCAGGGCACAGCTCTGAAGAAAACTGACTCCCTCTCCTAACAGCCATCAATTGCCAATACATCAGTTAGGAGTAGGAGTTTGTGAGCCCCTCCCCTTCCACACTGGAATTTGGATAGCTTATTTAGACTGCTGATAAAGCTCTTCAGATGCTAACTGATAAGTAGAGCAGCATCCTAAGTATAGTACTCTTCCATCTTCTCTTGGGGGGCAGTGGGGGGGTGCATTGACTTCAGTGACCATGTATCCTGGCAGAAAATAGCCTTTAGCCCACTTATAAGCAAATTGTAGCCTAAACTATTCAAGTGTGAATCCTTCCTTTCTGCTGGATTTCACTGTCCACCTTACAGCTCGACAGAATCTCAGGAACACCAAGTCCAGTGCCTGCCCTGGAGTAAACTGGGGACAGTAAGAGAGAACAGGTGCGGCAGACAGGCCACAGGTCACTCAAGGACAAAGTCTGTCACTCTCGGTGGGTTTCAGAAAAGTATCAGAAGACAGACATTTGCAAAGAAGCTTTGAAATATGAGCTAATCTCTATCTGACACTATCTAGAACCTGTCTAACTAATCATCTATTTATATTGCTACATGTTCATGAGGACAGCTAAATGGCTCAGTCTGTCACTGCAGCTCCAGGGGACCCAACCACAGCTCCCTTCTGACCTCAGAGGCTCCTGCATGCCTTTGCACATTCTCACACAGAGCAACAAATATGTTTATCTGTTTTAAGATGTACCATATTTATCCAGTGGGGAGGATTACTTGCCAGAATGCTGAAAACACTTCCAAGTGTGAATTAGAGATTGAGAATATTCTTGTGACTGACCTCTAATAAATACTGATGTAAAAGAAAAGATGGCAAGAAAGAGTTGACAGTGCAAGTCAGCCCGACAGGGTATGTTGGATATTCCTAAGTACCGAGAGTGTGTATTCATAGGTACTGATGAGAGGGATTTGACACAGAAGGCCAGCAGTGCAGGATGTGTGTTTGCATGTGAGGAAGCACAGAGATGCATCTGTAAGAGACGAAACTCATTGCGAGTCTCAGATCTAGAGACCAGCACTGTCCCAGCCTTCCTCAGGGTGTTACCCAGGGTCAGTCCTGGATCCCACAGAGATCTGAGACATGAACTCATTTGGGTTGCAGCTTCCCTCAGGGCCTAGACAAATTTAGGACAATTGAATTCATGTGTGACCCACCAGCTCCAGGGAAATTAGCAATGCTTTAAGATTTCTCTCAGCAAGAGAATTAGGAAAAGGAGAAGTCTGGCCAGGAGTGGAGGTGTGTGTTGATACTCTCAGGACTTAGTAGACAGAAGGCAGGAAGGTCAAGGCTTCAGAGAGTTTAGTTACTTGGTAAGTTCAGGGCCAACACAAAGCTATGTGTAACCCTGTCTCCAAAACCAAAAGGCAAACAAACATTTAAAAAAGCAGAGTCTAAAGACATTGGGAGGAGGACATGACGAGAGTTCTGGACACAGAGGCAGGTCTCAGCCATAGGTAAAATGCCTACCAACTATTTTCTCAGGAATAGAAACCAGTAAACCCTAGGTGTTCCAGTGGCCACTGAGAGCAGCTTCCGTAAGGTCCCTCCTCCCATTCTTGCCCCCCATCTCTCTCTCTCCCCTACAGGAGGTAGGACACATGTCCAAGCTTGACCAGCAGAACAGAAGTATTCATGTTGCCTGTTAGCATCTCTTGGCCTTATTTAGTCTTGGCTCATAGATCCTTAGTGGCTTCCTTTATCCCAAGAACTGATAAATGTGCTGAAGGCCAGAAGGGAAGCTGTCCTGAGGGTGGGGAGGAGGTGAGTCTGGGGGAAAAAAAATCAAAGAAAGAGGAAGTTTCAAAATTGCTGAGAATGGCATGGAGCCAATATGTGATCTATTGAGGGCTTACTTAAGAACTTCTTTGTGTGAAATAAAACTATTTCACAAAATCCTAATTCTGCCAGATGCAGTGGTATCTGCAGGGCTGGCACACAGCCGAAGCTAAGCCAGGCACAATGCCTCCAATTGCATCTGTGTTAGCCTTGGAGATGTCTTTTCTCCCAGGTTTGTCTTGGAATGAAATAAATGTGTGGAGGGAGGCAGAGTCACAAAAGGAGACCAGAGATTTCTGAGAACACTGCCTGAGCCTGAATTCTCTGTGTCTGAACCTATAATCCCCAGTGGACAGGAGCTCACAAGTCCCCACTTTTCCTTAAACTAGTTTCATCTGTGGTTCTGTCTTTATTTGTCAGGGAGAACCTTGATTGATGCTACTAATGTGGCATAACTGGGTCAAAAGTAAAGACAGAAAATAATAGAATCCATGTAAGGATTAAAAAAGTTGAGTGATATGTAAGGTTCTGAAGATACCAGACACTCAAAGTGTTTTTTATGAATTTGTCTTCCCTTCTGGCTTGAATGCACGGACTAGTTTGAAACTCCAACCTTAGTAAGTTGTGCTTGCAGCAGAAAGAGCTTCACTAGCCCCCATTCCTAGCTCAGTGGCCTCTAGGGGAGGGCATGTCAGTTTTCTTTCACAGAATGACCCTTTGTAGGTCAACCATCCTTCCATGGATGGCGGCATACCCAGAAGTATGTGGGCATATAAATTGGAGTCAGTGTGCTATTGAAACAAGCAAATAAAAAACATGGAAGACATGAAGTTGGGCTGTTGTATTGAGGTAGGGGTGAACCTTGGGAGAATTATAGGGAGACATTGGGGATGTGACCAAATCACCCTCAAATATGATCAAAACACATTGTATGAAATTCTCAATAAAAAGATGTCATGTATTTTTGAGGTTCTTCTGTTTCTTTCGTGTGTGTATGTGTGTGTGTGTGTGTGTGTGTGTGTGTGAGAGAGAGAGAGAGAGAGAGAGAGAGAGAGAGAGAGAGAGAGAGTGTGTATACATGCTCATATAGGTATGTAGAAGCAAAAAATCCATTTTGGGTATCTTTTCCAAACTGTTTGCACTTCTCAGGTCCTCAAGCTTGCAGGAGAAGCACTTTACAGACTGAGCCATCTTCCCAGCCCCTGAGATTCTTTTCAAAGACTCCTAGTCATAAATTAAATATGAAAGTGTAGAGGGTATATGTTTTTATCATTTATTTTATGATTTGTGGAGATTCTATCTGAGCCTCAGAATATCCTCAGGAAATGTCTCAAAATGACAATGGCTGACTTAATTTGGTTCTGGCTAGGCTTCAGGCTCTGATCTGTTGTTAGCTCTGTAAGAATCCCTCAGCTATCGGAAGAGATTATATGAAAGCCAGAAGTATCATTACCACCATTATTTATGGAAACTGAGTCACAAGGGTAACTTGTGAAGAAGTCATCAGCTTCAGTGGGCCATGCAAGGTAGGAAAACACACAGGCAGACTTCCACGCAGCCCACTGTCAGACTTTCAATGAGGGATCAGCACCAGCCATGTCATCGTCATCCGACCACCCATGCAAGAGAAGCAAGAGTCAAGTGACCCAGACCCTGCTTCAGCCTGGTAAAAAATGGAGGAGCCAACTCTGTTAGCACAGTGTCTCAATCCTCCACATTCTCTGTTTAAACACAGCCTCAAAAAACTCACATTTCATTTGACATGAAGTGATTTCTGGGAAATCACATTTTTCTTCTCTGTGGTAGCCAACCACCTGAGATTGCTTGATAGATCTGTGCCAAGAATTTAAAAAAGAACAAAAAACTTCCACATCAAAGCCATACAGGAAGTTCACTTGAATGAAAACTAGGAATTAAAATGTTAAGGGGTGGCCATGCTGCTGTGTTTGGGGAGTCCACTTGGTCTGTAACCAGAAGTCTACCATTAATGCCATTCTTTCAGACTGACAAAGGAAGCTGAAGTTGTCCAAAACATTTGTCACCTGCCCATGAGTAAAATCACAAACTGAGATTAAGCTTGAGTTAGATTTAACTTGGAAAGATGACTCAGCAGTTATGAGTACTGGCTGCTCTTCTGAAGGACCTGTGTTTGATTGCCAACATCTAACATGCTAGTAATCGCCTGTAGCTTCAGTTCCAGAGGATCCATGCCATTTTCTGGCCTTCATGGGCATCAGGCATTCATGTGGTATACAGACATACATACATGCAGGCAACACACACACACACACACACACATTTAAATAAATACAATTAAGACAACTTGTCTACTTTTTTTTCCTCCACAGAACTCTCTCTGTCTCTGTCTGTCTCTGTCTGTCTCTGTCTCTCTCTCTTTCCCTCTCCTTCCCCCCCCCCCAAGTTTGTGGCCTAACAACCCATCCACCTATGCAAACCTGCTTGTACCAAAGTAAAGACAATAGGTTGAAATACAGCGGGGGTGTGTGTGTGGGGGGGGTCTCATATTTCCTGTGAGGCACTGCATTTAATACTCGACTCTAGAGATCTGTGGCTGTGGGAACTTTCAGCAAGTTGTTAATGTCTCTACTTACTTTTTTTCAGTCTGGAAGATGAAGAGAAAGAGAATATTCACTTACATCTTGGTTCACTTTCTATTGCTGTGGTAAAGAACTGGCCAGAGCTTATAAACCCTGGTCATAGTTCATCACTAAGGGAAGTCAAGGCAGGAACTAAAACAGAAACTTTGGAGAAATGCTGCTTACTGGCCCTCCCTCCAGGCTTATATTCAGCTACCTTATTTATTTATTTATTTGTTTATTTAATTTATATGAGTGCACTGTCGCTGTCTTCAGACACACCAGAAGAGGGCATCAGATTCCATTACAGATGGTTGAGAGCTACCATGTGGTTGCTGGGAATTGAACTCAGGACCTCTGGAAGAGCAGTCAGTGCTCTTAACCATTGAGCCATCTCTCCAGCCCTCAGCTCTTTCCTAGGACCATGGAGATGGATGGTGCTACCTATGGTAGGATGAACTATCCTTCATCAGTCGACCATCAAGAAAATGCCCCATGGACTTGCCAACATCCCAATCTGGAGGGAACATTTTCTTAATTGAGGTTTCCTCTTCCCAGATGATCCCAGCTTAGAGTGAATTGACAAAAACTAACCAGCATAATCGTCCCCTGGTAAAATTATGACACAAACACATCCTAATCAAACCATTACCTTTCTTCGTTTATCCACAGGATCTCATATTAATCCCACAATATAAAACAAACTCTTAATAAAACAAACCCTTTGTCTTTAAAATTTTCAACATTTTAAAAGAGTCCAAGTTCTCTTTAAAACTTTAATGGCTCAGCCAGGAGTCGTGGCACAAGCCCTTAATCCTAGCACTTGGGAGGCAGAGACAGGTGGATCCCAGAGTTCGAGGCCAACCTGGTGGTCCACAGAGCCAGTTCCAGGACAGCCAGGACTACAAAAAGAAACCATTTCTCAAAAAAACGGAAAACAAAACAAAACAAAAGGAATGAATGAATGAATTAAATCTGATGTCTCTTTGAAAGTCTAAACTCTCTCAACTATGGGCTTCTGTAAAACCAGAAACAAGTTAAATATCTTTTATTCCCAGAGGGAAGAACCAGGGCACAATTAGAATAAAAGCTAAACAAAACCAATGTCCAGTAGTATAAATTAAATCCTGAAGGTCAATATATAACATCCTGGATTCACAATCTTCAGGATTCCAATTACTTCATCTCCACCATGTGAAACATATACAGTTTGTCTCATAGGCTCAGGCCCGACCCACTCAACAGCTGTTGCTGTCCGTGGTGACCAAGCTACAGCCCTGGCATCTCCAACATGCGGGGGCCTTCCCTGCAACTGAGACTGCCCCTTTACTAATGGCCTCTTCTCTTTTCAGGGACAATCACTCTGCCACATGGTGGCAAACCTCAGCCTCTCTCCCTAGTCTCTTCAGTCCTGGGGTTTCCACTGCAAATAAGGCTTCACCTTCCTTCCCCGGTGGCTTCTTTTGGACTCTCTATAGAGACTCAAACCCTATCACACAGTGTCAAGTCCCAGATAAATCCTATGACTCCTACAAGCTTGAAGTTTTTTAATGAACCCAAACCACTACAACCTGGGAGACTCTTACATATTATCATATATAAGTCAGCATAAGATAACGTGTCATGCCTCCATCTGGACCAGAACACTGTGTGTTGACCCCAAGAAAATATTCAGATAAGATTTCACCACAGTGCTATTATTCTTAATAACAGCTGATCCCGTAGCCTCAGCTGATCCCAGTGAAGCTTCCGTGATCCTGGTTATCCTGCTAATCAGAGCTGACTGTTCAGCCACAGCTGATGAAAAACCACAGGTTTTTAATCCAAATATACCATACAAATGGTCTATCGTAGGGTGTCTATTGCTGTGATAAAACACCATGGCCATAAACCACTGGGGGAGGAGAGTGTTGAGTTGATGTCATTTACAACTCTAAGGTCACACGCCATTGCTGAGCTAAGTCGGGGCAGGAGCCTGAAAGCAGGAGCTAGTGCAGAGGCTATTGAGGAGTGCTGCTTACCGGCTTGCTCCTTGCTTGTTTAACCTGATTCCATATTGTCCCCAGGGCCAGCAGTCCACCAGTGGCATTACCCACAACAGACTGTCTCCTCCCATACTCTTGCCTACAACCTAAGAAAATTAAGAATTTTCTTAATTCAGAGTCCCTCTTCCAAGATGCCTCTAGCTTGCTCCATTTGGGTTGACACAAATCAACTGGCGTAGGCCCTGATAAAGTCTTTGTTTCATTTTGAAACTTCACATACCAGGCCTCCATCATCTGCACAGCTCCCAGCATGACCTTCCAAGTTCCCACAGAACAACAACTCATTAAGCTTTGAGTGCCCAGTGGCATTTCAGGAGTGAAAAATCTCAAACACTCCTGAACAACATGGTCAGGTCTGTTGTAATGACTCAGCTTTGAAGTGCTAGAGCTGTGTGCCTCTTCTTAGAAGGATTTGCATATTAAGCTTTGCTTCTTACTGAGATTTTGTTATTTGGTAAACAGATATCCAGCATAAGAGGAAAGGTGTGAGATCTATTCTTTGTGGGGCAGAGCCAACATCTTAAGACCCATGAGATCTACCCCCACACACTAGGAAGTTATCTGTCTCATTCCATAAAGCCAATTCACTTTATCCCTCTGCTCCAAGTGCCAGCCTTCCCACACATGAACATGTTTACTTCTTCTCTTCTTGGCTCCTGCTTTGGCAAAGTGTGCCCAGAGGCCAGATGAGAAACTTACCAAATGGCCTCAGCTGCTGGCTAGACTAAAGACAACCCTGGACAGCTGAAGATTCACTGTGGTTTGAAAGTTGAAAACCTGACCCAGCTAAAATAATAATGATGATAATTGGCTAATTTTAGACAGTTGATGCAAATTCATTGTACAAAGTAGTAAGTTTCATAGAGACATTTAAAATGATTTTCTTTTTAAAAATTAGGCATAGGTGTGCATGTGCAAATGGGTGCAGTTAATCATAAGGCCAGAAGAGGGCAGTGTGTTCCAGGGAGCTGGTGTTACAGAGGTTGTGAGTCACTTGACATGGGTACTGGGAACCAAACTTGAGTCCTCTGGAAGAGCAGTAATATACTCTTAACTGGTGAACTGTCTTCTAGTCTACAGAATGACATTTGAGTTAAGTTTATTATAAAGTGTGACCATATTCCTCCTATTATCCTCTTTTCTCCTTCCTCTCCACTTCTGTTCTCTGCTTCTCCCTTCCTCTTCCCATATAGTCTCCATTCTACTTGTGTGTGTGTGTGTGTATGTGTGTGTGTGTGTTTAAATCTAGGAGATGTTTGTCTTCCTGGATCAGGCTTACATTTCATAACACAACCATCTCCAATTGCATCCATTTTCCTCCAAATGACATAATTATACTTTTCTCTGTGGCTGAATAAAACTCTTCAATGGGTGAGGTAGAAAATGGAATAGGAGAATTCAATTTTTCTTTTACAGCTTCGTTTATGGAGAAAGTGTTTTCATGAAATATGCAAGGCCCCCACCCATTCTTCTTCCTTAAATAACTTCCAGAAGCCTGTTTGAAAATATAGGGTGGTGGTGATGGCATGTGTGCAGGCAGGTGTGGACAGGGTGGAGTGGGTGAAATTACCTCTAGATTTGATTGGTCACATAAATAAGCTTTTGTTAGTGAAAAGGGAATATATATATATAACTATATATAGTTATATATATATAGTTAAATCTGTGTGTTTCCTAACTAGTCCCTGCAAAGATCATAATGTCACAGTAGAAGGACATGGTCTAGGGTAAAAAGTCTGAACTCACATCTCAGTTTTGAAAACCCACCAATCCCTGAGCTTGAAAACCTACCAATCCCTGGGCTCGCCCCAAGCTCAGGATCTGAAATCCTATCAATCCCCACCCTGGATATCTCCACCCTGGAAACAGCCAACCCCAAGAAAACCTGCCCATGTTCAGTTCTTTGCTGCGTCTCTATTGAGCAGAAGCAGCCCCTTCTTTGTGTCTTTCCCAGTAAATCTGTGTGAGGTCTGTTGTGCAGTGCGACCTTTTGGTATTCTTTGGCTCCCAACTGTCAGGATACTTCTCCCTTCCTCTCAAACCTTTCCCTTCAAAGCTGTAACATTTACAGGCGGGAGGGAGAGTGATTTCTTCATCCCCCACATCTGTTGTGCAGCGTTGGACTTCATCCTGTTTAACTGACCCAAGTTACATCACGCATGGTGTGTTGACCAGAGATGGTGTGAGACTCAGCCTCAGGCTCCACAATGCTTCCAGTTAGAACTACCAAAGAGGCACATCCTCTAATGTCCACCAGGTGGCGAGCAAGCTTCAGGAGAACCAAACAGGGTGGGCCAGGGGCCACACTGCTGAGGACAGTGTCACAGATTAGCCTAGCTGGAGATGCCAGGGGAGGAAGCTGATTCAGACAGCTGTGAAAAGGCTTCTGGGGCACGGGAAAAAAAATCTCACGGTTCCAGAAAACAAACAAACAAACAAACAAAACAGCAAATGGATGTAATAATTTTCCGCAGATAATCAAAATCAAACACCTCTTTCCACAACTAAGGGGGTGGGTGGTGGGGGAGGGAGGTGCTGAATGGCAGGATGGGACAGAAGGGGATCAAAATCACTCCCAAAGAGGCCAAAGATGAAGATATTCTCGAATTCTATTGTCCAGCGCTGCCGGAACTGGGGCGTGACAGCAGTCTTCCCAGGCCTTGCCCATGGTTCCTGTCGCCTTTTAGGCCCCACCCCCACCCCTGCTACATCCCTTGGGGTAGTCCCTTTTATTCTGTAATAGTTGTAGTCATATTTCACTGAGCTCTGAATTAAAGAATAAAAGCCCTGTGATGGGAACAGGCTCCTGGAGCTCCTGTCCTGGTCCCAGTTGTGACAGGCACCTGGCTTGGACCCTCTTCCTTCTCTGTTTATAACCTTGTCTGGAAGGGGCTGACATGTGACGTCTATTTTAGCTTTGTCATGGATTCCATAAATAGGATTTTGGCCGTGAGGAAAGAACTCCACAACTGAGGTCCTCCATGACTCCCCAGTCCCTGAAATGGCCTTGGGAAATAAATAGTAGGTGTCTTACTCAGAGTGGACTTCAGACTTTGTACCTACCTACCCTCTTCTCGCAGCCTTTCCCACTCCAGCAGCACAGGTGCCGGAGCCTTGCCAACCCCAGCTTATGCGAATGTGCTAGAAAGCATTTATGTACATAGGACACGGGGATCTCGCTTCAGCCAATCAAATCGCACATGCTGGGACAGACGTGAGTTGATTTATTTCCTAGCTATTTAGGTCCTGTTAACTTTGCTTCAGGGACCCTGTTTAAGGCGCCTGTGTGGCACTGGGTCATCGCAACATTCCTGGGAATCTGGACAGTGTGACAAAAGCTGAGGGACCTGCTGGAGCTCAGCCGTCTAGCATCCTCCGTGTCTGGAAATCTGAAGGCCTCACTGCGGGGTTTGGGGACCAGCATCCGGCTCTGGCTGATAGATGGGATCATGAGACAGCAGCAGCACTTGACCAACCAATGGACACCATATGCAAAGCAAGCTGGCCAGATCATTAGGTATTTTATTATTAGGAAAGAAAGCATCACTAATACACTGAGATCTTAGTAGGACATGATTTTAATCTCCAAGTCATAAGTCTAGAAACCCATGGCATCTGGTTGCAATAGAAATGCTATTTCTGTTGTCTTTAATGATAGGTAAGAATTAGATGTCTGTTCTAAGGTCCTTCCTTGAGGATTCTCAAGGAAGCAGGCTTCTGTTGACCTGAGTCACTGACTTCCTCTTCCGGGTGCAAAAACCCATATAGAGCACTTCTACACGGTGCAGACAAAACTCTTTCTCCCTGAATACATAGCCCACCTAATTTTGTTTTTCTGTCTCTGTAACTGACTGTGACTTACTGCTCCACTCACCTGCAAAAACTCCCACATGCCTCCCTGCACACTGGCTGGCTGGTGTACGCTTTCTTGTTTTCGTGTGCATTTTCTTCTAACACAGACCTCTCTGAAGGGCCCTGCCCAAATCACAAAAGGACCCGACTTCCCTCGGTGTTTCTTCATTTCCTTCCTGGGTGATGCTTACAGTATTCCCTGAGAACACTGCTGTGAATTAATTGTGTATTTTTGGATTCTCCAACTTCACAATCCCTGAAACCTTAGCATAGGTTTTTGTTTGTTTGTTTTCAAGAAACTGCCTTAATGGAAAGTCCCTTAAGGAAAGTTGGTGGCCCATGGAATCTACTTTACACAATAAAGACATGTGGGAATGTGGGCAGTAGGGGGCGCTCTTTCAGCAAAATGAACATGACTCACTTGACACCCAGGACAACGAACATGCCTTCTCTGCCACAGTTAGTGTCCCTTGCTGCTGAAGAACTGGGTACAGGCTCTAGCTTCCACGCAATGCACAGACCCTACATGCTTCTGTCTTTTTACAACTTTGGATACGAGATGTTTATTTCATAGTATCATTTAGAAATGTTAATATTGGGTTGCACATACAGTGGTGGGCAGGAAACCATGAAGTGCTCCTTCTGTGTTGTGTTACATAGCTTTCCTGGAATTTATCTTTAACCCTTAAGTATGTGTAAATGTGTCTGGCAGAGAGGGGGATATATACATGTACGTGCCCTCAAAGTCAAGAAGAGAGCAACAGATTCCCTTCAGCTGGACTTAATAGGTGGTAGTGAGCTATCCAACGTGGGTGCTGGGAAAAGAACTTGGGATTCCTCTGTACGAGCAGTATATACTCTTAACAACTGAGCCACATTTCCAGCTTCTTTTCTGGAATTCAATGCTGTGCCTTGAAAGATGTGCATCTGTGTATGTGTGTGTTAGAGTGGATGTGTATACGCCTGCCCCCTCCTGAATCCTGCATTTACAAACTAGCAAACTCCCCTTAGGGATTTTAAACTAAAAGCCTTTCAGTTGGGACAGAGATGTGGCAATTCTCATGATGACATCTGTACATGTGTGCCTGTGTATTTGGGTGTTAATGTGTGTTCATATGTGCCTGGGTGTGTGTATGTGTGTGTGCATATATGTATGTATGTGTGTGTGTTTGTGTGTGTGTGTGTCTGTGCACACATGTTCCTGTGTGCCTTTGTTGATTTGTGTGTCTGTGTATGAATTCATGTGAGCATTAGAATTTGTAGGCATGCCAGCTGGTGACAGGGGGACGTGTCTCTCTGAATGAAGGCAGGCAGAGGGCCAGATCTGCATCCTATGGAATTCAGTTCAGAGTTCCTATTATTATGCTGTGGAGGCGCTCCTTACAAGGTCAAGTCCGACGGCTCCCAAGGGGCACCAATGAAGTGGGACAAAGTTCAGTGTTCTTTGGACTTTTGTATTCTTGAGCACAACAGCCTCAGCCTCTCCTGGTGCTGAGCTTCCAAGATATCAATGTTGCCTTGTTATACTATGCGAACCCCTCTGGCTCAATGATCCTTAGTGTAAACTCAAGGGGCTGAACCGTCCTGACCATTCTTTCTCTGATACCTGATTCTTATCCAAAGGATGACCCATCCTAGACTTCTCTCTGTCTTCCCTCTACTGAACTCTGCTCTGCTTTGGAGACTCCCTGGAGAGCGCATCCACATTTCCTCTGGATTCCTTTCCTGTAAGAACTTTAAATAATGAGCCGTTAAATTAGAATAGGCGTGTTGTGGCTCCCACACAAGTGTGTGAAGATGGTACTTGAGCAGAAACGGAAATCAAGGGATGGGACTTTGTATGTCCCACTCTGCCCTTCCTCTATGAAGAACAGAGAAGCAGAAATAGACTTTAAACTTAGAACTAAGAGACTGAACATACTTAAAACTATGGACATCAGACCTCAGACTCTTCGATCTTGTCTTCCCAACAAAGAACCCACATAGTCTCTCACTTCATAAAAACCCAACAATGCATGTCAGTCCTAAAGGGTCTGCTGTTTGTTGTTTGAACGTAAAATGTCTCCCATGGGCCCATGTACCCCCTACCCCCAGTTGATGGTGCTGTTTGGGAAGATTTTAGAACTTTTAGGAGGTGGAACTTGGCTAGAGGAAAGATGTCACTGGGGGAGGGCTCTGAGTTCTCATAGCCTGATCCCATTTCCTGTTCTTTACTTCCAGACTGCTGAGGCGGTGTGATGGGCTGGCCTCGTGCTCCTACAGCCGTGCTTCTCCCCGCCATGATGGGCTGTATTCTGAAAGGTAAGCCAAAACTAACCTTTTCTCCTGTAAGTTGCTTTTACCTGTCTGTCTTACTACAGCAATGAGAAATTGACTAAGACATTGCCCTATAGACACTGTTCCTTTGAGATGACCCTTTGATATGGAATGCATGCTTGCTTTTGGATATGGAGCATGGTGAGTTCTAACATGGATGTGGTTTTAATAAATACCTGCATTTTTGAGAGACACACATATAAAGACCACATAGGCATAAATTCACAATCTAATTCTTGGTGGTGGGGGTGGTGGTGGTAGTGGTGGTAAGGATCTGACATTTGCTTATCAAAGTAAAATTTGGCTGGGAACACAGAAGAGCCAGGTACTTTTTCTCCAGAAGCCTTCCAAGTGGCTGCAAGAAACACAAATCAGACCATAGAAACTCTGAGTGTATATTGGCCTGGGAACTTAGAAGGCTGGGAAGGGATAGGGCCGTCATCACCACGGTCACAATGAAGTCACAAAGGCAAAATAAAAATGTACATGCTACACAATTATTAAATCTATTCTACAATGCACAGAGAGTACCTGGTTAAAGCTGTTACGCGTAAGACAGACGTGGTACTCCGAGCTCAGTGCAGTAGATCAAGTTTGTCAATTATTGGATAAAATATATACATATGCAAGCACGGCTTTCAAAATGCTGAACATATTAGCATACAATGCTTATCTGACAGATCATGAGAAATGAACCTTTCTTGAATCTTACAAAGTGGCTGTCATATACGCTCTGCATGTTCACACTGTGTTGCTCAGACCTTGACGTACAAAGGTTCATATGTGTCCTTGTCATGAGAACTGTGTCTCCTTGGGTGCATTGCTTGCAAATATTATTATCCAGCCAGAAACATCCTCATGGTGATCCTTCCTTCCTACTTTCTTTTCTACTTTCCCTCCTCTTATCTTTTATCCTTTTAGACAGGGAAAGCTCAGGAACTTACTAAATACATCTCCCCATGGCTTCACTTCATTCTCAGGGCTGTGATAGTTGAGTGGCCATATTAGATCACAATTGTGGAAACCTTAAAATGTGCCCCCTAATGTTTTTTACATTATCCTTCCATCCTTCCTTCCTTTCTTCCATTCTATCATCCTTCCTTCTTCCCTCATTCCTTCTTTCTTTCCTTCCTTAAAGTCACTGAACTCCTGGATACTAGCCTTTTACTTACTGTTTCAGTCAACTCTTATCTTTGTAGCCAGTGTGTGTGTGTGTGTGTGTGTGTGTGTGTGTGTGTGTGTGTGTAAAACTCTCTTCAAAATTCTATTTTACAATACATAGAGAAAAGTTGAGTCTTGTGGGGAGGGTTCTTTTAAATACTATACATATTTGGCATTACATGAAGGATAGGGCTGGGAGCAAAAATAAACATGGCCATTGCTTTTAGTCTGTCTTTACAAATGAAAGCATCTTCTCTATTGAAAGAGTCTCTTTAGCATCTGCTCCCAGAAGTCTGCAGAGAGAACACTTTACCCATAGATTTTGATGGGTCCCTTTTCTTGCCGCGGACCCTGTTTCTGAGAGGTCCTGTGGATTTGGCTTTGTCTGGTCCTAGTTGAGCAGTGAGTAAGCACTAGAGGAATTTTCCAGGGATGAGCTGGTTGTCTCTGGAGTGGAAACATTATATGTTCCTGCAAAAACACCCAAAACAAAACAGCATCTTAGCCTCAAAGACGTTTATGTATTTTGAGGGGCAAACATCTTCTAAGGAGCCAAGATAAGCTCCGGTGCAGCAGCCATGCCTGGAAACCAACCCATGCCTGCTCTCTTCCCTAACCCCATGTGCCAGAGAACAAACAACGGAAGTGCTGTCCTCGAGCATGCGCAGCAGCCACCAAGCGCTAACTACACCACACACCAGCAGTCAGATTTTCACACCGGGCAAGATCTCAACGTAGGAAGTCTCTCCATAAACCCCGACATGCAGGGACCTGGGGGCTTCTACACAAGGAAAATTTTGTGGTCCCCTTGCTTATTTTGACTTGGGGACATCCTTAGGAAGGAGCAAACCATCGAGCTGAAGGTTCGTAAAGGGAAGAAAAGGAAAGCGAAGATTAATTCTAAGGAAGGAGAAGGCAGGATGCAAAAAGGAGGGACATAGATTGACAGCAGTATGGAGGACCAGCACAGCAGGGAGGGCGGTTGGCGTGACTGCTCAGCCTTGGGTGGGCAGACAGCAGGCACTGTGCACTGTGCTTGGGGGAGATAAAGAGCATACACCACACAAGGGAAGGGTTGAAAGGACTACTACCCTACCATCAGGATGTTGAACTGCCACTGCTAACAAGGTTTCCACCATTGTCTTGGGGGACCTTTGGGGCTGCTGACAACATAAACCAAAGTTACAGTAATTAGCTCCCCCTTTCGCCGAAAAAAAATTATCCCGAGCAAGGCTGTACCAATGGCTCACACAAGACTACCCAGCAGCAGTTACCAGGAATCTCGGGCCCTGGTACCCCAGGAACAAGGCCCACGTCCCAACTTAGACCTGGAACATTCTCAGAAAAGAGTGTGTTCTAGTAGCCTGATATTTTGCAAAGTTTAGATTCGGTGGGATATTTTGTAACTTCTCCTCACTTCATTGGAAATGCTGAATACCCATGCACTGCAATAGTTTTGATGTTCCAAAATCTCGATCATTTCACATTTAGGTCAAATTAGTGATTTTCAAAATGAAAAGGGACAATTCCCCAGTCTCTTGAGTGATCACCAAATGGAAGCAGGGAGCACTATAGCCAGTGGAGGTTTGGTCTCCACAGACTTCTCCGAATATTCAGACTCAGACATATTTGATATCATAGGCATGGTAGTGGACACAGTCTAAGTTTGCATTTGTGAGATCTGTCTGGTTTTAAAGAGATGAAAGGGTGTCTGGGATGTGGCTCACTGATAGACTGCTTGCTTAGCATGCTGGAGAACCTGGGTTTGATCGTGAACACTGAAAAAAATGAAAAGGACAGAGTTTGGGTGGTCATTTTCTTGTGGGAGGGGCAGTGTGATGGCCATTCCCTGTTTTGTGGCAGTGCAACAGGTCTGTTCTATCAGGTGGTATACTGGGACTGTCCTTTCAGAGGCAATGATTAGCTAAGACCAATTCTGAAGTCATTAATGCTATCTAGTACCTATTTCCCAGGTAGAACTTCTAAGTGTCCAATAGAATATCTAGACTGCATGATGCTGCATGTACGAATATCCAGTTTGTAAATGTAAAATAAGCATACTCAATAAGGGGGAAGAACAAGTCTGAATTGAATCCTATAATCAAAATTTCCATGTTTATTCTTTGTGACACAGAAAAGAATTCTATGTTGGACAAGCCCAGAAACTTGCAGGTACTGTTTATATTTGATAGACAGAGTCCTGGGACATGTCAAGATTCCTAACATCTTTGTGACTTTACATTATTAGTTGACCATTTAGAGTAGCTGCCCCTCTTAGCAAACTCCTGGTTGCTTGTGAACGTGTAAGCAAGTCCCAATACTCAATATTTACCACAAACACAGTAGTTTAGGTCCCTGCCATGAAGCAGGGGACAGAGGCAAGAATAGCTCAGTAAGATCTAGTCTGCCTGGGAGTATCTAGTAGTCACTACATACCTGTTTTACCAAAAAGATTATTAAATCTTCGTGATATCGGAGAACTCATTGAAAACACAGGTGTCGAGGAACCTATGGATGTTGACTAAAAGAGAGAGGGAGAAAAGACAATCACAAAGCAAGTCTGAGAGATCAAGATTGTTTTGATCTCTTGGAGGGTTTGGCTTGCTGCTGTCTAGTGGTCGCTTTCTTGTGTTTTAAATGCTATCTCGTCAAGTTAAGGCCAGGGTACGGAATGCTCTGGACTGGAGAAATAACTTGCAAATATGTATTCATTATGATCTCCCTCCCTCCCACTTACTCAAGCCCCCTCTATTCTTTCACCCTTCCTTCCTTCCTCCCTGCCTCTCTCCCTCTTTCTCTCTTGCCCTTTCTTCCTTTTTCCTTCCCTCTTTCTCTTTGCCAGTTCCTCACCTCTTTCTTCCTTCCTCCCTTCCTTCTTCCTTCCCTTCCCTTCCCCTCCCCTCCCCTCTCTTCCCTTCCCCTTCCCTCCCCTCCCTTCCCTTCCCTACCCTTCCCTTCCCCTTCCCCTCCCCTCCCCTCTCCTCTCCTCCCCTCCCCTCTCCTCCCCTCCCCTTCCTTCCCCTCCCCTTGTACTTTCCTCTCCTTCCCTTATCTTTCTCCATTTTATCTTTCTTTCTTTGCTAAGGAATCCTGGTCACAACCCCAAGGTAAAGGTTAGTCTACTTCCTTTTATCATATCAGTAGACGCCATGAGGCTACGAAACAAGAAGCGTCATCATGGCCAGGCTTACCTTTGAGTGTTGAGAAGACCACCTTGACAATGAAAACTTATGCAGCAAAGCTTCCTGCACCTACATTATTTAAACGAAGCCAGGGTCAATACAATAGACTTTGTTTGGGCATGTTAGACATTTCCAGAAGCACAAAAACTATCATCGTTCTTACCTTCTGATCCCAGAGGCAGCCAAAGAGCAAAATGAAGAGGCCCTGTGAAAAGGATTAAGAGCTGCATTTTAAGATTCAGTTTTGCAGAAAGCATTATTAAGCATGTGTCGAGCCTGCCCCACCTCTTTCCTGGTCTGAGTAGATGTGATGAGTCCACTTTGAAATTGCACGAAGCAACAGTTATGTACTGAAGAGTCTTAAGTGATCGATGCTAGGGGAATCATTTCTGTTTTCCTCCAGTCGTGAACAGTACTTCCATGTAGGTTATGCTACTAAACACATGTCTCTAATCCACATTATTCTTCATTTATCCCTCTACGTTGTGAAGTCAATCATAGGAGGAAATAGTTTCTATCCATGGAAGCATATCTTGAAAGCTAAGAATCCTGTAGTTTATAACACACTGTGGTAGGAGTTGGGATTTGTACATTTTTGTCACAAGCATCCAGGAACAAGATGCTTCCTTGTTGTCCGTCTTTCTCTTATAGCATGTCTAACAGACTGGCATCCACTGTAAATGACTACATACTCTAAGAGAGCAAAGACATGTCTTTCCCTGAACATCACCGAATAGATTGGCATATACAGAGCATTATTTTTTTTTCAATATATCTTTCCAGAGAAACTATGTGGTACCCAGCATCTATTTCTTTCAATTATCTTTTGAAAACATACCTTGGACCAAGGTCTTTATTAGGTACTAGAGGGAGATACAGTGACCAACAGGAAGCCTGTCTTCACAAAGCTTGTTGATGCTCACAGAGGCTAAATGGAGCCATGGCTTGACTTAGTGGCAGTATTATACTTAAGAGATAAGACAAGGGCAAGATTATCTTGAGTAAACAGCCTCATCTAGTTTAGGATGGTGACTCTCCTCCTACTTGTGTCATGAGGACATTTGGAACCAAGTTATAATGTAGGTGATAAGAGGTTCAAGGTTCCATGGGAGCACAGGACTCTGTTTCTTTGTCTCTTTGAGTGCTTGTAATTACTGTTCTCTAAGCTTGGGTCTCCTGTGCATGAAAGCCCTTCCCCATTCCTCCTCTTGTTTGTGTTTCTATCATTAGTTTATTCTACAAGAATGGGCATTTCCTGAGATCCCGGTGCCATGAGCTTACCTGGAAGGCATTGAGGAGGGTAAATATGATGTGGAACACAGCATTGCTCCCCTGGATCACTGTGGCAAGACCGAAACCCCAAGTGAGCCCCAAGAGTGGCGTGAGGACTCCGATGCTCTTGCTGATCTGGAATAGGCTGCTCTTCTCCTGCTTGCCTGGCTTGTCTCCGATGGAGGGCCTTAGGATCTTGGTGATGACCACGACTGTGATGCTCACATTCACCACCACGATAATCAATGCCGGGATGGCAAAAGCCAGCAGTGCTCTGGTGTCCTCCCAGTTGAGCCAACACGCATTCTTCCTCATGTAGACTTCCTGTGGCTGCGTAACCCCCACTGTGATAGATGAGATGACGAGAGGACAGCCATAGCCTAGAGAAAAGGCAAAGGCTTTCTGGGTGGACTTGCTTGCGTCGTGTAGAATGAAAATCAGGCGGTAGAAGAGCATGAGGCCCAGAGTTAGCATCCAGAAGAAGACGCTGAGGTAGAAGAAGTGAATGAAGAACGTTGCGGCCACACAGGCTGTTTCATTGAGTGGGTAGTGACCATCGTGAATCGCGCCAGCCACAATGAACCAGATATCAGCAATCAGAAGGCAAAAGGCAATGTTGACAATGCAGATGTGACGCATATAGGAAGTTCGGTTCTTGGTCACTGATTTCCACACCATGGCTTCCACAACTAGGCAGGCCGCTAAGCTGACTATGGAAAACCCCAACCCGATGTAAGAAATGATATCCAGAAGTATTTTTAAAAGAGATCCTGGATCTGGGGAGTCTGGGGACATGAGGATGGAGAATGAAGTCAGATGGTTACACTTGCAGAAGACCCTATCCCTATTGTCCCTACCATCATCTTCCACAGAGCACCCACTGCTGTCCCAGCCCCCTGTATTGTTGGCAAGGCTGAAGTTCCAGAAGACACACTGTGGCTTGCCACCTGAACGATGATTGTTCTTAAAAGTCATAGAAATCCTAAATGGCTTGACGATATTATGGCTGACAGTGGTTGTCATTACTAAGCTGTTGGAAGATGTCTTTCTCTGTACATCCTGGGCAAGGATGGCTTTGAGAGTCGGGAAAGCCACAGTAACGATCGATGAATCAGGCTGCAAGTTTCCCAGCTGACACTCATCAATGGCTACATCACCCCACAGGTCAGAGTCTGTGAAGATAAACTTCTGTTGGTAGATTTGGGGGTGGCCATGTTTTATCACCATGCTCTTCATCTGAACGTTAGGGTGGACGAGGAACGGAGGAGAGCTGTCTCCCAGCTGGAGTGCTTGGGAAAACCTTTCTACTGAGTGCAGGAACTGAGAGCTCTGGTTGCTCTGTTGCTGTAGTAACTTCTCCCAAGAGTTCAAGGTGGACTTGTCTAAGATGACATTAATGGTAGCAAGTATGTCCTGCAGGTTACATGGGTAGGGGGGTGAGGAACAAAAGCATTTTTCATGATAAAAATGACCAAAAAAAAGGACAGCATTTTTCCGGATACTGGTTGGAGCAAGGGTTGGATACTGGTTGGAGCAAGGGTTGGATACTGGTTGGAGCAAGGGTTGGATACTGGTTGGAGCAAGGGTTGGATACTGGTTGGAGCAAGGGTTGGATACTGGTTGGAGCAAGGGTTGGATACTGGTTGGAGCAAGGGTTGGATACTGGTTGGAGCAAGGGTTGGATACTGGTTGGAGCAAGGGTCTGAGGCACCACAGAGAAAATCTCTCCCCTGCTTTCTCGAAGCAAAGCTCAAAAGTGGCAGAGACAACAAGGCTATGGGACTTTGCTTAGTATTCAATAACAATGACTGTGAGAATCACCCCCACACTACTGAGACCTACTTAGCTGGCTGGGAGAGATCTTATTTACTAAGTTTTGGCTCTTATTTTATTTTTGTAAACACATACATGTGTGTCAACGTGTGTGTGTGTGTGTGTGTGTGTGTGCATGGAGGTGCAGAGGCCAGAGGTTAACATTGGCTCTCTTTCACAGTAACTGTCCACAGGGTCTATCACTGAATCAGGAGCTCACTGATGCCACATGATTGGCTGGCTGGGATATTCCAGGGAGTATCCTCCTATCTGCTTTCCCAGTGCTGGGATTCAGGCCCTGCACCCATTTTATCTACATGGGCACTGGAGACTGAACTCAGATTCTCATGCTTGCATGGTTAGCACTTTCCAGACATCTCCCCAGGCCAATGGTTGCCTTTATTTTAAATCTCAAGCCTGTGAAGGATTTTGGTAGGTGGCATATCGCCAGCAAGAGAAAGTCTCTGAAGTCTGAGCCCTGAGCATCAAATAAGCTATGAAAGTGTTTCCAAGGGCAGTTTTGATGTCTGATAAACAATTTCTATTTCTCATAAGCTTGGGCCTGATGTTTTTCATTTATTCCCTTCTCTTGAAAATATTTTTTTCTCCCTATTTTTGCCTTGTCTGACATATAGAAGGATAATCCTGTGGAATAGGTTGATTGGCAACCTCTAACAGGACATATCCTGACACCCAAACCTTGAGAATGTGACTTTATGCAGACAGATAGATTGCCTTTAGAAATGTAATTATTTTAAGGACCCGTTCTTGTCAGCTTTAACTGTCAACTTGACACAACCTAGAGTCACAAGTGTTACCCAAAAAGTCTTAGAGCAGACTGGCAGGTGGACATGTTTGTGAAAAATTGTCTTGATTGCCATAATACAGGAGAGCCCTGTCCATTGTGGGCAGCACCATTCCCTATGCAGGTGGTCCTAGGCTATGCAGGAAGGAAAGCTAAGCACGAGATTGTGAGCTACCAAGCAGCATTCCTCTATTGCTTCTGCATCAAGTTCCTGCCTTGACTTCCCTCAGTGATGGACTGCAACCTGCAGCCTTTCCCCCCACCCCCCCCACATGTCGCTTTTGATCATGGTGTTTATCACAGCAACAAAATGAAACTAGGGGTAAGATATTCTGAATTGTCTGAGTGGCTCCCAACTCCAGTATATCTTTACAAAGTACAGATGAGATAAAGGCTTGGACAGAGAGATTCATGTGATGCTGTAGGAACCAAAGTATGTCTGATGTCCCCAGAGGCTGGGAGAAGTGAAGAAAGGTTCTTCTCTAGCATCTTTTCTGGGGGCATGGCTTTGCAGCCACCTTAATTCACCTCTAGAACAGTGACACAATATATTTCTGCCCAAGGTACCCAACCCATGCTTAGATGGTCCCCACACACAAAGGTAAAGCTTTGCACAGGGCTAATAGGCTCCATGCTTGTAGGCCTCTTGTTGGGTTTAGCTACTAGGAGGCATGCAGTAGAAAGATGGGAGTGAGAAGAGGTGATGTAAATCATCCATGCTGTCCCCTTACCCTGTTCCCTTCACCCCAAGCTTGTCTCTGGTAAAAACTATACTGGCCTTTAAAATGTATAGCTTCTGAGGAGAGTGATCTCCTCTAAGATTTCAGTTATCACTAGACTTGAGTGAAATCCAATATTTTGTCTATACTCTGGTAATGGCTTATAAAGACTGTGGTGAGAGTGCCTCATCCCACCCCTTATGTATTTTATTCTGACTTACCCTGTAGGTTTCCTTTCATTAAAGCCTCTCTATTTGAATTGTTATAAGCTCTCTTTTTGCCCCAAACAAGTACCTCACAGTTTACATTCAATGCAAGACCTTTGAGAATCTTATCTTGGTTCCTTTTCTGCTGCTGTGACAAAATATCCTTACAAAAACAATTGAAGGGCCTACAATTCTAGATCAAATCCTATCATGACAGGGCAGTGGACAGTGGCGGGATCTTAAGAGAGCCAGTCATGGTACAGCCACAGTCGAGAGCAGAGAGCAACAAATAAAGGCACACGTGTAAGTGCTCAGCTCATGTCCTCTACTCTTAAATAATTCAGGATGCCCAGTTTAGGGAATGGTGCCCTCTACAGCTCAGATGAGTCTTCCTAAATCAACTAATTTAATGAAGACAGCCTGTGACAGACCTTTTCAGAAGCTGATTTTAATCAAGCCAGTATTTTACAGGTGTGCCAAGAGGCCTGCCTCTTAGGTACCAAAATGACATCATACTCACCTTGCACGTATGTTGTAACCTCTGAATTACTAGTTTTTCTAGAAAACCAGCAGGAATTCATTCTATTTGAATGAAGAAATGAAAGCAGAGACTCTTTAAAGAAATCCAAAAACCCTCTGCTGTCCTAGAAGCCATAGCCTGCAGAGCACACTATGCTATTCTTGTATCCAAGTCAGTGCTCTGAGAGAGGCAAGTCTGTGAGGGAAGGAGTGATGCTTCCTGCACACGAGTCCAGAGGTGTGAGAAGGCAAGACCCCCAAACTCCCACAAGGTTTAAGTACACTTACTGTCATCATTTCTGAATTCACTTGGGTAGGAACTGTTGAGAGCAAATCAAGGATGCTAATGATGGCTCCCAGGCTCCCTGGAGATGAGCGGATATCCTGCTCTTCCTTCCCAGCACTATCAGAGAGGTCCCTCAGGTATGTAGGGAGCTTCTGGTCCTGGGAGGGGCTCTTGATCAAAGCCTGGTTTAAAAAAAGGAAAATCAAATGAAATTATTTCAGTAATAAAGAAGCTGTGGTTTCCTTTTTTCTCAGTGTCCACATCAGTAGTATTTACTGTAAATTAAAGACTTTGCCTCTTAAAGTCCCTGTGCACACCCTTCAGGATGGAAAATGCTTAAGATCTCATGCACAGAAAGCGAAGAGTTAAACATACGCCAACCTGGAAGCTAACTAGAAAGAAAGGAATGGCAGATACAGTTGCTACAGAGTTAAAGTAAAATAAACGAGTCACTTGTCCCCATAGAAACACGTCCACCACTCTTTTTCTTATACTACTTATACTTCTGATTGTGACTATGATTGTCCCTCCATATTTCATCCTTCTATATCTGTTATCTCAGTATAATTATTAAGAGTGCCCTCCTTTACTTTCCTAGTCCCGTAAAGTGCGATGCAAGCTGCCAAGGGAGTGAAGTAAGTGTAGTTCAACACAGTTGGGAAGGCTACAATCCTCAAAAGAGATCACTATGGCAAGATAGCCCCAAAGCTGCAATCGTGGCACTCATATCTTGGCAGTAACCAACTGCTGTCTAATTGGATTTAAGGTTCATTCAAGAGCATGGAAATTATGTCTGTTCCTAGAAACCTAGCCAACTACTTGGGGCTATCGAGGTCATACATCTTAGAGGACAACCTTATACCACCACTTCACTAAGACACACAATTCCTAGCTGCATTTTATGAGACTGACACGCTACCTACTGCGCTAACGAGGCACCTCCTAGTTGCATTTTAAATACTTACACATATACACAGAGATAAATATAGCTTCCAACTCTCACCAACAAAACTCTTTGCAATAGACAGAAACCATTACAGAAGCCCATTACTGGTTAGAATGCAGAAAAAGACTACTCATGGCTTGTCCAGTATAATGGATACATCTACAACACAAAGTTTCTACCTAAGGCTCAAAAAAAAAAAAGGTAGGGGGAGGATGGAAAGATTGTAAGAGTCAGAGGACTTGGAAATCATCTGTGAGATTGTGTTTCCTAGAAATGACCAAGAAAACTTCATCCATGATGCCTCAATAAAATGGCTGCCTCAACAAGACCTGCACAAGGACAGTAACAGACATGCTAATGTGTAAGGGGGAAATGTCACAGGGTCCCATAACTACAGGCAACCAAGGGACACTAAGAGCAGAGGAAGTAATCTCACCCAGGGATGAATTTCCTAATTGGTTATCCAATTTCAAGTGGTCAGCCCTGAAATCATATACATACAAGCAGCATTAAATGGTCTGATAAGACTCTGTGTGTGTGTGTGTGTGTGTGCGCGCGCACTTCTGAATAAATGAATAAATATATAAATTAAAGAAAAATGGAAACAAGGGGAGGGTATGGGAAGATTTGGAGAGATACGGAATGGGGGCAGAATGGTGTGATTATATTTTAATAATAAAAATATTATTATAAAAATTAAAAGTCTGGGCTGGAGAAATGGCTCAGGGGTTAAGAGCACTGACTGCTCTTCCTAAGGTCCTGAGTTCAATTCCCAGCAACCACATGGTGGTAATGAGATCTGACTCCCTCTTCTGGAGTGTCTGAAGATAGCAACAGTGTATTTACATATAATAAAATAAATAAATCTTTAGCCGGGCGGTGGTGGCGCACGCCTTTAATCCCAGCACTTGGGAGGCAGAGGCAGGAGGATTTCTGAGTTCGAGGCCAGCCTGGTCTACAAAGTGAGTTCCAGGACAGCCAGGGCTACACAGAGAAACCCTGTCTCGAAAAACCAAAAAAAAAAAAAGTATCTTGATTCAGGTGTCAAATTATATCACCTATCTGTACATAAGTTTTCTATCATTTTTTTTCTTGAGATAGGGTTTCTGTGTATAGCCCTGACTATCTTGGAACTCACTCTATAGACCAGGATGGCCTTGAACTCAGAGATTCACCTACCTCTACCTCCTAAGTGCTGAGATTAAAGACTTGTATCACCACCATCTGGCTCTATCTACATTTTTAATTCTTTAAGAAGTGTAAGTTGAAAAAAAATATTTTTCTATAAAAAACCTTTGATGAGTACCCATCTGTGAACATGCAGATATTTATTTTATTTAAATTCTTTATACTGGAGAATCTCCACGAATGTAATGTTGTAGCTCACTTTCAATAATTTCCTAATTATTTGTTATTGAATCTTATTTCTATATTATCTCTTTATGAACACATTATAGCTAATTGTCATTAGAGCTATTTGAAAGAAATCAGTAAGTAAGTTATCATACACCCGCCCTTGCAGGTCTCAGAAACAAGGTACTGGCCATTTGAGGTTAGGCATCCAGGCGAGCCTAGAGAATGACACATCCATTGTTGACTTCATGGTCAAATGTAAGTGTTTTGTAAAGCAATTCTAGGTTTCATTTCTTGAAATGATTAATCCTGATTGTCAACTTTCTGGGATTTAGAATCATCACAGAAACAAACTTGGGGGCATATCTAAGAGGGAGTTTCTAAGCCGAGTTCATTGAAGTGGGAGGAGCCACCCTAAATGTGGCTGGTACCATTCTACAGGCTGGGGTTCTGGGATTGAAAGGTGAACCCAATGTGAGCATCTTCATCTCCCTCAGCTTCCTGACTATAGATGCAATGTGACCAGCCTCCACTGCTCCTGCCTCGTCCTTCCCCTCCATGATGGTCTTCACCCTCCATTTTGTCATAGCAATCAGAAAAGTAGCCAGTAAAACATATGTTAGCCATGCATTTCAGAGTGGTACATGGCTAATTTTCCTAAGAGCTGAGAATTCTGAGCCAGAGAGATACCCCTCCCCAAGGAATTAGAGTCCAGGGTTTCAGATTCACCTTGGCCAACCGGAGCAAACCATTGATTGGGGCTGAGATGCAGGCTCTTGACTCCTCCTTCCACTGGGAGTCCACACATTTGTAAGTGACGGTCCCACCGATGGTCTGTCCAGGGCTTCCAGAAACACCTGAGAATTGGCATAGCTTCTGAATGACTTTCCCAGGCTCCCCGATACCTATGATGGGATCATGGCATGTGATATTCTCCCCTGCATCAGAAACATGGAAATAAAAGGGACGGTTGAGAATTTCTTTCAGCTATAAAGAAGAAAGAAGCTATGTCATCTGTAGGGAAATGGGTGCAACTGGAGATAACCCTGCTTACCAAGGGTCTTAAGGTCATGATACCTTCCTACTTTGATGGACAGGCCCCAGTTACCAATATGCACAAGAATGTATACACGGCATCCAGTAAGCTCAAATTAACTGGTTAGAAGAACTATGGAACCTTTGTGTATCGGGGACTCCAGTCACAAGGAAGCCATCTTATCACCTGGCCTTTCTGGTGACTAGGGGAGAGTTCTTCCACATGAACTCTTGTAGAAACAGTCACACAGATCATGACTTCTCATCTTGAGAATAGGCCAGATCACACTGGCTCAGGGGTGACAGAGGATAGGAGGGCCAGCACCTGATCTTCCCACCATTTCTTTTCAAATGGCTCTATCTCAGGAAGAGTGCTGGTAAGGATACATTCTCTTGATGTTATCTGTAAGGAATCTGAGAAGGACACAGATACTGCCCATTCTAGTCTGCCCTTCAGGGCTAAGAGTGATTTCATTTGCCAGGGTCCATCTCCACTATCAGCAGTAGAGTTAAACCAGACAGCCCTTCTGGCCACGCACAATAGTTCTATCTTTATGTTCACTGTAGCATCTGTTGACAGTATCCTCAATTGCATCTCTTGGTCCCCAAGGCTAGAGGCCAGAGAAGATGGCCTCTGTTTCTTTTTTAATTCCCTATGGTTCACCCAAAGCCTTCATATGCAAATGAAGATGTCAATGAATAAATACGTCTCTGCTCCTGATTATATGACTTGAAAGTCATTTAAAAGCACTTACTTGGAACAAGGGTAAGCTTCATAGATGGGCTCCGGACTGAGCTGTTGGCTGCATTGGTAAAGTGGCAGAACACTGTAATGTCTTTGGGACACCAGGGAGGTAAGTTTGCTGGGAGACTGTATTTGTAGCATGCTTGCTTGCCGATAACTTCTCTTTCTAAAGACAGTATTATTGAGAATATGAATTGACAATTTGAACAGCCAAGACAAAAGTAAAGGTTGTCAAGATGTTCTGATATGAACAGACTTGGCCCCAAATCTCCTGAGAATTGGTAACATTTAGTTTTAATATGACTTCATGTATTTATGTGAAAATAACCTCTGGTTCTCAGAGTAGGTAAATTAATCTTTCAATGTGTGCTAGCCAAAATGTCACCTTGACCATTCATGGTTTCACGTCTGAGCCTACATCCTGCTCTGTACATCAACCATACTCTGCCTCATGGTGATTTATAATCATGTGTTTATAGACCATTCTATATTTTAAAGACTAATATAAAATTAAAAATAAATTATGTACCCGTGGGTGTCTGTGTATGTGTTAGTGCAGTTACCAGCAGAGCCCAGAAGATACCATGGAGCTAGAATTGCTGGTGCTTGTGAAACCACCTAAGATGGGTGCTGGGAACTGAACTCGAACTTAGAGCAGTATATGCTCTTGACAATTAAGCCATCTCTCTTCCCTGAGGTCATTCTGTTCTACCAATGCAGAAGCTTCAATAAAGAAACTCCCCAGTCACCTTTATCTTCACATCTCCCAGTGCTTGGCTGAGTATCTGGCATATAAGAAACACCCAATTTACACATTCTGGCATTAGAATGTGGGGGATATTGGCATTCTTCAACATCTGGGGCAATTCACCATCATCAAATAATGTAACACAGCCTTCTCTATCTAACTGGAGTCTTGATTTTTTGAACTTCCATTGCCTTTTCAGTCTATGCTATTCATTTCTTAGGATATTTAGTGTTATGTACATTGCCTTTGATAAGCAAAGGTCTTTATAGATAGTATGTATGTCTAAATTAATTATTATTAATAATTTACTTCTAATTTATGTGTGTGTGATAGTCTGTATGTGTGTTGTGTGCATGCAGGATCTCACAGATGCTAGAAGAGTGCACAGGATGCACTATAACTGGAGTTATAGGTGATTGTAAGTTATCCAACAAGGATGCTTAAAGCCAAACTCAGGTCGTCAGAAAGAGCCTCTCCAAGTGCCATCAACTGTTGGAGACTTGGAAGTCCTTGTGCTCCCAGATAAGTACTAGTGGCAACAAGGATACTAAATAAACAAAGCTGTCCCTTCAAAGGAATGGATGCACGACCTATTATCTGCCCAGAAAGCCTGGAACAGAGGTTAATGACCTGGTGACCTTTCCTCTATCTGTGTGACCAAGACTACCCTGGATCCTTCCCCAGATTCTTATTATGAGCTTGTTTTTCTCAGTCATTCTCTAGACCCTATAGTTGTGGAAGGTGTCATGTGTACTTAACAAAGTTGTGACACATCTGATCTTTATTTAGCTTACTTTGTTCCTCAAGGAGATTTATGTGCATTTGGTTCATTGTGTATTCCAGATTGAATTAATTATCACCAAGAAAACTTTCATCAAACTGTGCTCTGTTTAAATATGCCTAAAATAAATTACTTGTGGTCAAGCTTATGAAGTCCAAACCAACACTAGTTGCTTAGTTATGTTGAACCAAACTGGCTTCTTGCCTCCCTCCACCCATTATTCTGTTGGCCATGGTGGTTGCAGACACCTCCACATTCAACTTCTAAGCTGCCTTTCAATCCCATGCCTACTTTCTTTCCAACCATGACTAAAGGATTATTGTTTTTCTGACCTAGTCTTCTACCGAGCATATCACTCTTTGAAGATCTTGTCATTGTGCCAGGGGTGGGATGTGGTGGGCAATGACTTGGGTACCATTTAAAGTACAGAGGCTGGGGCTGAAAAGATGGTTCAGTGGTTAAGAGCATTGGCTGCTTTTGCAGACAACCTGGGTTTGGTCCCAGGCTCATAATCTTCTATAACTCCAGTTCCAGGGGACTCTCAACACAGTCTTCTGACTTCCACAGGCTCTGTGTGAGTGTGATACACACACATACATGCAGGCAAAACACTTACATGCATAAAATAAAATAACATAAAAATGCAATGAAAAATTTTAAAGAACAAGGTCTTCCTGACCCTAGAACCTGGGATACTGATAATGGCAAATGCCTTCAGGAAGCATCATCCTTGCTAGAGAGTGGTTCTTACTTTCTTTCCCTCTGTGCTGCGTGTTTTTTTCCCTCTTATCTTGCTGGATGCAGTCATGCATTTAGAAAGATGATCGGGTCATTCTCTATCAAGTTATAACAAAGAAGGATGCATCATCAGAGAGTATCTAGTTGGACACACTGAGAGTGTAGAGATGAAGGGAAACTTATGGGCTCCACCCAAGACTTCTGGTTCAAACCAGTGAATCATCAGCTTATACCAAAGCAAGATAAGAGACAGGCGGAATTCTCCCTGATATACTCTCCAGGATTTTTTTTTAATCCCAGAGCAGTCAGTGCTCTTAACCACCAAACCATCTCTCCATTCCCAGCCTTTATACTTTAAATGGTCCCCGAGCCATCCCATCCCTGGCACAATGACAGGATCTTCAAAGGGTGACATGCCCAGTAGAAAACTGGAAAACAATACTCCATCAGTCATGGTTAGAAGTGTGGCCTTCTCTCTGGTACTGAGGATGGATCCCACGGGCCTCCCATGGGTCAGGCCAGTGCTCTGCATCAGAGCTGCATCCTTAGCCTCTTTTCACTTTTTATTTTGAGACAGGGTTTCACCAACTTGCCTAGCTTGTCCATGAATTCCCTGTGATAGCTTAGGCAGGCCTCGAATGTGAATCCATCTGTGTCAGCTTCCTGAGTAACTAGGATTACATCCCTGTACCTGCAAGTGTGGCTCCTCTGTCTCTGTGAATTTTTTAATATATATATTTTAATAGTAAAAATCCATACCTATGAGCTAATGTGGTCTAGCGATAGCATAGTCTACCCCTTACCGGCGGGAAAGGATGAGGAATCCACGTGGAAGGTCACAGTGTACTTTTCCCCTGCATCCTCTTCTACGCAGCACTTGAATTGATGGGAACTGGTACACAGACCACTGGCTTCCAAAGGATCCATCATGATGTCTGACGCCAGAGGCAGCGGGTGAACGGTGACATCTTTGGTGGCGATACTGTATGAATTCTTATATCTAAATATGCAGTGGTAGGTTCCTGAGGGGAGGAAGCAGAAGTGAGACATAGTGAAGTCGTCGCTCTTAGAAGGCAGCATTGTAATGACATCATCGCTCCCAAATGGCATCAGCATCAGCGGCAATAAGAAGAGTCTTAGCTTTTTCTCCACAGATTTGTGTATGACCCTGCTCCACCTTCCTGGACACTGGGAGACTTGACTGACTTCTCTTCTACGCACTTCACAGGTCTGAAGAATTAGCTGACAACTCTCCTATCTTCAAGTAGGCATTCACTCCAATCAAATGAAGTGGCTTTATTCAAGGTCAAGAATGAAACTGGACTCCAAACTCTCTACTTCAAACTTCTTCCACAACCAAGGGGAGAACGGGGATTTGGCAGTGTGCAGAAAAGAGAAAGTGTTTGGAGAGCGGGAACATCATAGAGCACCTTGGTGTGATCACAGTCACTTGGCTGTCTCTAAATGAGAGGTCCCTTAGACTCTAGGACACCATGGCACCAGAGGTCAAACCACCATTTAAGCAGCTGCCTGTCCTGGATGTTGAAGTACTTAGCCCAGTGACCTACTATATTATAAAGGCTCAGTGGATGTCAGCTGTTACCATACAGTTCTACTGAATCTTTATGCATTTAGCGACTTATATCTCCTGGCAACATGGACAATGTAGAGATATAAACAGGAAATACAAATGCTTCTCTATGTAAAACCAGACAAACACTGGAGTTTTCATGGTACAGCTGGGTAGTGTAGTTCCAATCATGTAGTAAATCGACATCATCATCATTTTGTGTGCACAGGTAGAGGAGATTGGAGAATAATCCCCTCTGTTGTTTCCTAGGTACCTCCCATTATCTATTTGAGAAAGGGTCTCTCACTGGCCTAGAGCTTTGCCACATAGGCTAGACTAGCTGGCTAGCAAGTCTCTAGGAAACTACCTATCTCCACCTGAACCTACCACCACTGCTAAGGTTTCAAGCTGGCATTGCTGTGCAGGGCTTCTTATGTGGTTTCTGGGGATCAAACACAGGTTCTTGTGCTTGCAAGGAAAGTGCTTTACTGACTGAGACATTTCTCAGGCTATTTTGAAAAAACTCCTATTGTCGTGGCGGCAGGGGTGCTGGCTGTGGAGTTAAATGCTAACTTCAGTCCAGGTTGCACAACTCAACTTTACTACTATATTTATTATTGCTTGTGAACATCATTTTCCACAACCGTAAGATGGTATAATTCAGGTCAGGTTGTAATGGTGCGTGCCTTTAGCCCCAGCACTTGGGAGGGAGAGGCAGGTGGATATCTATGAGTTTGAGGCCTACCTGGTCTACAGAATGAGTTAGAGGACAACCAAGGCTACACAGAGAAAGCCTGCCTTGAAAATAAATAAACAAACGAATAAGTAGGATAATGCTAATCTTTCCCTTCACACTGTTATATCACCCACAAAGAGTAATTGATCTAAAGTAGTCATAATAGACATGTCCCAAGACAGGCCTAGGTGTCTGCCATTGTGTATTTCCAGGGGTCTAGACAGCCTGCTGCAGGGTCTGGCCAGTCACTCACCGTTCCACTCTCGGGTGGAGGTCTTCACTGTCAGCACTGACTCCGCTCCATCCTGATACCTCCTCATGGTATAAAACCTTGGATGGATTTTAATACCAGCTGAAGTGTTCCAGTACACCTCATCAAAGCTACTCACATCACTGAGGCATGTTATAGAAAAGCTTTGTCCCTCAGAAACAGAAATTGGGTCCGGGGTTATTGTTAGGTTGGCTGAAAGAGTGCAAACAAAACAGACAAGACAAAAACCAACAACAGATCCAGTGTTTAGTTTTTCAGAGGACATCAACACGGGAATGACATTTAAGACAGAGACAGCAACACGAACCGTCCTGGCTCTACCCGTGTCAACGCGGGATTGGTACCTTGCTGCTCCTGGGTTTTACTTGTTTCTAGGCTGTTCCCGGTGGTGCTCTGAACTGTACTCACTTCCATCACATGCCTTAGGACCTCGGGCACTTCCCCTTTGTAGCTGGAATTATCTCCTGATGATTAGCAGGGTAGAAGGTTGCAAACTTAGGGATGTTGCCTCAATCCGGGTTCCCCTCCAACCTCCTCTGTGACTCCCCTCAGTGGAAAAATAGAGGATTGGATTCCTGCAACAACTTCATATTGACTCTTTAAGTGCTTCCCCCATAATACGGTGTTGTATCTTGGAAGGCAACTGTGCTCACCACTGGACCACCAATGTCAGACCACTGTGATGTAGATTCACTCCTTTCTATATCTGTCTCCATAAAAAGGCAATCTTTTGCCTTTGTTGGTACATCCTTACCATTTACTTATGGTCTAGTATACAGTCGGTGCTTCATAAACAAATGAGTGGATTCTTGATCTACCTTTTAGCCGCAGGATCATAAATTCACTCTCCAAATAATCATGCTTAGTTCATCTCAGGAAGACAGGATGTATGGGCATCTTAATGCTATTTGTAGCTATTTCATTTTAACTATATACAATACAATAACTGGGGTTAATAATATAATCAATTACATGTTTACTGCTATTTTTGGAATTCTATCATAGATTCTGTAAGACATTGTTGACAGTGTTGGGATCATTGCGATATAGATGCTGATATGAAAAACCATTATTTATTTTTCTCTTGTTCTATCTTCATTTTTCTCTGGGAGCATATCTTCCCCATGATTGACATCTTAAGATATTCGCTTTAGTCACCTATGGAGGTGAACTGTCGCATTTCCTGAGCCTATTGCCACAGGTCTGCTTCTCCAGTCATATATCAATCTTATTCTTAGTGACCATCAAAAGAAGCCAGTGCTTTCCACAGTATCTGAGTCAGGGGTCACATGCTGAGGCACAGCACCAAAGCATACACAAGACACAGTGTGTCCCTCACTCTGCCCTCCCTAATTGGAGGGATCTGGAAAAAGCTCCCTGGGGGGCTAGCCATTTCTGATCAGAAAGCAAAACCTCTTGGACCCAGAAATCTGTTTCTCTTGTTTCCAGGATAGGTCAGATGGCCAGACCAGGAATTTTTGGCAAGAACTAACCATGCCTCTATAATACATCCCAGGTTTCCAATTAAGAGCTATGTCTGTTGAATATTCACTAAGTCCCAATAGCAGAACACGTGCAGAAGGCAAACAGGTGTTGCTTGCATCCTGCTCCTCATGACATTTCTCAAAAAAGGCTGTAAATGGTTCATTTTCAAAGGATAGATGGAAAGAAATGTCTGTAGCTGTGGTGACTCTAGAATGCCAGCTAATTAATGATGTCTTTATTATTTTGATCGGCATAGGACCAGTGGTGTAGATTGAATGAGAAATGTCCCCCTTTGGCTTATGTTTAAAGACTTAGTTCCCAGTGGTGATATTCTGTGAAAGTTACAAAACCTTCAAAGCATGGAACTTGCTGAATACAGTCTATATTGCTGTGGATAGGATTTAATGTTTTACAGCCTAGCCACACTTCCTGTTCTCTCTCTCTCTCTCTCTCTCTCTCTCTCTCTCCCTCTCCCTCTCTCTCTCTAGTTACTATGTGTATATGAAATGAGAAATGACCCTTTCAGAAACTGAAAGACTAAAAACGAACCTTTTTATTCAACCATAAGACAATACCAAGTCATCAGGTTTTTCTAGCTTTATGAGGGGTTATTTCTTAAATGGAGAGACTAAGAGAGAAGGAACCAGAGGGAGAACTATGGGGGGTGAGTAGTGGGGAAGTACATGAGGCTGTTGGGATTTAAGGAGGGGAAACCAAATTGTGGGAGAAAGAGGAGTTATTGATCATATGGATTCAATGACAACAGAACTAGTCTGGTCACTATACTACTTTCTTAGTCCAATTACTCCCTTTATCTGAACAATACGATTAGGTTCTCCCCAGTCTTTCCGACCCAACCCAATTTAAAATTATTCCATCTGCATTGAAATGGCATAGAGGGACATCTGACCACCATCCCACTCCTGGGGAAAACTTGGCTATATTCTGACCACTAATGTGATGATCCCAGCCAACTGGCAAGTGTAACATATATTTGTCTTAAACAGTCTATGGCAAGAGTTCTTACCTACAGAGGTGAAGGTCACGGCTATGTTCTTACTGCCTTTGGCTCCGTAGGCACTGACGAACTCACATGTGTAAATGACTGTTGTTCCAGAAGACCCACTGGGACACTGGGTTCCATCTGCCTTGAGCGTGTAAGTGCTGCAGCTAGAGTCTAGGTCTGTGTCTGGGTTCCCTGCAATGATATAAACAAATTTTCAACAACATGTGTTGTAGTATATATTTAATCTCAAACAGGGGTTTCTTCCCCACCTTTGATCACTCAGTTGCCAGGTAGAAGACACAAATGTTTATATTTATAATAAGCATTAATCAGCACTAGAACTTGGCAGATATCTACCCTCTTAGCTATTAGCTTTTACCTCCCAATCAATAACCCCAAATTATGACTTGCGAGCTATGGGTATAATAGAATGTCATTAAGAATCATTTTTATTGCTATGTTCTTTTAGTAGAACTGTATTTGGTTTTACTCTAGGTTCTTGGACTATCTAGTCTCAGGTACTTAGTCACCCAAGTAGCATCAGAGATGTGTTTCATCTCACAAAGAGGGCCTTGAGTCAAATCAGATGTTGGTTGGTCACTCTTGCAAGTTTTATGCCACCATTCCACTAGCATACCCTGCAGACAGGACACTATGTTCTGAGTGGGCAACTCTGATTGGCTAGTCCACATTGGACAATGTTTATGATCTCTTATCCTATGGCATCTTCCTCGCTCCTTCTGCTCCTTCTTCCTCGTGATCTCTTGCCTCTGACCCCAAGCCCAGGGACCAGCCTCCCCCATCTCTGTCTATCTCTCTTCTGTCCAGCTAATAGGCTATAGGCATCTTTATTCACCAATCAGGGATAACTTGGGGAGCAAGGTTACATAGCATCACTTGGGTCTACATGCAAATTCTACATCCCTCGGGGCAACCAGGCCTTGGGGCCTGGTATTTAGCATTACAATACATAGCAAAAGACAAAACCTCAAAAATATGGTTGTCTGACTCTAAATTAGTAGCAAGTTTTTCAGTGGAAACTTCAGCTTCATGCTTTTTTAGTTGCTCACAACTTTATAATTCTCAAATCACTGTTTCCATTCTCAGAAACATCCTATCCTCCAAGCTGTCTTTGCCTAGGGTTCTCAAGTAACCCTGCGTGTGACTTTTTTCCTACTCTGATCTCCATTTTCTTCTCCACTCAACTTCACCTGCTACTTCGGCTGTCAGATGCTCTTCCAACATACACACCATCCCAAAGTGAAAGACACAGAATAGGCTGGTGGATTAGTGTGAAAACAAATGCATTCTTTCAACTCTAGCTGATCAACAATGCTTTACTGGCTAGTTTATCACAACTGGACATGAGGTGCCGTCATCAGAGAGGAGGGAACCTCAATTGAGAAAATGCCTCCGTAAGACCTCATTTTAAAGCATTTTCTTAATTGGTAATCAATGGGGGAGTACCCAGCCCATTGTAGGTAGTGCCATCCCTGGGCTGGTGGTCCTCTCTTCTTTGGGAAGCAGGCTGAACAAGCCATGAGGAGCAAGCCAGCAAGCAGCACGGTCCATGGCCTCTGCATGAGCTCCTGCCTCCAGGTTCCTGCCCTACACAAGTTCCTGCTCTCACTACTTTTGATGGTGAACTGTTGTTACGTTTTGATGATAATACTATATGGAACCATGAATAAAATAAGCCCTTTCCTCCTCAGGTGGCTTTTCATCACGGTGTTTATCATAGCAATAGACTCTAACTAAGGCAGATGCCTTTATTAATTTGATTGACATATGACCAGTGTTGTGGTTTGAATGAAAAATGTCCCTCATAGGCTCACATGCTTGAACACTTAGTCCCCAGTTCACATTGCACGTTGGGAAGGTAATAAAACCTTTAGGGTGTGGGAATTTGCTGAAGGAAGTCACTTCCTTCCCCATCACTGTGGGTGGGTTTTACGGTTTTATAGCCTGGTCCACTTCCTGATCTCTCTGATTCCTGTGTGTGGATGAGATGTTGTCACTCTGCTTGCTGAGTGCCAGGACTTCTCCCTCATGGTGGTATCTGAGTGTGTTCTGGAACTGTAAGCCAAAATAAACTCTGGTTCTCTAGCTTGTCCTTTTGTCAGGGTATCTGATCACAACCACAGGAAAGTAGCTAGTCCAACCAGCTTTCTTCCCCAAGTGTCTATTCAGGTCACTCCACTCATTTCCACTCTCCTTCTCTTTGACAATATCACTTCTAATTCTCTAAGGTCGGCCCTCCATTGTTCATCCTTTCCTGAATCTAGCTCTCATGAGAAAGCCACATCTGCACTCAGGATCCTACAAGCTTGACTGACTGTAGACGAGGAGAATGTTGTCCCTCTCTGCAGGTCAATCTTAATCTGCTCATGTGAAAGCCGCGCTAGCCCCATCCCATCTCATGATGCTTCTGCATTTGACACCTGTAGTTTCCCACTCCTGTCTTATCATTAAATCTTTGAAACTGGCCTTTGTATCCTCTACTTTATCAAAAATGTTTCCTTAAGGCCAACAGGGACCTTCTCTCTCCTCCATCTTGGGCTTCTCCTTATGTTGCCTCCACGGCCTTATGTTGCTGTCTTCTTTAGGTTGTAGCTGGGTAAGCCTCCCTTGGGTCTTTCCTTCTTCTTGCCTGTCTTCATCCTCCTGGGCTTCCTTTCTAAGGTCCTCTCCTGAGCATCCTTCTTAAATGCCTATGTTGCTCCTGATGTCATCCCCAGCCACACCTCTCCATCCCACCCCCCACCCAACTGTTGCTGCTCTTTTCTTCACTCCCTTAGCAACATCAGCCCCCAAACCCACCCCAAGGCTCCTGTTATGAACTGAGATTGAATGACTTTCCTCACTACTCTTAGAGGAATGACCTGGTTGGAAACTTTTGAGGCAAATCCCCAAGCGTTGATTTGACATCTCCGGTACCTCAACCTCAACACGTGCTATTTCTTTATTTTTTTTTCCCCAGACAGAATTCACACATCCAGGGTTTCCTGCCAGTGCTATTGGCAGGAACCCAAATTAAAACACTTAAAGGTCACTTTAATTACCCGAATTTCCTCACATTGTACTTCCACTTGCTTGTGAGATCCCTCTCTGAGCTCACACTCCTGAAACATGGCTGTCTCCAACAGCGAAAGGTCACCCCCTACTCACCCCACCCACACCCCCAGGCTCCACTGTTTGTTGTCTGAACTTTGCAACTGATTACATCTGGGCTTCAATTTGGAATGAATTCTCTCTTCAACTTACTCATTGTGCTACCTGGGAGGTTCATTTTTCTTTTTGTAGTTGACTTGGTTTGGGTTTTGAGACGGGGTTTCACTATAGCACAAACTTGCTTTGAATTTGCTGTGTAGTCCAGGCTGGACTTTAATTTGTGATTCTCCTGCCTCGGCCTCCTGAGCTTCAAGTACGAGTAGTTAATCCTGTGAAAATTTAGGTTTCTAAACTTCAGCTCTGATCATCTAATTTCCTTTCACCTTTAAATTCTTACTATGGGTACCGAGTAAAGTCAAATGCTCTTAACCCAGTGCTTGCCACTGAAGGACCACAGGTTAGACAGATCCCTAATAGGCAGACAGATTGGGAAAGGACCCACAAATGGATACTGAAGATGGCAAACTTCCAGCTTATTCCTCACCTCCTGACCCGAGCCATAAGCCTGATATCTCAAAACAAAGACTTCATGTGCTTTCTCCTCCCACTGGTATAGCCCCTTCCTCATCCCTATCAGTGGATTTTCCCAACAAGTTAGAACTGGTTCAGGCAGGACATGCTGACATCAGTGTTGTAGGCCTATCTGCCTCCCTGTCTATTAGGTTTCAAACCCAGGACCTGAACCCTAATTGCCTGTTAGTATACAGGCAATTTTACCAGTCTGCTCTCAGGGACCTAGCAACAGCTTATGTCATCACGTACCACAGCCAGGTACATCAGGTGTGTGCTGTGGATAAAGGGACCTGGCCACCACTCCAGATCTCTCTCTCTCTCTCTCTCTCTCTCTCTCTCTCTCTCTCTCTCTCTCTCTCTCTCTCTCTCTCTGTGATCCTCCTCTCTGTTCTCTGCACACAGTCGGTCTCCTTCGCTCCCTCCCTCTCTCCTCTGCCTTCTCTATCTCCCTGTTCATGTTGATTTTTCTCTAGCCTTGTCTCCTGAGACCGGTGAACCCACCTGAGATCTGTTCCCAAATAAACCTGCTTTTATATTTTTAATTTGGCTTGAATTTTCTTACCATGTCAGCTGAGAAAAGCTATTATCTTGGTGCTGAAACCCAGGTCTACAGGGTTGAAACCTAAAACGGTCTTTGTTCAAACTGACCAGCCCTAAATTGGGGAAGGGAAACCCCTCAAAGACCCTGAGAACCTCCAGCCAATGAGGAGAGAGCATCTGGCTTCCGGTTCCTGAGACCTTCCTTTGCTTTGGCCTTACTGAGTGTGTGTGTGCTCACCCCCCATAAAAGCCTTTGTCCAGCTGCTGATTCTGTCCCTCATACCTGAGATTTCTTCCGTTGCTACCCATTGCACTTAAGGTGTGTGTGTGTGTGTTTGTGTGTGTGTGTGTGTTTAAATTCTTTAATTGCCAGAAAAAATCAAACCTGATTCAGACCTCTAGAGGACAGCGGCATTTCTCACACAATTTATTCTAATCTATTATTCTCCTCTGAATTTGATTCTTCATTTTCTCAAAATCCAAACCCTTGTGGCCTTCAACGCATCCTGTAGCCCCAGCCCTGGACACCTGTGTTCACATTTGTATCTCCCCCTCCTCTTCTTGTTGAATGTACCTCATGCTTAGAAGTCCAGCCTTTTCACCCGATGGACAATCCAGTGAACCATACAGGGTGAGATGCGTATAGAAAAAGACAGAGCATAGGAATGCGTCAGTGATAGGTCCCATCAAAGAAAATTCAATACAGCGTGCAGGTTCAAGGAAGGGACATCTCAGATGGGTGACAGAGAAAGACTTCAGAGGAGAGGATGTTATTCTAAGCCTTCAAAGACAACTGGGAGGTTAACAGAAATCAGGACTGTGGTGTGAAGTGAGGCTGTCAGTGTGTGAGCCTCACTGTAGGACTTAGCACTCTATCGAGCTGCTTTGGGGGCCAGAACCTGGTGCAGGATGGGAGGATAACAAGCTTTACCGGAAATCCATTGTTCTGCAGGCTGGTCAACCTTGCTAGATTTAGGAAAGTCAGCAAAGGGGTCATTGGAGAGAGAGTCCTTGAGCATCCCACTGCAGACTTCCTGATTCCTCTGCCAGATTCCTCTGCCAGAGGGTGAGGTCTGTCACCTTCCAGAGTTGAAAGAGACACAGAGACACGGGAACTGTGCAAGGCCTCTCTATCCGGCAGCTCCTTCAGGATGCCTGTGCCCCATTTTCCTTATAAACTGGGGAAGTGACTAAATGTCCCATACCGACCTTTTTTCAGAGTTAACCAGATGTCTTTCTCAGTCCTCAGAAGTCTAATCAGATGCTGCAAGCAGCATGTGCTTGGAAAACTAGAGATGCTTGAGAAAGTGTGAGTGAAAACTGACTTTTCATATAATGATGATGGTGGTGGTGGTATGATACAGTATAGTCTATGAGCACAGACTTTGTAATTTAAAGATTTGCATTTTAGGTCAAAGATTTTTCTTTGTATTAGCACATAATACTATTGTTTCTTAAAAGAAGAACACATAGTTTCTAAGTATCCTTTTCTATCTAAACTACTGGCAGCTCAGTCCAGAGCTGGCTCACCAGGATGAAGAAGAATCTGGTCACTATAGCTAGTGAAATAAGATCAGTGAAGGGTCATAATTTTTCTTTTTATATTGTGATATCCTTGGGAAAGTTGTTTAATCTAGATCCTAATTTCCTTATTATCCCATTGGAGGTAGGTATATATGTATATGTGTATGTGTATGTGAATATGTATATATACACACATATATATATACACATATATACATATGCACATATACATACATATACACATATACATATACTAGCTTCAAACTCATGATTAAGTTTAGATGTGAACTCTAACAATTGTGTGTTTTTTTTAAATGAATTGGCATTTTTACAAAACTGTTATAAAAAGCCACTGTTTCTGCTTTAAGTTTTAAAAAGATTTGTTTTTAAATTTCGTGCTGAATCTGAGTGTTTTGCCTGCATGTGCATCCGTGCAACATGTGTGTGTGCATGGTGTCCCAGGAGGTCAGACAAGAATATCAGATTCCTTAGAACTGGTGTTGCAGATGATTGAAAGCTGCCACCTGGGTGCTGGGAACCAAATCCTGGTCCTCTGCACAAGCAACAAGTGCTCTTAACGGCTGAGTCATGTCTCTCGATACCACTGCCTTCCTCAATCATCCATTAGTATAGACTGGAGGATGGGGAACTTCAGTTTGGATCTCAAAGCAAACAAAAGCAGAGTTGGGTGAAATACTTCTGCATGTGAAGGATGACAGAAGTCAGATCCCAGCACCCGGATAAAATGCAGCAGCCTGCCTACAACACTAGCATGCAAAAAGAAAAGACAGGAGATCCCTGGACCAATCAGGATAGCTACACTAGCAAGGAAGACTCTCAGTTTTAGCCCCTGCCCTCCACATGTGTATACTCCCGAAATCATATGACCCAACACATGTGAACACACACACCACATACATATACATGCAGAAAAGTAAACGAGTAGAAATGGACACGAAGGAACTGAAAGAGAAACAATAGGTCTACAGAGAAATGCATGCTGGGAACAGGGAGAAAAATCTGAAGCGAGTTCATAAGCGAGAGACTCCAAGCAGGAAAGAAATGAGAAGCTCCAGTCAGGCCTAGGTGAAAAGTTTGTGACCTCAGCTTTAGTTCTTTGCTGAGGACTGAAGGGAAGCGTGGGCCATGCTGTGGACCTATGTCACCAGGCCTCTCCCTCTTGGGCTTCTATCTGCTAGGTCCTGGGCACAAGCATAGCGTTCCCATGAGAGTACTTTTAGAGGTTTGCTGTGCAGTATCCAGGCTGGAACTGGCATCAAACCTAGTGCTTATGGGTTTTGGTTTTGTCTTTATGGTCTAGAATAAACACAATTCCTCCTCTGCCTACAAGATCTCCCATTTTTTTTCTTGGCTGAAAGGCAAGCAAAGAGCCCTCTTTGCAAAAAGTCTTTATCCACCGTCCTTACCTAAGATGTTTATTTCCCCTTCCTGTTTCCATTCAATTTTGCTCCAGTTTGCAATATTCTCGCTGCAGCAGTTCAACGATATAGGATTGTTATCACACACCACCTTTCTTTCTTCCTTGGCCAAAATCCGGATGGGAGTGACATCTAATTTTCTGACTGTTCCATATTCAAAAATATCCAATGTCACATTGCAACCATACATGCCTGCAAACAATACACAAAATCAGAAGTTATTATCCCTCCAGTGAGTTTCTTTTAACAGAACCAAGCCCCATTTCATGTGCCGTGGCATCTGAGACTTGACACAAGGACCCCATGAGGAATGTTCAGAAACTGTCAAGCCGGCTTAGACATGTCTGATGATGTGAGGCAAAGGTAGAAAAGGGGTATTCTCGGGGTCATATGGGGAAGTGAAATTGGTAAGTCTTGGAGAGTTGGGGGACCATGAATAATTTGGGCGTGCTATTTAACCCTGTGGTAAAATTGGAATCTGCAAAGGCGTGATCAGACTCATGTATCGATAGTCCTCTTTCTTGTGTGGAGGAACAGAGTTGGTCCTCCTGATATCTGGTCTTAGGTGGGGTTATTAAACACTAAAATGTGGCAGACTCATTGTTAATCTCTGAAGAACTGAAAGTTATGTTTTTGTGGTTGCTTGGAATAGGTAGGAGGGTGGGAAAAGGCCAAAGAGAGGGAATGCTGTGGCGAAAAAGAGTATTTGAGGAGGCGGGATATAATTCCACCTTAATTTTAGTGATGCCTTTTCAAGTATATGTGTCAAAACCTAACAAGCTGTATACTTAAAATATGTGCAGTATGTTATATGCCAATTTCATCTCAGCAAACTAAATTTTATAAGTTAGTTCAAAACAAAACAGCATAAAACCACTACTACATATTATGTAAAATTAAAAAGCAAACTGCTGCATTTCAAACATCATTTTAAACAGTGGTCATTGGGCAGATGGTTCAGTGGCCTCCTGTGCAAGCATGAGGGTCTGAGTTCAGATCCCCAGAACCCATAAAAAAGGTGGAAACGGTAACATGCATCTGTAACTCTACAGCTGGAGAGGCAGAGGCAGGTGGGTCCTCAGATCTCACTGACTAGCAGATTGTTCAGTGTTGAATTCAGTGAGAGACTCTGCCTCAAAATCAAAATGGGAACAATGAAGAAAGGGAGCCCGAAGTCTGGCTTCCTTGTGGCAATGTTCACATATCCATGCAACATATGCATACACACACACATATACACACACACATATACACACATATGCATACACATGAACACACACATGCACACATACACACACATGCACACATACACACACATATATACATGCATATACATACACATATACACACATATAAACACACATACACACACATACACACATACATACACACAAATATATACATGCATATGCATACACATATGCACACATATACACACATATACACACATACATACACACACATACACACATACACACACATATATACATGCATATGCATACACATATACACACACATACACACATATGCACACACATGCACACATACACACACATGCACACATACACACATACACACATGCACACACATATATACACACATACACACATGCACACACATATATACATACATATGCATACACATACACACATATACACACATACACACACATGCACACATATGCACACACATACATACATATGCACACACACATGCACACACACATATCTATATACACACACATATACACACATACATTCACACACATACATATACACACACACACACACACACACACACACACACATGAAAGCATGCCATGAGACGAATTTTTCATTTTGGAATACGAGTCATCAGGCTTCTTGTTTACAGCTCACCTCCCAACCCTTATTCTGTGGGCTGCTTCTCTGCACACGCCATTCAGTTCCTCCCACAAGTCTCTGATCAGAAACCCACCTGCATCATGCTGTGTGAAGTTGAAAATGGTAAGGCGGGTGATCAGGCTTATATTGTTGATGACTTCAGTGTGAATGGAGAATTTGTCACTGTTCTGGATGTCAGAGCGTTTGTCTCCATAGTACCAAGATGTGTTGGAGGTCACAAATTCAGTTTCACACTCCAGAGTTACATTGTCTCCTTCAAAGATGAACTCTGGTATGACTGTGAACTTTGTTTCATCTAGAAATTCAAAGAAAGTTTAAGGATTATACATCAATGGTGCAAACCTTGGGGCTCTGCAGGCTTTGCCTCCGGAGTTCTTGAGGGCTCTTTTTAGCATCTGTTTGCCACAGTCTTGCCCACATGCTCCCCTTACCACTCTCTGAGTAACAAAGGTCGCATCACATACTGATGCACCAGAGTCCATATCTGAATCCCATCTGTGAAATGAAAGAGTATCTAACGTCATGGATTTTTCCACCACTATTTTAAATGACCTGGAGCAGTACTTTGGAAGCCTTCCCATGCATCAGATCTATCCAGGCTTGAGGCATTGGTGAAGTACAAATAGGTCTTTGTAGGGCTAGTGTGGTGCGGATATGTTCTGAGGCCCACCCTCTAAATCAACAATAGAACCCTGTCTAGTATCAGCGTCCGCTGTTATTGTTTCCCCACATTGATAGCCTTACAGTTATGGATCTTTTCAATATATGAACATAGGCCATCACAAGCCCCATGGTTCTAGTATGAACCCCCTGTTCCCATCTCCCTGACGCTCCTGCTGCAGTAATGTTAGTAAAAAAAGAGTCAGTTGGCATACAAATCTCCAGACCTCAGTCTTAGGAAATATCACCACGATTTCCTAGTTCTTCTCTTTGTGTTCTGCTTCACTTTTTTTTTTAGTATAGAATGTATTAGATTTCATTATGGCATTTTTGGTTTGTTTGTTTAATTCAAGACAAGTTTTCTTCTTGTAGCCCTGGCTGTCCTAGAACTCACTCTGTAGACCAGGCTGGCCTTGAACTCAGAGATCTACTTGCCTCTGCCTCCTGAGTGCTGGGATTAAAGTCGTGCATCACCACTTCCTGCCTCATTTTGGCACTCCAAAGAATTTTGTTTTTGTTTAGTCTCTTCTTCCCAACTTCTCCCTCGCCCCCTCCATCCACAGGAGCTTCCTTTCTTCTTACATTAAAAGTTAGGATCTCCATATGAGAGAGAACATGCAATTTTTGTTTTGCTGAGTCTGGTTCACCCAACTTAGTATTTTCCAAATTCATCTATTTCCCCAGAATTTTTATAATTTTATTGTTTTTGATAGACTAAGAAAATCTCATTATACATATACATACACATACACAAACATATACATATGCTGAAATTTTCATTATCTGCTTGTTTGTTGATATCTAGGCTGATTCTATGTCCTAGATTGTGTAGATAGTTCAGTCATACACACAGATATACAAGAATCTCTGGGGTAGATTTCCTAAGTTTAAGCAGTACCATCACATCATGCCTACCCCAAAGAAACAAGCTATGTGGGGTGCTATCACCTGGTAGGTTCCACTTACTGCTTGGCGTTCCTTGGAAGGAGTTGTAGTCCAATCTGTAAGTCTGGTTGAGGTTCTGAATGACTTGCTCATTGGCTTTATGAATTGATCCAGGCGGTGGTGCCGATGTAAAGCGGACTATGTAGTCCACAACCACGCTGCCCTTGCTGCATAGAGACCACATGGCAGTTCAGTAAGGCAGTAATTAATCTAGGAGAGTCTAGATCTTTGTGGTTTATTGCACAGAAAAGCAAAATAGCAGAGGCCAACTGGGAATCTCTCAAACAAGTCTGTCTTTAAATGTTAGTCCAAAAAACAATGAGCTGAACCCACAAGGTTTCCAGACTCCTGCAGAGTCCTTCATGGTACGCAAGGAAATCCAGAGATCCCGTCTGCCTATCAGAATCTTCTAGTAATGTCTTTAACATTGTTGTCTGATACAACTCTATTTTAATGTTTCACGCTCTCAGAACTAGAGATGTATTTCTGTTTGCAAAAGTCTTTCATGCATGAGATGAACACACCTTTGTGTTTCCTCACTGCTAAAGGGTAGGAACATGCCTTGGTGTTTCCTTTTCCTGTTCACCACTGTGCTCTGGTGGTCATAGTTCTCACCTCTGTCAAGCTGCTCCTGCTAAGGGCCCCACATGATAGCCCATGGATGTTTTGTATCGTTCCCTGGTGTGTTGGTTTCTGCCCTCATAGAAAAATGAGAAAATTGCATCATGCTTACGTGAACTGTGTCACAGTCACCGATCTGAATCCTGGTAAAGTTTCGTAACCCGCTCGGAACTGGAAAATAAAGCAAGAGAATGATATGAGACTGGTCAGAGATATCAAAGGTTTATAGGCACAACCTGGGTAAAGCTTTATTTTGTCTATTTTGTTAGCGGTGGCACTGGCAGAGCTGTGAAGGAGTAATTTCTAACAACTTGTGTTGGTCTTTACAGAAGCACACAGTAGATTAAGTGCACAAAAAGGCCGCTCTGGAAAATGCAAGAGAAAGAACAGAAAGGCCATGGGGAAGGGAGAACGTGGCATCAAACTCCAAGTAGAAGAGAAAAGGAAGATGGAATGAAAAAAAAATCCTATGCCACACCCAACAACATTCAGAAAGACCTTCCAAGGACATTTAAGAATCTTTCCAGAAATCTCCCTGTCTGCCAGACACATATTAATTATGTGTATTCTGAGGTAAGGAGAAGAAACCCATTCCTGAGTGTAAGAGGCAGCCCTTGGGGCTACTTACTGAACCAGAGTCAGAGAGTTGGAAGTCAGGAACACCCTCATAGCCACCATCCCACTTGTTCCCCACCTTAACACCAGTGTGACTTTGGTAAAGCCAGTTTCATTTGTCAATAGGACATGTTTGTATTGTTCTTATGAATATCAACCCCAAAAGAATTGATGACCTACTCAAGTTACATGACCAGGTATCATAGTGAGCTTTAAGTGTCACTTGACACAACCTCAAATCACCTAAAAGACAGTCTCTATTGAAGGAATACCCAGGTTATGTTGGCTTGTAGGCATATCTGTGAGGGACTGTCTTGATTGTTAATTGATGTAGGAAGACCTCGCCCACTGTGGGCAGAGGGTCCAGAGCTACACGAGACAGGGGAAAACTAAGTGTAAATTAGCAGCAAGAAGCAGGCAGTATAGATGAACTCATTACTCTTTATTTTTGACTGTGGTTATGATATGTTTAGTAAAGGTTGAGTCTCTGCCTTTACTTCCTCAAAAAAAAACAGACTGTGACCTGATATTTTAAGGCAGACAAAACCTTTCTTTACTTAGATTCCTTTAATTCAGAGTTGCTTTATCATAGCAACAGAAATAAAAATGAGGGTACCAAGAAATCTACAATATGTGTTGTAGGCCTGGTACCTGGGTAAGTGAGACTCTTATATGATCCCATAGTTCCTTAAAAGTATATAATTTACTCACTATTACTCTATGTAGAATTATTATAAGCCAGAGATATAAATCAGTCATTCAAGGACTCTATACAATCGACATTCCATCAAGGCGCCATGGAAAAAAATCATTATTTTTGTGTGGCATATTGGGTTAGGCAGGGGACTTCTCCTGCCCTGAGGACTAGGAGTTATGGGGAGTCACTACCTCAGCCCATGTGTAATAGTAGTCACCACAGCAATTAGGAGAAAGTGTTTGAAATACACCAACTCAAGCAAAGCATTTACATTTGAGTGGTTTAATCCGATATCAAGCACTGTATCACTGTATCTGGGAGACAGTTAACACTTGCAGAGGCATCTCTGTTTTGACCTTAGTAACAATAGGCTGACCCTGGAGAGAACACCTAGTGACTTTCAGGCTAGAGAAGTTTAAAACTCTCTGAGTTCAGCCTTGAGGTGGGCTGCCCAGTGAAGTTAGAAGTCTTATCAATGTAGGAAAAACCTAGGCATTTAGGGGCCAGTACCTTTCACTGGATGGAAGGCACTGAGCTACACGACACAGGAGAATGTGAGACTGCCTGAAGAACAGACCTGAACCAGGAACCTTTTCTGGACCAGGCTTCTAAATTGCTTCTAGTGAAGGGATGCCACCAAATGTTATCTGAATCATTTCTACTCAAAGGAAAAGTCTTCCAGATAGGCCAAGGTGACACCCTAGTCCTCTGAATGTTGTTTAATTTGAATGCTTCTTAATTCTCCTCAGGTGGGTTTTTGTGACATCACATCCTTACACCTAGGGCATGCTCATGTAAGCACACTGTCCACTGTGAATGAGAATGATTCTATTTCTCCTAAATAGTTTATTGGGTAAGAGACTCTAGTAGTCCAAACCTACCGCTCTTTCCAGATCAGTCTTGTAGGATCTATATAGGGCAGAGGATGTGTTCTTTAGGTCTTCTTGAAATCCTATGTTCAGTCTGACTTTGATTTTTAAGGTAATGTATGCTGAAAAACACAGGGAAATGTAAATGTCTCACTGGTGTTTGAATACAGAAAAGACAGACATTAGCTTGAGGTAAAGTTGAAAATGCATTCAACAAATCTTTAAAGAACAATTGCATACCTTCTGGGAGCTGGCAGAAAGGTCCCTGGGGAGGAAGTCCTTTCAGACAACTGCAGTAGCTACCTGGCAGGGCACTGTCATGCTCTTGACAAGGGAGAGAGTGGAGACACCTTTCCTCAGGCCACTGGTAGCCTTTCTCGCAGAAACACAAGAGGTCATTTCCAGCAGGAGTGCAGACTGCCATCAACCAAAAGAGTAATGCAAGACAAGGTAGTCACCTCCCTTACATTTGCAGATTGCAAGTATCTATGCTGGTAAGAAATCCTAGCTCAGTTCCACATTAATCTTCTAGCAAGTTCAGTAGAATTTCGTGAGATTCAAGGGTGCATATATGGATCACCAAGCCAAAGATGAGGTCACCAGAAAGGTGACAATGTTGAGAGGCTACAGGTTATTAAGTCATTTTTTGATAGTCATGTTTTATATTACACAGCCACTAGATGTCTGTGATGATCCGATCCCTTGAGCAGTAGTGTATCTCAACCTGTGGGTCGCAACCCTTTGGCAAACCTCTGTCTCTTGAAATATTCATGTTATGATTCATAACTGCAGCAAATCTACAGTTATGTAGTAGCAGTGAAAATAATGTTGGAGATCACCATAATATGAGGAACTGTGTTAAACGGTTACAGCATTAGGAAGGTTGAGAACCACAGACAGAGAGACCACTGAACATCTCTGCCTCTAGGAACACAGCCTTTTATGGTGCCTTCTTATAGAACATGGTAAAAATGATGGTATAATTTAGCATATATTCCCTTTATCTATCTGTCTGTCTGTCTGTGTCTGTCTGTCTATATATCTATCTGCCTAATATCTATCTATCTATCTATCTATCTATCTATCTATCTATCTATCTATCTATCTATCTATCATCTTTCTCTCTCTCCCTTCCCTTTATCCCTCCCCCATTTCTCCTTCCCTCCTCTTTTCCTCTGGGGAAGTTGTTTGCCTGGTACAAAGACCTGTCAGGAAGAGAACTACATGGTAAAGAATTAAGACCTCTAAATAATAACTATTTAGGAACAGTAGTCTGCAAAAAACCACCTAGTGAACTTGAAAATGATCAGTCCATTAGAGCCTTCAGATCAAAGTTCCTAAGCTAGAACCACCCATCTAGGATGATACTAGAAGACTCCAGGCCCACCGAAACTTTAAGGTAATACATGTTTGTTGTTGTTCAATAGCACTAAGAGAGATTTGTTACATGGAAATAAATCATAAATACAGAATGCAAATAAATAGCCTTTACATTTCAAGTCAAAAGAAAAGTCCAAATGGACCCTAATCTCACTGGGGTCATTATAAAAGACGAAAACATGCTTTGCAAACAAAGACCCTTGAATCAGTTTCTCATGTTGGACCAAAGAGACTGTTCTGCAGATGGGGCCCCTTAGGATGCCACTACTCAAAGCAAAGGCATCAAACAGTTGTCTCTGAAATAGGAAGGGCAACCAAGTTGCAATGGTGCTTTCCAATTTGCAGAACTTTTATAGGACAAAGGGCAGCCTCATCTATGGGACAGTGAGTCTCTGGGGATGGTACCCTGAGACAGAGGATGTATGTTTAGTTTCAGTAGGGAATTCTCAAACACAAAGGCAAAGCACTACCTAGGAGAACTTTGCTTACTGTATTGCTTCTGATTTAGGTGCATGCCTGGTCCCTATTTCCTGACCTAAAACACCCAAAGGAAAGAAGTGGCCGCTCCTAACATACTGAGTTGTGCCCATACATTGTTCAGAGGGAAAGGATCCAGTAACTTGTCAGGAAGGGTTTGTCAATGTCTTGTTGGTCACTTTATGATGACCACTAAGAAAATCATTGGTCATCATTTAAAGTAAGGTGACTGGCTGAGGAATTTATGGCTAGTGAGTTCCTTCTGGGAGACATGGGGTCACAAAGTCACACAGTGGCCCAGTTGGGTCATTAGGCTTGCCTCCCACATCTGCCTTTCTCCTGATGTGCCCACTTGTGGACCCCGAAGCAACACATGTCTCTCTCACCTGTAGTCAGAGCCATGCTCAAAATGTCAGTGCTGTTCTCTTGAATTGGAAAACTGAGGCTGTTCAAGTGAGCTCTGATGGACTCCAGGAAGGAGACATTTTCAAAACTGATCTCAATATCCACCGTGTATTCTTCTGCCACAGGACCACCTACTGCAACTGAAAGGGAGTGCATGAAGACCATGAGCGTTTGACGAGGTAGGAGAGAGGCCCTGGTGGATACTTCAGAAAAGCAGATACTGCACACATCAGTACATCAGAATGATTCCTTTTAGAGAAAAAGAAATGTTTAGTGACCTCTCCCAACCTACCCTCAATCTTGATGTCCAAGGCCAAAGACCACGTGTGAGGAGCAAACTGTGATTGGGGCAACACTAATCGGAGTGACCTGGAAGAGAGGCACTCTGGCCATTGCAGTCAGTAAGAGTTCTGATCTCCACCCACAGGAGTGAGTTGCCATCTTTATAACTCTGTGTAGTTGGTTTGCATACAGTCTAAGAGCTGAACAGACATGTTCATGCTTGAAATCCTTCCAGAAAACCAACACATACACACACACACACACACACACACACACACACACACACACACACACACACACACACAGTTAATTGCCTTTAACCTTAGATTGTACACAGGCACCCAGTATGTGCATTCTTTATTGTTGATTCATAACTCTAGTGTCCAGGACTCAAGCAGTGGTCATCAAAAGTTTAGTGACATGAAATGCAAAAAAAGGCCTAGTTCTTCATTGCTTTTCCAACTTGTCTCCAGGCAGTTGAATGTCAGCTCTCCAAATAAATCTGCCCCAAACACACACACACATAACACACGCACACACACACACACACACACACAGAGAGAGAGAGAGAGACAGAGAGAGAGAAAGGAAGAGAGACAGAGAGAGAAAGGAAGAGAGAGAGACAGAGACAGACAGAGAGACAGAAAGACAGAGACACACACAGAAAAAGAGAGAGACAGAGACAGAAACAGAGAAAGAGACAGAGAGCCAGCCAGTCAGCCAGCCAGCCAACCTACGGATATGATTATATCTAGCTTTAGATGCTCCTTCCCCAGTTTCTTAAATCACATCATGTCTTGACCACCATTTATAAGCTTCTGGGACAGGAAATGATTCTTTCCCTTCTGGTGACCTTACCCATCTTTCTTGGTGCTCACCATGTAACACACATGTATCCAATCACTTCTTATAAGCCCATCCCCTATGTCAAGTAATAAATTCACTTCTCTGCACTGGGCTAATCATTGCTCTTGTCCCGGCTGGAAAACACAGTTGGGGCTGAAGGGATGGGTTCAGTTCCTACCTCATTAAAAAAGTTTGAAGGGTAAGAGTTTCTTTTTTGCACAGAGGGATTGAGAATACTTTTAAATAGATAAAAAAATGTATACTTTCAAAACCATTCCTTTAAAATTTAAGTGAAATCTGAAAGCATGGACTGTATTTTAACATGTAGCTAGAATTCTGTCTTCTTTTTGAAGACAATTATTTTTCTATGAAATTGTAAGATTTGTTTTAACCATCCCAAGGGCCACTACTGGGAAACACTGAGAAAGTTCAGAATGGAAAACTCCAGTGGTTAAGTATCTATTGCTGGAAGCTAGAATGCATATTTCCTTGAGATATAAGCATTAGTCTTAGAATATAACCTTGTCTGAAATTATTTCCTTTTGGTGTTGTTCTGTTTGCTGCAATGAACTCAAGTTTTTTTAAGTCTATGGGGGGGTATTTTAGGGATGTATTTGATGGTATAGGTTCCTCCTTATGCAAGCAGAATAAAATAGATTTTAAGCTGGATGTGGTGACACATGACTTTCATCCTGCCACTTGGGAGCTGGAGGCAGGAGGATAATGAGTTTGAGGCCAGCTTCAACTACTGAGTGAATCAGAGGATAGTCTGGGATTCAAGAGACCTTGCCTCAAAACTGAACTAAACTAAGATTTCAAGTCACTTGTAAAGTCTAATATGCAGTCCTGTCTACTACAGCGTACTGACAGTGCCTCGCGTTTCCTGTTTTCTATTTGATTCTCAAATGTTCTGTGATGAAAGCAGGCTTCCGGAGGGGCTGCTAATCTCTACTCGTGTGATTCTAACTCCAGACCCATGATGGTGCCCACTAGGAACATTTCCAACGGGGCCACTGCACAGTATTTACATATGCCTTCCAGAACATTCTTTTCCCTGAAAAGACATGTGACCATGTTTATTCCCACTGGTAAATTCACTAGCTCAGGGTCCTCTCATGAAGGCAAACAGGATTTCCTGGATGGTGGCTGCTCTGGATAGGTGGAGTGGACAGCAGTCCTATATCATCTGCTTTGTTATTTGTGTGGCCCTCAGCCCGGCTCCCTGTGCCCTTCAGGCATAACAGCAGAATGAGTGTGTACCTGAAGAGCACAGCTCTACCCGGCCATCAGGGACTCCCGGTTAGAGGCAAGGCAGTTCTGCTGAGCTTTTCACAAAACCGAACCGAAAGCACAAAGCCCTAGGAGTAAGGGATCTTATGGCTTAGCAGATTCCGCCTGTAGGATTCATGCAGTTGCTAAGGTTCTCTTCGCCCACCCACCTGCCACTTTCTTCAACACCTAAAGGAGCCTCAGAGTCACCCTTAGCTATGCATCACCCTTTCCTAGAGGCTGGTGAGGACCAGGGATCAATAGTTCCTTCTCCTCTTCCTCTTCCTCCTCTTCTTCCTCCTTTCTACCCCTTTTCAAGTGGTCTGGCCATAAGTCCAGGCTGGCCTGGTTCTTACTGTGTGGCTTAGGCTAGCCTCTAATTCATGACCCTTTTACCTCTACCTCAGCCTCCTAAACGTTAGGGTTACCATTGTATGTCACTATGCCTGGCTGGAAGGTGTTCCTTTTTGAAAACAGTCAGTTCTCTGAAGAAACCCCAGAACTAGCAGTGCATTAGGCAAGCCGGGGGCTTGTCCTTGAGGATCACCCATACTTGCTTTACCTTAACTAAGACATCTAGGGCCTTACATGCCTGGGTGAAGTGAACTATACTCACTTAAGCTTGGATACCTATACTATAACAAACCTTATGTTGATGTTGATGTTCAGGTGGCTGGTGAGTTAACATTCTAAACCAAAGGATTGAATGGAGAAAGCGACCCTGGAGAACAGACATTAACAGACTGAGGTCTTGCTTGTTTTGACTTTTCTATCAGTCATCTGTTGTTCCTCCTAATGGCCAATGGGCACTCTCTTGCCATATTTGCTGAGCCTCTTGGGTTTTGAAGGTTTGTTTTTATTTGCTTAAAGTTGAGTATGGCATGCCCATGCAGTACCCTTGGAGACCAGAAGTGGGCGACAGATCCTGCAGGGCAGGAAGTGGTTGTGAGCTGTCCCCGTATGGGTGCTGGGAATAGAACTCAGATCCCACTGGGAGAACAACATGCTGTGCTAATTGCTCAGACATCTCTCCAGCCTGTTGTTTACCTTTTACCCCAAAAGAGCTGATGCTGAGTGAAAGAGCAAATGAAATAGCTACTGTAGCAATAGCACTTGCCAATTGTTCTTGCCTGGTAGGTTAAAGGGGCAATATGCTTACTTCCATTTTACAGGTGGCAAAACTGAGGTGCAAAGAGTTGCAATTTCATGGTAATACCTGAGCTAAGATTTAAAAAAGACATTTTTCTGACTCCAAAGTCCCTTTTCTTTGAATCACACACTGCTTCAACTCGAGTGGAAGAAGATAAGAAAAACACCATTTCACAAAGCACTAGGAAAATATGATATTATTGTTAAATGTAGCCTTGTAATAAACTTAAATTTTTAGTTAGCTTTTAATGTCAAGGTCAAAAGCAAAACTATTGATAGTAAAAATGTGACAACCTTGAAAACTTCTCTGAAGTCTATCAGTATCATAAATGTCTTAGAAATCCAAACTCAGGACAAAGGCTTTGACTGCCAGCCTGCTGACATTACAAATGTCTGTTTCTTGATTTATTGATTTTCTCGCAGATTTACCATTTACTGAGTGCCTGTTTCTCCACGCTGTGCTAGTTGCCCCAGCAATGGACAATAAAAGGAGCAAAGCTTCTTAAGAAAAGAAGCAAAGTCCTGTCTCCATGATATTTCCCTCCTCAGCTGGAAACAAGTGGTCAGTTTGTATCTTACTATCAGACAGTTCTGCAGGAAATAAAAATGAGTAAGGAAGCAGAGTGAAGGAATACTAAGATGATAATGGCAATAATAATAATAATAATAATAATAATAATAATAATAATAATAAATGAGGGAACTCTGGCCAGCTCAAGCACGAGTCTGGCAGGCCTTGCCCTTCTCCCCCATTCCCTCTGCTTTGCTAAAATCTGTCAGATGACATTCCTAAAGCTAGCCCCCAAGGTCTGTTCCCTTCTTTGGCCACTTCCTCCAAGGCTGACTACCAAGGTCCAGCTATCAAAGGACTGAAGTCCAGCAATCAAAGGCCCATTTTGGCTCACCTCATCAACTTGCCCAATTAAAATTAAACATCTCATCCTAACACGGCGCTTCCCCTTGTCCCTTTATAAACTGCCATTTTCCTGTGTTCAGCCTCAGTCTCCTCTCTATCCAGAGGCAGACCTTTGTCCTCCAGAACAAATATCCCTGTCCTCTTCCCCTTGTTCTCTTCTTCCTCATTCTCTGCTCTTGTATCTATTTCTTATTCCCTATAGGATGACTAGAAAAGACCTTTTTAAAGTTCTAGATATTGAGCAGAGACCGTAATGGGGTGAAAGAGGTCTAAGGCAGCCATCTATCCGGAGAACATCCCACTGGGAAGGGCAAGTGAACATGGAGTCCCTGAGTGAATTGCAGCCCTCTTGGCTCACTAGAGGAACATAAGATGATTCCCTCTTGGACCATGTTTTTCTTTGTGGAACTTAGGACAGTATCAAGGCTACAGGAACCCTGGCAAGTAAGGCCACTCACCCAGCAGCTCAGGTATCAGTGTGATACCATCTTGTTCCTCTGGGGCAGATGGGAAGCCTGGAGTTAGAAACGTCAAACTCTGGGGCCGGGAGATGAGTCAGGGCTTAAGAGCACACTGCTCTTGCAGAGGACCTGGGTTTGGATCCCAGCACCCACGAGGCTGCTCTTAATTGTCTGTAAGGACAGTTCCAGGGATGCTCTCTTCTGACCCCTGCCGGCCCAGTACACATATGAAATGTATGTACATGAAGAAAAAACACTGTGCACATAAAATAAAAGAAATAAATCTAAAAACACCTAAAACAAGAAAGAAAGCAATGCCAAACTCTGCTTTTCTGTCTGTTTCTGATCCTGAAGACCTCAGAGCCTGGGAAAGTGACATTCTTTGTTTCACTCTTGGCTACAAGGGACTCAGGAGGGTCAGACCACAGATCCCCTCCTTCCATGTGTGTGTCGGAGATGACCTACACCATTCTCTGCCACGTGAACCAGCTACCTCCTGACAGCTCACTGATATTTTCTTTGTCTCCATCCCCTTCACTCTTTGTGTTGTTTGTCTGGATTGTCCTGGCCCACACTGCCCTGAGGGCATGGTAGAACATTCCAGGTGTCACTGGTGTCAGACGATACCCATCCGCAGGCTCAGGGGACACTAACTAACCAGGATTTCCCTTCTCCTTTCCCACAAGTCCCTGCCAGCCTCGAAGCACTTATCTGAAAAAGACATTTCTGGAAAGTTGGCCACTAACAGCCACAAACAGCACTGGGTCTTAATCGCAGCTGTTTAAGCAAACAATACTGTTTCTGCCTAGCAACAGGAAGGGAACCGAGGGTTCTCAGAAGCAGCGTTTAAGGTGATGCATGAATGGATCTCCCACCTGCAACAGGGCACCTGCCGACTTCACCCAGGAGAAGGGAGCTTGCTGGGGGCAGTGATTGCTCATTGCTAAAGGTTTCACTCTCCTGCCTCTCCCTCCACCTCAAAGCAATGAACACAGAAAGACACCCAATCTTCTGCTTGTTCCTTGACATTTCCCAGAAGGCCCATTGGGTAGCACTGTCTGTACCATGCTGTGTCACTGCTCAGCTGATGCCATCAGAGGGTCCCATTCTCCCTCTGGGGTTAGGAAGGTGTGTTATACAAGAGAAAGCTGCCAGGATTCCAGGCTGTGGCTCACACAGCCCATGTGGGTGGAGGAGAAGATTAGCACCGCATATGATGATCAATGGATGGGGAAGTCCAGAGAAAATCATTAGTTTGAAGAATCTGCCATAGTCCAAGTTGTCAGAACTAGCCCCATGCAATGTTCTTTCCCTGGGAAGGTAGAACTGATACCCAGTACTCCTCTTTCCTTGAAGCTACTCTAGGGTTGTGAGATGGGGGCTGGGAAGATACCTGCAGGAAAGTTTTCAATGACCTGAGCTTAGATCCCCAGAAGCCATGTTTTCAAAAGGAAATGAAGTGAAACACAGACAGACATAGTAACTCAAAGGCCTATATTTCTAGAGCTCCTCCCACCAGGAGATGGGAAGTAGAGACAGGAGAATCTTTTGTGTCAGCTTTCCAGCCAGCTAGCCTGTTGAACACAGCAGCACACAACAAGAGATCCCATTTCAAACAAGAAGAGGGAAGTCGAGGACCAATACCTGAGCCTGGCCTCTGATCTCCACACGAGTCAATATGCACACACCTGCACACACACACACACACACACACACACACAAACACACACACACACCTGTACTCACACACATGGATGAATACATATGGACACACTGTATACACATACCTGTACTCACACACACAAATACACACACCTGTACTCATACATACAGGTGAACATACACACCTGCACTCATTCTCACACACATGGATGAACACACATGCACACACACACACACACACACACATACACACACACATGCACACACACACACACGCACACACACACACATGCACACACACACACACACACGCACACACACACACAAGTCATAAAATAAGACCTCATGGGCAAGAAACAGAAACACCTTGAAAACTAATATGTTGGGACTTAAGGCCATCCCCTTGTCTCCATCCCCTTCACTCTTTGTGTTGTTTGTCTGGATTGTCCTGGCCCACACTGCCCTGAGGGCATGGTAGAACATTCCAGGTGTCACTGGTGTCAGACGATACCCATCCGCAGGCTCAGGGGACACTAACTAACCAGGATTTCCCTTCTCCTTTCCCACAAGTCCCTGCCAGCCTCGAAGCACTTATCTGAAAAAGACATTTCTGGAATGTTGAATGGGACACTTACTCGAGGAAGTCACAGAAACTTTAAATGACAGCGTTGCTGTAAAGCAGTTTGGATCCTCTGTGAAACTCCTTAGCCACATATCTGGCATGTCCAGTAATAATAGTGTTAAAATATATACGTAAGGCAGGCTGGTAAGACAGCCTGGTTGGTAAAGCACTTGTGTTCCCAGCAAGAAGCTTTGAGTCCAATCTCAGGACCTGCATAAACTCCTAAGCATGGTAAACACGCTTATAGCCCCAGCACTGGGCAGGTGGAGACAGGTGGATCCTTAGAGCTTAGTGACTAACTAGCCTAGCTGACTTGGTAAAGACCAGGCCAGGGAGAGGTCCCATGTCAAGAAAAATGGTAAAAAGTGTCTGAGGAACAACACCAAGATTGTTCTCTGGCCTCCATGTGTACTTGTGCACAATCACCCATGAACACAACACACACACACACACACACACACACACACACACACACACACACACGCACACACACACACTTTGCTCTGTCAAGGAGCCCCATGCATCTTCTTGGTTCTTGTCTTGGTTTTTATACAGGCTCCTCCCCAACTGTATGGAAGGAGTTTTCTTAAAATGCCAGCTAGTATGTCATGGTGCATTCCTCTTGCCTTCTTGTCATTATCTGGGACTGGCATCGATGAGTGGCCCCTCTGTGCCAATGATACATCAGGTTCCTTCAAATGGATGGTGGTGGTGGTGGAGGTAGTGGTGGTGGTGGAGATGGTGGTGGTTGTGGTGTGTATGTGTGTATGTGTACTTGTGGAGGCCATAGATCAAGCTTGGGTATTGTTCTTCAAGATTCTGTCCATTTTGTTTCTTGAGACATTATCTCCCACTGAACTGGGATTTGTCTGATTAAGCTAGACTGACAGGCCAGTGAAACCCATGGATTCTCCTGTCTCTGCCTCCATGGTGCTGGGCTTACAAGTGGGCCACACCCTACCTGGTTTTTTATATGGATACTGGGGACCCTCAGGCCCCCATGCCTGTGTGGAAACACTTTACCAACTGAGCTATCTCATTAGCTCCAGGTTATAAAGTTCTTCAACCAACTTAAAGCCCCTGGAATATAACAACAGTGATGTATGTATGAAGTATGTGATTGATACATATATGAGATGTGTATGTATATGTACACATAGACACATATACTCATATAAAAATACATGCCTCAGGAAGATAGTAAGTCTGGACATCTGACTTGTCACATATGTAGAAATCTATAATATCCTGGGAATAAATATAAACATTGATTTCACCATTAATTAAATGAGGCATGGATGTGATCTATAAATCTGTCTACCTCTACCTCTACCTCTCTATATGAAATTCTTAAAGAATATATTTGTAAAAGATCATTTTTTATCCCAAATTTTAAAGATGTGGTCCAGTAACTCAGACAGGAACTCTATTGCTAAGTTTATTTCTTCTAGAACATTTATTCCTCCTGCAATCATGACCTCAGAAAGGAAGCTACACATATTCCAGAACAGGTGTGCCATTCTGAAACTCTGACTCCCATCCCACCTCCTCACTCAGTGACTACACCAGGCCAAACCCAGGCCTCTTTTGGGTGCAACTGCTTGCAAAGTTTCCCTAGTCTGTTTCCTTCACTTTGCTGGAGACTCACAGTCCTATTGCAACTTACAATCCTGTCACCCAGGGACTCTCTATAGCTATTTTGTCCCTTTGGTTTTGTAAAAGTACCAAGGCAAATCCATCATCTGTAGAGGACAGGCAGATTCTTTAACGCTTCCCATCGACTCCAGGGTGGCCTGAGAGCACGGGCAGCGCATACAATACATGGGAGACGTGCTTCATGGAGATTTATTGTTGTCATGATTGCTTTTAGTGAAAGCATGCTTGGAAAAATTTTGGAATGTTCAATCCTTAGATGTGTATTTCCTGCCCCAGGACTATCCCCTTATGCTGCTAAGGGGAATGATAAACAAGGAGGCTCAGTGGTTAAGAGCACTGACTGCTCTTTCAGGGGCCCTGAGTTCAATTCCCAGGAACCACATGATGGCTCACAAACATCTGTAATGGGATCTGATGCCTGTTAGCAATTTGTCTAGGCTCTGCCTCTCTCTCTCTCTCTCTCTCTCTCTCTCTCTCTCTCTCTCTCTCTCTCTCTCTCTCTCTCTCTCTCATATATATATCTTTCTCTCTCTCCTCTCAGTCTTGTTCTTGCCTTCCTGCCTCCACTCTATCCCCTCGCCCCTTCCCCCCTCTCTCCCCATTCTTTTCCCCCCTCTCCCCATTCCCTTCCCTCTTCTCTCTCCATGAGCTCATGGCATGCTTCTACTCCTCTACTTCTCTTCTCTTCTCTTCTCTTCTCTTCTCTTCTCTTCTCTTCTCTTCTCTTCTCTTCTCTTCTCTTCTCTCTCTCTCTCTCTCTCCCTCTCTCTGCCTTTCTCTGCCTCTACTACCCTCTTAACTCCCCTCCCCATGCCCTGAATAAACTCTATTCTATACTATACTGGTCCCTTAGGGGGAAGGGATGCCTCAGCATGGGCTCACCGAGGCATTCCCTTCCCCCACACATCATCAAAACATATCCCTCCTCTCTTCATCTTTTTATAAACACATCAATGTCCTCTTCTGGTATGTCTGCAGAAAGCTATAGTGTTCTCATATAAACAAACAAACAAACAAATCGATTTTTAAAAGTTGCCTTGGAACACACGGCTTGTATAAAATGGATTCATAAATGTAGCTTTTAGCAAGAAGTTTGCATACCTGCTCTTTTTGGCCTCAGTAGCTCTTCCCCTCCTAGTTCATGTTCTCGGAGAATCTGAAAGAACAATGAGAAATGTGTCAGTGGATCCTGGGGAATCCTTTTTGCTTGGTTTTCCACTCACGGGCAGTTCAGCATCACACCAGAACACAGATGTAGATCTGAGGAAAACACCACAGGAGTGTGTGTGTGTATGAACCAGCCTCTAGATCCAGCAGTGGAAGAAGTCAATGCTTCTGGGTCTCTTGCCATCCCTGGTCTGTAAGCACTATCTAGAAAGAGACACCAATCTCCTCTGCTTTCTACTTGAGACTTGAACCTAAATGGATCCAGTAGTGTGTAACATGAATCACACTCCCTACATTTTCCCAACATTCAGCTTAGACATCCTCAGGATTTTTTATACTGCTGTTCACACTGCTTAGCCATTGCTTGATTCGACACAATAGTTCCCGCCTCTGGGTCTTTTCCCCCTAGCTTCTGGATGGCTCCGGCGGTCGGACCATCTACCTGCGCTTTTCTAGCTTTGTGACTGTAGGGAAGTTACCGATACTTGTTGAGCCTTGCTTTCTTCTCTATTTTGGGACTAAGGACAGTGTCGATATCATAGGATTATTACAAGACCTAAGTAAACTGCAAAATGGCAGAGGGTAAGCTCTACATAAATTTTAGTTAATATAATTTACAGTGATAAAATCAAAGACTTGGAAAAGGGAGATGTCTTCACGGGTATGATGGGTATTCTTGGTTATCAACTGGACACACTTGGGAAGAGGGAATCTCAGTTCAGATTGGCCTATGGGCGTGTCTTGATTGCTGATTGGTGTAGGAGGGTGAAGTCCACTATGGGCAGGATCATCCCAGGCAGTCAGCCTGTGCTATATAAGAAAAGTAGCTCAGTGATGATGCCAAAGGGAACACACGAGGAAGCAGTGCTTCAGTTTTTACTTTAAATCCCTGCCTTGGCTTCCCACGATGGACTATAAGCTATAAGATGAAATAAACCCTTTCCTCCACAAGTGGCTTTGGGAAACAAACTAGAACAATGGATACAACGCTCTTCTGTGCAAGCATGAGTACCTGAATTCAAATGACCAGAATCTATAAAAACAAAAAGTTGGATATGACCTCTCAGACGTAGAGCCCCAGCACTGTGAGGGACAGAGAGAGAAGGATTCCAGGGGTTTGCTGGCTCCCAGCCTAGTTTTAAGTTCAGCTAGAACTTCTATCAAGTAAAACGAAGTGACTGAGCAGGATACTAAACATCTTTCTCTGGCTCCCATACATGCAGCTCCGTGCATCTGAACATACGCATACACACACGCACACACGCATACGTACACACACCAGTACACACACCAGGATACCAAGCATCCTCCTCTGGCTTCCACACACACAAGTGATCCATGCATCTGAACACACATACATGCACACATGCATTTACACACACATGCACATGCACGCATGCATGCACATACAGCAAGAGAGAGGGGGGAGGGGCAGGGGAGGGAGAGGGAGAACTGATACTAAGTTGCCACTTTAGTTCCACCATCAGATAACAGTGTGACCTCAAACAAGTTATTCAACCTGCACGCTTCTCCCCTAATCTGTAGCAGGGGATAAGCACAGCCTGTTCAACAAGGTCATTGCCAGGGTCAAATGGTTACTCTGGGTAAAGAACAGAAAGTACCATTTAGAGTCAGAGGCCACATTGCTTGGGATACTTGTCATCTGTCTGTACAGTGCCACTGGGTTCTTCTCAAGTCCGTCCTTTCCAACACCCATCTGAAATGAATAATCCACTCTGCTGATGGGATCAGTCCCCATCCAATAACTAGTAACCAAGCCTTCCTTACCATCGTGGCCTTTCTTTTTGCCTCTTGCCTGCAGTGAGACTCCTGGGATACCCACACAGAGCAAACTCCTCTTCCAGCCCCCCATATTCACAAGGCTCAGTGAACAAGCCCCATTTCTTGATGACTCTATACACACTGATATGTCCTTTGCTGTGAACTCCGCACATCTCGGAATGCCACACAATGCTAAGTTTACCCTCATCAACTGGGTCCATGGTGGTTTCCTTGTTCATTCACTCTCACATTCGCTCAATGACAACAAAATTCCTGAGATATATTACACACACTCCACCAGGACAACCAAAGGTGCTGTGGCCATTCACATTTCACTGATTAAACGTTAAAATGTATAAGAAGTGAGGACAGGCAGGGAACATTTTATGTACATGAGAGTTCACAAATGCTCTTGACAAACTAGAGACATGATGGATGGTGACTGGAATTTCAAAAGCCCAATTGTTGCTTCCTCTGCAGTGAGTTGTCCCAGAGGAATGTAAGGATACAGGAACTGAAGCCACATAGTCGATGTATAGGGTGGTTCCTCTCGGTTTCCCCTGCCTGAGGCTTGGCCCTGTGCCCAGGTAGAAGGACAATTCTGGCCCTGCAGTCCTGTTTCCATCCACCATGGAGGCCATGGAGGGGCTAGCCACCTATGTACTTTCTGAAGTGTGTTTGAGGGACACAGACAAATGCTGCTGGCTACAGTGTGTTAAAAGTCAGTACATTTCACATCTAATGCAGAGTATCTCAAGGCTTTGTGAGGACAGAATTTTTCCTTTCCTTTCCACAGTCTGACTAAGCTCAATGACAGGTTGGGAGCTTTGGTGACCAGTGCCTCCCATGTGTGAAGGTTCCTTATGGGAGTCACAACCTTCTCAAATCTGTATAGCACTGGTTCTCAACCTTCCTAATGCTATGACCCTTTAGTATATAGTTCCTCATGTTGTGCTGAGCCCCAACCATAAAATTATTTCCTTGCTACTTCATAACTGTAATTTTGCTATTGTTGTGAATCATAATGTTAATATCTCTGTTTTCCAATGGTTTTAGCCCACCCCTGTGAAAGGGTAGCTCAGGCCCACAAATGGGTCACAGACTACAGGTTGAGAATTGATGCTTTATAGTAATCATCTGGAGCTTTCTGCACTCATCTTTGCAAGGTATAGCTCTCACGTCCTGTTCCTCCTGCCCTGATGCACGGTACTACCCAAAACTGGTCTGTCAGGTCCTAGGACCTTGATTTGAACAGGCATAGGCTAGAGTCACATCATGAGCTGACTTCCACTGCTCCCTCCTACTATTAGCTGGAAGAACTATCCACTTCTCCTAAGCTCTCATCTCTGCATTCTAAACACCTGTGCAAAGGTGTACAGTGTGTCTAATGTGGTCTATGGCAGTGGTGTGTGTCTTGTGCCCCACTGCTCTGGGCTCCCAGGGACCAGTCTTGCCATCCCCAGTCCTCAGTGGTTTCTAGCTTTAGTAACTGTGAGACTTTGGCACTTGTTTTTTCTACTAAATTTCGCTCTCTGGCTACAATAGCTAAGAAGGGGAAATGGACTCAGATCACAAAGCTCTGTGGTGTTTTCAGACTAGACAAAACAGCTCACTTGAATCTGTCTAGGCACTCTATACAAAGTTCTCCAGATGAGGCTCTGCGCCACAGCTCTGTCCAGTGGGGATTTCCTGGTGGCAGCACTTCAGCCGGAAGAGACAAGGTCACCAATTCCAGGAAGAGCCCCACCTTTCATGCAAGATGGTTTTCTAAATAATTTTGGTGCAAGTGGAAGGTCTGGAGTTGGGGAGGGTAATCAGTTAGAAATAAGAGGTGTGTGTGTGTGTGTGTGTGTGTGTGTGTGTGTGTGTGTGTGTGTGTGTGTGTGTGTGTGTTTCTATGTATATGTGGCAGCCAGAGGTTAACTTTAGATGCCTTCCTCAGTTATTCTTTGCCTTGGTTTTTGATACAGGCTCTCTCTTTTTAACCTAGAGCTCACTAATTTGACTGGACCAGCTGGCATTGAGTACCAGGGATCCTGCTCTCTTCATCCTCCCCGGCGTGGGGTGGTGAGTGTATACTAGTACATCTGGCCTTTATACAGGGATGCTGAGGATCAGACTTGGGTCCTTATTCTTGCACAGCAAGAACGGTCCAGCAACTGAGCCATCTCCAAAGCTTGAAAGGTAGATGGGAAAAATTAGAGGGACAGATGCCAGACAAGATGCTCAGCAGGGACTCCAGCTGCCCCACATCTCAGCCCCCATCACCAGAGCCTCCTTCCACTCACTTCTCTTGTTAGCCTAGAATTCTATGCTAACCTTTTGCTTCCAAGTTGGATAATTATCTTACCAAGATTCCTCCCAGATGGCTAGCCACATACATCAACTATAAAGACCAATTCAGAGGCCCTTAGTGACAGCACCTATGTATGATCCTTACAACAACCAGAGAGGGCAGAGGTTCAGAGATATAAGAAAAATTAATGAAGACTCTGAAACTTGTGTGGATCAGAGCTGGATATCAATCGAGGTATGATGCCAAGGTTAGATGCATGCAGCTTGTTGCTGTGGGTGTGATCACTGGGGATACTTCTGAAAGAGAGGATAGATTAACCTCGATGTGGAAATCACACATCTGAATAACCACTATGGTACAGATGCAAATGTTTCCTCCTTAATCCAATGAGCAGGCTGGTTCATTCTCCTGCCTAAGTTGTATCCCACAAACCAGAGCTAAGAAGAGACGGATCATGAGAGTGAAAAAAACAGGACAAAGAAAACCTAGACCCTAAAATGGGAAAAGGAAGAAAGCATATACAGTCTTGGAGATGGTGAGTCTCCATTGTGTACTTGACCATATCACCTAGGAGACTGAGGTACAGCTCTGGGCTCTGAAGAAGCATTTCCAGAGAGGATTACCTGAGACTGGGCTCACTCTGGTGTTGTTGGCTTTACCCTTATGATAGGGGTCCAAGGAAAATGGAGCAGAAAGAATTAAAGGGGAAAGAAGAAAAGCAGCCAGACACCAGCATTTCTTTTACTCTGTGTCTCAGCTACTGTGAACGCAAACTTTGTGGTTTGTCATATTGTCTCTCCACGGAGGATGGTCTCCAAAACTATGAGTCAAAATCAAAGCTTTTGTCTCTGAGTCGTTTATACCAGACATTTGTTACATCATCAAGAAAGCCGATAAACACAGTCATAAACTAGAACACTGAAAGTCAGACTTCAAACATACTAAATGTGAATAAATTATACTCCCTGAATCACGGTCCAGTCTCCTCAGATTAAGTTCAATACAAGAGACAAAAATCTGAAACACAATATTTTTTCTGATGCCCATCATAAATATAAACCAATTTAATTCTCATAAGAATCATAGGACATTGCTGCTACTGTTAGCATGATTCTATAGGTGAAGAGACCAAGATGAAGAATTACATGTCTGATCTCCCAGGCTGCAGTGAACTTTGCCTCTAGTGTACAGAGAAGTGGGATAAAGAATCCCACAATATACCCATCACCTCCCCTACGTAGCTGAATGCCGCCTGATTTCCCAAAGACGAACGACTTTATGATTCCTGAGGAAGAGTCTTAGATGCTACCCACGGTCCTTTGGGGCTGTTAACCTTTGACTGTGATACGTATACAGAGACTAACGGCTTTTGAACTGTGTTACTTTATCACGTCCAGCTTCAGTGTGAAACTTCAGCCAAAGTCTCCAGCCTTTCAGAGATGGCAACATGACGTTCTAGTTTACAACTTTTACCGTGAAGAACCTTTCAGTTGACTTACATCATTTCTAAATCTGTTTTAAGTAAACTTACAATTTCGGGTTGATCTGCAGTTAGAACTTTCCTTGCTGGATGCAGCCCATCAGCCTGCTTGGATGTGGAGATGGTAGTCTAGTGAGGGAAGCTGTTACTACTGATTTCAAATTGCACAAAGTCCTAGCCTAGTTTATACATCTATGACTAGTTACATTCATGCAATGTCGTTACATTTGCAGCACTGTCTCAAAATCCCCTCCTACCCCACTTCTTAAAAGAACTGTTTTCTGATTGCGACCTTACCAGAAAATCAAAGAACTGGGCCAAGGAAATGACTACAGACTTAGATTTACTCACCGAAGGATGAACAATGGGCTCTGCCTGTGTGCTCAGCACAGTTTCTGAAGAACACATTACAACAAGCACGAAGTAGAACGTGACTGTCCCTGGTGATCTCATTGCTTCAGGTTTGAGTGGCTTTGCCTGAAAGAAAGGATGATGCTTTAGTGACCCAGCGATTGATTCAGGAAAGGAGGGAAGAACTGCCAACCCCTGTCTTGAAAATCACGTCACTCGAGGACCTTTGCAGTAGAGGGGAAGAGAAGGAGGGGACACAGAGGAGTCAAACTGAGGAAGAAGCATTGTCTCTCCTGGGGAAACTAACAAGTCACGGAGGATGAGGAGAGGTGGGTGTTTGGAGATGTTAATGTGAGTATTACAGAGGTAGAAGGTTTGGGGTTCATGTGCTGTAGACATGATGAAGAGTGGGGTGAAGGAAAGGGGAGAAAATGAGGCTAAAGAAAGAAAGCAAGAAAAAAGAGATGGACAGTTTAGTAAGAGATGCTATTGGGTCTGAAAGATGGCCTAGTGAGGAAAATGCTTGCTGCACAAGCAGGAGAGCGGGGATTTTGCATCCCCAGCACCCATGGAAAGCCAGGCAAGGCGGCACCATCTGTAAATCCTGTGCTGCTATGGAAAGATCTGAAATGAAATGCACAGAGCCTCCGAAATCTCCTAGCCAGCCAGCCCGGTGCACACAACAGTGAACATTCGAGACCCTGCCTCAAACAGGTCTGGACGTTTGAGGTGGTTCTCTAGCTTCCATGCATGCAGCATGGCATATGCACACCCCACACACATACATGTGCACAGAGAGAGAGATCCCTTTCATATGATGCACTACACAGACTATACCATGAAAGCATTAGGAGAACTCGCCTCGCTTTTGCTACTACATTCAATGTACTTGGGTATTTTCAAGTCTACCCCACTCTCTCTTAGGCTATTTTTTTTTATTTATTTTTATTTTTTTAATTCTATTAAAATAAAACCATTCAATTGACCCTTTGACCATATTAATAGATAGGCTAAGACTTGTTAGTATTTAGTTATAAAAATACCAGTTTTATTTTATAAAACTGTATTGGTACAAACATATACGACATTAGTGGAGTAAAGGATCCCATTAGACATGTTTTTTTTTTAATTCTCTCTGTATAATGCTGGAGATGCAAAAGGAGGCTTTCTTGTAATGAATCACTATTTTATTTGAAAATCAGAGCAATAATCCCAACAAGTACACACAGAAACAAAAACAAAAACTAAAACAAAAACAAAAAAAGGGCTTGATATAAATCCTTTCTTTCTTTGTGTGTGCGAGCATGCTCTCCGCCTTATTTTATGAAGCAGGTCTTTCAGTGAACCTGGGGCTTATCCACTGACTTAACTGGCCGGTCGTCAGGCCACAGAGCCTGCCTGTCTACCAGTGTTGAGATTACAGAATGGTTTTAATGTGGGTGCTAGTCAGGGCTGAACAACACGGTAATACAGCAGGCACTTTCCCCGCTGAGCCATCTCCCCATGTACCTGTGAAAAGAGTCACAGGTTGCAATGGGAGATTAGGAGTACAGTCTCGGGGTGCTAGTTATTGTTACCCATGTCCTTGACTAAATCTCCTATTGACCCCCATGTTTCCTCTACAAAGTACGGGTCATTTTATTTTCTCCTTTAGCTCTTTCAGAATTTCCTGAGACTAGAATGAGATTAAAAGCCAGGAGGAGGCTCCTGAGATTCTGACTCTGAAAAAAAAAATAATAATAGGGTAAAACAGGAAAGAAAAGAATTGAAAGCATAGTGACCATGGCTGGCAACGGTTATCACCTCAATGGGTCTCAAACGGCAGACGGCAGCCATAAGAGAACTGCAGAGAACACCAGAGAATCAGGATTGGGATGCCACATGATGAGGGCCTAGACGCATGCCAGGGAGAACTGTGTCAATCACCCGGAGCCAACTGCTGTTTCCCCTTCACCGGTGAGACAGAAAGAAACACAAGGCTTTGGGAAACATTGCAATTTGCACATCTGGCAATTGATGCATTTTTAAAATTCTTCAGCTCAGTTATTTTAGGACAATGCTTTGCCATTTCGGTTCTGGGGACAGATGCCACAGGCCAGATGCAATTGATGCAGGGAAACCACAATGACATATCAAGTAGTCTTTATCTACATTTTTGATGCAGGGGTAGGTAGGTTGATGAAGTCTGTTGATAGCAACTATCTCTAAGAATGAATCAGCTCATCCTATACGTCCAAAGAATACTCACTCAGGAGGCAAATTAATCTCCTTAGGCCACAGCACAGGACATTATATATTGGTTGGCACCACAATGAGACAATTAATCAAGGGTCTGAGAACAGTTAGACTTCCTTATCCCCTGACACCTAGGGAGGGACTCAGGCACAAGGGAGACTACAGGAAACTCCCGATCTTTACTTCCCAAATGCTTCAGTAAATTATTTTTGTTTGTTTATGTTTGGGTTGGCCCAAATGTGCCAACTAGTATATAATGTGCTGTGCTGAAGCCTGAGATTAATTTGCCTCCTGAGAGAGTATCCTTTGGCAATAAAGTTCCTAAATGGTCACATCCGATGCACCTATTTAGGCTGTGGCCAATACAGTTCCATCTCTCTCTACTTCTAGCCTCCTTTGAGATTGTTCTTGGTAAAGTTTGCATTCTTCATTCTATTGAGACATTTGGAGAAAAACAACACATTCTTTGACTCACTTGGGGTGTGTGTGTGTGTGTGTGTGTGTGTGTGACCAAGAGACACAGATAGGACCCCATTCTATATCCTTTGGAATGAAGGACAATTGTCAGCTATACAGAAAAGATGAAGCATTATCTAGAAGACAGGAAAGTCACACTCTGGGGGAAAAAAGTGGTATTCTAAGTAACTGACCACTAGTGTGACCAGCTTGGTCAAAGGGAGCATGGTGCCAGCTGGATACCACTTCAACTATTCAGACTCCTGCTGCATCAGGGAAGAAGCTTGAAGCTATAACTCCTCTTAGCCTTGCCACTATTAGCATGTCTCCCCCTCCCACCCCTCAGCTCATAGGAGTTCTTACCTATGAGGAAATCTGAAGTGCTTTATAATTTAGTTAACAGGAATAATATCCACACTGATATAGTTGAGACCTGGAGCTACCTCCCACAGAAAAAGCCATGTGTGGTCACAAGTACCCTTAGTTATAATGCCCCTAAACACGCGGGATGCTTCTAACATTCCTGGAGTAAAAATCAAAGGCACAGAGAGAGGATGAAAATTATTTACTGTCATTCCTAATTAATTCCTAATTAATCAATTCCTAATTAATCAATTCCTAATTAATTCTGAATGAATTAAAGTATTGGACACTCTGCTTTAATCACCTCCTTGTGTGAGCTGGCCTATCACGAGACCAACAGCTGGGAAATGTAATCTAATTCCCAGGATTATCCCTGTCATACTGAGCAACTTCCTCGTCAACCCAGACTCCGTCTTCCAGTCTATGAAGGCACAAGAGGCAGAAGACAGGAAAGCACAGGCTGATGTCACATTCCGGGAATAAGTCACAATTCTCAGCATCACTCAGTTGCCAATAGGGATGGTGCCTTTCGGAGTGACTGTGCACCACAAAATGCACAGTGAAGACCCAGCCTGTTTTCTCGAATCTGAGAGGCAGCCTGCACCTGAAGACTGGCGCTTCTCTTAGAATCCTGCCAGCATCCCTGGATAACCCTGTTTGATTAGGGGTGTGAAAATGGGCCTCCTGCAAAGGTTCAACTCCTGTTCATATAATGGTTGCATCTAGGTTGTCTAACAATTCAGTGGACTACCATAGGGATGGCATGGTAGTTCCAACAGGACCACTGTGGGATTCTTTTTGGAAATGATTGGCTTTGGTAAGCTTCATTCAGCTCTGCCTTGCCATTTTCTCTCATCCACTTCTCATGGAATACTCGCGGTCATCTTAAATTTTCAGAGGAAGACACTAAAGCTTAGTGCTAAAAATCTCCCAGCCAGGAGATGGTTGGAGCCAAAGTCATAACCAGGGATTCTTTAAATTCCAGCTAATCGGATTTTCCTACAGTCTGGTGAACCATGTTGATAGGACCTTGGATAACTGCAGATGGAAATGGGGATCACAGTTCCTGGGCACAAGGCAGGGAAGCATGCCCAGGGTGGTGCTATACTCTATGAGGATGATGCCCTCTAGGCATCATAGTTCAACCCTGTAATTCCAGTATTCAGAAAATAAAGGCATGAGGATTTGGCTGCATAGTGAGATTTCATCTCTAAAATTAAAGGGATTGCATCATTTAACCCTCTAGGCAATCCACAACCCCGTGAGACTACTAAATCATTCCTACTTCGCTTCCCAGATATAGAAATGGAAACTTTGTTCAAGGCTCAGAGCCACATTGCTGGTACAGGATGGTGGAGAAACTGATTACCAAGTGACCTATTGGACCAGGGGAGGGGCATTTGAGCCAAGAGAATTTCTTGTTGAAATAGTAACAATAATACATGGAAATTTTTCTTAACATGGAGCAAGTAACCAAAACATGCATTCACGTGGCCACCAGTTATTGGTGTGACACAGGACGGACCGCTTTATCTACTGAGCTGGAGTTTTCTTATGAACAAAGGCAAGAATTTGACAGAGAATTAAGTTACATCAGTTGGCCGTGGAAAATCTTTTAGACACACAATTCCTTAGATGTTTTGCATCTTGGATGCAGTCTTGACCAGTTTAACTTCTAAATCTGACTGAAGCCATCTGCTTCTGATGTGTGACCTGGCCCAGGCCTCCCTGCCTGACCTGTGTTACTATGGCAACAATAGCCACCATCCTTTTCTTTGTCCCACCTCTACTTAGATAGATGAGTCTTTCTGTCACACCTTTCTCTCTAGTCCTTCCCTGCTCAGCACCTAGTGCTTTTCAAAATAAAAGTCTTGTCACTGGTACCCAAGGCCCCCACGATCTTACTTTTATTTTTTAATGATGTACTTAATAAGCATTCCCCATTTTTCCACTACTGATGTTGGCTGACCTAGCGGTATCTAAAACAGTGCAAGAACTTTTTCCAGTGTTCATACAAAAGCAAAAATGTCAAACCAAAACCATTCTTGAGGGTGGACTAGAACAATTATCAGCAAACTATTTTTAAGTGGTTGGCAAAGTAAGATAATCCTGCCATTTACTTGGTTCATTAATCTTCATCTCTCTTGGACCAGTAGTCACTGTACATTCAAAGTTTACCCACCCACCATGTCCAGGAAAAGGCTGCCTCCTAATGCAAGTCCCTTGATACATGGAGCTAAAAATAGTCCCAGTCCCTAAACACCTACACACACTAATGGAGGCCCCGGACCTTCCTGCCTGCACAACATGTATTATTCCATGAAGCCATGAATCCCTCAGCCATCTATTTATGCATCCATTTATTAGGTCCTGACAAGTGCCGGGTGTTCCACTGGGCTCAAGGAAGTGGCAGCCACCTAGACAGTGAGTCCTGTTTCCATAGAGCTTGGAGTCCAATGAAACAGACAGACATCATTAAAGAATCAGTTGCTTGAGTCACTGTAGTATTAACAGTTCTTGAGCAGTTGTTATGTACCCAGTGCTGAGAACCAACGATATTTAATCACTTTATCTTTATAACAATCCCACTGGAGTGTTTCAGGCATGCTTTCTAATTAACAGTATGATCTAAAATTAACTGAGCCACATAGTGGGTGCTTAAATAACTTTGAGCAAGAATTTAAATGTAGGAAGCCTAAATCCAATGTGGATCATTTTAGTTGTGTGTTTAACTTTCTGGAAAGCAAAACAAACAAATAAACTAACCTACTAACTAACAAAGACCTGGCCCAGGCTTGAGTTTATGGAAGGTGCCCAGGCATTGTGTTTAAATAAGCTAAATTTGAAGCATACATTTCAATTATCTTTAGGAGGGAGAAAGAGAGAGTGAATGAGTGAGTGAACTAGAAGTTTCCAAGACAAAAACATCATATGCAAAGGCCCTGGGGTAGGAGAGAGCATGGTTCATTTAAGGAGCTATAAGTGGGTCAGAGTGCCTGGACATCAAAAGAGCAGAAGACAGATGTTCTGGGAGGTGAACACCAGGATAGGGAGACCTGATAATGCTGATAATAAGATCAAATAAAGATACGGGTAGGAGAGAAGGCTAGAACCAAATCCAACAGAATTCCAAATAGTCAAGTCTAGGCCAAGAGGATGATTGCACCTGGATATTTAGGAACAAGGTTAGAGTGACAGGAGGTGAAGGGTGCAAGCCATATCCTTGCACACTTATAATCTCAGTGTTTGTGAAGCTGAGGCAGGGGCAGTCTTGCAATCAAGACCAACCTGAGTACATGGTGGGAAAAACATGGAAACCTAAAGCAATAGCAGTGAGAATGATGTGAGCCAGGGAAGTTTGCATTTGGGGTGGAGGGTGTGGCCAACAGTGTCCAGGGATGCTGAAGTCCAGGGAGGAGGATCTGAGGATGCTCACAGGGCCTTCAGGCAGGATGTTCTCTCATCATCATCCCAATGATGTCTCATTGGGAATGAGGTGGTAACCATCCTGGGAAGAGTTGTAGTGTGTAGGAGGTAAGCAGTTGGAGATGGCAAGCATAGGACTCCAGAATTTGCTTACGATGGTCTGGGGGAGTGGGGGTCCTTCATTTAGCACCACATACTTGAGGGTTGTTGTGTCAGCGGCTCTCTTTTTATGAATGGAATGAATTACATTGCCTAGGATGGTTTCAAAGAAACCCTTGACTTTGACTCAAGTTGGCCTGGGCCTCACTAAGGAGATAAACTATTGTATTGGGCACCTTGGAAGTACTTTAAGCTCTGTCTCTCTGTCTCTCTCTGTCTCTCTCTGTCTCTCTCTCTCTGTCTCTCTCTCTCTGTCTCTCTCTCTCTCTCTCTCTCTCTCTCTCTCTCTCTCTCTCTCTCTCTCTCTCTCTCTCCCTCCCTCCCTCCTTCCTTCTCCCTTCCTCCTTCCATCCCTCCCTCCTTCTCTCCCTCCCCCTTTTGTCCCCCACTCTCTTGTTTTCTGAGACAAGGTTTCTCTGTGTAGCCCTGGCTGTCCAGGAACTCACTCTGTAGACTAGGCTGGACCTACCTCTGCCTCCCGAGCACTGGTATTAAAGGGGTACACCACCACAGCCTGTCTTGGGAGCTGTCTCTTTATACCCCTTACCTCTTAACCCTATGGTACAGACTTGGCACTCTTTGAAAACATATCCTTACCAAAATTAAGACTTAGACTAAAGTGGTATGTTCATTTATGAAATGCAAAACAGAGTACCTAGATGGTGGACAGTGGCGATGGTACCTCATTTCAGGAGCAGTTTTACACGCTAAGATTATTTCTCCTGTTTCCTGGGGATGTGGCTCAGTGTCAGAGCAATCGCCTACCCTGTACAAAGATTTGAGCTTGGTCTTTAGAAATGTAAGAAAGCAAACAAAGAGAAAACAACATTTGTGCTGGGGAGATGGCTGGATGGGCAATGTGCTTGCTGTGCCCATTACCTGAATTAGGATCCCTAGCACCCATTTAAGATAACTGAGCGTGACTGTGTGTTCCTATCATTCCAGCTCTGGGGAGGCAGAGACAGGAACTTCCCTAGGGTTCACTGGTGGTTAGCCAGTCAGGTCAACTGGAGACTCCAGGTTCAGTGAATCCAAAGCAATAATCAAAAAAGTAGGGAGGTATGGAAACAGACACACACACCCAGTGTTGATCATTGACTGCCATGGACACATGAGGGCATGCATCCATAGATGTGAAAGTGCAAAAAGTGCATGTACACACACACACACACACACACACAGAGAGAGAGAGAGAGAGAGAGAGAGAGAGAGAGAGAGAGAGAGAATGTCTTCATTCATCTGCATGATGCTTGAGGCTACAATGTGGATGGAATGCTATCCACATACAACCTCCCTCCAGATCTACAGAAGTGCAGATTCAAAATCCTCAAGTGTAGCTTTAAGAGGCTCCCAACAGACCATATTTACAACTGCAGGGTTGATAAGACTTATCTTTGTTAACCTTATTTAATTCAATGACTCATCCCTGGCACATGCAGGGTTGTAAGGTAAATATTTATTCAACACAAACACGAAACACAATGCCAATTAAAGGATTCTATTGAAGCCCTTTTTTTCCCCTTCTATTTAATTTTCCTTTGCCTTGAAATAAGATTCTGTAGCAGCATTGTGTCCCAGCAGCTCGGGGACTATCTGATTACAGACGAACATTTGTTTGTACACAATGGGATGGAGTTTTCCAAAACACACTACACATGTGTTGATTCTTGATAACCCATTAGCCTTCTTGCCTCCTTGTAAGTCACTGGGAGATTTTAACCTTTAAGCAGAGATAAGCATCTTTAAAAAAAAAAAAACATAAAGTTCCTAGCTGGGCCCTTATCTATTCTATCTCGTAGCTTCAACATATCACAAAGGGGTTTCCCTGCACCAGGCAGAACAATGCCAAGCAGACATTCCAACTGCAGACAGGGGTAGCCCTGTGGTTGACCACAGGGATAGGTGGGGAAGGAGCCCTGTAGACTTACTGCTGTGGGGTGAGTAGCTAAATAACAGTAATGATTTGTGGCCACCCATCAGGGAGGTGGCTTCTGGGCCAAATCTTGACTGTTTCACTGCTGGATTGTGGAAAACTCAGAACAGGAGCGATTTGTCATGTGATTTAACATATTTCAACATGTTGGGCTGGGGAGCTGGCCCAGTTGCTGTGCAAATCTGAGGACCTGAGTTCAAACCCAATGCATCACGTAAAACAGCTGGTTTCAGCAGGAAATATTTATAATGCTTAGGTAGAGCTAGAAGGATCCATGTTGCTTGCTGGCCAACCACTCTAAATTGGTGACATCCGGGTTCAGTGAGAGATCCTGTCTCAAAAAACTAAGGTGGAAAGTGACTGAAGGAAATACCAGAGGTAGATATTACCCTCCACACACGTGCTTTCATCCATGCATACGCATCCAAGCAAATACTCACGCACACATATGCACGCACACACACACACACACACACACACACACACACACACACACGAGCGCACAAATACTCCAGCATATGCACAGTTACAGGACTTAGCCTTCTGAAGTCATTCCTTTCCAGCCCTGGCCACACCACCTTCCTGTGATCTGGTGCGACCACCCTTGGTCATGATCTTAAGTCTCTTACATTTTTATCTCTCCCTTTAGGGATATTGTTCAATTTTAACAACAAGGAGTATGCTGCACGAAACAGAAAAAAAAATGAATTGCTTAACTTTTCTATCCAAATGCAATATTCTTAGATAACTTTCCTGTTCCAAGATGTCTTAATTCTGACCTTGTGACTTTAGTGTTTCTTATAAGTAGCGCTTTATATAAAAGAACTTGGCAATATGTCTCCAGTGCTCTCTCTGGCTTCTCACCTGTGTCCCCTCCTCTGTGACACCCTTCTCCTCCCCCTATTCTCCCTGCTCCCCTCCTTTTCTCATCCACTACAACCTCCATAGCCTGGGTCCTGCCAAACACCTCTCCTTCAGTTTTGGCCTTTCTTTCTTGACACCTTCGCTCTTGGGGAGCATGTCCAGCTCCACAGTTTAGACAGTTGGCATATGTGAGAACACTCCAAGCCTTACTTCTTCGCTGTCCTATTTGTTAAATACTGGGCATCTAACCATCTAACCCCAGCAGTATCATTTCTATCTGGGTCTAAACTTGGTTCATCTAAAACAGAATCTGCTGTCTTCTGTGCTACCGCTTTCTTTCCTACCCAACTCTTCCTGGATTTGCAACCTTCTGGTTTCATTCTCTTGACATGCAGGCCCAGAGTCCTGCGGTCATTCCGGGCACAAGAAACAGACAGGGGAAGGGGGTGCCATCCCACCAGCAAGTAAGGAACTGATGACACTCTCAGAGGTCATGGAGCTTTTGTCCGGCATGGCTGTTACCCAGTCACATCTGGATGGTGGCTGTAGGCTCCTGAATGCCCCTCCCCCTGTCTCCCTGACCACTAATTCTACACAACAGCAACTGATAAATTTGCTCAGAATGAACTCCCCTCTAGAGCACCACTGTATCTAATTCAAGCACGTCAATCATTTCGGATGCCCGGAGGAAGATGCATAGGCAACACCTGACAAACGCGAATGCAGAGACCTAAGGCAAAACCACCTCCACCAGCATTGTCTCCACAATGTTTGGATATAGACGGGTCAACTCACAGCTTTGACTGTGACTTCTTTTACAAAATATGGCACAAATACTAACAGTAAATGTGGGTTAAATGGATTACCACCTTGACGGTTCTTGACCACTCTGAAGCTTCTTTTCTTTTTTTTCCTTTTTGAGCTTCACACATTGTTTGCCCCACACACACTTTAAACTCAGTAACAATGACCGATACCTTTTATCAAGCACCCCTACAGACTCGATTTAAGGGTAAACAGCCACACACATCAGGCTTGCTTATTCCTTATGATCCTGTCTTACGAGAACCATCATTGTCCCTACCTGTATAGTGGGAAAAAACCAATGCCTGGCTAAATTATACAATATACCCAGGTCACGTAGCAAGCTGTAGTGTCAATTGCCAGAGCCTGACTCTGTAACCCTTGTAGCACACTGTCCCTCATCGTTTCCTCAGGGATCTGCTCTTCTTTGAAATGCACCCATATTTCTCTACCTAGCTGCTTTTCTGGCCCAATGGATCATTTAGCACTGCTTTTATGGTTTTTGGAGTGCAGCATAATAATTAGGCAAGTAAACTCTGAAGTCAGACTGCCTGAGATATAATTATTACTCTATTACCCGCTAGTTATTTATTTTAAAATAATTTACTCGACCTTTGTATATTTGTATATTTGTTCAACTACAAAATAAAGATGATAATAACACAGGCCTATCGGCACAACTGAAAAAGAGTAATCTTTACAAGCTGCCGGACATGATGCCCAGGACACAGTAAGCGCAAAATGAATATATGTTACTAAAATTCTCGGTGCTTGCTCTTCAACTCATGCTAAGAGTTTAAAGTAATTACAGGGCAAGATCCCCTGTGTTTTCAATCTTGCAAAGCCTAGAGCGCCTCTCTGGAGTACCTGATTCCACGAGGCTGTGACTTTAAAGTCTTTACTTTCATAATTATCTTTTAGGAAGTAAGCAAGATTCCAATTCTTTTGAAAATGGTGACCAGAGTCAAACAACATGAACTGAAATACAGAACTGGCAAGCCACTCTGGCGTTTACGATGTGCCCACAGTCAGTTCATGCATTTAACTGAGCACATCCTGTTTACTAGAACATTTAATCAGACTCCATAGGATCTGAGAGCACCAGGAGCTAATGTATCTGTGTCAAGTCAGTGGGGTCATTCCAGTTGAAACTGGAAAGACAATGCCACTGTGGATGGAAACAGGAATGTCTTCTCCATCCTTGCCTGCCAAGATTCTAACTCAGGATGCTTACAGCTGAGCACAGTCCCGGCTTTTCAGAAACATAACCGGGGTAACCACGCAGCCCCATATACAGCCAGGATTCGAATTCTTGACCTTGGGAGTGTAATGGAACCAGTGGGGAGACAGAAGAGCAAATAACAAATGCACAGGACCCTTGCAGAAAGGTTCTGATCCAATTGCGACCGTGAAGTGTGTGGACCGTCCTCCGGTTATGGAACGCTCCTGAGGCTGACAGCAACCCACAGCAGGTACTCTCGTCTGCCACTGTCCACATGCTGCAGTGATTCTGTGCCCCTTCACAACCCCAGCAAAGCATTCCCACGATGGGAAAGCAAATGTGCTCAAGATAATGGTGTCAACTCGGCCTTATCTTTTTACCTCCACATTCCTAGCTAAGAAAGGGGCCGGCAGACTGAAAAGAGATCTGAATTCTCATCCCTGAGGCCTGCAAGAAAGTCACTGTGGCAAATCACCACCACATTCCTATTCTCACTTCTCATTTTATTCAACAGAACAGGAATCAGATGCCAGGTCTTACCTGCAGCCTGGCAAAAGAAGGGGCATGGGTGCCTTCTGAGAGGATGAAAGGTGTTTTTGAGTTTAAGAGACTGAACAGAGACTTATTGAAGACTGGTTGACCTCACTACTCAAGTGGTGACAACCTGCATGACTTTGTGGTCACCCTGAGACGCCACCGAGCATCGTGTGGCACAGAGTGACATGACTACATTCTGGTACAGCACTGGGATACCCAGCCTCTCCCCACCAACCTCCACACCGGTTAGTGCAGTGGGCTGAGTGGGTTCATTAGCTTACTGACCGCTCTGGAGAGGAACTATGGAAAGCAAGTTGAGCAAGAAGGTCTAAAGCAGAATTAACAACTCCAGCAGCCCCAACTGACCACCCCCAACCCCAGGGTTTGGGCTGTGGAAACCTTGGATACATCAAGACAATATGAACAATTGAGTAAGTTGTTATTATTCTCAGGGGTTTGTTCTAATTTTTCTTGCTTGCTTTTTCTTTATGAAGGCCCCTCCACTTCTGTAGGACCCATTTGGACTTGCTCATTGGGATGTTTTTCTTAGTCTTTTATCTTTTTACAATATACAGCGTTGGAGCAGATAGAGAAGGACATCTTTTACAGACAATTAAAATATTTGGAAGATGAGACTCATCAAGTAAAAATCAAAGTTTCCTTGCCTTCATCTAGCCTTCCCTTGGTCAACCATTTAGATTTCGAATGACACACTGATCTATATAGTCAGTAAATTTCCTTACTTGCCCTCTTTTTAGTTCTAGAATAATGCTAACTCTGATGTCCTTCAAAGAAAATGCCCAAACTGCTAACTGTTAATCTTAAAGTTTCATCCTTAAGAAGTTGTTATTAATATTATTAAGAGGCAAAAGCAACCCTAAAAATAGCAAAATAGTAAAAAGGAGAGGATTTTTTTTCATACTTTCTAAATTTTAATGAGCTGAGCATGTTCCTCCTGTGTCACGTTATCCTTCCACTGAGGAGATATTAAGTGTCATCAAAAAAAAAAATTGACAATGAGAACATGTGGGGGCCTCATCTTGGCTTATTCTAAGAGACAAGAAGAACAAAACAAACAAACAAACAAACAAACAAGTTACCTGGTACCACACAGAGTACTTGAAGGGATAGTTTATGGGGAGAGGGGAAAACATATATTGAGGAGTATAAAATTTTAAAATTGTCAAGAGTCAGTCTTCCACAGTAAGAATATATCCATATATTCCTATGCAATCAGAAAATAAATGGTTTACCTCAGACTTCCAAGTTCTTTGGACATAGATGCAGTCTGAGGCCAGCCCTGTCTATAAAGCAAGTTCTAGGCCAACCCAGGGCTATGAAGCAAGACACAAGACCCTGTCTCCAAAACTAGAAAAAGCAAACAAAATAAAAACCAACCAACAAACAAAAAACCCAACTCTACTAGGCCCCTTCAAAAGGACAAAGAGCTATAGTTGAGTTGTACAACCCGACTTCCTACAAAATACAGGAAAATACGATTTAAGTAAACTGTACACTCTAGAGATTTCTACAACATTCAAAGCAAGTCTGACTGGTTCTTAAGCCCAGGCGGTTTAACTGAGCAACACATAAACTCCTTTCCCCTCAGCCACAGGCAGATCTCCGTGCCCCACCCAGGCACTGTCTCGGAGCTCCGGAGCTCCGTCAGCTGCAATCTCCTCCTGCTCCAGGCCACCACCATGGCTGCCTGGCTATCACGGCAGTACCGGCTCACCGAAGCTCCTGACAAGTTTGAGAGTATTCAGAAAGCAATCCCTACCAAAGAGAAAATCCTAACCGCTCCCAAACTGGAGGGAGACACCCCCATAACCCCCAAAGCAGGCCTCACTGTGGACTTCTACGTTACCTGCCTAGCACACAGCTATGCTAAAGATAATCAATCAGAGAATAATAGGAACGACGCAGAATGTACAAATGCCTCAGGTTGCCAGAGATCTGGCTACAAAGGAACACAGACCACAGAAAGAGAAAAATGTTACCTGTCCACCACCGTTGTCTTCTCCAGGCAAGTGCCTGCTCTCAACAGATGTCTAGAAACTTCTGTTTTTCACTACGGGGCCATTGGCCCCGCAGCCTTCTTGAAGGGAACCTCACAGACAGTCGGGAGGCAGCGGGGCAGGCATCATTATGAACAGGTCTGGCCACTCCTTTGCTCAACTTTTGCCTCCGGGAGCTGCACTCCTCCAAGCCTCACGGAGCCATCCCCTAGAGCCTCTTTGCTGTTTGAAAAACAAGAAACGATTTCCTGGTCCACTTCCCCGGATGGCGTGTGCGATTTCCCTCACGCCCATGGGAAGTCCTTCAGGTCCTCTTATTGAGAAGCCTCTCCTCCAAGTGGAAAGACTTGTTTGGGCAATGCCCCTTGTTCTTGCTTTTCCTTCTCCAATGGAGGTTAAAATAAAAAAAAAAAATTAGGAACGAAAACAGTGCAAATCAGACATGCATTAGCACTTAAGAGTGAGTGATGAGGGATATCTGATTTAAACCTCCAACACATGGCCATATACCTAGACTGTGTAAGGAAAATTAAAATTACCCATGAGCCCATTCCATTGTCTCTAACAGGGCCAAGAAGTCAGAAGCTAAAAATATCCCAGAGGATGAGAGACCTGTCTGGAGCTTGAGGGAGACCTGCCTGCGCTTCAGATACATCACAGTAGGGGACATCTAGTTTCCAGGGAAACTGAACATTTGTAGATCAAATGATATTCATTCCGTGACACTTCAACATCATCTCAGCAACAACATTTGAAGATAAGGAAACACAAAGAGGGTTGGCTGGTGGGGCTAATCGGCAGGCTCCTATCACAGGGTTTAATTGTAAACCACAGCCACAATTAGTTTCTGAGCTGAACTCGAACCTGCCTGAGCTTTCCTTACAAGTGAGAATAACAGGGGCTCGAGGAGAAGCTGTGACCTGCCCGGGGTCCAAAGAAAGATGGGAAGTGGTATACTGTTATTAATTGGATGTGTGTGTGTGTGCGCGCGCGCGTGTGTGTGTGTGTGTGTGTGTGTGTGTGTGTGTGTGTGTGTGTGTATAAAGTAAGCAATCCCAGATAGTCCTGATATTAGAAAAAGCCATGTGCGGTCAGGGCATAAATCCCAGAGTCTGAATATAAGGATTCAAACCCTGGTACCACCAATGCCTAGTCACACAGTCACATGTATATGATTTGAAGGTATTAAAACTTAGTTTTAATGCATGGAACTGTGATTTAAAAAAAAAAGCTGTATAGAATGTATAGGTTTTGCTGTAGGTCATTTGGAAAAGCTAAAGTCCTAGTCTGGATGGGCCAGGGAGGTGGATTGTCATGTAAAAGCTCTTGCCATGCAAGCCTAAAGAAGTGAGTTCAATCCCTGGAGCCCAGGTAAAGGTAAATGGAGAAAATCAACTCTTTTAAATCATCCTCTGACCTCCGTACACATGCCTTGACGCACAGATCAGTGTGCATGTGCATGTGTGTGTGCATACACCCACACATACACAACACACTCACATACTCACACACTCACACATTTAATTGATAAATAAAAAGTTTAGAGGCCTGGAATGGAGACATGGAGTCTATTTCTACTCCCTCAACTCCCTGTTCCACTTGGCCACCCTTTCTCTCTGCTCATCTTGCCTTCTGACTAGCCTATCTTTGCAGGGCAGAGATTGATCAGCCTGGAGACAAAAGCTAGGGGAAGTCATCCATCAGGGGTAGGTTCTAGGAGCCCCAGAAGATTTTAACATGTAAGGATGCACAAGTCCTTGGTATAAAATAGCGTAACATTCACATATACCCTGCATGTGTACTCCTATATGCTTTAAACTACCTCAATCCCTCAGTCAGCCAATGTAATGTATTTATGCAGCATTTGCTGCATGAATAATTGTGATTCAGTGTCGTTTGGAAGGTGATAAGATGTAAGGTTCTGTACACGTTCAACGCAGATGGAATCATTTTGCAAACAGTTTCAATCCAAGGTCGGTTGGATTCAAATATATGAAAACAAAATTAGAGAAGCTTGCTTTTGGGCAAAAAAAGGCATGAACCCTCTATAATGTATCATTGCACATGGAGGCTCTCAGCAGCATTCTAGAGCTTGAACTGGATGTTTTTTTTTTTTTGCCTGAAAAATAAAGCCTGCTGTCAGAGTGAGCTCCTAGACAATTTATATCATATCATATCAATCATATATCATATCATATCAATCATATCATATCATATCATATCATATCATTTACAATGGTCAACTGCTTTGGTGGGTTGATTGCAGTTGGCTCTCTAAAGTGGACCGGGGATTGACAAAGTGGCTTTCCCTTTCCTTCCCCTCAGCCATAATCCCTCCCACCCCCACCCGCCCTCTGTTGCTGGCACTAGGAACACTCTGTGCTAATCTAACACTTAACAGGGAAAACAAAGTTCGGTGGTAAATGGAACTGCCAGATGGTGTCAACTGCAGCTGGGAGCTAACTGATAGACCACCTTGTCTTGTTTCAGCTCTAGGTGCCTTTGGCCATCAGAGGCACCTTTCTCTCTAGCTCTAGGATATCGGAGTTGGTGGCAAGTTGAACTCAGACTTCAGCAAACTATGGACACAGCCCAGAGTTAATAAACTGTCAGTTGTGTTACCCGTGTTTGTTAACATCAGTGTCATATTCCAGTGCAACCTTACAGAAGAGAGATCCCCTGCTATCCCAGGCAAGGATTTCAGCGGTAATCTCTGTGCCCTTCCTAGTATGGGACAAGTCATTTTATTCTTCTGTCCCCCACCCCTACCCCCTCTTCACTCAAAATGCTACTTTCTCTCTTTAACTTTACGGGTGTTATTTTCTCTAAAGAGCATCCTTATTCTCCTGTACTAAGCTACATGCTCCATCCGGCATGCCAGGTCCACATCCCGTGCCCCGCTCCATCCAACAATGCCTCAAAGGTGTCTTTGCCTTTACCAGTCTGCAGTTAAATCATTATTTCAGTGCACTGACTATAAGCACTTTGAGGGAGGGACTAGTCTGATTTGTTTTATGCCTAGGTCCTGCTACCGAGGCAGGATGTAGTAGGTGCTCAGTAGAAGCTGCTGACATTAAGCTGTGCTGTGTCAGTTCTCCTGGCTTGTTCCTGTTCTTTACTACGTGTCCCTACGTGTCACCTTCACAATGCTTCCCTGCTGTCATGTGTCCCCAGGCGATCTCCACTTTGGTTTAAATGTTTGTATGATGACTCCCGAATATCTGTCTCTGTCACGGACCAGAACCCCTGACTCATACGCCTAACTCCCTGTGGACCATTTCCAGCTGGGATTTCAACATGACTTCAGGCTGTACATATCCAAAATGCAATCTTTCGTCTTCCCTCTAAATGAGCTATCCCAGTGCCCTTGGCCATCTCCAGCCTTCCGGCCCAAACCCTAACAGCCACATTGGTATCTCTGGTTGCCTCTCTCCTGTTAGAAAATTACATCCCCAAGAGAAGAGATGATGCCCACTGAGTCCCAGGAGAAGACTATTTGAACATAATATGTCTGGAAAAATCATGCAAAGCAGTATTCCCCCCAAAATACCTGCCATCCTAAGGGGAAAACATTCCTACTTTCACATGTTAATGGGCCAATCCCCATTTTTTTTCCCCATTTATAACCAGGTTTTGGTAACCTTTTCAGACCCAACATGGCCCAAGGTCACGCTTCTGCCACTGACCTGTCCTTACACAAGGAAGGCAAGAACAAATAACTAGGCTGTTTCACACTATACACATGGCTTTGTTGCCATTTGTGGTGTGTATATTTTGGCGGAGCCTACACTGAAGGCACTGGACATGTCTGTGCTCAGCCCTAGCCTCCGAGCTTGTGGGTCCACTCACTGTAACATACCCATTCTTCTAAGCCATCTGTCACTATAAATCACTGGTGGTATTTTGCAGAGAAGGAGCCCATTTCTTCCACCTTCTGAGCCAGCTGAAAGCAGTTGACAGCTCCTTTCTACTACTTGGTGCCTCCAGTAAAACCTCCTGCCTCTGCCAGAATCCCAAACACACTCCAAATGGAAGCCTACATTAGATTCTGCTACTTTCCATGCCTTTTCCTGGGAGAGGGAAGCTTGAACTATGACTCCATAGTACTGTGACCCGAAGCAACCATCATTTGACCCTTCTTGACCTCTACTTGGGAGAAGTTGACATGAACCCTCAAATCAATCTTCAGAGTTCTCTGAGGTGACACCATTCCTATAGGAAAGAAAAATGCTGGCTGGTCCTATGGCGTCACTCACACACCTCAGTTGTGATGGACATGATATCAGAGTTATTGGGTAACTCCATTTGCCACTGGCTCCTCCTGCCCTAGTATCATAAGGAGAGCAGAGTGTTGAAGGAGCTGCCATTCCCTTTGGCCGGGGAAGAAATCTGCTTAGAAGGAAGCTGTACTTTCCCTCTTGAGGTCTACGTGTTAATGCCTAGACTCACTGGTCAAGCACCTCGGTTATTCAGTGGTGCATCCTGGGGCAGATGCTGTGTGAATCAACAGACAATGTATTAAGTGACTAACAGTGAGTGTAATCTGCAAACACTGGACAGTAGGTTCAGATCTTCAAAGTGCTTCCTTCTCCCATGCCCTTTCCAATAGTCTCAGTTCTTTTCAGGGCCTCACCATTTCCCATGATCCCCCCTACTCCACCTTCAAAAAAATAAAACACTGTCCTTTAATTTCCTAACATGACTACTCAGCAGCCACATTGCCCAAGCTACCAGACAAATAGAAGCCAAAAATTTGTGCACATCAGGAGAAAAATCAAAATCAAAAAAAGGATAACGGAAGATCAGGTATCCTAAGTTCCCTTCTGCCACTGTGATAAAACACTCTGTCAAAAAGACTTGGGGGAAAGGAATTTACATGACTTACAATCTCAGGTCACAGCTTATCATTTTAGAGAAAGTACCAGGGAAGAACTCAAGCAGCTACCCAAGTCACACCCACCATCAACAGTAGAGATAAACGAATGCACCCTTGAAACCTGCTTGCTTACTAGTTTTCTTCACCTAATAAGATTCAGGGCCCAGCCTAGGGAATGATACCACCAGTTGTAGGAGGTTAATTAACATTCAAAACAACCCCCACAGATATACCCACTGGCCAACTTGGTCTAAATAATCCCTCATTAATACTCTTTTTTTCAGACCACCCAGGGACTAAACCACCAACCAAAAGGTGTACATGGAGGAACCCATGGCTCCAGCTACATATGTAGCAGAGGATGGTCTTATCTGGCATCAGTGGGAGGGGAGGTCCTTAGTCCTGTGGAGGCTTGATGCCCCAATGTAGGGGGATGCCAGAATGGTGAGGTGGGAGTGGGTGAGTGGATGGAGGAGCACCCTCATAGAGACAAAGGGGAGGACGGATGGGATGTAGGGGTTGTGGAGGGGAAACTGGGAAGGGAGGTATCATTTGAAATGTAAATGCATAAAATGATTAATTTTAAAAAGGGCTCTTTTTTTCAGGTGACTGTGAAAACTAAACTTTACACCAGATGACTGTTTGCCCCAACTATTTGTGTTAGGGGGTAGCTAAAAGGCTTAACCAAGGTGACGGTCCTTTGTTAGTGTCAGAGCCGGAATAGAATTAGCTCTTCTGTCTTTCCATTCAGTTTTCTTAATTTTATATTCAAGCCCTCCCCATTCCCTCCAGACATAGTCCCTCATCCTTAATTTCCCCCAAAAGAGAAACAGTTAAAACAGAATAGTGGGTCACAAAGGTAAAGTCACATGGCACCACTGTCTTAGAGAGGGAAATCGAGTACCTGCCAACACATATCCCTTATCTGTTTATTAATATAGGTGATGACACTTTACATACAAGTTCAAACTACACTTCCTTTAACAACATAATTTCATTCTCTCCTCCTTCAACAACTCCCAACCACACACACCGTCCAGGCCCCAGCTTCTCTTAAAGTTCAAAGAGCATCAGCACCATAGAGGATACAGACAGAAACTCTTTCTCAGACAATGTCCATAACTAAACATTCCCTGTTAATGCATCAACCAGCCAGCTTTGTTCCAGAAAGAACTCCATCTACCCAAGCTTAGATCAATGACATAGAATGCGGGATCATTGCTTGGTCCTCCCTAGATAGAACCCTAGCGTATAGTGGCTGTGATGTTTCCATTAGACTCTCACCAGGTTCTAAAGAAGAAGATGCTGGAGAATAGGGGACCACCATTACAGGAGCTTGTGAAGCAGAAAACTCGCCCACATAAGAACAGAATCTAGAACCAAGCAGAACCCAACCATTAGGAGTCATTCTCTGACACCTGTCCACTGTGTGACACGGCATGGGTATTCTCCTGGGTTCCTCAACCCAAAGGACCCCCACTTTCCACATAGATTGTGTCTGTGTTGGTTCAGTCGGTGCAAAGAAAAACGAAAGTAAATAAAACAAACAAAAAAGATTTTGTGAATTCCTTGGAACACACACAGGAAATGTGAGCATGAACAGTTAGGGGTTGGGAGTGATCAAAGATGTATTTATAAAACATGCTTAGAGTGACACTGTTCTGCCAGAGGCTTCCACCAACTCTCCAGTGTATGCGGCTACAGGCTCTCATCCTGCAGCCAGCGGACTTCTCTTCTTTCCCAAGTCTTGCTGCCCCTCTGATCAGCTAGCTCTTCACTCTTTGAGACAACATAATATCTCACTTTACATCCCACTAATAAAAGTCTCCACACTCTTTGCAGGCGCCCTGGGCCCTGTTGCTCTGGTTCTCTCTTGAAATCACTTTATTTCTTGGCGTTGAGTTTCAACAATTCCAAAGAGATGCAGGCAGAAAGGTCATGCATGTGTGATGTCTGAAATGGAGCGGCTGTTTCTGAGTACAGCTTAGATTAGCTCTGTGGTCCTTTCTTTCTTTCTTTCTTTCTTTCTTTCTTTCTTTCTTTCTTTCTTTCTTTCTTCCTTCCTTCCTTCCTTATTTATTTATTTATTATCATTCAGAAAGAGTCATGGCACATAGTTCAGGCTGGTCTCAATCCCTTGACAATAGTAATGTTATCCTGCTAGGAAAACAGGCATGAGCTACAATGCCTAGATTCCTGATTTAATTAGAGCCAAATAAATGAATAAATTATATCTTAAATAAGTTGATAAATAAGTTAGTCTCCCTGTATCCTTCCACGGGAGAATGTTTAGTACTGTTAGCATGTTGTAATACCACTGACCTAAAACTGTAGTGACCGGCAAAGTAGTGGTCTGAACAACACAATGCCACATGACATCAAAACAGAAATGGCCACTTCTGTTGCAAGTGTTAGTGTGTGTGTGTGTGTTTGTGTGTGTGTGTATGTGTCTGTGTGTATGTGTCTGTGTGTGTCTGTGTGTGTGTGTGTGTGTGTGTGTCTGTGTGTTTGCACGCTGCACCTGCATGCGTGCTTGTGGAAGCCAGAGAGCAACAAGTACCTTCCTTGGTCCCTTCTCATCTTCTTTCTTGAGACTGCATCTCTCCCTCAACCTGGAGTTCACAGATTCAGCCAAACTACCTGGCCAGTGAGCCATAGGGACCCACCTGTTCTCACCCAGCCCCCTCCCCCAATGCCCAGTTTTTATAAGGATTTTGTGGATCAAAAATCACCCACTGAGACATTTTTCCAGCCTCTCTGCGGCCAGATTGGAAGCAAACAAAGAAATCTATAGCCAACATCTCGCCTCTTTATTTCTGAAATTATACTTTGGCAAACAAGTGGATTTCAATAATAGAACAGCTTGGCCTCTGAATCCATAGTTCTGACAGGCGGACATGTTCTCCATTTCTATTCCCAGCAGGCTGCATATTAGTGTGAATTAATGTAGGTCTGGAGCTGAAGGTTCTATATGAAAGAGCAATAGGGGATAGAGGTTAGAGACAAGCAAGTAGGTCAGGAGATAGGGTTTCAAAACAGATTTCTAAAGGTGCCTGAGGCCTGACATGCTGTTTGCACATAAATTCATCCCCTTCCTGCTACCTCTCTGTGAGAGCTCTAAAGTCACGGCTGCTGACCATTCTAGAGTTGATACTAATTTTTCAACTAGCCACCACTAACCTCTAACCTCCTCCTTAATAGCCTACTTGGGAAAAATAAGTTAAATGAGAAAAGTCTCCTGTTGTTGCACATGTCTCTGGTTTGTCCTTCCTGTGGTTTAGGACAAAATCATCTTCTGCTTCTCCTGATGACCTTCTTCCTCCTCCATGGCTCTGGATCCCATTCCTTCATCCTCTCTAGACACTAGGGGCAGTGCCACCACAGTGTGCGCCAGAATGGCTCTTAACACTCTTCCCTAGACAAAAGCCTGTTCCTCTTCCCTGACTCATGCCAACACTACTTTGCTATAGTCACTACAAACCTAACCAGAGTCCATTAAGTAGATTTTTGCCCTACTTCTTCTCTGGCTTCATTGTTAGTTGCAGAAAGAAAAAGTAAGGACGGGGGAACTAGCTCAGTTGGTAGAGCTAATATATTAGTGTGAAGAACAGTTCATCATGGTAGTGAAGTCAAAGCAGCAGTTTGAAGCAGCTTATCAACCTGTGTCTTCCTCAATTAGGAAGTACAGAACAATGGTCACTTATGCTCAGCTTGCTTTCTGCTTTATACATAGTTCAGAATCCTAGCTAAGGGAATGGTGTCATCCACAGTAGGCACTTTCCTCTCTTTAATTAACCTAATTAAGATAACTGTTCATAAGCAGGATGAGAAGCCCATCTCTCAGGTGATTGTAGATTTCATCAAATAGATAATTGAGATTAACTATCACAACATATCCACACGTGCTTTTTCTATGACAATGAAACCTCAATGAAATCCCCATTACTAGATGTATGGCCAACCCTAGATCTATAAAGAATTACACTGCCCTCTTGGGTGAAGTAAAATTGTTTCTGGGGGGGAAAGTTCAAACTGCAATGTTTACCAAAATGTAAAATACAAGGGTGCAATAACAAGTCAGCACAGCCTTCTGGTCAACCACAAAAGGGTTTCTCAGTAGTAACAATTGCCACCCTACCCACCTACTCAAGTTGCGACTCTAGGGCCTCTGCCTCTGTGTTCTATTTCTTTGGGCAATAATAAACTCTTTTTTTAAAAAGCTGCTTCAAAAATATATCACATGCCAGGCACGATGAAGACGTTTGCTCGAGAGAGAAATATGAAAAGGATTGGTCAATGACCCCTCATATCTGTGAATAACAATGGTTATGAAATTCAGTCATGAGAAGCGGCCAAAAACAGGCTGGTTGAGAAGAAGCCCAAAGTTAAGGTTGGAGGTAGTGGTGGTAAAAACAGAAAATAAAGCACAATGGAGAAACACATTTTCTGAAGTCCGACTCCTTGTGCTTTTTTAAAGCCTAGAGATGAGAAAGGCTAAAGCATGGGCGTCTGTGAGTATGCCTTGGGGAAACTGGTTAAGGAGGTCTCAGTAGAAAAAGGAAATCTTTTTGTTGTTGTTGTTACCTGCTGTGAATTATTTAAATAAGAATGTAATGGCACATAACTTCCAGATTGTACACATGTTAGTGACTCACGTACATTCAGTATGTTTTCATACTGGGGAAAAGCATTAGTATCTAGTGCTTGCCTATAAATCAACTGTATCCTATGCCTCCCCAGACCGAAGTCAGGCTTATGTGACCATTACATGCATGACTTACATGGGTACACCACACAGGTATAATGCCTACTTTGTTCACCATTAAGGGGCGTTCTGAGACAAGAACTGACCTTTTAATCCAGCTGGTGAACACAAAGGTGAATTGTTCTGGGTTCTAGCCTGGCCCTAGGTTTCTGAGGCAGGATTAAAAATTAGAGGGAAGAGTGTTTGTGGTGGCTGTTACTGCTCTTTAGAATGACCTAGTATTGATGTCTTGCCCTGTGGAAATTACCCATCCTGCCGCAGCTCGGATAACCTACCCCAGCAAAAGGAAGAGGCTGGGTTTCCAAGTTCAAGACTTTTCCTAATTACACTGCCGTTGATTTATCAGTGTTAGCCTCTCGGGACCACAAAGCTATTTTTGGTATTGAAAGTTAGTACACAAAACACAGCTACAGATCAACAATTACAGGACACTTACAAGACTATTCCAGGCCCACACCCCTCCAGCTTGCCTCATCTGACCTGGAATGCTGAGATGGGAAAGCCATTTATATTTCTAGTCTTTCCACACAAATGCATACATGAAGGTATAGCTATAGATATCTGTGTGTGTTGAGGGGGTTGTATATGTATGTACATGTATGTACAGCTGAACCTCATATACACTCAAACTTCACATTGTAATTGGAGGGAAGGAAGTAGCAGATACACACATAATTATGGGTCATGAAAGATTTTGGCATATTTAACAGCTAGATCAGACCATTTCTTAAATTCTCCACTTTTCAAAGAGTTGGCCTTCTCCTCCCCAGACTCCACCCTCTGAAATGCTAGGGATTGAACCCAGAGCCACACAGACATTAGGAAAATGTTTTAGCACAGTTACATCCTCTGGGATACCCTCTTCGTTTTATTTGAAAATACAGTTTTCTTGACTAGATATTTAAATAGAAAATTATTAATTAATAAGGAAAACATTTCTCTTTAAAATATTAGTAAGCAAGTGAAAATTTTAAATATGAACTTTGTACTTTTCAATGTTTAAACACAAAGAAAATCTCTTAGGGTCCCGTAGTTATGGAAATGCAGAGATTCCTGTCCAGTTTCTTTGTCTTTCCGAGCACCATGCTAATATGGCTTGCCACTGTTTTCTGAAAGAGTCACATATAGCCTATGCTGGTCTTGAACACACTATGAAGCCAGAGATGACCTAGAGCTTCTGCTTTCTCTGCCTCCTAAATGCTGGGATGGGGGCCATGTGCATGGTTTATTGGTGCTGAGATGGAACTGAGTGTTTTGTTCATGTTAGGAAAACACTCTACCAGCTAAGCCATGTCCCTAGCTCCACACTTTTTAAATCTATATTTCAAATGAGGATCTATTTCAACCTGTAGGAGTTAGAGACACTTGAGGCAAGTCCCCAAAATACTTGACCCTACTCTTTTTGTTGTTGTTGAATCTTTAATATTTGTATTTATTTATGAATTTGTGTCTCTGTGTATGTGTACCATATGGGATAAGTAACTACAAAAGACAGAAGAGGAGTGTCAGATTTCCTGAATGTAGTGTTAAAGGCTTTTGTGAGCTTCCTGGTATTGGCCTAGGTCCTCAGCTGGAAGAACAGCAAGAAACCTTAACTGCTGAGCCATCTCTGTAATCCCCAGGCATGTAGGATAAATAGCAACAGAGTAGCTGAGTCTTTCTGTGTCAGGGGTCATCATATCAATGAAAAGTGTCTGACTTAACTCCAACGTTGAATATGCCTTTTTCTTTCCTAAGACAAGGCCTTACCGTGGAGCACCGGATGGCCTGCAATTTGCTGTGTAGACCACACTAGCTTCAAACTCACAAGAACTCTCCTGCTTCTGCCTCAAAAGGAAGCTCTTGAGTATGAGGATTAAAGATATATAACACTACCACCACTGGCTAGAATATACGTTTAACAAAAATGACACATATACAATAACTAGGAGCGTGGATAATATTTCAGAACTCACCAACGTAAGCAATTCTTTAAACTTAGTATAACAAAGAGTTTGTTTTTAGCATTGTTGAGAATTGACACTGTGTGTTGATGACCTTTTTCAGATTATGGTTCCTCTCTCATTTATTTTAAATGCTTTGTAAATATTTCACCTGTATTGCATGCAGGGTCCCCTCCCCATTCTAGTGGCTCCAGTCTATGTAATAAACTCTTCACACAGGCAGCGGGAATGGCTTTAAAGATCACTGACTCTGTCCTCCTTATGAACCTGGAACAATCCTCTAAGGACACATATACAAAGGTAGGTAGAGGATGAACTTGCTCAAGTCCAATACAGGAAGGCCATGTGAATCCTAAGACTCACCAAGGTCCTCTCTCTTCTCCAGAGGAAGTTAATCTTACCTCTTCCTTTCCCTAAGTCCCCCACTTGCCCCTGACTAGCTCTGTCTGGAAACATCTCTCTAAGAGGAAGGAAAGCATCAAAATTCTCAGTTCTAAGCCCTCTGGGCCACTTTTTTCAAACTTACGGAATGCAGTGTCTGGAGGCAAACAAGTCTTGACTCTCCCTGACCCTGGAGGAAGGAAACAGGAAGTCTTGCAGGGGAACAGGGGTGAAGCAGCCCACTGGGACAGGCTGTCTTCCTACCTCCTGACCCTCTCTCTTATGATTGTGGAACAAACTGCCCCAGTGCAGGAGGCAGAGTCTCAAGTAACATTTGCATACCTTTGTCAAATTCAGGGAATTTATTTTCTGAAAGAGACAGATAGCTCACCGGGAGCTGCAGTTGCCTGTACAAGACCTGCAGGAGATCAAGCCAGGAAGCATTCTAGCATGGAGGAGAGAGGAGCTTCCAGACCTCCATCTCTAGCCAGTTGATGGCTTCTGAGGAAGTGAGAGACAGTTTTCTTTAAGGGTGTGGTCCCTGGTAGCTAGACCATGCTCTAGTACATGGCTCCACACATGAGTATGAAGGCAGCACAAATTGAACTCAAAACAGCAAGAAGAGGATTCAAAGTTGAAATGTGTAGGAGGATGGGGGTAGGTGTGGGAGAAGTTAGGGAAAAGGAATGGGTTTGAATATGACCAAAATGCCATCCATACATATATGAACTTCTCAAAAATTTGATAAAAAATATTATACTTATAAAGAGAAAGAAACAGCCTTGTGGCAGCTACCGCCATTGTGTGCCATGCCAATCACAGAGTCAGATCTCCGTATCCCCTTTGGTCCTGAAAAAGTACCACGTACATCATCATTTTATAGATGATAAAATGCAGATTCAGCAATCAAGGGACAAGGGTGGAACCCTGAGCTGCCTGCTATCCAAGCCGGGGGGTGGGGGGCGGTGGGGGGGGAGGAGCGCTGTGGCTAAATTCTCTCATGTGTCTAGCATCTGCAGATACCAGAACAACAACCCTTGGTATACCTTCAGGTACACTGCTGCTTTCTGCTCAGGGGTAGGAGGTGGTGTGTTGTTTGGAGTTAGCAAAGTACAATGTGAATAAAAAGAAAAACAAAGGTCTGAGAAACTCAGTACAGGCACTGGGTCATCTAGATGCCAATTCATCTCTCCCTCCTTCCTACCACATCTGCCTAAACTACTAGCCCCAGTAGAGGTCTCTACATGAGACGGTGGGCCAGAACCAAAGAAGAAGCACTAACTATAGCCACTACAGTACAGGTCCCCCTCAGCTTCCCCTCCAGGTCCATCTCTGTCTTTCGGAGTCATGTTCAGTGTCCTATTCTGCATCGTCATATCTTCAATAAGGCCTTGCACAGAAGAGGGATGAAGCAGCTCTCTGGGACAGGCTCTCCTCTTCCCTGCTGACACTGGGATGTGTAAGCATCGCAGAAGGGAATATTGCTGAATTTACTCCTCTTCTCTTTGGCCAAGCTGAAGGGCAGGAAATCATTCTCCTCGGCTTTTGATCCAGAGGGAGCCCTTTGCCCACGACCATGCATCTTGCCATGTTCTTATTCTACCTCTCCTCGCCCTCCAATCTTTGTACCACATTTTTGCCCAAGATAAAGCCACTGGGTGGTCAGTGTTTCCATGTTTCAAGTTGCCTATCAACTTAGCTGCTTCACTTCTGTTAACTTGTCATAGTGGCATTTCACACACCCCGGCCCTGAGATCCTCACTGAAAAAGCAATGCAGACAAGTAAACAGGCAATTTCTGTAATTTTTTGAGCAAAAAAAAATGAAGCGAAGACATTCTATGTGCGTCTGAGTCTTAGCAGTAGAGGCATGGGTCCCTCTTCCTCTCCTGTTGTGAAATCCTCTCTCTTACCCCTTACCCCTCCATAGCCAGCCTCACTAACTCAGGCCTCTTTGTGTTTTATTCTTGTGTGTTGTCTGTAATTCAGGGTCTCCTGTAATCCAGGCTGGCTATGTAGCCAAGGATGGCCTTAAATTTTAATCCTTTCATTTCTACCTCCCAAGACCGGAATTTCAGTCATGAAACTCCCATGGCTGGTGCTGCTGGAATTTTCTTAACTACATTAAGCAGTTTCACTCCTCAAAGCCTCTGCCTCCCAGTGTGTGTCTTGGGGCCTCTCAGCAAAGGGCCCTCCAGGGCTACCTGCTCTCCTTCCAAGCTAATATGAAGCATCTTGAAAACCAGAACTGCTTCCTCTCAAGAGCTGCTTTGAGGAAACATGATTTTCAGTTTAACTTGTACGTTTGGGAAAGATGGACATTCTTAACCCCAGAAAGGCCCCAAAACCAGTTCCAACATTCACCACGTAAATCCTTCCCTAGCCAAAGGATGTCGTTATGGTGGCTTTGAAAATGGCACCCCCTTGAGCATTTTGGTCAGAGGCTGACTTTTTGGAATTTAGTTTCTCTAATTCCACTGTGCTAAGACAGTTTTTGCAGCAAGTATCTTTACCCACTGAGCTGTCTTGACGAGGCCTAAGTTCCCTTTTAAAACTTAAGTATCAAAGACTGCAGTTGGTCTTCTGTAGCAGCCATGCTCCTGGCCTGCCGCTCAGAGATGTCAGAGGGTTTTAGCTCCTCCCTTACCCCCAACCCTGTAAACGAAGAAGCAGGAGTGGGAGTGGGGGTAAGGAACACACAAATTCCTTCCCATCCATCCTCCCAATCCTAGCCTCTTCCTGCCTTATCTCCTCAGGAGGAAATGACAGCAGGCAGGATGTGTTTTCTCTTTGCTAGCAGGCCACACTCAGACTCACGGACCTGTCTTCGCATTCACCGTCTATTCCATAAAGTCTGTTTCAAACTCTTCTGGATTATGGAAGATTGCTTAAATGCGGCAGCATGAAAGCCCTCCAAAGGAACAGATTGCTCGATTCAAGTGTTTATTCTGGGCAACAATTGGCTTCCTGCTTTGCAAACAGAGGTTTCAAAGGACCAATTCTTAAAATTCCAAAGAACCCTATAAGTGACCATATTATGACCCCTTACAGACCAAAATGGACTGGAATATCAGAGATATTTGGATTGGGGTTTTATGAAATTACAGAAGTGTTTAAAAATAAAAGAAGCATTTATAGCAAAAAAGAGAATTAGCGATCTTCCTCGGAGGACATTGCTAATTTTAGTGAGACCTAAGAGTGATCCAAGTGACTTTTGGTGAATTCCTGGCCTGCACACTCAAGAGACTGGTGCACGAGGACGGTTCTAACACGTGTGTGTCAAAAGGTGAATTCTATCAGGCCTTGTGTCTGTGGCTGTGTTTGTGTCTGTGTGTGTGTGTGGGGGGGGGGGTGTACATGTGCGAATGCGCACACACGCTCACACGCACGTGTCTGTTGGGTGGGGTGGGGTCTGGTTACAAAATCCTAAGGCCCACCCCAGACTGTAGAATCTAAAACCAGAAGTGGGTCTTGGAAATGAGCATTCTATTAAGCTTCATGGTGCTTCTACATGGAAATGTAATAGTTATGGAGGGGGATAGAGGATTGCTTTATTCAATCGTTTCTCATACAGAAAAGATTCTAATGATGCTTGGTTCCTAGCCTTAGGTGAGATGACCTGAGTCTCCCAGAGCCCTTAGAAAAATGCTGGCAGTGAAACGAGCTCTTGGGTCCATCCATGGGGCATTTCTTCTTTTCCCCAACACACACACACACACACACACACACACACACACACACACTGATCTCTGTCGAATCTCCTTAGTCATCACAACATCTGTTCCCACATCCAGCTTTTCCTTTTCCCATGCCTTACCCAATCCACCCAGTTTTATTGAGACACAATTGACAAGAATTAAAATTATTTATGATGTATGAAATGATGATTTTATACATGAATGCCTGAAAAACGGCTGCCATCTCTTGTCCTTCGTGGGCCAGCTCAATGTCATTACTGCAGGGACCCTCCCGGGCTGTGTGCACGCCCCTTCTTCCTTCTGTCTGAGGAGCTAGACTGTCTTGCAAAGATCTATTCTTAGGCTCTCTGGTTTCCTGTAGTATTCCTACGCTGACAGTATTTGCCACTTCACAAGCGAGCACCTTGCACTGTGCAATCCAGAGAAGCAAGTGTTCATTCATGTGTGTGAATGGTCCTTGAGGGAGCATATTATTAAAGTTCTAGAAGAAGTGAGAACTTGGGCTGTGACGCCATACTTCATGGGGTAAAAGGTCTACTACCACTTACTAACTCAGGAAGAGTAGTAAGTTATTTAACCTCTCCTTTGCTCAGTTTTCTCGGCTGTGAAATGGAGGCTGTAGTATAATTGTGTCATTAAATGATGCTACTCACAGTGAGTGCTCAGAACTGAGCCTGGTTTTGCTGCCTCAATGCCAGCAAGGAAAGAGCCAGAAAGACCTAAGATACTTCTCTGTTTAGACACCTCCACGTACACAGTCAAATTCCTATTCTTTCTCTCTTCTCCCCCTCCCTCCCCTCTAACTCTCCAAATCGTCTTAGTTCTTTCTAGGTCAGTAATTGGTTTTCTTCTTTCTCTTTCTCTGTTTCTTTCTACAGTGTGGTATAAGTCCATAGCTAAGATCCCACATACATTACCACCTAGAATCACTAATGTATCTCTATGAATGTGTGAGTATATGTGACGGCGCCCGCGCCACCACGGTACCGAGTATTGAGCATAGGCCTGGGGGATTAACAGAAAACACAGACTCGGGTCATTCTGGTGAGGAGAATGCCAAAGCTTTATTGAGGAACCAGCAATATATACTAGAGGCCAGGTGAAAAACAACAGGGAAAAAACAATCATAGCCATAGGTCAGGCACCTGGCAAGTCCCTACCACACGGGGTGGGAAGACAGAAATCAAGCTAAGCCGCAGGAAGTTCTGCTCTCAGGAAACCTGTGCAAACACCTCGGCTGGGGGCGTTGAGCTAAGCTCACCGATGCCCAACATATATGTATTTGTAGATGTCCAAGTTTTATGGGTTAGTTTTTGAGGTTAAAATGGAACCAATCAATCTCGGTCAACTGGGAATATTATCCAAATCCTTAATGAGGGTGTGTCTTAATTTTGAAGACTAATCTATCACAATAAGTAAGAATAAGAAATATTTGCTCTAACTGCTGAGTCATCTCTCGGGCCCCCTATATTCCTGGATAGTCTCTAACTCACTATGTAGCCCAGGTTGGCCTCCAACTTTCATAACCCTTCAGCTTTATCCTCCCCAAGTGCTCAGACCACAAACCTGCACAACCATATCTGGCTTAAGTTAAACATTTACTATTTTCTTTTAATCCTACCCTTTTCTGAATATGTGTATTCCCATCAGTGAGGTGAGAAGCATTTGTTCACTGACTAAACAGTTTTGAGAACCTATTTTGTATGGAATGCTTTCCTTTTTTTTCCTGTTTCTCTTTCTTTTCATTTGTTCTTCAATTTTTTCCTCTATATTAAGCATCAAACCTAGAACTTTTCACAAGCTACACACTTATTAAACCACCAAGTTATAACAACTCCAGCCCAGAATATTGTCTTAAAGCTTTAAGAGAGAACCCAAGATCATAGAATTTCCTGTTGGAGGAACTGCTGATGTTTTTGTTGATGGTGATGATGCCTGTCTCCTCCTCCTCCTCCTCCTCCTCCTCCTCCTCCTCCTCCTCCTCCTCCTCCTCCTTCTCCTCCTCCTCCTCCTCCTTCTCCTCCTCCTCCTCCTCCTTCTCCTCCTCCTCCTTTCTTCCTCCTCCTCTTCCTCCTCCTTTCTTCCTCCTCTTCCTCCTTTCTTCCTCCTCCTCCTCCTTTCTTCCTCCTCCTCTTCCTCCTTTCTTCCTCCTCCTCCTTCTTTCTTCCTCCTTTCTTCCTCCTCCTCCTCTTTTCTTCCTCTTCCTCCTCCTTTCTTCCTCCTCCTCCTCCTTTCTTCCTCTTCCTCTTCCTCCTCCTCCTCCTCCTCCTTTCCTCCTCCTCCTCCTCCTCTTCCTTTCTTCTTCCTCCTTTAAATTTTCTGTGACAGGGTTTCTCTGTGTGTATCCCTAGCTGTCCTGGAACTCTCCTTGTAGACCATACTGGCCTGGAAATTACAGAGGCCCACTTGCCTCTGCCTCCTGAGTACTGGGATTAAAAGTGTGTGCCATTACTGCCTGGCCCTGTCTTTTCCTGAGAGCAATTCTCATCTTAAGAGTATACCAAGCACTTTTGATGAACCTTTTAATGTAATATTTCAATTAATATTTATAATATTATATAAATTAGGTCCTCTCTGCTGACAGCCCAACAGAGGCTGAGGGATCCCATCCACCACACAAACTTGGGGAAACCTGTGTCCATTCTTCCTCTTCATGGGAGAAAGAAGGTTGGATAGCTGCTCCACTGACACCGGGTTCACACACTTTCTCCATAATCACCATAATTCTCCCTCAGATGCTGCTGCAAACTGCTCTCGGGGCTTAGAACAGAGAATAAACAAGTGGCAGGGTGCAAGCTTCAAACACTCCCTGAGCGAAAATTAAAACCTGGCAGACAGCCACATGGTCAATCACGTCTACTTTATGAACAAGATGGAAACTCAGAGAGGAAATGGTCAGAATTGTGAGTGTGATTAGAGCTGGAGAACAGGGGGATGTTTCAAATCTTCCTCTGGAGAGGAAAGTGTGCTTGTGTGCATGTGTGCAAATGGGGGGGAGGGGCACATGGTTTGCTCACTTGTCCTGATACTTAGAGAATTCTAGCCAGTGTTTCTGGAGAGCACAGAAGGGTCTTAATGAAGAAGAGGACTCACAACCTTCTAATCCTTCCCATCTTTAGTTCAGGCAACTGTCTGATTTCTTCGCACCCTCATCATGCATGAAAGTGTGTGCCTGCACATATTTATATCATATGCTCTAGAATTTTCTAGAACTTCTGCATCTCCTTTGTGCTTAGCGATGTTGCAGAAGTACGTTTAGCAAATCATTTTTATCCAATTAAAAGATCTTTCAATTTGTCATGCCTCTGCTTAAGTCAACAAGCACACTCTGAGTGCTAGGGGCAGGGGGAATCAACGAAGGAACTGAAATTAAATTAGCAGTTTTCATAGAAATGCATATGAAAAGCAAGGAGTAGGCTAAACAACAATATGGTGCATGGATATAACTGTGAGTGAACACTTGTTTTCTGCAATGTATTATTACATATTATTTCTTCTCCATTGACCCACATCCATGCACACTCAATCACATGTGCATGTACATACAATCACACATGTGTGCACACACAAACACACAGGCATGTATGCCCAGATACTGGCATGTTGCAGGTGCACACATAGAGCTGAAGTGCATCAAAATTTTTGCTCTCCAGTGTAGTTTCTTTCCAGCTCTGAAGAACCACGGGGCAACAGCAGGCGAGGGTTAAGTAGGAATCTCTAGTAATGTCTCCACTTGTTCTTTGAGGAACAACAAAGAGAGGAAGTGTAGCCTCTATGGAAGGAAATTCCCAGGCCGCACATGGACATTCGCAACCTGCCCTGTGAACCCCTGAGGGGTGTCTGATAATAAACACTCGGCCAACAAAACAACCCAGAAAGGCATTTTTACGAGCATTCCTGTAGTCTCACCACAGGGCTAGAAAACATTTTTTCTGCATCTTGGGGACCTGGAAGGGCCTGGACAGACACCTGCTGACAAGGCCCAGATATCCTAGGCCTGCACTGAGCTGCTGTTTCTACCTACAGGTCCCCTCTGCTCCCTGAGGCTTTGATTGTGCTGGGGCTGAGGCTGGGCCTTGAGGCACTGGAATTAGGATCACAGATGGACACAGGGCAGGGCGGGCATGGAATGCTGTATGTGGACCTGAGACAGACGCACCTTTTCCTCTCCCATGAGACCCCCTCACAAGCCAGGGCACCGAACCTTAATACAATGGTGTACAGGCCTTCCTCAGGAGTGTGGAGGGAGGGATTAAAATATAAGGGACAGTAAAGCCAAATGAGTTGGGGTTCTTGTTTGTTTGTTTGTTTTGAGTTTGAGTATGTGGGTGAGCAGATGAGTGCATGTACACATGTGTGTGAACATGTATGTGCTGGCAAGTTTGCCTGCCATTCCTCAGAGGCAATCCATCTTGTTTTTTTGAGTCTTCCATTTCCCTGGAGTCCACCAAGTAGGTTAGGCTAGCCAGGCAGCGAAGCCTCAAAGACGAGCTTGTCTTTGCTTTCCTAACCCTTGGACCATAAAGATTCCACCACACCCATCTTTATATGAGGGTCCCAGGGACTAAACTGGTATTTTCATGCTTACAAGGCAAGCACACCATTTCCTGAAGTATCAGTACCGCCCAGGTTTCAGGAAGTTCTAAGAGAAGATTTCACCACGTGGCTTGGGGTAGCCTGGAACTTCGTGTGTAGCCCAGGCTAACTTTGAACTTGGAGCAACACTTCTGCCTCAGCCTCTCTGGTGTGAAGATTAAAAGCATGGGGCAGCGGACTTTTAATCCCAACACTAGGGAGACAGGCAGGTGGATCTCTGTTCAAAGTCAACCTGGTGTATAAAGTGAGTTTCAGGACAGCCAAAGCTACAGAGAAGCCTTATCTGTTGAGGGTGGGGTTAGAAGCATGTGCCATCACACCCAGGCAAAGTAGCATTCTGAACCTCTTTGTCTACAGAAGTAAAAGAAAAAAGTATTGGAATCTGGATATTAAATACTTTCACAGGAATTACTTAAAAGGAACGTTTAGGAACATGGAATCAAATTGTAAAACCTTAAGCAGAAGTCTAGTAAAAGTCTGATAGTTTATAATATACTAGCTAATTTTCTGCAAACTAATAAGACAAGATCTTTTATAACTATCTTGAAGATGACTATGTCAAAGCCTACAATAATAACAAAATTCGGGGTGGTTCACTGGCTGGTGTTGGGGTGTCAGGTTGGGGTGTCATGTGTGCTCTTAGGGTGGTGTGTATGCTCTTATGAGTTTCATTTTCCTGTAATATGCTTAAAATCCCCTTTGTAATATGAGGTAACCTGTATCCTCAAATGCCATCCCTGTCTCAAAACTCCATCAAAATCCAGCACCCAGCACTGGGAGGGATATAGTCTTGGCTGCAAATAGAAAGCAGACTTTTTCTTTTCGAGTTGCCATCACCGGTGTCTGAGATATTTTTAGACAAGAAAAAAAAGAATCAGACCTATCTTCTCATTTGCATTTGCCCAGAGTGAAGGCCACCTCTATCTTGACCCCCTGCCCTCAGGATCGCAGAGAGCTGACTGAGGGGGGACGACAGCTTCCATGTTTCCCTCTAGGTGGGGTTACCAAGAGTCTCTGCTCAAACCTCCCTCTGCCCTTTGTACTCCAACAATGGACGGAAACACAGCCTTGTTAGAGGAAATTCCCAGGGCTGTGCTTCGGACATTAGACAGTTGCTTTGCTATGCCATGTAGCCAAAGTGCCTCTAAAAATAAACACATAGGTCTTCGAAGGTTCTATAATGTGGCCCTGCACCATTGATTACGTTTCAAAGGGATTTTTAAAAGACCGTTATTTTTAAGAAAGCAAACTCAGGTAAACCTGCAGAATAAAATATATTGTGCCTCTGTTTCTGCCTGACAAACTCCAGCGTTGTTGGTACTCTTTTGTAGGAAGGACGATTGTCATCCTCTGTCCTTCTCCTAAGATCTCGGTGTGAGGCTGGAGGAAGCAAAGGCGTACTGCAATGCAGCCCAGCATCTTTAGAAGGGAGTGAGGGGTCCTAAGCAGACTGCAAGAATAGTCCAGTATCAACCTAGAATTTTTAGATAGCCTGAGCCCACTTAAGCTGATCCTTATGTCTCCAGGAATCTCCAAGTTGTCAGTTGTCAGAGACTGTGACCAATATGGTCCTTTTTGCAAGAAGAAAAGGCAGGTAGAAGGCTGGAGAACTTTGACATTGGAGCAGGCAGCCAGCTCCAGACGGCTCTCCTCTCTCCCTAGAGGTCGGGCACCCAGCTCACGGCATCAGAGGAGCATGGAGCTAGTAAGCTTCAACATGTCTCACTTAGATTTCTGAATGGCTAAGAACATACATCCCTGTAGGAATCCTTTGGTTCAGGAGCTAGAAGGGGGACTTGTGATATTTGCCCGATTTTGTGTTGAGTGATAATGTCTCAAACATGGCAGTTTCGCATCAAATAATAATGTGTTTATAACCCAAGGACCAAGCCATGATCAACTTGTAGAGTGACCCAAGAGCGGTTTCGGGTGAACTTTTCCTCTCTTCTTTGTTCTTGTTTCGTTTTTTGCGCTTTTTCCTGGAAGTCCGACTTAATCTATTGTTGCAAAGATCCTATTTTTAAATTACGGCAGCCAGAAAACAGGGCTACAGAGTGAAAAGTCAGCTCACGTCATTCCAGACTAGTGATTTTTTTTTTCAGTTCTTTATTTGGTGGCTTGGATTAGGGTACTGACATCATAAGACTCTCAAGAGTGGGAAGGAACCTTGGGAGGTCATCGCTTAGACCCCACCCACTCAGTCATCCCTCTGGGAACACCCTGATGGCTGGTCTCCTAGGGTGCTGGAATGCTGCCCAGGACAGGGTGTTCCCCCCAACCCCCGCAAGACGACTCACACATTTTTAGACAATTCTGATGGTGGGTAAATCCTTCCGCATATTGAGTTGCTGTTTTGGGAAATATTAAAAAATGACACCATCCCGCACTAAACACTGCTACTCTCTGCCCCGGTGGTCTCACTGCCTCGAGGCTAGCCCCAAGTGGTGGTCTTCCCAGCTACAGTTCCCCTGCCTCAGTATCACTTGTACCTTCTCAGTCATCTACCCCCTTGCAGCCAGTTATCACAAATCCCCTTAACCCAGTAAATCAAAACTCTAGAAGCTTATAATTAATCCTTCAGATTTATATATCAATAAATTCTCAGTTCACAAGATACCTACACAATAATTTCAGAGCCAATTGATAATGATACAAGCTACCCACCTAGATTAGACAAGTTATCCCAATCCTTCTATCCTTTTATGATATTCATAGCCACCTGTGGCTATTTAAAGTCACATAGAATCTAGATTGCCTTCCTTTTCCTCCATCTTCCTTCCTTCTCTCTACCTGTCTCCTGTTTCCTGTCTCTTGAAACTTTTAGCTCTGCCTCCTTTCTCCCTGTCCAATCAAGTTGTAATCTTTTACCCTATAACTTTTTATTCCATGATCTGGTGGCCTTCGTGAGTGACCTTTTGAGTAATTAAAGACAACCTTTGCATGCTACGACATGTAGCTCTTCCTACAGATACCTGCATGTCTTTCTGATGTCTGTTTCATCATCTTAGTCTCTTTTAAGATCTGGGATAGCACTTTTCCTTGGTGTATTTTCATGCTCGCACACCCAGAAACAAGCATCAGGGTGCCTCCTCCATTGCTCTCTGCCTTAGTTTTTGACACAAGGTCTCTTCACTGAATCTGGAGCTCACTGCTCAGGTTAGGTTACGAGGACAGCAAACTGTAGACATCCACTTATCTCTGTGCCGCTGATGCCTTCCCCACCCCGCTAGGACCAAGATTATAGATGTGCACAGCCACACCTCCCTTTTATGTAGGTGATAGAGATGCAAACACAGGCTCTTCATTCTGAGTGGCAAGCATTTTACCCACTGAGCCGTCTTCCCAGCTCTGCCAGCATAGATCAGTCAAGCAACTCGTTATGTATGTTAGTTAAGTAATCTTCTTTTCACCTTGTGTGTTAGAACATATTTTCAGAAACGAAATCTAGATTTAGCAAGATTATCTATTGAAGGATGTAACAAACAAAGAATTTAAAACTGCCTCTGCCTTTTTATACACCCACAGCAGGCTCCGATTAAAAAGGAAATGTTGAAGTCGGTGAGGTGCTGCTCCCCTGGAATCCCAGCACTTAGAGAGAGGCAGGAGGACCAAGAGTTCAAGGTTATTCCCTCCTCATCTAAAGAGTAAGATGGGGGCTGGCCTGGGCAGCAAACATCCCTGTCTCCAAAAAAGGTGGTAGAAGAAGATGAGAAGAAAGAGGGAAAGAAAGGGAGAAGAAGGGAAGGAGGGGGATGAGGGGATAGCGTATTATATAAACATAGCTTTCAGCCATAATCTGTGCATGGCCATCCACCATGCAGGTTAACATCCTTTTGCTGGCTACCACTATTGCTTATTACTAATAGACCTGAGTGCAAATCTGAGTAGTTAGGATATGAGCTGAAGGGTTGCTAGGCACAAGGACAGTAAATTAGAGGGGAAGAAGCATAGGAGGCCGGAAGGAAGAGGAACTTCTGGATGTCCAGGAGGTATTCATTTAGAAACTTCATGTGGTAGGGGAACAAGAAAAATGAGGCTAAAAGACAGGGAATGGAGTCACTTGAGAAGGCCTGACCAGCGTTGTGCCCTCCTAAGCCTAGTGGTTGGTCTGGGTGCACGGAGAAGGTGTTTTTCTTGCAGCTCCATTGGAGCTGTTGCTATGCAGTGCTCTAGGTAAGGTACAAAGGACAATGAAAGTCTATGGCTGGAGTTAAAGGCAGATACCCTTAGGATCTTTTGGAGACTTTGCCTTGGAAAACTGCAGCTTATTGCCCTTCAAACTATCAAAACAGCTCAGTTGGCAGTGGGCTTGCTTGCTTAGCATGCATGAACCCTGGGTTCCAACACTAGTACAGCATAAACCGGGCATGATCAGGGCAACCCTGTAAGCCCAAGGCTTGGAGGCGAACGCAGAGGCACCAGAAGTTCAAGGTCATAGTTCTTGGGAACATAATTCAAGGCTAGCCTGGGATACATAAGACCCTCTTTCAAAACAATCTCAAAGCCAATGTGAGAACAGAGGCTCCAAGACCTCTGTCCACTGAGCAAAGCTAAGGCTTCCCTGTTCACCACTGCATAAAATCCAGGCTTGGTGAAAGGTTATAGACCCAAAGTCCTCTGGGGAGACAGCCATAGGTGCACCAGGTGTTATAGCCAGAGACCCCAGAATTTGGTACAAGTTTTTCTGCATGATCACACTGTATCAAAGCTCCTGATGCCCTCATGTACATGTGTTAATATTTTTAGCCATCAGATCTCTTTGTTGACCTCACCACCACCACCACCACCCCTTTTAAGGAAGTGTAGGAGAGAGGATGACAAAAGGTCCTCTGCTGAGGCTCCCATTGTTAAGTTGGGTTCCTAGCACACAGCCAGCTGCCCGATAGGGGGAAGGTGTTCAGTACATACTGCTACAAAAGCAAGTCTCTGACTTAGTGTGGTGAAGAATAGAGGGGATTGGGAAGTGCCTGATGAGAGAGGCTAGCTATACAGAGAGATGTGAAGACTAAAAAATCCCCGATGAGCCGGGTGTTGGTGGCACACGCCTTTAATCTCAGCACTTGGGAGGCAGAGGCAGGCGGATTTCTGAGTTCGAGGCCAGCCTGGTCTACAGAGTGAGTTCCAGGACAGCCAGGGCTACACAGAGAAACCCTGCCTCGAAAAACAAACAAACAAACAAAAATCCCCGATGCACAGTAGAGCATCCTCAAAAGACTCAGATCAAAAGAGTAGGGAAAAAATCTTCCTGGAAAACTTTAACTATGCACCTCATTCTGGTCATTAATTCAAATTATTTGGCTAGTACACGCATTCATTTGTTCCTTCTTTCCTTCCTTCCGTCAATTAGATAATACTGATTGAATATAAGCAATATGGCAGACACGCCGAATGTTATGGATTCAGAAATAAAACACCAGCGTCTACTCACAGATGAGAAAACCTGGAGCAACCAGCACTTCGTGTGCCATAAAATCATAGACCCAGGGTGCTTAGTGAGGGGTAGATTGAATGCGGGGGCATAAGAGTTAAACCAAGGCTGTAATGGGTAATTGGGGAGAAGCTGAATGGGAGTATCCAGGCAGAGAGAGCAGCACATCCAGACATAGGTGGGCAGCAGAGTGATCATGTGATAAGGGAAGTGGCACAAAGTACAGTTGGAAAGCCAGGTCGTGAGAGGTGACACTGGCAGGATATTATGAAGCAGAACTGGAGTCGTCTGCCCTCCCCAAGGCAGGACCCTGCAAAAACTTATCACAACCTGGATGACATACAGATTCAGTATGTCTGGCAAAGAGATTGGGGGTAGAGGGAGTTTGCATTTCTTAAGAGCCCTTAGTGATGCCTGATACAGATGGTCCCTGGCACCCCTTAGGTAGCAGCAATACAAGCTGTATACAGTATACAATTGTATACCTTGTATACAATACAAGGGTGTATATATTTGACAGGAGAACTACAAAATCGCAATTGCCTTTTCCCAAGAACTCGTAGCAGGATACAGGGAATGAATGGAGAAAGACAATACCAAGGCTAAGTTCACAAAGACCAATCAATCAGCCAGCCAATCAATCAATAAGAGAAGCTGGCAAAAGAATTCAGTAAGTTGACTGGTAGTCCAAACACTTCTCAGAGAAAGGCAACACGAAACAGTAAAACTTAACCACACCCCACCCAATTCAGAACTTAATGAACTGAATCTGCCTTGACTTGGTCTGGGTCTCGGCTGCATCATCTTGAACCCCACTAACATCCTGCAAAAGCGTCCAGGTAAAGAAGTCTTGTCATTCCCGCAAAGGATCTCCATACAAAGTGGGTAAAGCCAGGCTTCGTTGCTATCATTGGATGTGTATTTCAGGAAATCTTAGAAAGAGCAAGAACATTCTAGAAAACAACACAGATGCCCACCAGATCCCTGAACAACATATCTGTTTTGGGGTTTGGTTCACATTTATAATGCACAGGTATGTAAGTAAGAAACACCCGTATTGCTGCTAGCATATTCTCTGTCCACCTTGGTATATTTCTAACTCAAAAACTTGAAAGTGAATTAAAACAACCACGGTAGAGGTTTGCACAGTAGGGAAAAGGCGAGTCAGCTCACAAATATTTCCCCCCTTTATCCGACAGAAGCCAAAACATATAACCTCTAATGAGATGTTCCTCCAAAGAAAACAAGAATCAGACTTTGTGTTTCATGCACCGTGCTGGTCGCTCTTCTCCAGCCAAAGGCAAACAAACTCAAAACAATCAATAATACCCTCTGCCTGCCGCTGTTTGCCCACACAATCTTGTAAACCAGCCGATCTCCACGAGGCACAGAAGTTGAGTAGAGGCAGCCACAGGGAAGAGCTGCACAGACCGACACACCCATCCCTCTGCTTTAGAGGAGCTTGGGTTACATCCGAGGAGACAAAAGACCACAAGAGCACCTACCTTTCTCTTCAGCAGTGGGCAGCCCCTTCAGATTTACTTCTATGTGGAAGATCCCCCCCGCAGACTTCTGAGGTGAGGTGAAACTTAAGGGTGTCCCATTCATTCAGGCAACCCGAGGAGGGTAGAGTTTCAGTAGATCAGACTTTAGATATTCCTGGGCTCACACCGGGGCTTCCAGACCTCGGGGCAGAGGTGAATTGTGGGCTGTTCCTCAGTGCAGGAAGAAACTGGGAGGCACTGTGTGGCTGGAGGTGGAGGCGGAGGCTGGGGAAGGGAAGTAATCTGGGGACTGTAATAAATGAGAAATCCTCTCCACATGATTTCCTGTATTTGGTGCCTCTTGCCTCTCGCAGGCTCCCCAGAGGGAATCAAAAATTTAAACTTGTCCTTTTGGCCACTGAGAGAGGAGAGAATAAACATGCTAAGAGCCATGAAAATAAGGAGAAGCAGGCAACAGGCAGGGAGCTCACCGCCCGCCACCTTTATCTTTAACAAAGTACTTTTCTTCCTGAAATTTCTCCAAGTGTTTAATTCTGCAAAAGTTAAGGGTGCGTTTGTCCTCTTCCCCTTAGCTTCTGGCCCTGGCCCAGGCATCATGCAACAGAGCTGCCGGTGAGAAACAGGTCAGAACAGGTTCAGGAAGAGTATTGCCCTGCCCTCAGGAGAGACCCAAACTGCTCTGTTTTTGGAAAGGCTCGTGATATTTGTTATTAATCTTGGGGAAAAAACTCCTACTATTTATTAATCGATTTTGTTCCAAGGCTTGAAGAATTATTGGTGATCTACGATTCATAAATTGCTGCAAGCAGGGTCCTCTACATTACTGGTTCTCAACCCCTGCCTGGGTTGTGACTCCTTTGGGAGTCAAACAACTTTTTCACAGGAGTCTATATATATCCTGTGTATCAGATTTTTACATTGCAGTTCATAACAGTAGCAAAATTTCAGTTGTGAAGTAACAATGAAGATATTATGGTTATAAATTTTATTTAAAAAAAACTATAAATTTTATGGATGGGGGTTACCACAACATGAGGATCATAGCATTAGAAAGGTTGAGAACCGTTGCTCTATATAAAGTGCAAAGCTCATCTTAAGCTGAAAAGGAAAGATTCATTCAAAAGTGTAAAATATTCAAGATGGCTGCCATTGAGTACTGAGCCAAGGTCAGAGAGGGCAGCCTCTGTAAGCCCAGGACTTAGTATCATTACAGAGTGATCCATCAGGCTGGTCCCAGGTATAGAAAGATGGTGGGAATTCCAAATGAGTTGGCGTCAAGAGGCTTAGACACCCCATTTTGCTTTGTGATGTAAAGCATATTAGAAGCCGGTACTTGGAAGAAATGCTAAACCATGAAGAGATACAGAATGTCAATTAAAATCCCACCAGTTGACTCCTCACTAATGTCTTGGCTTTCTCTAGCCTAGTCTCCTCAAAACTACCAGTAAAATCACCCTCCATGTTGTTATGCAAATAATTCATTTAATTAATACCTTTGTTTTGTTTTAGATATGTGCATATGGGTCTAAAGAAATGGCTTCACAGTTCAAAGTGTTTGCTGCTACTCCAGAGAATCCAAGTTTCTCTGGAGAGAGTATGAGGAAATGGTCTCCATGTTGTTTCCCATGATTAAAATTTTGAACTACCTTAAGAAAAATAGCCAAACACTTCACCACAACATAGACCAATGTCTCCCGCCTTACCTTGAGTCTCCCTTCTGTGTGCCCTGTTCAATCCTCCCTCAATTCCTCCCTTCCCTACTTCTCTTCCCTTATGAGAATTACTCTATTCTGAATGCAGATTTCTTGTTCTAGAGTCCTTCACCTCTCACAGCTCCTAGAGCAAACTCTGATACCTTGGACCCTGGTATTGTTCTCTCCAAAACTGTGATTATCTCCCTCACAAAGCCAGGAAGCCTGTCTATATGTGCTTGGAAGGAAAGGGATTAACGTTAGTAAGGGTGAAGGCAAGCACACCATCATCAAGAGATAAGGAGAGAAGGGAGGAAGGGAGAAATGGCAAACGGGAGACTGGGGGAGGGGGAGGAGAGACGGCATGAATAGGGAAAGGAAGGGCAGCAGAATGGAGATGGTGACAGTAGGAAGAAGCGTGGGGTGAGAAAAGGTTAGAAAAGGTCAAGACAGGAGACAGGACGTCAGGGACTATCACAAGTCAGTATTTCCCAGGGGCAGAGTCGTGGCAGGCTCTTCATGCTTCCACTTCCGGCTGGACTCCTTCATCTTTCCTCTCTCCGCCAGGCAAAAGGAGGTCCTGGAACGTGCCACCGTAGCTGCCGTTGTAGCAGAGAATTTGTTTCTGCATTTTTCTTGGACTTGGAGGCCATTATTAAAGCCACACCATCATTTGTCATTTTATGGTTTAGAACACATCATGACCGTCACCACTGGAATTTCTAAGTCTGTATTTGGGTTCCTTCCCGTGGTTCTCCAGAATCAAGTGCTCACAGTGTCTGTTTACAAAGGCAGTTCTTGACTGAGAAGCTCCACCAGAGGCTGCCTGATTAAAGTACTAGCAGCACCAGCATGTGCAGAGACAATCAATGTATGTGCTCTCTAAGTAGCCAGTTTGATGCTCCGAATTGGACAATTTTAAAGGTGTGTGTGTGTGTGTGTGTGTGTGTGTGTGTGTGTGTGTGTGTGTGCGGACGCGCGCGCGTGCGCAGACCTTGATGCAGAGGCCAGAAGAGGAGTCAAGAGTCAGATCCCCTGGAGCTGGAATTACAGGCTGTTGTGAGCCAGCCAGTGTGAATGCCAAGACCTAAACTTGGTTTCTCTAGAACAGTACCAAGTACTTTGAATGCTAAGCTATCTCTCTAGCCCCATAAATGTACATATATATAATTAAATCACATGATCAGGAAAAGCAGAGGAAGGCTTTAAAATGGAAACCCAATCAGGATCATCCTATCAACAGAATGTCGAATGGATTCTAGAAGATCTTTTAGAGGAAGCTGCGGGAATCTATAAGAGCCTATCTTTTTCATTATTGCTGGTCATTATAGAATTATTCTTATAGAAACTAGTGGTACAGTAAATGGTTCTCATTTTAGAAAGAGAAATTCATTTTATTGGATGGAGTACAGTGTAAATGATGTACTCACCGCACAAATGTGTATCTCGAGCATTATATTTTGGGTTGTTATAGGGTATTATCCACTTGTGCATATATTAGCAAATGCAATTCAGCCTTTCTGATCATCTATGTGTTAAGTATACCTGTTCCTCAGATTTCTCTTGGGACAGATGTTAGCACCTAACACCCCCCTTCATTCATGAGAAAGAGGCAACCTCTGTTGTATATTTTATTTCACATTAAGGTAAGAATTATGATTTTTGCCATTTTGAAAATGATCTTTGGACAGAAGGCAGATGTTGACAGTGCTAACAGCTTGCTGTTTTAACAATTCCCAATGGCAGGCGGTTTCCTTAAATATTCTGACTAGTTTTCAATGGTGCCTGGGTATATAAAATAAAAGCAGCTGATGAACAAAGCATAGTGATTGTCCAAGTAGAATGACAGGAGGACAAGTGGCCAAATTGGAACCTCTAGCACTCACCTGCTCTGGCTCAGAGAACAACCAAAGCAGCAAATGTACGGGGACATTTCGAGGTCAGCGACTGTGGGCAAGACCTGGAGATCAGCGTGAGACAGACTGGAACCTTGTAAAATGCAGAGAGCTGAAATAAAAGCAGTGAAAGAAGAGAACGACCCTGTGTCCGCAGCTCTGGATCCATACCTCAGGAGTCTCTCTTGTGCAGGCATGCAGAGGATTCCAGCAAACTCCACTAGAGCAGAGAGTAGCAATGCTAGATACTAGAAAGTATCATAAGCCCTCTCCTCGCCCCAAGGCTTACAACCCACTAAATATGTAGCCTGTTTCTGCACAGGGTCTCATCATCTCCTAGTGACACCTCAGGATGTTTTTGCCCCTGTTTTATTTATGTGCAGGGGTATCATGCCTGAATGTGTATGTCTTTGCCTACAGAGACCAGAAGAGAATACTGGATCCCCTGGGATAAGAGTCATAGATGTTTGTGAGCTGCCATGTGGGTGCTAGGAATTGAACCTAGGTCCTCTGCAAGAGCAGCAAGTGCTTTTAACTACAGAACCATTTCTCTAGACCCATAAGGATTTATTTGGGGGGGGGGAAGAGAGAGAGAGAGAGAGAGAGAGAGAGAGAGAGAGAGAGAGAGAGAGAAGAGAGAAGAGAGAAGAGAGAGAGAAAGAAAAGAGAGAGAATGAATTCAAAGCTGAATTTACATGATATTTTTTCAGTGCTGAGGATTGACCCCAAGGCCATGAACATTCTAGAAAACACTATTTCAACTGAGCCACAGCACCAGCTTTCAGTACTGGGTTTTGTCAAATCTTTAAGGATGGGGTGCTAATCCTTCTCAAACCATTCCATAAAACTAAGACAAAAACAAAAAACCCTCTTCCTCATCCTGAGGCCAGCATCACCCTGTTACTAAAACTGTACAAGACACAAGGACAACAAACTATACACCAGGATTCCTGATCAGCATTAGTGCAATGTTTCTCAAGCAAAATACTTGCAAATCAAATTGAACAGGATATCAAAAAGTATCTTTCATTATGATCAAGTTGGTGTCTTTCTAGGCATGTGAGGATGGTTACACATATGCAAATCAACAAATGTAACATAATGTATTAAAACACAGACAGAGATTACAGTCTTCTCAATCAATGTAAAATATCGCTCAGTAAAAATCGGCATCAAGAGGCTGAGGAGGTGGCTCACCCTTTGCTGTGAATATACAAGGACTTGAGCTTAGATTCCTAGTACCCAAGTAGAGAGTAGGGAGTGGTGGCTGGGGTATGCTTGCTATCCCAGAAGTGAGAAACAGAGAAATGTGAATCCTGCAGATTTGCTGGCTAGCCATTCTAGTCAACTCTTAGTTGACAGTGAATGTCTGAAAAAAACCCAGTGAGGAGAGTGAGAGAGAATGACACCTACCATGGATTGTGGCCTCTGTGTAAACACACAGGGACAGTCATACTTGCAAATAAACCCCCGTACACATGATGATTAAGGCCCTGAAATAAACATAGTTACTTCAATATAGCTAAGGCTATAAAGGCTATAGATGATGAATCAATAGCCAACACCATATGAAAGAGGAAAAAGAAAGCATTTCTTCCAAGATCAGCACTGATAGAGCTGCTAACACCCTTATTCAATATATGATTTAGCTAGAGGAATTGGACAAAAGAGTAAAATTAAAACCATATACCTAGGAAAAAATATAACAAATGGGACTGGAGGGGGGGTAAGGGAGGGAGGGAGGGAGGGAGAGAGAGAGAGAGAGAGAGAGAGAGAGAGAGTTAGAGTTTTCACAGCAAAGGAACCAATGCCTGAAGAAACACCCTGGAGAATAGGAGAATACACCTGCCATCTAAGAATGATAAAGTTTCAAAATTTGACAACACAAAACAAAAACCTACATTTAAAATGGGCAGAGAACATAAATTGATGGTACTCAAAAGAAGAAATGGTGTGAAAGTCAACTCAAAAGCCAGCAATATGTGAAAAACAATATATAGCATTAACCGTCAAGAAGATGCCAATCAAAACTCTGATGGGATAACATCTCACCCCAGTGAGATTGACTATTATCAAAGGTACAGAAAAACCGGGAAAGAAAGGAGGGAGGGAGGGAAGGAGGGAGAGAGGGAGGGAGGGAGAGAGGGAGGGAGGGAGAGAGGGAGGGAGGGAGAGAGGGAGGGAGGTGGGAGAGAAAAAGGAAGGAGAGGGAGGGGAGGAAGGAAGGAAAGAAAGACAAAGAGAGAGAAAGAGACTGGTAAGGATGTAGAGCAAGCAGAACTCTTATATGCTGTCAGTGGAATGGAAATTGCTACAACAACTGTGGAAAATTTTTGAGTTCTTGGAAAACTGAAAGAAGATCCAACATGTGATTCAGCTAGCTCACCTCCAGTTATGCACACAGAGACAAGCAAATCAGCAAGGCAGACACTTGTGTGCCCTCGTTTATTGCAGCACACATCACAACAACTAGGATATGGAAGCTGGCTATATGCCCAGCAACAGGAGAATGGATAAGGGAAACCAGACTACTATGCACTGGTGGTCCCCGCCACCATACACACACACACACACACACACATACACACACACACACACACACACACACACACACACACTAAAACAATAAATAAATATAAAATTTAAGTTAAGAAGTAGGTGGTTTTGATCAGGGTGTACAACAGGTATGGGTCAAATATCATACTGAAGTCAATTTGTATGTACATAAAAAGATGTCAATAGTAAAGGCACATGATGGAGCTATCAGCTGAACTGCTGGCAGCTTCATCTGGACAGATGCATAAGGAAAGCCTGAAGAAGGACTATATAGCATAAACAGATCTGGAGAAAGAGGTCTAGATTTAAACTAATGACCTTGATAAGGAAAGAACATTCGTTTTACCCAGGCAGGGATTCTTAAAAACAAAATTCATAGGAATTCTAGCCACATAGACTGCTATTTAAATATGCCTTGCTGTCAAGTGCTGGCAGCAAACCCATCAATAAAGGAGACTTTGATATTTACCCAATAAACATTCAGTCAACTGAGTTATCTCCCTGGCCTTTTCTCTTACATTCTAGATCCTTGACTTTACAACCTATCTATTCAAATAATAAAATTACAATACCAAATGTTACTTAAGACCTTACTTTAATTTTTCTCCCTAAATCAAAAACTCATGAATGCTTGCAGCTCTTTCTTTCCTTAATAGCCCATATTTATTGCACAGAATAACAACTAGGATTCATCATGGCATTGTTATTACGTGTATATAATGTCCTTCGGTCATAGCTACCCTTATTATCTGCATTTATTCTGCCATCTACTTTTCCTTAGTAGATCTGCCTTCATGAACAAACCCCCAACCCACCCCTAGATTACACATAGGAGAAATATGTTCTTGTTTTTCTGAGTCTGGCTTATCTCACTTAATGTAACCTCCAATCACATCTATTTTCCTGCAAGTGATACACTTTTGTTCTTCTGAATACAAACAGCTCTTCTTTAATATAGAATAAAATGACTGCTTACAATTCTAATCTCTGTGTTATGGAAACTTTGCCAGATCCCATCTCTCTTGATCCTATGGGATTCTCCAAGAGAAAACATGGAAGGAGTACATCCTTCAGTGTCATTCACACTAGAACCCCTATGAATAGTTCACTACCTAGCTTGGTTTCTGAAACCAAACCCCCACTATCTCCCACTTCCCAAAGACCAGTTAGCATAAGGCTATTACATGGAACAGACTTCTATTAGATGCCAAAGAAAAAGAAAAGGATACCTAAGTCATACCTCGGAAAACCTCTTATGTGCTCACTTGTCACCCCTGCCCTAAAGTCCTTCTGACTTTTGCTCCATAGGGGTCTGTTAGGATGAATGTTCTCCTCAAGATTTTGTCTAAGTTATGACTGGGTTTCTCTTCCCTCCTAGAGTCTCCTGGCATCCTTTCTTTATCCATGTCTGGTTCCATCTGTCACTACTATACAAAGTGCTAAGTGCTCAAAACCCACAACAGTTCAGTCTCTTTCTTTTCATCCATCATTCAAGTGTTCAGTGGTACCAGTTTTGATCTCTACCCAACCCAATTAGGGTATCTTGTAAAATAAGCATCCATCTGGACCTTGGGCATCTTAGCTTCCTGGTGTGTGTATGTCTAATCTACATTTTAGGCATCTTTGCTGTATCTTAATCAGCCTTGTATCCCTCATTCTCCCATACACTGTTGAATACATTTATTGATGGTGCTGGTGTGTAATAACTGGTCAGGTCAGCAGGCAGATAGGAGAGACAAGGACACAGGAGACTAGTTTTTATTACTGACTGGAAAATCTAGAAGGGTTTGTTTGCAGAGTCACTGGTGACCCACAAAGCTGGTAAGTAGAAAAGTGCATGCAAGTAACATTGACAAGATCTTAAAGTTCCATACATTTTCCAGAATGCTGTGTTTCTTTGTTTGGGTCTTGGTTCCTAAGTGTTATTCTATAAATACTAAAAACATCTTAGGGAACACATTTTCCCCAATCCGTTTTATTCTGGAATGAGATCTGTTCTGGAATGTGCTGCCCTTGAGACTCTGTGAGCCGAGCACTCTCACCAGGGTGTGGGTTGCCCTCAGATGGAAACCACTTCCTGTGATTGACCGTTGTTGAACTCACATTGATGCTTCATTTCCTTCACAGGGAATGACTCCTGAGCACTTGGCTTCAATGGTTCATCATTTCTTTTCACAGAAACAGTTCTTTCTCAACACTTCACTCTTTGGAGTCAACAGAAACTCAGTCCATGTTCTTTATTCCTATCTGTGCTGGTTGGTTTTAAATGTCAACTTGCCACAACATAGATTCGCCAGAGAAGAAACTCCCAACCAAGGGATTCTTTAGATCTGTTTTGCGTGTAGGTCTGTCTATGAGTGATGGTCTTGATTGTTAGTTAAGGTAGCAAGACACAGTCAACTGTGTAGCACTATTCCCTAGGAGGGGATTCATTGCTATGAAATATGAGAAAGGTAGATAGGAGCTAGAAGCAGAAGTGGGCAATGTGAATACATTGGTTTCTATCTGCTTCTGATCTTGGTTGGATGTGACATGACTTCCTGTCTGAGGTCCTGCCTTTGATTTCCTCCAATAATTGTCTAACCTGGAATTATAAGCACCATAAGCTCTTTTCTCTCCTATGCAGCTTTTTGTTAGAATATTTTATCACGGCAACAGAAATTAAACTAAGGTATCATCTCAGAATTCCAAAGACTGCTCTTTTAATGTGACTTACTCTGTGAATACTACCAGTCCTATCCCAACTCTATGCTGGGTCTTATAGCACCATTAGAAGCAAACAGGGGACACTCTGAGCTAAGGGAGTTCATGGTCTAACATTTAAATCATTCATCACTATACAGATTTAGAAACATTGCAACTCCTGTATGTTGACCTTATTGAGATTTCTCATACAAGTTGATAAGTTGGAAAGAATTACTGTCTATTTCCATATCTGACAGAAATTTCGAGGCTATGGATGTAGCTCAAGGGCAGAAGAGTTGTGTAGCATGCTGAGACCCTGAGACCCTAGGTTTGATCTCCAGAATTAAAAACAAAATGAAAATGAAAAGAAAGGAAAGGGAAGCCAGGCAGTGGTGGCGCACACCTTTAATCCCAGCACTTGGGAGGCAGAGGCAACAGATTTCTGAGTTCAAGGCCAGCCTGGTCTACAAAGTGAGTTCCAGGACAGCCAGGGCTACACAGAGAAACCCTGTCTCAAAAAACCAAATAATAATAATAATAATAATAATAATAATAATAATAATAATAAAGGAAAGGGAATATAAAGAAAATAAGGAAGGGATTGGGGACAGGAATGAAACAATTTAGCAGTTACAGGTTTGTTTTGGTGGTGGTGGTTGTTATTTTGTACTGTTTTTGTTTTTGTTTCAGTCATGAACCAAGGAAGTGGAATAGCATATAGAGGTTTGCCAACAAGCTTGATCACCTGAGTTCAATCCTGGGAACCCACAAGGTAAAAAGAGAGAAGCGACTCCCAGAACTTGTCCTCTGATCTCCACAGCATGTGCACATGTGTAAAAATCAAAACTAAATTCACTTCTTGAGGAATAATCAATACCACTGTGTGTGTATTGTGTGGAAGACACTTTGTTAGAGTGGCTGATGTGACATCACTCAGTCTGGAGAACAACCTAACAGTGAGGTTGTCCACCTTTGAAGGAAATTGTAATCGGAGATTGTGTCTCTGACTCTGGCTGTACTTTAGGATCCTGTACAATGATTTTTGGCTCTCCCTTGAGTTAGAAAAGAGGGAAAGAAATAAGTAAAAATGAATCCAAGAGTCCCTGAAGCAATCCATAAGGCCTTTTTAGCGTCCCTATGCAACAAAAATAAACCCAGAAAAGTAATAATCTTAGTAACAAACAGTTTAAAACTCAAAAATCAATAAACTCAGAGAAGTAGATACTTCTGTTGATGTCTAATGTCTAGAAGGTCCCAATGTGCACAGAGGTGAGAGTTGAGCAATTTTGGGAGCTAACACAGGTCACTGAATTTGCCCTAATTTCACAGGAAACCTGCCTTTGCTTACTTTAAATGGCGCAACTCCTTGATGATTGCATTTCTGCCTTTTGGCTGTCTTCTAGAGAAAAGACAAACATGTCTGATTGCAGGTGGCAGGAACTTGAGGGAAATGAATTTGTAGAGCTGATTTCACATAGTATTTCCAACGGTCCCTTCATATGTCTCAAAGCGGCAATTAACGAAGACCTGAAACAGCACTCTATCAGTGCGGTTCTTAAAATTGCTTATCAATGGATGCTCTACTCTAATCTTCCCTGACCAGAAAATCCTGACAGAAATTTCGTTCTTTGAAATTTTTTTCTTTGAAAATTAAAAAAAAAAATTCTTTGAAAATTTTTTATTTGAAAATTAAAAAGAAAAAAGCTAGGCCTGATGGTGCGTGACTTACGAAGTAGTGGCAAATGGAGCACAGAGCCATCCTTATCCACACAGTGAGTGTGAGGTCAGCTTGGGTTTAATGAGAACATATCTAAAAACAGTTTTTAAAAAGATAGGATCATTTTATATATAAAGTAATAAATATAAAGTTTTCTTTATATAATAATTTCAGCAATGCATACAAAATCAACCACCTGTCAGTCCATTCTAAATAAAATGTGGGCAACTCATGCTCAAGATACTGTAATATTCTGCAAATTCCCATGGACTTATGTTTACCTGAAAGCGTTTGTGGTTTTAGATAACTCTCCTGCACATCCGACATCTTGTCTAAATTAAATCTGGACGAGGCAAGGTGGCTCATACCTGTAAACCCAGCACTGGAGAGACTGAGGCGTGTTTACCATGAGTTTTAGCCTAAATTGGGCTATAGCATGAGCTCCTATGTCAACATAAAATGAATCAAATAGAATTTCTTAGATGGCTTTCAGCCATCATTGTCATGCTATGTCTCTGGGTGATTATATAGACAAATTCAACATTACTTTTGTTTTTTATGTTTTCTTTAAACAGAGCTTTGCTATAAAGTCCAGTCTGGCTGCAAACTCGCCATTCTACTGCTTCTGTCTCCTCTCATGCAGGATTACATGTGCTATCACTACCATGCCTGGCTTCATTTTTTTGTTAATATAGATAAATAATAATTAATTATTAATTAATATTAATTAACGATTTGTGTGTTCTAATAATAATGTCATGTTTTTTAATAATGTCAAATGTTTTTTCTATCAGGATAGAAATTATATATATAATATATTTCACACTCATTATTATTATTATTATTATTATTATTAATCCAAGTTTCGGTGAATGCACACAACATATAGCATAATCTTTGAATCTTCCCATAGCATGGTATCATATACTTGAGTTCAGGATTCATCTCCTGATAACAAATCTAATCCATGTTGAGGGCCAGGGATGAAGTTCAGTGATAGAGTACTTGCCTAGCTTTTATATGACATTAGGTCCAATCCCCAGTATTATAGAAACATAAGGTGCGCTGAATATCCTAGCATATTTCTTTTTCTTCAGCAAATTCCTGACCTGAATTCTCAACAGATTTTAAAACCATTGCCTAAAATGGTAAGATACATTTTCAACTTTTCATAAAATTTGAAACTCTTACTGTTTAACAGCAGCTATAAAACCCAGGAAGCATTTGTAAGTTTTTGCTTTCCCATTTTTTTTTTCACTGAGAAGATATTTTGCTACTTTGTAGGCATGAAGTGTAACTGTTATTTATTGATGATGTAATTTAGTTGGGTATTAATTTTTAGGCAGTAGATCTTTTTATTTCAGTAGCAATTATCAGCAGTCCTTGTAAAAATTCTCCATCTAGGAATGATGACTTTTTTTTTTAAATTCAGTCATGCCTTTGGTCACTTTAACATCAAGTCTCAAAAGCATTTCTAGTTAACCTGCAAATTTTCCATTATTTTCTATAAATATTGTCCTTTTGTTGTCACAAAAACACCAGTGTGTTTGGGTAAATAGTGGACATAGTAGCATTCATTTTAAAATGCCGCATAGGGTCCAAAGCTCTATATCAGTGTTTAGATCCTACTGTTTTTCATTTGTTCAACTTTTATTTTGAACTTCCATTAGTTACTGTTTGAGGTTTTGAATTTGTCCTCCATGTTCTCCTTTTAGAGGGCCGGAGAGTTTACAGTAGCAGATGTCTTCACACCCTACAACTGACCTTGGAAAACAGATTCCCAGTAACTCTAGTAGCACATATTCTGTCTTTGAAGTACAATGTACAAACCCGTTGGCTACAAATCAAATTTCTTTCAAAGATAAGAATTCCATTTTATTTATTTACTTTGATTTATTTAGCAAATCTTGAAAGTTATCATTTTTTCAACTATTCCCTCTTTTCCTTGTGACTGACACCAGTTGTCGAATCCAGATGTTTACAGCTCAGTGAGTCTTTCCTGCCTTTTCTAGTGCAATCCATCCATATTCTATGGGTAGAGTGTAGCAAGGGCCCCCATTGGGGTAGTGTTCTTCTTCCCAGGAGGCTCCACTCTCTCTTCTTTCAAGGTTAACCACTCATTGGTTTACACCCATTTTCTACCATCGCAGCTTTGCTTTAGCTCTTGGGTAGCCTGCATACTCTTCAAAATAAAGCTCCAGGCTTCCTCTTCCAAAATGCCTTACTTAATCCCACTGTCATCCTAGGAAGACATTCTTCTCAAAGCTGCTGAGTTCTGATGAGTTAACCGTTCCCCTCACAAAGACCGAGGGCTTCTTAGTCTCTGCTCTTCATCTCCCTACATTCATAGCATGATTTACCATGCACAAGGCAGTATCAGTGAGTTTGCTGAATTAAAATTCAGTGCATAGGGAAAAAAAACTTGCTTTAAGGCTCCCAGTCTTTATAGATCTTCACTACGTGAGTAGTAACTTACATACTGAGTTTATGGACAGACTCTCTTTAGCCTTAGAAAGATGGGTAATTGTCAGGTTAAAATGCATCAGACAGCAGGGGTAACCTGGCTCTGTCCTTCATTCGAGTTGACAAGAAGGAATAAGAAGAGGTAACTAAATCTACTGCTTTCCTGTCAACACTTTTCTGGTTCCCCCAACCTGAGCACATTGGCAATATAATAGCCATGCCCGGTATTTGTGTCTTATTTAAGAGCCCTCAAAGCATTTCTTTACAAAACACTCATAGAATTGGGGGTGGGTACTTAAGTCAGGTGTTTCTCAGGCTAATTTTCAGAAGATAATTAGCAAATGGGAAATTTAGAATTCTACCCATCTACTCAATGGATGAACATGTTTCGATTGGTGGGTTAATGGTCTCTCTCTCTCTCTCTCTCTCTCTCTCACACACACACACACACACACACACACACACACACAGAGAGAGAGAGAGAGAGAGAGAGAGAGAGAGAGAGAGAGAGAGAGAGAGAGACTCCCAAATAGAAAAATCCCTTAAATTCTATCTATTTGTGGAGACCTAAGTGGTTTACATGAGAGCTACCCAAGATCTACACAACTGGATGCAGCTTGGAAGCACTTAATTGAGAAGAATTTTAGTCCTGATCTAGGCTGAGTGGGAACACTTACAGTGAGTCATCTATGTCTGATTTGCCTACAGATGCTGAAGAGACAGCCTATGCCCCAGAATATGCTCAAGTCTCTTATTTAATAAGTAGGGAAACTGGACCTCAGAAACCTCGCTTGGCTGATTTCAGATACATGGCTCAATTCAGAAAAGAATGTAAACATTGGAATAATTTTTCTGCTTCTTGAAGCTCATATTCACACACATAGTTATATCCAAAACCATCCTCTCCAACTCGGAAGGATGGACTCTTAAAGAACATTTACACTTAATATATCCTGCAAAGGACCTTTTCGTTGTAACTACAGCTATATAGAGTTGAGAGAAACTGAAACACACTTGTTTTCAAAACTTCTGTTGGAAAACTCTCAATGGGAACCACAGCAATGAACAAGCATGTTTATTCCTGTTTGTTAAATGAGAACATCCTAAAGGGTCAGCTGCCCAGTTCCCTGTTTCTGTACTGAGAGACATTGTGTCCTCGGGAAGAAGCAAAAGAAAAAAGAAACAAAGCTTGAGCCTGGGAAAAGTAGTAGAAGTAACCTCTTTCCCTAAAGCTAATCTTTTTTTTTTTTTTTTGCAAAGCCATATATACGACATAATGTTAATAAAGGAAATTAATTCACTCCTCATGGTTATCATTTGCATCTACCATGATAGGGATTTTCTCTTATAATCTTACGTCCCCAACCTCTGAAGGTCCAAATAGTTCCAACCAGGCTATAGACTAACAAGGAAACTGAGAAGGCAAAGGTTTGGAAATTTCCCCGGAAATCTTTATTGAAGGAAAATGAGCCATTTATTCTAACCTTCTTCTCCTGTCGTCTGAAACAGCAAGGCAAATATTGACATGATCCATCAGGAAATATGACTGGGATCAGCATAAAATTGATGTTTTGCTTACATATCAGCCTTGGGTATAAGTTATAAAAAGGAGAGAGAGAGAGAGAGAGAGAGAGAGAGAGAGAGAGAGAGAGAGAGAGATTAGCAAGGACTTGATAAACATTGGGAATGAGAAGTTACTTTTCTTTTCAAGCATAACATTCTTAGTTTGAAAGAAGGAAGATTTTTTTTTAACTACAGGGTGTATAATTTGAACAGTAAATAAAAAACGTTTGCTTGTCTAGAGTGTGTTATGACTGTGTGTGATTTACACATGACTTCGTCCCACAGTGTTCTGACACAACACCAAATATTTGCAGAAATAACCAGATGACACACATGGAAAGGGTAGGGGAGATAGTGAGCATCTGCCCTTGAGCCGCCCTCCATCCTTGTCCGCTTCGATGATTACTGGGGACCAGCAGGCCTCTTCTGAACACCTCTGCTCCAACTGTACCCGACCTTGTAAGATCAGCTCAGGATCCTTCTTCTCTGATCTGGGAGCTGAAGCAAGAAAGAAAAGGAGAGACAGCTAGAAAGACACTCGCCAATGCTCATTGTCACCCTGTTCCCAATAGCTAGAAAGTGGAATCTGTCTGGATGTCCACCATCTGCTGCAAGGAGAATGACAACATGGTGGGTATTCACAATAGAATTTTTCTCAGACATAAAAAAAAATGAAATTATGGGTTTTTCAGGTAAATGAGAAAAGTTGGAATCAATTATACTGAGTAGGGTCATATAGGCATGGAAGCACAAATGCTGCACATTGGTATGTTATCACTCATGGGTGAATCCTAAAACTGAATTTTATATTCAGTTTGAACTACTATAGAAGCCAGGAAACAACAAAAACAACAACAACAACAGCAACAACGAATCAAAAAAGACCACCGGGAAAGAGATGGCTCAAGGGACTGGGGAAGGAAATAATAGATTGCAGGTAATATGAATGTAAAGTGGGGAGATTACTGGAAATAGAAAGGGTTAATGGAGGGAGGGCAGGGGCTGAGACAGGGAATACCAAAGAGTAAGGGACAAGGATTAATCAAAATAAAACCAATATGAAAAAGCCATAAAGAAACATCCTAATTTTAAACTAATACACATGCATATATTATACACTTTATATATTTTATTTTATTACGTATAATAAATTTATTCCGAAGATGAGAAGGATGTGTTGTGAGACAATATGGTAGATTTGGGGAAGGGGAAGATGCAAGACGTCAACAGCCACTACGACAGAGGATTTTGTGGGGAGGTGAGTGGAGGTGATTGTGCGCGGGTGTGCAGTATTCATGCACATGTATACACGTATGTATGTATGTGGAGACCAGAGCACATCCTTTGGTGTCATGCCTCAGGAGGCATCTGCCTTGTTTGTTGAGACAGCATCTCTTGCATGAGCTGAACCTTGGCTAGTAGGCTAGGCTGGCTACCAGAGAGACCTGGGGAACTGCCTACCTCTAGCTGTGCTTCCAAGCACATGCTACCATGCTCAGCAATTGTTTCTTTATGCGGGTGCTTTAACAACCAATGCTGACGTGCTTATGAGCTCTTCAGTCACCTCATGACTTCTCAGCTGTTCTACAGGTAAGCTTTGTGAGGAATCGCTTACATCTTGTGTGGAATTTGCAGAGGGAGGTAAAGAGTAAAGCTTAAGTGTTATGATCATAAAAAGAGAAGGAGGTTTAGAGAGACTGGTATATGGCTATGGCGGTGTGGGGGAAGGCGGCGCCCAGTGGGCCCGGGCCAAGACTTCCCTTCCCTGGAGGGACGAGGCACACACAGGCATGGTATAGAGTAGAGTTTATTTAGGGTAGAGGATGGGAGTTAATAGGGTAGTGGAGGCAGAGAGAGTAGAGAGTAGAGAGTAGAGAAGTGGAGGCCGGCCATGACAGTGTGTGGGGGGGGAGGGGAGGAGAACCCAAGAGGGGCAGAGAGATAAGAGAGCAAGAGCAGGAGGAATAAGAGAGAGAGGAGGGGCAAGCAGCCCCTTTTATAGTGGGCTAGGCCTACCTGGCTGTTGCCAGGTAACTGTGGGGAGGGGCAGACCTGGCTGTTGTCAAGCAATTGTGGGGTGGAGCTTAGAAAGAACCCCAACATTAAGTCCTTTTGTTAGAAAATTAAGAATGTCTAGTCAGGGACAATACAGAATTAAACTAAGCGTGAGCCTTTCTGAATGTGGGACCCTGGGGAATTTCCAAGTCACATACCCATGAAGGTGACCTGGACGGAGAAGACAATGAGGAGAATTATTCTCAGAACTATGTTGGAGACAGAGTCCTTTATTCTTGTTAGTGGATCAAACTACCAACATATAAGCAAACAAAAACCACATCTATTTTCTATTCTTTGCTGGAGGAGCACTCTCTCAAAATACAGCAACCTTCATTAATCATTCCAAAATATCTAGAAAAATCCTTAGGTGTTTCATATTTAAACACTTCATCCTCTCTCTCTCTCTCTCTCTCTCTCTGCATATTAAAGTCAATATGCACATGAGGCCAACTCTGGAATCTAGTCCAACTCCCATAGACTGGGGAAGCTATTTCTCTCTGGCAAATACATATGAAAATCACTGAGTATTGCCAGCCAAAGAGGGCCACTGGGATTCATGTGTACCCAGAGTTTTTATTGAAGATCCTCAATATTATGCAGCCATAACCAAGGGACCACGAGGATGACCTTTGGTCTCCAGTTCTTCTACACAGCAAGCTAATATACTTGGTCTCCCATTCTTGGGAAGTAGAGCAGATAGCACATGGCCTAGAGCTCAGTGGTAAATCTTATTGTTAGACTGTTCAGTACAGCCCATGTAAACAAAGATGTTCTTAGACAGGACATGCAGGGACAGAGGGGAGGAGTGATGGTACAGAGCATCTCCGGTAACCAAAGGCAAGACAGACAGCTCTCAAAGTCAGATCACTTACTGATGGGGACACTTGGGTCACCTTACTGATTTAGAATCACAATTATCTTATTTTTCTGTTTATTTTGGAACTTGACCATTGACCACTTTTCAACCCTTATGTTCAAAGATGCACCCGTTTCCTGCTCAAGATGTTGGAACAGTAGAACAGACACATGACAGGGCCGCCCTAGGGAGTCTATATGTCTATAGTTGACGTTCAGTGACGTCACCGTGATTTCCCAAGTACCAATTCTGGAGTTATCACTTGTTGTAGAGCCAAACTACAATAAAACATGAGTCGTTTTCCACCAAACACAAATGTTTACTTAAAAGAATAATTCATACATACTACTTAATATTTACATGTACACGCCTATGTTCACAAAGTGAGAAGCACATGACAGCAACAGGACACGGGCTGCAGCAATATGGAAACAAAGCCACCATGTTGTCACAGGAGCAGATCTGTGAGTCTAAAAGATTGAAGTTTCCAGGTTCTGGGTCCCATTGCCAAGAATTGTACAGAGACATGTATAGAGTTATAGGAGAGGGGGTAGTTTATTATGGAGGAGATAGAGAGGGAGGGGTCTGGTGGTATGTTATGCCTCCTCACCTGTGGCCTGGCCCCAAGAAAGCCAGAAGAGAAAGCACTGAGATGTGTGGTCCCAGTGACTTTTTTTAAAAAAAAAAAGAATACTTTTACATTTTAATTAAAATATAATTACATTTTTCCCCTTCTCTTTCCTCTCTCCAATCCCTCTGATATTTCCTCCCTCCAATATTTTCTATTACCCCATCCCTCTAAAATTCACGGTCCCCTTTCTTTGATTATTATCGCTATACATGTATATGCGTAAATATATAAATACAGCCCGTTGAAACCATTTAATGTTGCTTGTGATCAGGGTTGAATGCTTGGTATTGGATAAGTAGTTAGGGGGTTCAGTGCTGAAAAAAGACTAATTCTCCCCCTCTCATAAGTCATTACCTGTAGTTCTTTGGCTAGGTACCCATGAGATCCCCACCCCCATCTTCCACAATAGCATATCTGTTGGTGTTATTGTTCAGGTCTTGTTGAGGCAGCCATATTGTAGAAGTGTCCTGGGTGAGGCTTCCCTGTCACTTTTGGGGACACAATCCCACATCAGACTTCCTGGGTATTACCAACCTCTCCCAGGTTCCTATAATGCATGCCTTTCTGAGCATGCTCCCTAGAATGAATGAAAATAGCATAGACTAAGGGCTGCCAGTCTTTCCTCTGTGGCTACTTTGACTATGTCAGTCTCTGGAACTTTCTCCTTCATTATTTTTCTTCCTTAGCATCCTATTGGTAGAGGATAGATAAAATGCTGTTGAAAGAACACATTTGTTGCCAGGCGGTGGTGGCGCACGCCTTTAATCCCAGCACTTGGGAGGCAGAGGCAGGTGGATTTCTGAGTTCGAGGCCAGCCTGGTCTACAGAGTGAGCTCCAGGACAGCCAGGGCTACACAGAGAAACCCTGCCTCAAAAAAAAAAAAAAAGAACACATTTGTTATGCTGTTGAGAAAGTTTAGAAGTTAAGGTCACCTGCCACCAAGTCTGCCAGGTTAGCTCCAGTATTTCAGTACCATCCCCAGAACCCCCACTGGGGAGAGTGCTGACTCCTGTAAGTTGTCTTTCCTTATACAGGGGAAATCAGGGTGCCCATTTTAGGGTTCTTAGGCATATATATATGACAGATTCAAATGGAAACTCAAGGGCAATTTTATTAGAGTTTAAAAGAAAACTCCAAGGCAGGCAAGCTGTAAATCTTAACAAATCTCTGAAGGAGAGAAGGGGGGAAAAACGAGGCCATTTAAGTTGACATGGAAGTTGGACAGATGGGAAGAAGCAGCCACATGACGTCAAGTGGGAGCTTTAGAGAAAGGGTAAGAATGCCCAAAGGATCAGGAAAGGCATACCTAGCTTCTGGTAAGATCCAGCTGACCCTCATGGTGCGGCATTACAGGGCCTGCAATAGGAGTGGGCAGTCTGAGAAGGAAAAGCACAGTATCTCATTAAAGGGTAATTATTCTGTCCAACTCCCTAGCCTGGCTTAGAGTGAGCCTTCTTTCCTACAGGTGGTTACCTTGGCCAAATAATTGATCTGGCCCAACTGAAAGGTTGGGTTTCCACCCAGGCCAGAGGTCATAGTCTCTTGACCAGAAGGAGTTTTTATTCTTAGTGGCGTTTATTGTTACTCTAACATGTTGACCCCCACCTGCACACTCTGGCATGTACATGCTTATATGTATGTGCTTGGGTGCACACTCACACACATGTACACAACAAATACAAACAATTAAATAAAAGTTAAAGAGACCACATTTGTACAGCAGATTGTTCAAAGGTCTAGGAACACTGCACGTTGAATATTATGAGAGCACATTTGTACTTCAAATTGTAGATAGGAATCTGCTACATGACCCTCGAAGGATAACATTTGCTCAGGTAGAAGAGTATGTGGGTTTCCTAGTGAGTGAACTAACAGTGAATTGCATGTTTGTCTTTTGGAATAAATCATAAAATCATGAACATCCTGTGTTGTCCAATGGCAGAGCCTACGTACTCCAAACCAATTAACAATAACAACAAAAGAAATAATGCCTTGCAAGAACACAGAGGTTAAGAGAAAGCAAGAGAACACTCATCAGACAGGGTTAATGATTGTAAACATGTGCTGGCCTTGGTGCCACATGAACATGTGACTAGTGATTGACAGTTCCCACTGTGATGATTTCTTCTACCTTTTCTGTCTTGTTACCACTGTGTCCCTCAGGCCAGAGGAGTACTTACCTCAGAGGAAGCATTCAACCAACTTTGTAAAATAAATGAGTGAGTTGTTGTCTTATGGTTTCTATTGCTGTGATGAAACACCATGACCTTAAGAACATTGGAGAAAGAAGAGTTTATTTGGCTTACACTTCCACAGCACTGTTCATCATTGAAGGAAGTCAAGACAGAAACTCGTGGAGGACAGGAACATGGAAACAAGAACTGAAGGTCACTGGAGCAATACTACTTACTGGTTTGCTTCTTATGGCTTGCTCAGCCTGCTTTCTTATAGAACCCAGGACCACCAGCCTAGGAGTGGCACCACCCACAATGGACTGGACCCTCTCACATCAATCACTAATTAAATGTTCCGTGAGCTTGCCTACAGGCTGATCTGATGAAGGCATGTTCTCAGTGTGGTTCCCTCTTCTCAGATACACAGCACAATCATCTGATGCTATTTTTAACGTTCAATGTGGCATCTAGTCCATACACATCTAAGGAGAAGCATTCTAGAAAAGGGAGTTAATGCTATTTGTTCTCCCATTTTGTCATTAGGGTAAAGCTGGAGAAACTCAAGGAATGTTCTCTTTCAGAAGTACTTAAATATCAACATCCCCTTCAGACTTATCTCCTCCATGCCCGAGCTTAGAAGTATAAGTGTTGATTGTTGATCCTAACATTTACAAGGGTAACATTAATAAAGGCTGTGGGAGTGTTCAATCCTTTATGAGCAAGGCAGCTATTTATCTTGACTATTTTGTGTGTACAGTCTAAGGACCCAATCCATGCAGGAGAGCTAATAAAGTTCAGAATGAATTTAGGTGTCATCAAGTCATCAACAGGTCTTCAGTTAAATGCAGAGAAAATTTATGTCTCTTGATTAAGGATAGACCTGTAAGACGGAAATGTAGGAAGTATTACAACTAAGAACAACTGAGAAATCATTTTATAAGAAAAAACATGCAGGCTGTGTGTATAGCTCAGTGGTAGATTTGAGAAGGCCTGGTTTTGTGTTCCCAGAAACTCAACAAGTGTAGACCATGTTTGATTTTCTTATCCTAGCATTGAATAATGCTTGGTGTATCTGCAACATTCTACCACAGTTGGCATGTCCTGCCCTGTGTTATGTGTGTTGGGATCAGCTGTGGTTCTGAGTTCTACTTCCTCCCTCATGGTGTCCAGACAAGAGCCAGAAATGGGTGGGGTCTGGAGGATCCCAGTCCAGTTAGGAGTGAGTGCCAGGGAATGCCTGAGAGAAGGAACTTTCTCTGAGGAAGGCCTTCTCGGAGAATTTTAATGTTACAGCTCTTTTAGACAATGCTTAATAAAGCCAGCTCTCTTAAACAATCTTCAGTGAAAGAGCTGGTGCATACACACCTTATTGGAGGTGAACAAAGGCTTTATGTGAACCTTGGAGAGGGGAAAGGCATTTTCAGGATGAGTGTTAAATCATTGGCTGGAGCTTAACCTACTGTGAACGCCTCATTTGCATGAAGAGGCATTGCAGGTATGTGCTGGGTGGGTTCTTCTGGGGAAAGAGGAAGTTGAATTTGTAGTTTGCCAAGGGCTAGGTGACCTTCCTCAGGTAGAGGGTGTGGGGGTCAGGTTCCGCAGATAAGGTCAGAGAAGAGGATGCTCTGCTGGAAAGAGGAGTAATTCATTTTGCCTTGAACTCAGAGGAGTTATCCAGACAGGATAGACTTCCACCTTAAGTAGCAGGGTTTCCCATCACTGCCCTTTATCCTGAACTTCTGTAGACCCTGAGGTTAATTTCCCTTCCTCTAGTTTCTTTGGTTGTTATATGACCCGGCCATTTTGGCTATGTGTTCTCTTGGTTCCCATGCATTCTCTCCCATCTCTTCCTCTCTTCCTCCCTTCCTCTTCACCTCAACCCCATCACAGTCTGGTTCAGTCAGGAACCTTCCAGATGCTTCTGGCTGTTCTCTCTCTCATATCAACAGTAGAAACCTCCTTCTCAATCATACCTAGGAACAGTGCTAGCCTCATTTTCATTCACAGTTGACTGGAGTTCAGTTTTCACCAGCATGTTGGGTGGCTCACAATTACTCCTAATTCCATCTCCAGGGGATCTGATGCCCCCTTCTGACTTTTTGTGTACCTGCATCTCCTTCCTCCCATACACACACACACACACACACACACACACACACACACACACACACACACTTAAAACTAAAATAAAGCTCTTCAGGCAAACAATGACCTGCAGACTACAGTCTCCATGCCTACACTTTGTTTTTCATTCTAGGAATAGAATGACTTCTATCTCAGACTCTCAGTTTCAGCAAGAATAAAAATGATATCTTCTTTCTCTGGAGTTAATTTCTCCTCCTTATTGCGCATGCTTCTAACATCCAACATAAGTGGATTTTTTTTTAAATCTTGTTTGACTGTTAGATGAGTCTCCCTGCTCCCACATCCCTGGGATGTGGTGACAGGCTGAGAATAAGCCTAGTAGTTGCTTCCTGTGAGACCTGACCTTTGTACTTCTTCACTGGTAGGAGAAAGAACTTCAGACTGGAAGTCTGGCTTTTTGGAGTGTGTGTCCTGTAAGCTGAGGACCTCGTTCATTCTTCTTGACATCTGCTTTCAGGTCCTAGGAATGAAAATTGGGGAGGCACGAACTGGCACTTTCATCTCCCAAACTGCTGCTGCCTGCAAAGAAGATAAGCAGGTCCTGAGAGATTCGTCTCTCAGCTATAAACCCATGGCTAGCAGGGGTTTACTTACTCACCATAAGCATCAAAACTGTTACCTGAGCTAAGTTAGCAGGTTAAAAGACATTAGCCAAGGAGAGTACCAGAAAGCACCCTATAGCTCCCCTCTCCCCCACCTCCCCATCATTTTTCTGGTGTTCTTGATTGGGAAGGAAAATAATGTTGGGATGAGAATATTGTGAGTTTGAATTTTTTTTTATCACTTTCTAGGCGAACTTAGTCTCTGTTTCCTCATCTACACAACTGAGTTTGGTATGATAAATATATATATATATATATATAATTTGGTATGATATATATATATCATAATTTGGTATGATATATATATATATATATGGGTGTGAAGATCAGAGTTTGATTCCTCACAAGTCTTGTGGAAACGTTGGGTATTGTATATTTGTAATCAATCCCAAGGCCAAAGGTGAAGAAATAGCCAGATCTTTGGGGTTTACTGGCAATGTAGCCTACTTTGAAAGTTCCAGACCAATAAGAAACACACACACACATGCATGCATGCACACACAGGCACACGCATGCTCATACACTGCACTGCATTTGGGTTTACTCAGTAGAAGCATTCCAACAGGAAAAGTGGGAGTTGTGTGAGGCTGTCTGTCTCCTTACTGCTTGGCTATAGAAGTTGCAGTCTTGTGTCAAGGTGCTGATGGCATCAAGCCCATAGGAGCTGCCCCTTGCCCAGGTTTGAGTGCTATGAGTATTGCTGAATACTGAGCAGCAGTTGATTGATGGCTGTGCCAAGAGACAGCTAGAGTCCTCTCTGACTTGGGATTTGAGACTTGGGTTGGCAAGGAGCCTATGTGGGGGTGGGAACAGAGCCCCAAGCCAGGGAAATGTATGCTTCGGGAAGTCCAGCAAACAAACACTTCCCTTGGAGTTACCCTCAGGGTCAAGGTTACACTCTTTTTACTATCTGCAATGCTGACAACAGCAACCGCTTTGAGAGGGGTCTGAACTTGTTTTTGTTTTTGAGATACAGTCTCACTCTGGCTGCCTTTGAACTCATAGAAATTCACCTACCTCTGCCTCCCAAGTGCTATGATTAAAGTCATGTCCCACCATGACTTGTCTAGGGTCATGAAATTAAAAAAAAAAAAATTACAAGCAAGGTTTTCTTTATTTTTAAAAAACATTTTATTTTTATTTATGTCTGTGGAAGTGTGTGTGTGTGTGTGTGTGTGTGTGTGTGTGTGTGTGTGTGTGGTGTTGTGCTTGCTTGCGTACATATGCACAAGAGTGTGTGCAGATGTTCACAGAGGCCAGAAGTGGGTGTCAAATACCGCAGATGGAGTCCAGGCAATTGTGAACTGCCAAACACGGCTGCTGTGAACTCAGGTCCTCTGCAAGAAGCATCTTTCCACCTGGTCTTGAAAGATGGGATCTGAGCTTCCAACAGTGATTGAGTCTTAGTGGGTGAATAAAACAAGGAACCTAAAAAGGTAAGACTAACACAGGAAAGGATTTTTGCTAACTGCTGTGCAATTTTATCCTAAGGATAAACAGATGTTAACCTGTATTATAGTTAAGATGTATTGAGCAGTGAATGTGTTGCAGGAATTTTGCTAGAAGCACTATTTATTAACTTCTCACAGCAACCTGGAGGCAGGACTGCAGCTCTCCTTATTTCACAGTGGAGGACTGACTGGGGTTGAGGAGAGATGAATTGCCCAAGGATTCGTGGCTGAGCAAAAGAGGTGGAAGTGGATAAGGTGCTCAGCACCTACAGTCGGCGACCATCCCCCACTTCCTCAAATGAACAAGTAAACAAAGGCAAAATCCCTTAGGGGAGAAGAATTCACATCTTACTGCCTCATAGACACACCTCCTATACGGCTGCTGATTATACTCCCGATGTAAACTACGCCTCCCTTCAGCGCTTGACCAGATGTGTATTACTGTCTACGTGGCTGCACCTGCAAGGCCAGGATAAGAAAAATACATTCCCATGTGGTATGGAGGAGTGGGAGGCCTGAAAAGGTTTGGATGCTGATGTCTGGGCCTCAGTAGGGCAGAACACAAAAGCAGAGAGAAAGGCAGATTAGGAAGAAATGGCAGTTCAGAAACCTAGGAGCCCAGCACACTTAAAGATCACCTAAATTAATGGTTCTTAACCTACAGATTGTTACCCTCTGGGGGTAGTAAGACGCTTTCACAGGGGTCGCCTGAGACCGTTGGAAAACACAGATATTTACATTACAATCATAACAGTAGCAAAATTACAGTTATGAAGTAGCAACAAAAATAATTTTATGGTTGGGGGGTCACCACAACAGAAGAAACTATATTAAAGGGTCACAGCATTAGGAAGGTAGAGAACTGTTGTACTAAATAGAAGTCTCTTTCTTTCCATCTCTCTTTTTTTGTCTTTCTTTCTTTCTTTCTCTCTCTCTCTTTCTTTCTTTCTTATTTATTTATTTATTTATGTATGTATTTATTTAGAGTGTGTGTTTATATGTAAACAAGCATATGCCTCAGAGCATGTGTGCCACAGGTACATAGGGAAGTCAGAGGATAACTTCATGAGGTGAGTCTCTCCTTCCACCATGTGGATCCTGGGGATTGAACTCAGTCCTCATGCTTAACAAACGGCCTTTACCCCCCAAGCCATCTCACCAGTCCTAAAAAGTCTGTTTGTCTTTGTTAATTAGGAAAAAAATAATTAGAAAATTCTTTTGGCTTATAATTCTTCCGATTTCTTTCTCTTAGAAGACTTCTTTTGCAACTTTTATTTTTATCTGACAAGGAGCCATTAACGTTTACTATAGGATAATAAACAAGAAATAGAAAAGGAAATATGTTTCTTTCTCAGCCCCTTCCATAAACCTTCCTTCTAGCTTTTAAAAAATAAGATTTATTGTATTATTTTATTTTATTTGTGTGTGTGTGTTTGTGTGTGTGTGTGTGTGTGTGTATCACATGTGTACAGAAGCCCATGGAGGCCAGAAGAGGGTGTCAGATTCCTTGCAATTGGAATTGCCAGTATGACCTTACGTGTGTGTGTGTGTGTGTGTGTGTGTGTGTGTGTGTGTGCAGTGAACTGAACCCAGGTGCTCTGCAAGAGCAGTAAGTGCTCTGAACTACTGACTCTGACCCCATGGTATGCACTCACACATGTGTGTGAATGTATGTGTGTATGTGTGTGTGTGTGTGTGTGTGTGTGTGTGTGTGTGTGTGTGTGTGTGTAAAGCAGAGAAGGGAGATTGATTCAATGTGGCCACAGTGGAAAGAGACACAGTTAACAGGACCCAGTGTCCAGAGACCCCCAAATTCATCTATGGGGTACTGACAGCAGTTTCAAGTTTAAATAGAGGAAGGATAAGGGAAGAGAAAAGGAAGGCATAGGTCCTCATTCTGCCCCAGGTGTGATACAGCGGGAGCATCTTGCATGGTTTAGTAGATGGCACATTGTCCTTGCACACTTGAAGATCTGAGTTTGCTTCCCCGACTAAAGAAGAGGATGAAAAGTTAAAGGTGCTGTTTAAAAATCCTTAGTATTTCAAGCACCAAACAGCAGCTTGGTCCTACTTCTCCACCAAGGACCCAGCAAGACTATTGTCATTTTCCCCATTTCACAGCTAGCTCTACAATAGCCCATCCAAGGACATCGTGATAAAATCAAAGTGTGTACCTATATCGTCCTCTCTAACGATGCCTTTCCTTGAAGCACGCTGAGTTACACTAACAACTGTGCTGTGTGGAATTCTTCTTTGCTACTCATGTCAGCGTGGCTGACATGAGCAAGAGCTGCTGTTCCTCACTCAGGAGCTCATCAAATGACAGGAAGGCTATTAAGAATGTTAATCATGTAGGGACCCAGCAGCTGCTGAGGCTGTGTAATGGACTCCTGCAGAAGGCACCTCTCCCTGTCTCCGTCTCTTTCTCTGTCTCTGTCTCTCTCTGTCTCTCTGTCTCTCTGTCTCTCTCTCTCTCTCTCTCTCTCTCTCTCTCTCTCTCTCTCTCTCTCTTTCTCTCTCTCTCTCACACACACACACACACACACACACACACACACACACACACACACACACAAACAGCTACTGTCTGGCACTGCGTGAGGCATGCCCTGTGTCTATCTACCCAGCAGATTCCCAGGTACCAGGGCTTATATCAAAGTGGGTATTGGTCACACTGTGAAAACTCCTAGTCCTCAGAAATGTCTAAAAAAGACCTAGTTAGTTTCCTTCTCTTAAAGCCTTAACCAAGCTCTGTGTGGTGATGGAATTTGCCTCAAAGCCCCTAGCATGCTGCTGTCCATCTGTCTATCTGTCCATGGCATTGATAAGCCATCTGATAAATTTCTTACCTTCAGTAATCCATCTCGAACCCACATATAATCTGAGCAAGGGGGTGGGGTTACCCTATGGTTGGGTGTTAGAAATGATGTACTTTCACTGTTTAAGCTAAGGTCTCCCTATGCAGCTTAGATGTGTGTCAAATTCATGAACCTCCCGCTTCCTCCGCAAAAGAGCTGAGAGCTGACAGTACCCAGGGACTTCCCTCAGGTATTCACCCCTATGTCTGTATCTCTTGGCATTTCCTTATGCCATTGTGTCCAAGGTTTGGCAGGGTAACCAAGTCAGTACAGTTAAAGAACGAAGCCAAGCGTCTGACCCATTTCATTCATATTATGTCACCTGGAAAGGCACATCCAACAGCTTGGTTCAGACCGTTCCCAACATTTTCCTGATTGTTGAGGCTCAGGAAGTATCGGTGACCATAGAAAATGAACCCAAAAGAGGGGCTCATACCACCCCAACCTTCCCACACACAAGAGGCTTCTGAACCTTCGTTAGTCACTGATTATCAAGTCTCAGTCCTCTTATAAACCCCTCTCAGGCTTTCAATTGAGTGCCTCTTAACTTGAGTACGCAGAAGCTGCTTGGACAGTGTGTGGAAACACAGGTCTCTGGTGTGTGTGTGTGTGTGTGTGTGTGTGTGTACACAGGTTCATATTTCTCAGTTTCTTCCTACCCTACTCCACTCCTTTTTATTTTTTTATTTTTTGGAGACATGGTCTCACTGATGTGTTTATAAAAAGATAAAGGAGGGAGATGTTCTATGGAGGTGTGGGGGAAGGGGGTGCCACAGCGGGCCCATTCTGAGGCATCTCTTCCCCCTGAGGGACCAGCCACATGATGGTATAGTATAGAAGAGTTTATTAAGGGCATGAGGAGGGGAGTTAAGAGGGTAGTAGAAGCAGAGAAAGGCAGAGAGAGACGGAGACAGAGAGAGAGACAGAGAGAGAGTAGAGAAGAAGAGTAGAGGAATAGAGGCTGCCCATGATCACGAGCACGTGGACAGAGATGGGGGAAGGAAATGGGGAGAGGTGGGAAGGGAAGCACAGGAAGAGCTAGAGAGCAAGGAGGGGCAAGCAGCCCCTTTTATAGTGGGTCAGGCCTACCTGGCTGTTGCCAGGTAACTGTGGGGCGGAGCTTAGACAGAATGCTAACACTCACTACATAGACTAGGCTAGCCCTAAATTTGCATCGCCGCCATGTCCTGCTCCATGTTAGGTTTTTGAGGCCCGACCTCCCTCAGAACCTGGAGTTCAACTGTGTAAACCAGATGGCCAAGGAACTTCAGGGATCCTCTTGTCTCTACCTTTCCAGTGCGGGCATCGCAAGCAAGCACTACTGTGGCTAGAATTGTTTACAATGGATTCAACGGGATCAAGCTCAGGCCCCTAGGCTTTCAGGGTAAGCAATTTAGTAACTGAGCCATCCCCCCAGTCTGAACAAGACTAACCTAAGAAGTCCTTGATAACATGGATACTGTTGGTGCAGTTGGGGTAAGATTTTGAGAATCATTCTTTAGTCTAAGAGAAAGCAGCTCTTGAACAAGTCTTTTTTTTTTTCCTCAGACTCTAATATCTGAACAATGGTCAAAAAAAAAAAAAAAATTCTGACCCTGCCTCTTTAACAAACTCTCTTATTCACTCCTTTCAAATTCAGCAGCAAGGGTGGGTGCTTGCTAACAGTCTCTCACTCTGGTGAAACAGATGATAGATGGGGCTAGTCCCTGGCCAAGCTGACTCCAGGAAAACTGAGTCACATTATCGCCAGCATCAGGTGAGGCTCTCAGACAGTGAGGTTATCCTTGGCAGAGCCTGGCAGTGTGTTGTTATGGAATTCAAAAGCTGCCTTCCCCAGGCCCTGGTGAGGGATATGGTTGAGATCTAAGAACCAGGAAGCCTTATCCACAAACCCACTGTGATCCTTGGCAGCACATCACAGCAAGGAGATCCTCTGCTCTGAATCAGAGCATCGGTTTGAATTCCCAGAGGGTGTCACCTCCCCTTCAGTTGGCATAATGTAGCTGTTGGCAAGGTTTGTATCGATGATTCCTACCCAGCAAGATAAGGTCTTGCCAAACCCACTCAGGCTGGTATTTCTTGGTGATAAGCTTCTCTTCTCCCAGGGTGTTAACTGTGAAGAGACACAAAACCACAGAAAACCCAGGCTTGAAGGGACCTTTGGGGTTATCTATTGAATGCAGGTTTGCAGTTTCACAGATGAACTATGAAAACAATAAGACAAGCTGGGCATGGCCTTCCCAGGGTTTCCCTGACCCAGAGAGAATTCTCCCGGGCATCTCACAGGAGCCAATCGGTGGATTGGAATCCCAGCTCATTTAGCTAGGTTCAAACCAGGTAAAATGTGGGCCTACCGTAGAGTTAGCAGTAGTGACCGAGTTATGAGATCCTTCCTGTATTTTTTTTTCCCTGATCTAGCTCTCCATCCAGCTTGCCTCAGTTTTCAGAAGACTCCAGGATGAGCTAAGTTGTAGCGCTGTCAGTAGAGTGTTGCCTAGCACATTCTGAGTTCAGGTCCTGAGTTCAGTTCTCGGTACCCCTGTAAGCCAGCATGCTTGCTGTTGGCCTTAGAAGCTGTTTACAGTCAGTCTTCGGCTCCAGTGATGATGCCTGATGTCACCCCTAGGCGACAAGGACCCTCTTGTGTCTGTTGCCATGGCAACTGCCACCCAGTGCACCTCATACCTGTGCACAGTGGGGTGTGTGATTACAGCACAGCCCGAATAAAAAGCAGAGACCTCGACCCCCTCGCACCTTCTTTTCCTCCTTCTCTTTCTAGCTCCCCACAATAAATCTCTTCTCATGGGACTGTGTTGGCCTGGTGTGTTCTGTCCGGATACGAGCTGTCTTCTAACATACTTGTGGTCCCGGTGATCCAAGCATTTAGGAAGTAGAGGCAAGAGGATTGAGGATCAAGAGTTACCTTCTGTTACATGGAGACCTATGCCAACCTGGGATAAAAGAGACTATCTAAAAGTGTGTGCTTTGGGGAGGAGATACAGCTTGATGGTAATGTAGTAGCATGGTATGGGAGAGACCACTGGTTCAATCAAAAGATTGCATATGTGATGTGTTTATAAAAAGATAATGAGGTATAAGGTATGTTCTGTGGGGGTGTGGTGAGGTGTGGTGGAAGGGGATGTCTCAGTGGGCCCGTGCTGAGGCATTCCTTTCCCCCTGAGGGACCAGCCACAGGATGGTAAAGTATAGAACAGAGTTTATTTAGGGCATGGGGAGGGGAGTTAAGAGGGTAGTAGAGGCAGAGAAAGACCGAGAGAGGGAGAGAGTGGAGAAGTAGAGGCCGGCCATGGCCATAAGCATGTGGAGAAAGGGGGAAGGGAAGGGGGAAGGGAAGAGCCCAAGAGGGCAAGAGAGAAGCAAGAGGGAAGCAAGAGTAGGAGAGGGAAGAAGGGCCAAGCATCCCCATTTATAGTGGGCCAGGCCTACCTGGCTGTTGCCAGGTATCCATGGGGAGGAGCACACCTGACTGTTGCCAGGTAATTGTGGTGGGATGAAGTTTAGACAGAATGCAAACAATATGCATGTGAACAAGCACATGCGCACACACTCACAGGGAATCTGAACGGGGGTGGGGGGAACTGCCTCATGGTTTGGTGTTAGAAATAATGTACTTTTGTCGTTTGAGCTAAGGTCTCCCTGTGTAGCTTAGATTTGCCTCAAATTCATTAACCTCCAGCTTTAGCCTCCAGAGAGCTGAGAGATGACAGGAATGGGTCTCCGTATCTATTTTAAAGATGAAATCTTTTAAAAGAGAACCTCAGAAGATCAATTTTAACACCAAAAACCTAGAGCTGTATGGATACATTGGCACAGTCTTTGCTGCTTCCCTGAGGCAAAGCCAAGGACAAAGGGGAAGAGAGGGACCCTGCTAGGCCTTAAATGGAGCACAGAAATAGATGTAGACTGGTGGAGAAAGCTGAGGGGAGATTCCAATGAAATCATCTGTATTCACCAATGTACTTTTTTTTCTTTTTTTAAATTGAATATAATCTTTATTTACATTTCAAATGCTAAAACCTTTCTCGGTTTCCCCCCTCCCCAAAAACCCCCAACCCCTCCTCCCACCCCTTGCCTCCAAGTATATGCCCCTCCACCCGATCCACTCCCACCTCCCGCTCTCCTCTATTTCCCTTTGTTGGGGCATCTATTGAGCCCTCACAGGACCAAGGAACACTCCTCCCACTGTTGCCCAACAAGGCATTCCTCTGCCACATTTTTGACTGGAACCATGTGTACCCCTTGGTTGATGGTTTAGTCCCTGGGAGTCCTGGGGTGTCTGGGTGGTGACATCGTTGTTCTTCCTATGGGGCTGTAAACCCATTCAGCTCCTCCAGACTGCCCTCCAACTGCTCCATTGGGGACCCCATGCCCAGTCCAATGGTTGGCTGCTAGCATCTGCCTCTGTATGTGTCTCTGACAGGGACCCTTCGGAAACAACCATGACATGCTCCTTTTGGTATGTACTTCTTGTTGTCCAGAATAGTGTCGGGTTTGGTGACTGTTTATAGGATGAATCCCTGCTAGGGCAGTCTCTGGGTGGCCTTTCCTTCAGTCTCTGCTCCACACTTTGTCTCCTTTATTGCTCCTGTGAATATTCTGTTCCTTTTCTCAGAGGAACCCAAGCACCCCCATTTCAGTCCTCCTTCTTCTTGAGCTTCCTGTGGTCTATGAATTGTAACTTGTTTATTTTGAGCTTTTGGGCTAACATCCACTTATCAGAGAGTGCATACTATGTGTGTTTTTTTGTGATTGGGTTACCTCTCTCAGGATGACACTTTCTAGTTTCATCCATTTACCTAAGAATTTCATGAATTCATTGTTTTTAATAGCTGAATAATACTCCATTGTGTATATATACCACAATTTCTGTATCCATTCCATGTTGAAGGACATCTGGATTCTTTCCAGCTTCTGGCTATTATAAATAAGGCTGCTAAGAACATAGTGGAGCACGTGTCCTTATTACATGTTGGAGCATCTTCTGGGCATATGCCCAGGAGTGGTATAGCTGGGTCCTCAGGTAGTACTATGTCTAATTTTCTGAGGAACCGCCAAACTGATTTCCAGAGTGGTTTTACCAGCTTGCAATCCCACCAACAATGGAGAAGTGTCCCCCTTTCCCTACATCCTCTCCAGTATCTGCTGTCCCCTGAGTTTTTCATCTTAGCCATTCTGACTGGTATGAGGTAAAATCTCAGTGTTGTTTTGATTTGCATTTCCCTGATAACTAAGGATTCCGAACATTTCTTTAGGTGCTTCAGAGCATTAATGACACCCTTCACAATAGTCACAAAAAATATTACATACTTTGGTGTGACTCTAACGAAGCAAGTGAAAGATCTGTATGGCAAGAACTTCAAGTCTCTGAAGAAAGAAATCGAAGATCTCAGAAGATGGAAAGATCTCCCATGCTCATGGATTGGCAGGATTAATATAGTAAAAATGGTCATCTTGCCTAACGTAATCTATAGATTCAATGCAATCCCCATCAAATTCCCAAATCAATTCTTCTCAAATTCATCTGGAATAACAAAAAATTCAGGATAGCTAAAACTATTCTCCACAACAAAAGATCTCCTCGGGGAATCACCATCCCTGACCTCAAGCTCTACTACAGAGCAATAGTGATAAAAATTGTTTGATATTGGTATGGAGACAGGCAGGAAGATCAATGGAATAGAATTGAAGACCCAGAAAAGAACCCACACACCTACGGTCACTTGATATTTGACAAAGGAGCTAAAAACATCCAGTGGAAAAAAGACAGCATTTTTAACAAATGGTGCTGGATCAACTGGAGGTCAGCATGCAGAGAAAAATGCAAATCGACCCATTCTTATCTCCTGGTACAAAGCTCAAGTCCAAGTGGATCAAGGACCTACACATAAAACCAGACCCACTGAAGCTTATAGAGGAGAAACTGGGGAAGAATCTTGAACACATGGGCACAGGGGAAAATTTCCTGAATAGAACACCAATGGCTTATGCTTTAAGAACAAGAACCGATAAATGGGACCTCATAAAACTGCAAAGCTTCTGTAAGGCAAAGGACACAGTCAATAGGACAAAATGGCAACTAAGAAACTGGGAAAAGATCTTTACCAATTCTATATCCGATAGAGGACTTATATACAATATATACAAAGAACTCAAGAAGTTAGATTCCAGAGAGTCAAATAACCCTGTTAAAAACTGGGGTACAAGCTGGAGAGATGACTCAGTGGTTAAGAGCACTGACTGTTCTTCCAGAGGTCCTGAGTTCAAATCCCAGCAACCACATGGTGACTCACAACCATCTATCATGAGATCTGATGCCCTCTTTAGGTGTGTCTGAAGACAGCTACCAGTGTCCTTACATATAATAATAAATAAATCTTTTTTAAAAAGTGGGGTACAGAGCTAAACAGGGAATTCTCAACTGAGGAAACTCACCAATGTACTTTGACATAAGAAAATTCCCAGCTCTGTGTGAGCTCCAGGGAAGGCGTATGCAAATCTCCCCAGGAACAAAGGTAAAGACCTAATTTTATAACATTTCCACGGAGCTGTGTACTAGTAGAATATGGAGTACAGGGCTGGAAGGCATTGGGAGAGTGTAACTCAGTCTGGGACTGCCGAGATAAGGAGGAAAATCTGTTTACCATTTCCTGGTCCCAGGGGTGAGCCTGAGCCCCAGGGCAGAGGGCAGAGGCACTGTGCTGAATAGTTTCCTGTCAACCTGATACAAACTTAGATCACCTGGGAAGACAGAATTTCAACGGAGACAATGCCCCCCCATGAGATTGACCAAGTATCTGGGGCATTTTCTTAATGACTAATTGATGCAGGGAGGGGCCACCCCACTGGGGCTAGAGTTACCCCTGATACAGGTGGTGCTATTGTGCTCTGGGCTTCTTAATCTTTCCTGTTAAACAGAGAAAGGCTTCAGCAACTTGCCTAATCAGAGAAACAGCAGCAGCACTGTCGTCCCCTTCCCCTCCCCCTCTGCACCCCGGCACCCACTACCCCAGCGCGCCTCCTGCCCCGCCCCGCTTCCCACCGGCGGCGCCACGTCCTTTGTGCTGGGGAGACAAATAAGCTTTCAAGGTGTCTGCGTAAGTTTCTTGGTCAGAGCCTGCCCCCTCAAGTTAAGTGAGGGTAAGTACAGTTCAGCTAAGCGGCCTTCTTGCAAAAGCATCGTTGTCTTTCCGGGAAGAAGGAGGAAATAGGTCTGGGAGTTTTTAACTGAACCCTGCTTTGGGCTGAGAAACTTTCTAGAGGGTAGAGTGAGTGGCCCTCTCATTTGCTCTGGAAATAGCAGAGAAATAAAAAGGACTTTTCCTAAAAGCTGTTCACAAATTTAAGGGGTTTACTCTTGAGCTATGCAAAGTCAAAACAACCTTTAATTTTTTAACTCAAAGTTTATTTAATTAAAAATAATTAATGTTTTACTTAGCATATACAAAAATAGGTTTCCCCTACACTATCCTCTCCACTCCCCTACTGGTTCTCTTTCTCCCCCAGATATCTCCATATCTCCTCTTCTGCTTTTATGCCACAGATGTGTGAGTGTGTGTTATTAGCTCTCAGGGAGGGAGAGAGGAGGACGGACACACACACACACACACACACACACACACACACACACACACCATAGGAGAGGATTTAGATGTGTCATTCGTTTCAGACAATAGGCCATATCAGGAGTTCAAAGACAACGTTTTAGGCCCATAAGACAAAGGTTGTCTCTACTTTTAAAGGTTTCTAGCAAAAGTGTGGGCTGGAGGGGGCTGCACTGAGAGGAAGCAGGGTTGGTTAATACATGACCCATACAGCGGTCACTAAGGCACTGATGGAAGAGAGGGGCCACAGTCAAGCTGCTTCAGGTCCCACGTGTCCAGTGGAGGTTGAGGCCCTGCTAGAAACCTTCTCCGGTCGGGTCTGAAGCATCTGGGTACTCAGTGGATCATGTGCGTGTAACGTGAAGCTGAAGAAATTTGTCTCTGACCTTTACATATTTTAAAAATACCACAGTATCTGCACTAATTTGTTGAGAGTTCTGTACTATATATGATCATAATCACTCCTGACTCCTCCCCACAACTCCTCCCAGACTCCACTGCCTCCTCCCTACCCCACTACTTTATTTCTTTCTTCTCTCTCTCCCTCTCCCCCTTCTCCCCCTCCCCCTCTCCCTTTCCCTCCCCCTCTCCCCCCCTCCTTTCTCTCTCTTATACCATTGCACAGCAGATAGTGTCCTGATCCTCTGGTTCTTACAATTTTTTCCGCTCTTCTTTTGCACTGTTCTCTGAGCCTTGGGTGTAGGGATTGTGCTGCAAATATATTGATTGGTGATTGGACTAAGAGCCTGTTGTCCTCAGCATTTGACCAGTTGTGGGTTGTCTATGTTGGTCCCTGTCTGTTGCACAAAGAAGCTTCTTTGACCTCAGGTGAGAGCTACTCTAATCTGTCAAGTAAAGGGTATGCATCTAGAATGAAGTCAGAATGGTTTAGGAAGGCGGCTCTTCTGAAGCACACCGTCGATCTTTGATTGCTCGTACCCAGGGACAGAATACATAGACCTGACTGGAAACCGTGTGTATCAAGGGGAGTTTGATGAGTCTTGCTTCTCTGTTGGGGTGATCTGGATAAAGGATTTCCAGCACCTGTTCGAGGTCAGTGTCTTTGGTCTTTTCTCCTGATAGAATTAGACATTTAGAGATGTTTGTTTGGACTCTTCCAGAGAAAACATGAGACTTGACTCTCTGTCAGTGTTCACTCGGTCCCTTCTTTTCAGGGCGATAATAATACTTCACGTAGTTACTTCCAGTATCTCTTGGTCCCAGTGGCCCATCTTTTCCCATCTATTCGCACAATCTACTTCCAAGATGGTGGGAGGGGACAGTTGTTTGGCCACTTGGCTTAGAGAGGGATCTGTGTGTGTGTGTGTGTGTGTGTGTGTGTGTGTGTGTACATATGCCATGGTCAGTGTGTGGAGTCCAAAGAACAAACAACCTGTGTCAGTTCTTTTTCCATCATGTGGGTCCTGGGGATCGAACTCAGGTCCTCAGGTTTGGCAGTAGGTTTCTTTAGTCACTGAGCTATTGGGGACAGCACATGCTTGTTTCTTAAATTGAGTTTGAACCAACTACAATATTCTGTCCTGTATCTACTTCATCTTTTTGCCTTTCAAATACCCCATTGACAATAAATTCTATGTATTAATTGCATATAATGTGCAACATGTTTTGATTAGTGCATACATTGCCAAGGCACCATTACTGTCAAGACACTGAATCTATATGTCACCTCCTGGGGGAATTTATATTCTCCTTCCTTATTCTGTGGAATTCACCACTCAACTCCACCCTAAAATGACTGACCTACTATTGTGGACCATCTTGCTTGACTAGGGTTCAGGATGAACGGGATTATGCGGTCCTCCCGGGGAGGGGTTGGATTGTCTGGGCAGATATTCTAGTAGGTGTATGGTACTATCTTATTGGTGTCTTTATTTTTCCTAATGGCTGGAGATACTGGGGGTGGAGGGAGAGGGAGGAGGTTCATTGACAAGTCTTCCTGTATAAACACTGTATGATATTTCTTAGCTCACTATGTAATTAATACCATTTCTATTTAATTTGGGAAAGGAGACAGAGTATTGGGTTTTTTAAAAAGATTTATTTTGTGTATGAATGTTTTGCCTGCATGCACTGTCTATGCACCACATGTATATGTTGTGCTCACAGAAGTCAGAAGAGGGCAGCAGATGCCCTGGAACAGATGGTTGTGATCCACCATGTGGGTGCTGGGAACTGAGTCCAGTTCTGCGAGAGCAAAAAGTGCTCTTAGCCGCTGAGCCAGCTCTGCTTCCCTAAAGTAACCAGTGTTATCCTTGGACTCCAAAGTCATAAAGTCTCATCTGATTCTGTGTGTGTCTTCATTGCCTGCCATGTGGCTCTGAATAACATGTTGCTCAAAGAAATATGTGCCCTTGATTGTGACTTGTGGCTTTATTCGGTTGATAAAAACTGGGTTAATGTGATGTCACTGGATGAATCTCCAGTATGAGACAGTGCATACATGCCTGAAAGGGGGAAAGAAGATGAGGTAAGTCATTGCTTCAAGTCTTGATTTTAGTATAAAATAAAATGACTATGGGATATCTTTAACCTGAAGCTCGTTCTAGGTGATGTTCAAGGAAACCACAGAGCATGCTTGGTTGAGAGGGACAGCCCTTCACGGGCACCATGGAAGCTTGCATTTGTCAACCATCTACCCCTGGAGATGAGAAACACTGTTTTTCAGTTACTGCTGGGCGGTAAGATAACATAAACTTCAACTCAGTACATGGTCTGCTGGAAAGAGTCCTGGAAGTTGTCTGTCTTTTCCTCTGACAGGGAACAAATGTCTAGACAGGTGGCGCTCCAAGCACTGTCTGGTTGGAGGCAGTGAAAACAGAAAGCAAGAGGCTGGGGTAGGTACAGTTTTCAACACTTGAACTATATTTGGAATTTAAGTATTCTTTGTTGTTTTGAGAACCTTTTTATTGTTTTGAGAAATTTATCCATGCATATAATGTATTTTGAGCAAATCCTCCCCATTCTCGACCTCCAATTTGTCCCGGTCCTCCATTTTTCCCTACCAATTTCATGTGCTCTGTTTTAAAGTCCACTGAGTCCATTGGGTACTCTCTGTATGTTTGTGGGGGTGGGGGGAGGTATAGGGCCATCTACTGCACATAGGTAGTTTTGAGATTTGAATGAGAATGTTTCCTATAGACCCTAGCATTTGAACACTTGGTCCCTCAGCTGGTGGTGCTGTGTTGAAAGGATTAGGTATGGGCTGGCAGGAGGTAGTGTCACTGGAAGTGGGCTTTGAGAATTTCAAGACTCAAGCCATTTCTAGTTCACTGTCTCTGTTTCCCAATCACAGTTCAAAATGTGAGCCCTTAGCATCCAGTTCCTACCACCTGCTGTCTTCCCTCTAACATCATGGACTCTAACTCTCTGGAACCATAAACCCAAATAAACTCTTTCTTCTGTAATTTGCCTTGGTCATTATATCTTGTCACAGAAATAGAAAAATAATAAAAAGATGTGGTTTCAGAAACCACATCTCTAAGAAAAGCTGACTCTTCCTCCCAGTCATTACTGGCTAATAGTTCTTCAGCTAGGGATGAGAGTCTATAAACCCTTTCCCTGTCTGTGTTGGAAGTTTAGCTGTATTGAATTTTGGGCAGGTCTTATGTATGCAGTAACAGCCACTACGAGTTTATGTGTGCAATAACCCCACCATGTCCTGCAAACATTGTTTTGTGATAGATATCCACTATACCTGATTCTTACATTCTTTCTGTCCTGTCTCCCATGATCCCTGAGCTTCGAGAGGAGGAAGAGGAGAAAGAGGAGGAGGAGGAGGAGGAGGAGGTATCATTTAGATGTCTCAATCAGAACCGAGTACTCCACAGCTATAATTCAAATAGTGTTGATGAGAATATAAAATGAATGTAAAATTGGACTAGAGCTATTAAGTATGACTACAACTTAACTGGATCACAGTGTCTCTTCTACTTCTTTCTCCATGTTCTGCCCTTCCTTTAAGAGCGCTGTAGCTCCATGATGTTTACATTTCCAGTAGCCATCAATATGTGAATGCAGGAGGGAACAGTACTTTCTCAACGTCGTGAAGTGTCACACCTCCCTCCCCCAGGTTAGTTTAGAAAATAATAGGTGCTCATCACTGAGCATAAGCACACCATCCCATGTCCTCTGCTCAGCAGCTGGCATAAGAAGAATGACTCTCCAGTAAGGATGTAGCTAGGGCTCATCTACCGTACCCCATAACCCCAGGGCCTTGATGATCAATGCCATAGGGGTGGGTGTGTCTGTCTGTCTGTCTCTGTGTGTCTATAAACACCAAATCCTCAGCATTGCTTAATCAGCCCTAAGCACAATCCAGAGGAGCTCAGCTGCACCGTCAGTTGGTTTGGTCATCTTTTAATAGTTATTATTGGATTCTCTTCATATTCATAATCTCTCATCTTACCTTTTTTACATTACATTCTTCAGCTGTATTGTAACTTACCTCTGTGCTGTAATATGTTGAAAGGCCTTAGGCATTTAGGCTTGGTAACTATATCTGAGGAGTTTTGCTGCACAAAAGAACACCAAAATAGTTTATGTTAGGTAGCTGGTTGGATATCAGCAGACTCGAAGGTCATTGAGGCTTGGCCCCTTGTTTATAATCAGTTCAGGAACCCACTCCCTGTATTCCTGCTAGTGCAGTAATTTAAGGAATCACAATTAAGAAAGGGAAAAAAGCATTAGAATTATTAGTCTCCCCTTACCCCCAAGACAGAGTGTTTCTGTGGGTAGCTTTGACTGTCCTGGAACTCACTCTGTAGACCAGACTGGACTCAAACTCACAGAGATCCACCTGGCTCGTCATCCTGAGTGCTGGGATTAAAGGTGTGTGCCACCACTTCCCAGCCAAAATTACATATATGTGTGTGTATGTGTGTGTGTATACATATATATGATATATATACATACATATATATGATATATACATATATATATATGAGACACACACACACACACACACACATACACACATATCTTTTCACCTTTTACAATCCTTGGATAAGAAAAAGCTCAGATGGAAATGTTGTATAATGGTACAAAGCCTGCCTTATCATAAAGGCTGGCACAGTGGTCCCTTTGGCTGTTGTTGTACACCCATCCCCCTCAAATGATTGAGTCCTACATTATGGTCTCTCTGGTCATTGTTTATTCTGACCCTGTTAGAGTATTTTCTTCAACAGTGGCCTCTCTGTCTACTGTCCACCCTCACCCCACAAGAGCGTGGTCCTCCACAGTGATCTCTCCTGCCATTCACCACTCTCATGCTTGAGGGTGCCTTGTATTATCCGTTGATAAAGTCTGCCTGTCTCCAACATTTCATCTCATGGCACTCAATATCACTAACAACCTTTTATTCCATGTTCATAATCTGTGAGTCTCTTTTAAGAACATAGAATACTTGTTCAATTATTCTTTTTGTTAAAGCATGCCCGAGTTTCCAAATGAATTTGGTGTTTCTGTATCTTTACAGCTTCAAGCAACCAACTGGAAAGTGGCTTGGAGGGAAACACTATTCCTTTTCATGGCCATGTTTATACTTCCTTAATTTATACATATGCTACTAGAAGAAGAACTGAACAAAATAATATTCATTGTAAAAAAAAAATAGCCCCTGGTACAGTATTGTCTTACTTTTGTACAACTTAGCATTCTATGAATAATCAATTGCAAGTTGGTATAAAGATCATGGAGATTATAATTTAGAAACTGAATCATGGGGCGGAAGGGATGGTGTGGCAGATGAGAACACTTGCTGCTCTTCTGGAGGAACTGAGTTCAGTTCCCAGCACCCACAGGTTGGCTTACACTGATCTGTAAATGCCCACTTCTGGCCTTTGTGAGCACCAGGCATCACACAGGGTGTATACATACATGTGGTCAAAACACTCATACACGTGCAATAAAAATAAAGAACTATTAAAAAAAAGAATTAAAACTGAAGCTGGGCATGGTGGCACATGCCTTTAGTTCTAGCACTTGAGAAGCAAAGACAAGTGGGTCTATGTGAGTTCAAGACCAGCTTGGCCTACAAAGCAAGTTTCAGGTCAGCCAGGGCTACATAGAGGAACCCTGTCTCCAAAGATAGATAGATATAGATATAGATATAGATATAGATATAGATATAGATATAGATATAGATATAGATATAGATATAGATATAGATATAGATAGATAGATAGATAGATAGATAGATAGATAGATAGATAGATAGATATAACAGACAAATAGATAGATTGAACTTAGTCATTAAACTGAAATAAGATGTTTCAAGCAAAGAACAAGCAATTATTCGAGAATGTGTTAAGATACTTGACATTCTTTTCTCATTGTTAACACTTATTCACTCATATGGAGAGTTTTCTTTGCTAGACTGTGTTCAGGTGTTAGGAATATTAGAAGAAACGATTTTCATTCCTCATAATGTGGATGATAAACCAAGGAAGACACAGATATGGCAGTGACGATCTCCCAAGCAACCCACGCAGGAATAGGGTAGACGGTCCTTGCTGAAAATGCTGCTTCCTCCTCCATCCCTTCTACCTTATCTTACACTTTCAATGTCCTCTCCTAGATCCCTGCCTCATCACCCCTTTGACCCCTTACAGTGAATTCTCAGCATCATGACTCTAACCTAAATCTGTTGCTCAAGTTCCCTTAGTCAGTCTCATCATGTACCATGAAACCAGGCCACTCTTGCCATCTTTATTTTCATTATGATCCTGTTTCCTGGGGACTCTTCTTACATCTTTTATCTTCATTCATTTGCTTCCCAAATCCCACAATTTTAACAAGTCTGCAGCTCTTGGTTTTGTTTTTATATCTTCTCCCCTTCTCCTCATGTTCTTCTCACTGGCAAGTTCCTGGATAGTGACACTGGTCTTACCTCTTCTTGTCTTCAGTTATATATGCATGTATGTGGCAGTGCATATGTGCACAAGCATGAAATGCGCACGGAGGCCAGCCAATACACTGAACAACCCAGAGCTGGAGTTGGAGACATCTGTGAATCACAAATGTCGGGGCTGGGAACTAAACTGAGTTCCCTGTAAAAACAGTAGGAGATCTTCACCCCTATTTTTCCAATCCCTGTCTACTCTTTACTTTCTAATAATCAATCCATAAGCTGGGTACTTGGGTTTTTTCATTCAAATTCCCTCAGCAAATGGAGAGAAAGAGAGGGAAGGAGGGAGGAAGAGAGGGAGGGAAGGAAGGAGAGACTGACAGAGGCAGAGAGACAGCTACAGTGTTAGTTGGTTTTGATTATTTTCTTGACATCCAGAATCCCCTGGGAAGAGTCTCAATGAAGAGTTGCCTTCCTTAGGCTGACACAAAGGGATGTCTGTGTGGGATAATCTTCATTATGTTAACTGATGTGGTCTCATTCGCTGGTCAGTTCATTATTCTCAACCATGCAGGGGAAGGTGAGCTGACCACAAGCTTATGTGAATGCATTCCCTCCCTCCCTCCCTCCCTCCCTCCCTCCCTCCCTCCCTCCCTCCCTGCCTCCCTCCCTCCTTCTCTTTCTATCTCTCTCTATCTCTCTGTATCTTGCTCTGACTTTCTGTCTCTGTCTCTCTGTCTCCTCCCCAACTCAGACTTCTGCCATCTTGATTTCAATGTAACAAATGACCTGGACAGTGAGAGTCAAGCTAACCCTTTCTTCTCTGGTTACCCTTTTCCTTAATATTTTAATCACAGAAACGGGAAGTGAAACTAGGACAATCATTTAACCAGACAACCAAAAAGAAAAAAAAATCTAATTTTTACCTCCTGACTTGAATTAAAATGGGGAGGGGCCGTGGATGCAGAAGAAACAGGCCTTAGGTGACCATCGCTATTCAGTGACCTCCTTCACATCTGAAGAGGACTAACATGACATGTCAGAAGCAGGAAGAAATGCTGCCAGGCACTTGAGCCTTTGCTTCTGTTTTATTTCCTTTAGGGACATGTTTTCTGTATTTGGTTTTCAATGAAGAAAACCCTGCCTTCCTGCTCTAAAGGGCAGGGAGTGTTAGGCCACATTTCATTCACTGATGTGTGATCTTTCCTGTAACTTCCTCCTTTTCCTGAGACTACACAATGACTTTAGTTTCACACCTTCTGGTCCCAAGGATTTGAGTTCAAGACATAATATTAAAATCACATAATGTAAAAACGTCTCTGAGCCGCCATGGAACTTTCCTAAGACCTACAGCCAATAGGATACAAATCAAAATACAGTGACCAAGATGGGCTACTGTTCCTTACATTCATGGCAACATTTTACACTATCACATGAAGACCAAGAAAGCCCTATGATGATTTCCTCATTGACTTGTGCTTTAGTTTATTTTATGTATATGCCACATATGTATGGATGCTCACAAAGGCCAAAAGAGTGTGTAGGACCTCCTGGGGCTGGAGTTACAGATGGTTATGAAGTACCTAAGGTGGCTGCTGGGAACTGAACTCAGGACCTTGGGAAAAACAGCAAGTGCTCTGAAACACCTCCCCAGTTCATTATTTTGTTTTTATTGCTTTTGTTTTATTTTATATTGCCCAAGATAGACCAAACTCCTTAAGTTTCAAGATTCAGCCTTAAACTCCTGATCTTCTTGCCTACACCTCCGTAAACACTAGAATTATAATTGCTATCATAGCTATTGTTCTATTGCTGTAAAGAGACACCATGACCAAGGTAAGTTTTATAAAGGAGAGAATTTAATTGGAGGATTGCTTATAGTTTTAGAGGGTTCATACATTTTCATCATGACAGAGGGCACAGAAGCAGCCAGACAACCATGATGTTAGAGAAATAGCTGAGAGCTGTATCCTGATCCACAGGCAGAGATAATAGAGAGATAGATAGATAGATAGACAGACAGACAGACAGACAGACAGACAGACAGACAGACAGACAAGGCCATGAGATTTTGAAGCCTACCCCCAGTGGCACACCTCTTCCAACAAGGTCTCACCTCCCAATCCTTCTAATCCATTCAAAGAGTTCTACTCCCTAGTGATTAAGCACCCAAACATATGACCCTTGAGGGCCATTCTTATTCAAGCCCCCACACTTTATTTTATTTTAAAAACCTACTGTTTCTTTTATTAAAAAAAACTCTCTGAACACTCATCTAAGTTTGTATATAGTTAAGTGGGTTGGCTTTTTATCAAACACAGATGCCTCTACTTTAGCATTCTTTCTGAAAAGTCCTCCATATATTATTGAAAGGCAAAATTTTAAGCTAACATTGAAAGTAGAAAATGTATGTGTGTGTGGTGTGCGATAGCACACTGTCCCCATGGACACTTTTATAGAAAGAATGAAACAGAAACACTCCCCCAACCATACCCCAACTCCATCCTGTCTATGCAAATTCCTCAGGTTCTGGAATACAGACCTAAATGCTGAGACTATCAGGGACCAAAATAAATAGTGTTGTTCCAAGTCATCTACTCACAGAAAACAAGGCAGGAAAGTTGGGTGAGAGATAAGCAGTTGTGGAAGAGAAAAGAGTACCCCTGCCCTACTGGCTGAGAATCAAAGACTTACGAATAAAGTTATGGATGATGACATTTACAGGTCCTATGTATACTAAGGAGTCCTTTAACTTTTTTTAACCTCTATTTTTATCTCACCTAACTAGTACACCTCAAAAGCCATCTTACCATGTTATTTGATAAAAAGAAAAAGAAAAACTTAACCTAATTTTTAATTGTTTTAATATAACTCCAAAGTCACAAAAATTGTGCGCATACCTATTGCTAAGACACCACATTGTGACTCACTTGAGAAGCTGCCCTACTGTGCGTAACTATCCTCTTCTAGCTCCCCCTCCCCCTTCCTTAAGGCCCATACCTAAATCTGCATTAACAAGTTTTCTTACTAAACTCTAATCCTGTCTCATACTGACTCGCCTTGAGGTTCATTTCTGCTTTCTGTGTCAGGACTGTCAGCAGAATATATAGCCGAAGCTGTCTCTGAACGCACTGGCCTGCTCCCAGTGACAGGTGGCAGCATAGAGCTGCATCGCCAGCAAGCCTGACACCGCATCACAGATGTTCTGGATTTCAAGCGCACTTATGCATTTGCCCAGTTCCTCCTTGCTCTGTAGTTCCTTCTTTGGCTATCAACCCGAGCCAGGCACCATGCCAAGTAATGATGATGGGAAACAAGGACCCTCCATAAACGAGCTTGCCACAGATGACATACAGGGACAAAATACAAAACTGGTACTTCATGCATCGGAGTTGAAGATCATTACCTTTGATTTTTGCTTCCATGAGCTTAATGGAGTCAACTTGTTGGACAGAAGTTGCCGCAGCTGTCAGGGGCATAGAGAAAGTGGTAGAGAGAAAAATGATCAGGTATCAGCATTCTAAGGAGAAGCACCCTTGGAAACGGTTGCTTAGCAACATCACTCCTAGATCATTAGCACACATGTCTACACTGTTCTCTCATCCTAGAAGCTAAGCTAGAACTGAACAGGAAGCAATGGTATCAAACAAACGTAGTAATCCATGAGCATCTAGCAATAATTGCTGGAGTAAAGTTTATCAGTGAAGGGAAAGGGTTTTCTAACCATGTGTCTGGTAGGAACATGGCGAACATGAAAATGGGTGTTAATATATGACAAATAAGTTAGCAATAAAATCTTTTCTATTTTTATTATTTATTTATTTATTTATTTATTTATCTTCTGTGTATGAGTGTTTTCTCTTCTACATGTATGCCTATACACCATGTGTGTGACTGGTGCCTATAAAAGTCAAAAGAGGCATCTGGTCCCCTGGAATGGGAGTTACAGATGATTGTAAGTCACCATGTGTGTACTGGGAACCAATCCCAGAGCCCCTGCAAGAGGATCCAGCCATGATAATTAAATCTTTTTGTCTTCTTGCTAAAACATCAACTACTGCCTTTATCTCTTGGCATACTTGCTGCTTGGGAGGAAACATGGAACTCAGTTCTTTGCAACTTTTTTCTATTTATCTCTCAGTAAAACTAATAGTCCTTCATTGGGAGTTTTATTTAACATGAGAAACTACTTAGCATCCACTAGCCTGGAAATGTGAGGAACATATTCTTTTGTGTATTTTAAATAAATGGGCAAAGGAATTCAAGGCACGAAATAGAATTCATTCCCTTGGAAAGCACATTAGAAAGAATTTTTGCTTGCTTGCTTGCCTGCCTGCCTGTTTGCTTGCTTGCTTGTTTGCTTGCTTTTGAGACAGAGCCTCAGAGCTCTAGCTGGTCTGGAACTCTCTGTGTACTACCAGATGGCCTGGAACTTGTAATCCTCCAGGCTCAGCCTTCTGATACTGTGATGTTCACTTCACTTGTGGTTACATCTAGATGGCTTCATCAGCAGAGATCACTTAAGTTTCCTTCTGAATGAGTCTACCTTTTGTCAAATTTTATTTTATTTTTTATTTTATTACCCAATTACCCATTGCGTATATAACAAAGGCCTTGGAACTAAAGGGGAAGTCTTTATGCTTGTATTGTGAAAGAGAGAAGTGAATACACACATACCTTGTTATCCAGGAGAATTCCAAAACATAAGATGAAAAATCCCTTTGACAAGAAGCAAAAGCAAAGAATAAATTATGTATATATTGTATTGTTGTTTTTTCCAGACAAATCATCTATATACTTACTACATGATACAATTCTATCACAATGTTATGACACCTAATGCTCTAATGTTGATTCCCATACACATACAACACCCCCCCCCACACACACACACATCTTTGGGAGGTAAGGGCTCATTCTATAACCCAGACTAGCCTGAGACTCATTAAATAGGCCAGGCTGGCCTCAAACTTGTGAATGCTGAAGTGATAGGCATGTACTATATGCTCAACTTGAACTTGTTTTCTTGCCTGCCCTCCTGCCGGACTGTAGGCTTCTAGAAGGCTCACCAGTGCCTGGCACATCGCGAAGTGCTCACAGATTATATTTCATGAATGTGTTAATGAGCAAATAACTGAAAAAAGTTGTAAACTTATGTGGAACTTCATCTTCTGCTGTGGTGCCATTCAAAGCCCCACATAGCACCCAATGGCTGTGGTACCTTAGCCTTTCTTTCAACCAGGTATTTAATAAGCATCCATCATGCACCTGAGATGACAGCAAATGCTGAGGTTGAGCATCTAATAGCCAGGAGGAAGAAGGTGGACTCCACAAGTAACCTTATATTCAAGTGTGTCTCTTAGGAAATATTGGCTAAGGCAAATAGCATGTTACTCACAAGCCTGCCCTTCCTAGGGCTCTCAGGACTTGTCTCCATTGGGTGCATGGTCTCCATGATGACATCTCTATTACCACCTATTCATTTACTGCTGTGTAGACTGGTGCAATGTCTTTAAGAAGTTCTAAGCCTTTACTGAGTACGAGGCACTGTGCTAAATTATGTCTTATAATCCTCAAAAATTGCTCCATAAGTGTTACTGTGATCCCTGCTCATCAGCTGGGAGAACTGATAGACGAGGAGATTAAACACGCAGTTGATATTTGAGAAAAACACACTTGACTCAAGAACCCAAAAATGAGACTACCGTTTCCATGACTCATTGCCCCAGGTGGTCTGGCCTTATCTGCAATAAACCATGATGAAAGACTTCTTCCAGATACATCAAAACCTAAGGTTTAGCTTTTCCATTAATTCTGAATACCTTCTGGCTCCCAAATATAAAAGCCATCCCTAATACTAAGGATCGGCGAGCTGTGTGGTTTTGTGTGCATGTGTGTGTGTGTGTGTGTGTGTGTGTGTGTGTGTGTGTGTGTGTGTGCATGCGTGTGTGCCTAGAGTAGATTGTGAGCCTTCGGGGCTTGTAAGGTACATAATATCTGTTTCGGCTTCTCTGCTATTGGAGAGGAAAGAGTCTTGGACCCCATGTACATTAATGTGCATGGTTGTGTTCCACAAACTGTTATTTACAAAATCTGGCTTTGGTGTTTACATATGCCCCTGTTTATTAAATTCCAGGGACTTGCTTTGTATCAGTCAAGGTCAGCAAGTACTCTTGAGTTACTTCCTCTTCCTCTGCTTCGTCAGAGATTTGTACAAGAGAATTTGGACTGAGTCAACCACAAGAGAGATAAATGGCGGCTATGTGAATGCTGATAGATCTGAGCTCCACAGTGGATTACTGGGAATGTCTAGAACTCTCTTTCAGGGTAAAATGGATGGATGTGTCTTCTCGATGCACTTTGTGTTATAGACTTGTTGGAGCCAAGGAGATGAGGCCATCTTCATCCACCAACCCTAGTTCTCTATACTTATTCCTATACATATTGCATACATATGCTTATTGTTCTTACCTGGAAAGCATTGAGTAAAGCAAAAAGAACATGCCAAGCCATATTCTGGCTGTCCGCCATTGTTCCTATGCCGAAGCCCCAGGTGAGCCCTAGCAGTGGGGTCAGCACGAGGAGGCTCTTTCCCATGCGGATGGCAGTGGCTTTGTCATCCTGATTCAGTCTTTCTCCAACCGCTGGCCTCCAAAGCTTCCTGAGAACCAGCAGAACCACAACCAAATTCACAGCCACAATAGTCAATGCAGGAACGACGAATGCCAAGAGAGGTTTGCTCTTGTCAGACCAATTAAGCCAACACACATTGTCCCTTTTGTAGCTGTTGCTGGGTTGGGTGACGGCAAGGGTGATGATGGCTATAAGGAGAGGGCACCCATAGCCTAGGCAGAAGCCAACAGCCATCATGGTAGTCACGGCTATGTGATGAAACACGAGGATGATTCGATAAGCCAGCAGGATGCCAAGCACAAGCATCCAGAAGAACACGGCAAGGTAGAAAAAGTGGGTAAAGAACACCGCAGCCACACAGGCTCCAGAAGGGTTCACAGAGGTGTCCACAGTGGCAGCAATGATAAACCAAATATCAGCAATTAGGAGTGACAGGGTGATGTTCACCAGGCAAACGTTGCGTGTGTAGGAGGTTTGACTTCTCTTGGTCTGCTTCCAAAACAGAGACTGAATGATCAGGCATAAGATTAGACTGGCTACGGAGACGCTCAGCCCTATGTACGTGATCCATTTTACCACAGGGATAACTGAAGAGGGAACAAAGGGTGACATGAGCATGGAGAAGGAGGTCAGGTGACTACATCGGCACAGTACTGTGTCTGGAGTTTCATTAACTAGTTGGCAGCCCACATTGCTCCATTGCAACTGGCTAAAATCCCAAAACACACAGTGAGGCTGGTTCAGGTTTCCCTTGATTTTGGAAAAGTTCAGGAAAACTTCACTGATGGAACAGTTTGGAATAACTGTGGATATCACAGGACCGTTGACCCATACATTTCCTCTCTGGGTAATGGGTAGGATATTCCCAAAGGTCAATGAGGCCATGCTGATAATAGTCTTCGGATTTGATTTCTGGAATTGATCTGGTTCAATAAGCACGTGGCCTCGGATCGGCAGAGGGGCATTTTGTTGTATCATTTCGATCTGATAGTTGTAGCCCTGTGTGCTTTGGATTTGGGTCACTGGAATCCCTTTCCAGTCCATGAATTTTCCAGAAAAACTGAGAGGCAGCGCCGTGGAAGGGATGAGAGTGCTGATGTTTTCTAATGTCTCTAGTAGCTGGGAGCCAGCGTCCTTTGTGTCTTGTAATAAAATTGTCCAGTTCGTTATGGAGGCTGAATCCAGGATATGATCAGCTATGCTGATAATGTTCTGAAACATAAAAAACAGTCATTTTAGGTCTTCTGAGACAGGAGAGCCAAGTGTAGAAGGTTGCTCATAGGGAAAATGGTCACAGACTTGGTAAGTTGAGGATCATGGTAAAACTCATGAATTACCTTCAGTTGTCATTCAATATAGTAGAAGGGTTTGGGTAAAGAAACTTGTGTCAAGATGGTGGGGCATTTCAGCGGGTAAAGGTGCCTGCTCCAATCCTGCTGACCTAAGTTTGATTCCCAGAACCCACATGATTAAAGAAGAGAACCAACTACCACAGATTGTCCTCTGGTTTCCTTATGAATGCTATGGAATGTATGCAGGTACTTCCCCCCCCACACACACACACCCCAACACACACAGTAAATAAAATGGTTTTGTTTTGAGTTGGATTTAGAGTGGTTACCCCAAGTCACCAACCATGGTGGGGTTTTACTTCAGCATGGATGAATAAGCATCCCACAATACACAGGAGTGCATTCCTTTAACTCTGAGCTGGGAACGGGGAATATGGTAAAGCCCCAGGACAGAAGCATGACGTTCAACAACTTCCCCATTTTGTTCCCTTAGCTAACATTAGAATTTGTTTTGTCTTATTCTACTTTATTTTATTATTATCTCTTAGAAGTGTGTTCTTGTCTAAGGAGAGACAGAAATGGGGTGGGTCCCGATGGGGAGAGAGGTGGGGAGGAACTGGAAAGCGTGGAGGAAGGGGAACCTTCAGGATTCAGTGTATGAACAACAACAACAAATATTTTCAATTAAAAAAAAGAATTTATAAATTCATGCCACGGATGCTCAAATTTTAATTCATGGGTTTTTATTGTTGTTTACTGCATAAGAGTATTCAATAGTGACCCTTAAGAACAGTGTGGTTTAGAATTGCTAGCTGGAGAGATAGTTCAGACAATGAGAGCACTTACTGCTCTTTAAGAGGACCAAAGTTTGGCCTCAAATTCACAATCTTCCTACCTCAGTCTCTCAAGTGCTAGAATTATAGACCTGTGCTACCAGGCTTGGTACTGCCAATTTTTTTGAAAATACTTTTATTTTCCTAAAATATATTCTGATTACTGTTTCCCTCCCAGTCTCTGGCAACCTCTGCTCCCACCCAAATCCACACCCTTTATTTCTCTCATTAGAAAGCAAATAGACACCTAAATAACAATAATAAAGTAAGATAAAAATGAAAGCAAACAAACCAGAATAGCACAAAACTAACAAACAAGCAAATAAACAGAAAAAAAAAGAAAAATCACAAGAAATGCATACAGACACAAATGCATACACATTTACACACATAAAAATTCTATAAAATCACAAAATGGGGAGCCATAATATATGCTCAAAGGACCTATAAGGAGAAACAAGAGAAGCCTGACAAAGCATTACTAGACAAAAAACCTCCAAAAATGCCACTGAGTTCATTATGTTTTGGCCATTTCTAGTGCAGGGCATTGGATCTGCCCTTAAAAATGCTTTGTGTCCCCAGTGAGACTCTGTTGAAGAAAGCATATTAGTTGCTTTAGTATTAGCATATAGTGAACAAATATTAGCATGTCGTTTTTAGTCAAAATTTAAATATCTAAACTGAACCAGCCAAGAGAAGGGAGTTCTTAATTGTTCACTGTATATAATGAGTGCAGAGGATCAACGTTCTGAGTTGAAACCTCCCATGAACAGGCTGCTTGTGAAGGTCCAGGCTTAAAGGAAAGGGAAGCTTTTGCACTATTGAACATGGGCATTATATTTCTTCTCTTCCCAGACCCCAAACTTACGATTGAACTTTGGGCCCAACACTTGCCAGGTCAATACTCCGTTACTGAGCTACACTCGCAGTGGAGTTCTTTATATACCATGTAGTTTGCTATATGCTTTGAGTTCATTTTATACTATGGAAAAGCCAATAAAACTCACACGGGGACTGTTACATGACTTCTCTGTTTTTATCAAGAGATTCCCCATCATCTGAACTCTTACTACACCTCCTACAAGATGTAGCATTTGAAGTGCAACCTTCAATCTGGGTAGAGTGGCACCTGCCTGTACTCCCAGCATGCAGAAGGCTAAACCAGGCTGCTTTCAAAGAGTTCAAGGCTATCCTGGCCACTGGCATGCCAGCCTAGCCAGTGCTACATTGTGAGACCCAGTCTCAAAAAAGCTAAAGAAAATAAGTCATAGATCAATAAAGTGAGAAAATCATACCTTCATTGTCAAATTGGACACTGTTAAAGAGTTTGCCAGTGACAGAGATGAAATGTTGCTCAGAAGTGACACTACTGAGCCCAGGTTCCCAACTGTGGTGGATGGGCTTTGCAGAATGATGGTGGAAAGATTTTGCACCAAAGATGCCATGCCTGCCTCTGTGATATTGTCTGCAAGCATACTGAGCTCCTAAAAATAAAAATTAATATAAATGATTAGGTTCTAAGGGAAAAAACAGAAATGCTTGCACATTAGACTTAAATCAGACGTCTTAGCTACCGAGCAAAGAGTGGAGCATATCAGGGGTAGCTTATACAGTAGTGGGAATAACGGCTGTGGTTCAATGATTCTTATATTCTAGACACTGTGCTTAATACACAATAGGAACTTGTTGACTGAGCGTCTTAAACACTCTTTGAAGGAAGCCGTGTTATTTGATATTTTAGCACCAAGGAAGCTGAATCATGAAAATACTGTCTGAAAAGCATTTCCAAATATATCATAATCTCAGTTACAGAGAAACAGATGATCAACAAGATTTGGTGACTTTGCAAGAAGTATTCAGCTAGATGTGGTTCTGCTGCTACTGAGCTCTGCCAGGAGTAATCCTGAACTTCCTGTACAGGGTGGGAAGATAGATGGTCACATGTGCCAGTTTGACTTCTGGGCTTGGGTCAATCCCCACCGTGTCACTGGGTTTAGAATCTCATGTCTCCCTCTCAACCCCCATCTGCTTCTGCTATGCTAGGGTAACTTGGAAAGCAGCGAGCAGTAGTGTTTGCATTCATCAACACAAGTTGACCCAGGATCCTGGATTCCTCCCCTCCCCACCACACACACATCCTTCTTCTTTTTAGCTACCTGTACTGCTTTCTGCCTGCCCTCACATCCTGGGATCAACTAATTCCAACTATCACTATGTTTAGAATGGGGGCAAAGAAGGAGAGAGGAACATTAGACTCCAGTGGCTACCTGCTCCTTCCTCACAGAGGAGGACACAGAGGGCAGAAAGGGAGAAGCAGCTGTTCCATGGTGCTTTAACAGGTAGCCCTCTTTGGGACTCTCTGTTGTGGGAGGAAGACCTCTGGTTGGGATGGAAGCTCTACTCAACACAGATGTCTGCTATACAAGCAGTGTTTGAGCCAGTCGGGACGACATTTCCCCCTGTGATTTAAATTCTCCTGTTCTTGACCAGTTATCTCCTCTCTTTTTTCTTTCCTCCTTTTGTTTCTTTTCCTTTCCTTCCCTTCCCTTCCCTTTCCTTCCCTTCCCTTCCCTTCCTTTCCCTTCCCTTCCCTTCCCTCCCGTCCCCTCTCCTTCTCTCTCTCTCTCTCTCTCTCTCCCTTCCTTCCTTTCTTTGAGTTTTTCTTTCTATTTTGTATAAAACCATAACATTGGACTAGAAATCAAGTAACTGTTTTGAAATCAATGTTACTGTTACCAGATGGACCACTAGCTGCTTGGTTTTTTGTTTCCTGAATGTATTTCTATGTATATATACATACATATACACATACACATACATATACATAGTTATGTGGTTGGTAGACCAGATAGCTTTTAAAATCTATTGAATGGGTCACCTGTGTCCAACCTACTCACTATTCCAATATTTATATCTTCTCTCTTATATTAAGTACATTGCCCTGACTCATGCTTCCCTTTAATCTTCAACTCCAAGGACTCTTAGATTTCCAAGTCCTCCTTAGTTGGTGTTTTAGCATCTATCATATCTCTTAGCATTGAGTGACTTTACTAAGACAAAACCATTAGACATTTTCTGACTCTGTCAGTCATGCTTGCAATCCCTGGTTAACCAAAACCCAACAGAGCCTTCAGACTTTCGCATTCTATTCAGATATCGATAGTCACCTTTGACCCTCTACCTAGTCAGAATCTCTAGGAGATGCTCACTGTGATATTCAAACTCTCTACAAAAAACAAAAACAAACAAGAAACCCAAATGTGTGACCTTCTTCAGTTCTTCCAGCTGAGAGAGCACACAGGACTCCCTGGTGATCTGCCACCCAGAGGACTGGCACCTGACTGTCATGCTTCCTGTGAAGCTACTGCTGCAGGGTAGAGTATATTCGTCATCCTCAGACCCGAATCCAAAGGAGATGCTGTTACACTGAGCTGAAAAAGAGCAGATACAGGGAAAAAGATGACTCTAGAACATTCCAGCACTCTTCAAAAAAATGCAGTGTTTAAGTGCTTTAGAAGTTATATTTCCGGATTTAAAACCCAGGCAAAAATTTGGAAGTACAGGTACACCATTAATGCCCAAGAGCATCCTCAAACTCCCTTCTTCTTCCTGATGCCTCCTACTCAAGATGATTTCTCCTTCAAGGAATCTGTCCAATGCCAGAAACTTTGTTCTTAAGGGACTATCAGCTGATTGGTATTAAGTAAACACAAGGCATGATGAAATCACTTACAAAAATACTAGAAGGCAAGAGACAGCTCTGTATGTCTGACCTGACATACAAGCACAAGTATCCAAGTTCAGATCCTCAAAACCCAAAAGAATGCCAAGTGGGCTCAGTGGCCCACCTGAAATCCCACCAGTATTCAGGAGAGAGGGAAATTTTCAGATCAAGCTGGCTAGCCAAATTTACTGGGAATGACGAGCTCCAGATGCAGTAGGGACTCTGCCTTGATCTCTAAGATGGAAAGCAACTGAGGAAGGCACCAGACATCAACCTTGAGCCAAGAACACGCACATATGTGCACCCACAAAAGCGAAACACAGCCAGTCACTCCCATCACAGGCTGGAGTGAGGTCAGCGCTTCCAGATGTTTATCTGAGATTCTCAGATCTCCAAGTAGCTGGGGTTGAGTCTGTCCAGTGACGAGGGGGAAATGGCCAGTTTCCAGCAAAAGTAGGTGTTAGAACAGTTCTCTGAGAACTCTGATTTGGGAGGACATCATGTGTGACTAATGAGACTGAAGCAAAGATGGGAGCCCAGCATTACCTTTCCTGAACACTCGAAAAGAGCCATTTTTGACTGGAAACTGCCTTTTCAGGGCCACCTGTGCCTTCTCGGCCTCCTGCTCAATGGCAGAGAGGAGTTCAGCAGGGCTAGTGGAACCAGTCACTTCATAGCTGACAACGATGCTTCCCTTCCTGCAGTAAGAATGTGGGAAGAGAGAGATTCACTGAACCTTCATTTAGTCTCTTAGGGCAAATCTGGAAATGTATGACATGGAGTCTATAGGAAAGAAGCAAACAGATCTGCTGCATACCTTTATGGAGTGGAGAAATATGCACAACACACATACACATACACACTTATATTCACACATAAATATATACACATATCCAGGCACACATACATTTGCATCCATGGATGCATATGTACATATTCATTTGCATGCACATGCATGCCCATATATATGCATACATATGTCCACAGACATTTCTAAAAGTTAAATGTGATGAGAGACAGGCAGACAGTGACAAGCATAGAAGGAAGAAATAAAGGCCTCACACTACATATGGCTGTGTGGAGAAGGTTTCTCCATGACAAATATCCCTGGTTTTGGAAACAGGTCCTTATAATGATGTCTTAGTTAGAGTTATCATTGCTGTGATAAAACACCATGACCAAAAGAAATATGGGAAAGAAAAAGTTTTCTTTTGATTACCCTTCAGGGTAACAGTCTATCACTGAGGGAACCTCAGTTTATCAGGTCAGGAACTTAAACGGGGGCAGGAACCTGGAAGTAGGAAAGCCGAAGCCCTGGAAGAACGGGGCTAACTGGCTTGTTCCCCAGCTTCCTCAGCCTGCTTCCTTATAGCACCCAGGGCCACCTGCCCGGGGATGGCACCACCCACAATGGGCTAGTAATTTAGAAAATGTACTCCAGGCTTGTGTACAGGCAAATCTTAGGGAGACATTTTCTCAACTAAAAGTCCCTCTTCCTAAACAGGTCTCTAGCTTGTGTCAAGCTGATGTAAAATTAGCCAGCACAGATGACAAGAGGAGGCTCGGTGATGAGGGGCTTATGGGATAGCACATAAGCATCTGCAAAGGTTCTGGGTCAGTGGGGAGAGAGGATGGTGGGGAGTAATACAGGGGAAGGTACACAAGCCAAAAGGACATCGATAAAGAAAGCAGGAAGATGAGCTAAGAAAGCGGTGCTTTGGCTTGAACTAGCTGAATAACCATTTATGGGGAAACACTTAGATTGAGGTTCTATTTAACGGGGTTGCTAGGGAAGCAGATTTGGAGTGTACAAGAAAGAAATGAGTTAAGAAGAGCTGCACAGAACGGAAGCAAGGTTAGTTAGTGCATTTACATAGTGGAATACTACTGGACACTAAGAAGGAGGGACTCACAGCTACTGAGGAAAAATAGAATGAACTTTGAATATTTCATGCTGAGTGATAGAAACTGAGCTATGTAATAAAACACACAAACAAACAAAAAATGATATTCTATTTATATGACATTTTTGAGCAGGTTAAACCAGCCTAGGGAGATAGAAATCAGACCCGGTGGCTGCTTCTGGTGGAGGGTATGGAGATAGCCCTGGACGTTGGCTAGGAAGAAACTGGAGGAACAGGGGGAACTGGAGATGTCCTGTCTGGGTAGGCCGAGCTGTGTGCAGTTGATCAGATATGATGGAACTGTATACTGAGGGTCTCTGTACAGCGTGATGCATTCCTTACAGCTCAGAACATAACTGAGAGCAGAGGTTTGAGTCCAGCAACTGGTAAGAAGGTGGAGAAGGTGACTGGCCAGGAGTGGGTGGGCTGAGGGAGCAGGGAGTAGACATGTGTTTTGCATGCCCACTGGAAGAGCAAGCAGAGATGTCAGTTTGGTGGCTCATAAGCCCAAGTGACACAGTTGGAAACCGCAGGAACACAGATGGTGTCTGAGGCAAGAGAGCACACGTGCACATGAATTGATGAAATTAGCCTATGGTTGATGCATGAGATCAGCGCCGTGTTACCCTCACTCTTTGATTTTGTGTTTTTCATTATGGAACCCAGGTTGACTTGGAACTTGCAGCAATCCTCCTGTCTCAGTTTCCTAAGTGCGGTGATTATATGTGTAAGTCACACCATGCTCAGCTACTCCTGTCTTATCGTTATAGTCTCTTCAATTAAAAAAGATTTTTACATGCTTTAAAATAAGCTGTAAAATAAAAATTTGAAATGTTTATCTTTTTATTATCTGCACGAGTGTGTTGGGGGTGGGTACATACAAATGAGTTGTAGATGCCAAGGGGGGATCAGGAGAGGGTATCAGATACCCCGGGAGGTGGAGTTACAGATGGTTGTAAACCACCTGATATAGGTGCTGGGAACTAAGCTCAAGCACTCTAGAAGATCCTTTACAGCTGAACCATGTCTCCAGCCCTGCAGCTGCTCACACTGAAGAGGGAGGAATCGAGGGAGGGAAATATAACCAGGATATATTGTACGAGAACAGAATCTACTTTCAGTTTAAACAAAAGGAATTGAGGCACAAAGAGAAGCAAGGTTAGGAGAATGAGAACTTCGAAAGCTCTGAAGTGCAAACTCTTGATGCTCTTGCCTTGATGCCTCGCCCCGGGTACCCTTTGCCAACTCTCTTCCTACCGATTGTTTTGTTTTGAGACAAGGTCTCCCTGTATAACCCAGGCTACCCTTGTATCCACTCTGTGCTCTAGGTAAGTCATGAAATAATAGCAATCCTCCTGCCTCCACATCCCAAGCTCTAGGATTCCAAGCTTGCACCATCACGCCTTTTGAGCTTTTGAGTGTAAACGTCATTGGGATTGGATCTCAGCTTCATCTAAGAGTCCACTGACAGAAAAGGCACAAAAGGAAAATGATCCATGATACAGGTTCACTATAAGATGGAAGCAGTGTTCTCTGTGTTGGATTTTAAAGAAAATTATTCCCAGGGGACTTTCTAAATGACTTTATGGAGTAGGAATATATTTATAGCAAGTGTTGTTGAAAATTTCCCATGACTGGTTTGAAGTGAACCATGGAAAAAAGAATGAGTCACATTCCTTGACCTCTGAGATACTTCCTCCAGCAAGTGGACCACAAGGATCTGGCAGTGGAGGCACGCATGCTCAACTCCAAATAACTTTGAATTGAATCATAAACAAAAGGCTAATTTACTAAATATCCCTGTATTTGCTGTAGACAATGATCTCTGAGTTTTGAACCACAGTCTATACTTGATACCTGCCTTCCCGGAAGGATATTTTACGCAAGGTTTCCATCCTGACTCCAAATTATACAACGCCATGTCCACTGTGGCAGCAAATACTCATCTCTCTACACCCACACCCTAATGCCACCTCTCACCCCTTCCTGAACCTGAACTCTATGATCTCCCCCTTCCTCTCAAGGTCCCACCCCGTTATGCCCATGTATTTACATTTTTTTAATATGTGTGTGTGTGTGTGTGTGTGTTCTTCTCTGTATGAATGTATATGTGTTCACATGCATGTGTGTACTTGCATGTGGAGGTCAGAGAACAACCTCAGGTTGCCATTAGGAATACCATCTACTCCTTATGAGACAGGATCTCTCTCTGGCCTGGACCTCATTAATTAGGTGAGTCTTGCTGGCCAGTAAACCCCAGGGATCCCCTGTTTCTACTGCCCTGTCACTGGGAATAAATGTGTGCACTACCATGCCAGGCACTATTATGTGGGTTCTGGGATCAGACTCCAGACCTCAGGCTTGCAAAGTATACACCGACTAAACTATCTGCCTACCATCGACTTTACAATTCTGTCAAAGACAGCAGGAATATCACTGGGCATTCTCAGGACCAGTGAAGAATCTAGAGCAGCACTTCTGAGACCAGATGGGACTTACCGAAATTGGGTGACCTGAACTGACTCAAAACCATGGACTCTTCTGTATGCTTCTTTAAGCTTAGAAAGAAAACAAAAGACAATGATTCAATCTTTGTCCTCACACATCAAAAGGACATTGGAGCAAAATACAGATGCAAACAATAAAGCAGTAACAGATGAGCAAAAGAAGAAGGGGCCATGGGAAGAAGTTATATGTCATAACAAATACAGTCAAGTAGCAATTGAGAATACAAATACTCTCTCTCTCTCTCTCTCTCTCTCTCTCTCTCTCTCTCTCTCTCTCTCTCTCTCTCTCTCTCTCTCTCTCACACACACACACACACACACACAATTTATTTTTGACCATGCTAAGAAAAAGTGAGGTATCAGAGGCTAGTGAGATGACTTCATTAGCAAAGTCATCACACAATCATAAGGAGTTGAGTTCAAGTTCCTAGCACTCACGTAAGCAGAGTATATAGCCACATATATCTGGAGCCTTAGCCCTGGGAAATGGAGACAGGCAGAGCTTGTTGGTCAACCAATAGAGTCAGTTGGCAAGACCAATGGGAGACCTTATCTCAAAATAATAACAATGATAATGTATAGATACCTTTTAATAGGAAGGCATTTGAGATCTACCTCTGGTCTTCACACATGAACAGAGAGAGGGGGGATTTGGTAATGGTAGGATAATCAACATCTTAGCATAGTGGGGAGTAGGGTACTAAATAATATAATAAATGTACCCAGGGCTATGGGTACTCAACATAGGTACACTGACTGGTCTGTTCTTGCATGACTGCAGTGAAACAATGTATCCAGGTCTATGTTCTGGTCCTCAGATTGACTGGCCTAGTTCTTATGTGACTTTGCTGTGAGGTAACGTTTTATTCATTAACTCTGTTCAGCTTCCGAGAGACACTTTTTTTGTGGAGCAAATTAAAATGCTGACAATTGATCTTAGGTTGTGGTACTTTACTGTATGTGATTAAAAACCATAAAACAGTCAAGAATCCGTAGTATAATATTCAAATAAGTCCACAAAATCAGACACAAGGCAATTTAGAGGTAATGTCTCAGGAAAATGCTCAAGGATCATCAACTGTGAGTGGAGTGGAACGCATTCAAAATAAGTAATTAAATATGCGCTAAGGGACCAAAGAGTTGGCTCAGTGGTTAGGAGCATGCAGGGGACTTGAGTTTCCTGTTCCCAGCATCCATGTTAAGTGACTCACAGCCACGCATATGTCTAACTTCAGGGGATCTGATGGCCTTTTCTGGGCTCTGTGGGTATGTGCGATCATATATGCATGCATAGAATACACACACACATACACACACACACAAACACTTTAAAATTAAATAAATCTGTAAAAAAAATATGTTATTAAGGAGCTAGGGTGATAGTTGAGTCAGAAAAGCACCCTGTCTTGCATGAAGATCTGAGTTTGAGCCCTGGGACCCACATCAGAGGCCGAGGCAGGCAGATCATACAAACCTACTAGTTAGTCAGGTCAAAGAAGGCTCCTGTCTAAAAATGAAACAACAAAACAAAACAAAACAGGGGTTTGGGAGAAAACAAAACATTGAGTCTGATTTTTCTCTGTCCCCTACACATGCACACAGCACCCACATGGGTACACCCTA